>OX345696.1:5010000-5635000 GCA_947044815.1 Apomyelois bistriatella
GGAGAAAATAAAAAATGGTAACATTTTTATATTTCCGACAGCTCGGGCGACTATGATACGCTATGTTAATGTTAAATATGCGTTAAGTATGATATTACAAAGTCTAATTAGGCGTGGGAGTTCCATTAGGCAATATTTTATCAGTCGTCTGCGTGTGATGAGGTTTTAGTTCACGGATGGTATAGCGTATAGTTTATTAGCTGTCTACCATCTGTCGTTTATGACTATGATTAAGATAGTCTAATTAATCCACATCTAATTTAACTCATACATGATAGTAAAATCCTTTATCATATTCTTCATACTATAATAAAAATCTGCTAAACGACATTACTATAGTATTTTTAATATTCACAGTTGCAAGATCATAAGAAAAAAAAGGGGGATTTGAGATAGCGATAACATAATATTTTTACTATTTAAATTGTCTTTTAGCCTTTTGTCAACATATCTTTTGTGTTGACAAAAACAGCCCTACCTTACCTATGTTGAAAAAGATCATCCACATAAACATTTTATTAAACTACTCTTCTTTCACACATACAATTTTAACATTTCAAAGACTTACTTTGGAAGACTTTCCAGTAAAAAATGTGGAAATGTTGACAACGGGCTATGACAAATAACCCGTTAAATATGCAGGCACATCTCTAAGAGTATGAGTTTAGGGTTGGTATAGTCAGCAACGACTGTATTTAAAAATTGTTTTCAATATTCGACTTTATTACATTGACAAAAAGGCCATCAGCTACATTTACTGCTGATTGTACAAAGGAGAGTAGAAACATAATGAGAACTTGATATTTTGTAGAACGTTATTGTTTTTAAATTTGTTTCATAAGGAAGTTAGGGTTGCAGGTTTTAATTTATCTGTTAAAGTATACGTATATGGTATTTTCTAAATACATAAATATCATAAAGTAATAAGTTAGATTATTAAAGTCTGATTTATGTGAATGTCGTTTTTAATCTATATGAAAATTGTCTATGTCGTCCCATGCATCATACCGCTGCAGTGATGATGTTGTAAAGGACCTAGAAACACTTCAAAAAGCCTACAGGCAAAAAGTAGTGCAGGTACTTTGGATATATGATTCGAGCCATCGCAATAAGTAAATGAAAGTACTTTCAAATCCGTTATTTTATAAAGCTGAGCTTTTTTAGTTTCTCCAATGAAATTACAATCAGACTCAGACCAAATCCTGGAATTCGCAATTCCTACCGCATTTTCTCTACAATTTAAATTATCGAACACCCAAGAAACACCGCCAAATTACACTTTGATTCTGGTCTAATGAGAAAAATAGCCGACCGATTTCCGTGGCCGTTAAAAAATTGGACGTCCGTAAGCCGTGAAGACGCATAGCCCTGAACGTGTCTGCTGAGGTAATTAGTGGAGATACTAATTTACATTTGTATTCAAAATTCGAGCGCTTCCTCCATTCCTCGTCGTCTGTTTATTCTCATCTCTTTTTCCCTTTTTTTCCTACAAAAAGTACCGCACTGCTGTGTTTTTCGCGTAAAAAATTACGCGCCGCTCTCCCCTAACAAATGTTTCGGGGACATTGTTTGGTAAACAACTTAAAGCGTAATAAATAGAATTTTTAATACACGGCTTACATGTGGGACTTGATGAGAAAAGTGTTGTATTTGGGAAAAAATCTGAATAATGGACTCTTTTGAAAATACTCTTGCATGTGCTGCGTAACATTATTTGAATTATAAAAGAGAGAGATGGCTTCATAATTTTGGACTAACTTTAGGCACATAGGTATTCTTTTGATCTGATTTAACTGTAAAGTCCGGCCAATGAAATAATTCTACTCTTTTCGTTTTTTTAAGCTTTTTGTAATCAATGCTATAAGTATAATATAATAATGATGAAACAGTGCAGTTTATAATTACAATGTTAATAGACACTTACTTTAACATCTGTAAAAGAATCTATTATCCAAAGTATGTATGTAGTCACGTCAAATAGCAGTATTTATAAACTAAGAAAGTATAAAATAAGATAAATCATCAAAAGTAATTGAGTATAAAAGAAAGCACGCAGTTATATTGTCTGCCTAGTCGTACTTATTTTATACAGAATAGAATCTTCTGCAAATTAGGAGTGAAACCAAATCCTAGAAAACTTTCCATTTCAGATCACGCTGAGTTTTCTCACGTGGTTATGAGTCTCGCATAACAAATACTAAGCTAGAGGTTATCATGGACCTATTTAGCAGGCTTTGTAAGGACTTTATTTATAAAGTTATGCGCTCATGCAAGTGTTGTCGGCTAATTAATATATTGTATTTCTATAAGTCGATAGATATGCAATTTTTTTTTTGCAATCGTTACCGTAACAAGGTATCACAAGGAGTAATGCGATTTTTTTAATTATGAAATTCAACCTACATAAAATCACAGTGATAAACATTTAGTCACAAAAATCAAATCAGAAAAATCTCGTAAGTATAGTCTCGTGAAGACTAGCATTTGAATCTAGTCTATCTGGGGGGTTACTACCGTCTCTTAAAATCATTCAAGATCCAGTGAGTAAGCGGGACAGCGCCTCTTAGACCCATTTCTACAATACATGATGTATGGCGACATCTCCCTTATACTCACTGGATCTTGCATGGTTTTAAGAGATGGTGGTAAGCCACCTGATTATATTTTTCTACATCCAGTACTACTGTTGCGACTAGCAACACTAATATGGCAACTAACTAAAACTAGCAACATTAAATTTGTATATTTGTTAATGGTGACATTGTATAAAATCGCCCCTTCCGTTTTGACCGCAATAAACTCCGTAACTTCTACGCTGTCTTATTCACAAGACGAGAATCCAGCGACCCATCAGCAAGAAACACAGTCCACATTGCCACAACTACTTCTGCAGTGAACATACACCTTAACATACTAAAGGTCGCCCTGGTACAGTTCAAACGATACTGCAACTGGGTGAATGTTTGTGTTGAATTTAAATACGTTTTAGCTTCGTTAACAATTCCACACATTCGCTTATTTTTGTCTTCATACAATTCGTGACTAGGCTGTACTTTCTGTTTGGGTAATTCCATTGCATTTGTAAAGTTACATGGATGATATCATAATGTTTTGACTGAGAATATATTGTGTATAATTGTTAATCTGTTAGGTATTTGTATGTATTTAATTTTCTTTAATGGACACAAATTAACAATTATTATACAATCTTAAGAACTATCTATATACACACTTAAAGTTAAAATATATATACATATATATACATAGAAAAAAAAAACAAAACAAACATACAAAACACTACGCACCGAAATACTCCTCCGCATCACTATCAACTGGAAATGTGCCCAGAAGGCTGGCAGCATTGCCACGCTGTATGGCAATGCTTAACCTTTGAGCCAAATATAGGCCAGCCTTCTGGTCACATGAGGCGCCGATTAATCTTTTGGAGAGATCTCTAAAAAGAGAACGCGCACTCGGACAACAACAATAAATTAATTTTTAAGAAACATAACAATTTTACTTGCTTAAATAAAGGTGTGTTGAAAAATTCAACTACCATAACTGATGTCCAATTTATTAAAAGTCATACCTATGTAAGTTAAAGATCTAAGTATAAAAATAAACCACTTATTAAATTCACCGTGCGAGCTTAGCGATGGACAGAAAATTGTTTATTTGTTGGCATACATATGATGCTTTACTCTCCTAACATTTCTAGCTAATTCGAAATATTTACAAGCAATTCAAACAACTCAAGCAAACAAAATAGAACAGAAAAGCTTATTAGCGGCGCAAACAGCCTTTAATGAAAACATGTTGTTTTTAAAGCAGCTTATTAAACAGGACATGAATTACGATCACACACACAATAATAAATGTTGGAAAATAATACGCAACCGGCCATTAACGAAAGCACGTAAAATCCATTTGGCGTTTTCATTTCAATTTTATTTAATTAAGGCTTATGCGGCGAGTTTGCTCGTTATGCGTATTGTTTATTGAGTAATAGTGCGATTTTCAAACAACCAATATCCACTTATTATCTGCCCGGTGTTGATTCATGTTCATTGTATGACACCTAATTTTCATGTTCATATTGCATTCATGAAACAATCTTAACAATCTAATAGAAAATTAACCAATACAGCGCATGAAAATGCGCAATGCGCATGGTAACGGTCATTTCTGCGTGGAAATACTATCAATTATAGTACATACCTACTAAATAGAGTCCAAACAAATAAATAGGCGTTGCAAAATCTTATGATTTTTCACTTTATTTTTGAAACTGGCAAGGCTTTACAAATATTTACAGAAACGGACAGATAAAAAATTTTAGATATAGTTTTTTTGTTCATGTGTCGATTTTCGAAGTTTAGCGTTTTCATTCTAAATACATTTCATTTTTGGCTTTTTTTTAAAAGTTGTCCACCTGGCAACCCTACAACAAGTTGCATCATAGCCAAAGCCATTCCGTCTACACCATGGCTGACGTCACCGCTGGCGCCGGATTGAACTTCGATTAATAGTCGCAATGAATCCCAACGACGTGACCGATCAGCTATCAATACTATCGGATGTCTGATCTACGCGTTTTGCCTACCGCAAACACTTTCATAGCTTGGCTAGAGTCTGTGAGTTCCTAATAATAAAGTGTCGGATAACTTCCGTCGAATATCTACATATTTCTTAATTTTTGATATCACATACCTAATGATCAAATTTTATAAATAAAATCAAACAATTTTTTTTCTTGTTATAAGATTAATCTTTGATCGAATTGAGGTGGTGCTGATTACATTTCCATTAATGCCCCTGGTTCAATCGCCGAATCTGGTTATTTTCTTTGTCGTTAGTACTGCCCATTTTTAGAGATGCTACTCGAGAATTAAAAACAGAAATGTGGCAATGACATTGTAGAGTATGATTTCGGTGGATCAAGTACTATATAATGTGACAACCCTGAGCAAATCATAATAATATAATAATATTTATTTGCCAACTAAGTGTACATATACACATCATGCAAAGGTTCTTGATAAAGGTAAAACATCCTTCTGGATTTTGGACACAGTTGAGTGACATTATGTTACTTGGAAGTGTGAATAGCTAGGTTTTTAAAATTGATGTGACTGATGATATAAATATATGACTGATTTATATTACGTATGTCCACAGTTATCATATCTCTTCTAAGCCCAGTGAACAGAGTTTTCTATTCTCCTGGGAATTCCATCATCAAGTCATGATATGATGTACAACCTTGATGAGAACATGATAAGTACGGTGATATTATTTTTTAAGTTTAAAGATACGGAAACTAAGACTGCATCAAGAATTATCTCTTATATTTTTCGATTCTCCGTAGGTACCTAACCAAGGCCAGGGTGACACATCATCCAGCGATTACAAACAAAGCCATTTAATATTCAAGGCGTAGCTGGTGGATGATTGACAGAACATTAGGCAGGTTGGCGGCTCCTGATATGTATCTCCATGTCTTGTAAATCGTAAGTAGAATAATGATTATAACTTTTTGATAAGGCCCACGCTTGTTGTATTCCTAATTTGTTCAATTATTCTAACACTTGTCTCATACCTAACATTTGCTTTGAAAAGTATCTAATAATCTTTTATCACTAAATAAGTAAAACTTCGTTTGGTATTTACAGCGACAGAAATGAAGTTTTATTAAAGTAGGGTGTATAATTTGAACAAGCAGTGGTCACAAAAACAATATATCTATTATAAAAATCTTATTACTATTTTTTTTTCTTAGCAGAAGCTGCTATATTTTTGATTGATAAAGACTGGCCGATATTATAATTATTAATCTGAAACCAGTCTTAGAACACACAATAAAATAATGCGACTGAGATAAGCCAGTTTTGACTTTTTTCCAAAGAAAACGTTCATTATAAAAATACACATATTGTGACATGCATAATTTTAAAATGACCCGAGTTTTTTTTGGAATAATATTCGCTTTATCAATATTGAAATCAGTAAGGAATACATGCAGAATCTTGCATCCAAAGGTTAGCGGGTGGTAAGTCCATACAATATCTGTGAATAATCAGACCTTTTGCAAAAATATTGGATGTTTGCTATTTTTACAACCGCTATTGAGTTGGAATAAGGTTGAAAGTTCTGTGACGATTGTTGGTGTATACCGTTCGGGTTTGAGTAAAGTGGAACAGTAATTTATAGTCGTCTTTGCAAGGTACCTAATTGTGTAAATCATGCATTTATGACAGCTCGTATAGGCCGCTTTGTCTACCCACAATACATATAGTTATGCGGTGGAATTTGTCACAATAGCGTAAACAACGAACTTTTGTTTTGTAAGTGGAAGTATTGAGTTTGAAAAAGTCGCCTATTGAGGTTTTAATAATAAATTTATGAACAAAGGTACGCTTTTAAAAAGGAACCTAATTGTAACAAAACAGGTGGTTTTGGCAACTTTAACGAGAATGCCCTTTATTGATTGCAAATGGAGCATGAAATCTTTTAAGATATTAACAAATTTCACAGTTTTTACCAAAATTGGGCAACAATCTTTGATATAGTTTCGAATGAGTTCTTTTAAGTTACTTGATAAGAATTTTAGATCATATTAAAATAATTGTAGTATAATCGAAAGAATTCACCTATTTTACCCAGTGTATAGTTAACCTAAAAATTAAATCAGGACCTAAAAATTAAATTAACCCAGACGGCACCACAGGTAAATTTTTGACCAGATATTGAATATTTAATTAATAAACTTATCCAGAAAAACAATATTCCTAGTTATAATTTAGCAAATAAACAATAAAGACGGTAAAGACTTAATTAGTGGTCGCGGCAGGGTGCGCACGCGCAACGTCTATCTTATCTCGAGCACGATTCCCGCATGTCCCACTGCGGGAGTCGATGCGAATTTATGTTCATGTTTGAACTTGCTGAAACATACGAGATATTGATACTTCCTGGGTCAAATGGGACATGTTTTCAGGTGTAGTGTTGGGAGAAATACCTTCTACGTGGAGTACAATTATTGTGTAGCGCTTGCTCTTCTTCTTTTCGTATCAAATTAGACCACTTCAGAAAAATGCAATTTCTGTGACAATTATTTTGGAACAACTTATAAAACATTAAGAGCACTGTCTATATAATAAACCGTTATCTCAATATGAGTTAACTTAGCAAGACTGTCACTTGATTTGATGTCCACCCCCTAAAATTATAATAACTTCCTTGGCAGCAGTCACGTTTAGATAAGTATTGTTCTTGGTTGCTTTTGCTAGTCACCACCAGCAAAACAAGAAAAATAAAATGAACAGTCTTATATCATAATGTCCTTATTGACTCGTATGAAATTATATCAGTCAGGAAATATGTAGAATATTTAATAATCTTTTATTTAATTTAGAGGTGTAGCTATTCGTTACCTTTACACTCTTTGTAACATTGTATTTGTCAACCACTGATCACAGTTTCAATATATACTGCAATTATTTATAAGTACAAGATGTAGTTGTAACCAATCTGGTTTATACGACAGCAGAACAGGACCGGCGAGATATGGAGTTCGAATCCAACTAATTAAGATAACTCAATATGTCTGCGATAGAGTTATAGGTGCGTGCATGCCAATCGCGTTTTACACTAGGAGATTATTGTTAAAAGTTTTTTTTATAGCAATGTAAAATAAAGAACATAACATTTTAGTTTTTACTCATGATGAGAATATGGTATCTGTTTTATGTTATTTTGTTTTTTCTTATTTTATCAAGCATTTTAGCCGCAAGAACTCCGCTGCTGGGCATCCCTTGTTTTTATATTGTGAGTTACGTGTTACCTATAGTCCCACCCTCAGGTTTTGCATATGTCCTAGGTCCAAGGTACGCGTTAACTATGGTTATTTTATATGATATGGCACTATTAGTCAGGTCTGTTACACTCTATTAGTAATAATGAGTTGTAGTCTAGTGGTTAATGTGTTTGCCTAAGACTCAGAGATGCTTAATTGTGAACAGTTTGGTAAGAACAGGAGTTTGTTCACCTTATTGTCTGTAAATAAAGGTGATTTCTTGCTATGAAAGGCAGAACTATGAATAAAAAATGCTTAATATTTTCCACAGACACCGTACTAGGTCTCCTAATACGGTTACTTTATAGCTGGAATGTATTAAGTATAGGCATAGCAGCCATTGTAACATGAAAATACCTAATTAAACTAGTACCAAAATCCGATATCTTTGTCGTGGCGTCACGAGCTACCTAATAAAGTGCCGTCTCCGGTTGCTAATTAGCTCGTTAATTATAAGCCGGTCATGGAGCCTTAATTCCTGCATAAAAGTAACCCTGAATGTATTCGGTTACGGATAATTTTGTCGGTTTATGTAACCGAAATATGGGCGTGATAAGGGTTTTGCTAAATTGTATTCTTAGATGTTTTCGTCTGGGTATTTTAATTGCTAACAAGCAATTTTTTAAGAAAATTTTCATTCATTTACAATGTATTTACCTTCGTCTAGACTCGTTTGGTAAAATGCCTACTTAAACTAATGCTAAGAAACTACTTAGTACTCTACTTTCTACCACCTACAGACTTTGAATTCACAATATCTGTGAATTATCGTCACTTTATAAGATCAGTTTTGTAGATGGAATTTTCTTTAAATATATACTTACCTTCTTTTGCTTATCTACTGAAACTTAACTGTTCTTTTAGAATTTACGTAAGCGCAGCCGCTTATCAAAACTAGTTAAAAATACTTTTGAATTGGAGAAATTAATAAGTTTGTTCTAATTTCTACCTTTGAGTACCTAGTATATTACTGCCTTTCATAATTCGATACAAATGACAGAAGTACCCGAACTGAACGCTTGAGCAACCAGCAAAGTAATGTCAGTCCCCATCCAGGTGGACTGTAGTCATTACTCTTGTGGTAATCCTAATACACCCTGATTTATACGGGGCCCGCAGACGGACCGCCAAATTTAGGCGGTTTATAAAAAATGGGCCCCGTTTCTTGAGATATAAATAATGTTAGAAATCCCCGCTGTAACGTAATGGGTTTTGTAACTATGCCGCTGACTATGTAGTGTTTCGAGGAAGTGTTATCTCTGGTATCTGGCCGGTTTTGGACACATGACCGATGACCGAGGAAAACACGTTTTAAGGTAGTCATGTAATCATGACTATTTAAAATTAAGACACACTATGTAGAGGTACATTGTATTTGAAAAGAGAAGCTATGTTCTCTCTACTATACTAGTTCTTTCTAAAATATATCAAAAAATGTCTTTAGAAACGTAAAATGAATCCTATTTCACATAAGCTGCTCCCAAAACTTCAGCGTCACTGAATAAATAACTAATAAAATACTTCAAAATATATTCCAGTAGCTTAGCAAATGCATATAAAGCTGAGAATGCTCCACGGAGATTCGAACCCCATCCAGTGGCGGCCTCGCATGCAAACTTCCTGTTTGGCACGACACCATGGCTACTCTTATACCGATAGCAATACCTACTTTAGAGATATTCTACATTATACTGATGCGTTATTATATAATGCTCTTATTGTATATCAAAATCAATAAATACTTGATTTTGGGTTGGTTTGAAAACGTACTAAAGTATTTTTCTTGATCGTGAAAATGTTGACCTCTCCGCTGTGCTTCAGTTCATATTAATAAATAAAAATAATTATTAGTAAGTACTATTGCTATCAAAGAAAATATTAAATACCTATTTGGTCTTACAAGTAAACGTATAAAGGAAGAATGGAGGGTTCTACCACCAAGTATACCACCGGCAATAGCTACTTATATGTAGAGTAAGAGATTCTAGCCACAAATGTTCCATAAAGAACGTGATTTGGTGTATTTTTTTATGGCTAAGTTAAAAGGAAAAGCAAAGATACAGTAACAGAATTTAATTTAATGCAGATCCATTTCGCACTATAGCCGACATTGTACAAAAAATTATAATATCGCTTTCGATCATATTATGAAATAGGTAGACGGGTATAACATTACACAACTTTTCACACAATTACAATCATGAAACACAAACATTTAAATCATTTTCTACACTAAATTCCCTCGTTCATTAAGTATTCTTTATTTATTACTATTTAATATTAATTATGTTACATTACAATAAATTGGGCCTACCTAGTGTTTACGTATGACAAATGCTTTGTTTAAAAGGACAAATTTTCCGTATTATATTCCTGAGCACGACTCGAATTAAATAAATAAACATTTCAACAGTTTTGTGGGTATAAATCTACCGTATCTCATTTTGTTGCCAAAATCGTGGTAAAAAACAAGTGTACTAATTTTGGATTAAATAAAATACAATTTAGGATCTATGAGAAGCCACATAAATAATGTATTTTATGTACAATATTTAACAAAATTTGACAAGAAAACTTAGTCAAAGATTCTTTCGCTAATAAAGAGTAATTATAAGTTAAGCAGCACTAATTATAAAAAAGGAACTTCAAGAGGTATATTTAGATGAGATGATGATGTTACCATTGATACAAAATAATTTGGCACTTCGAATGTAAAAGAAAACTCGACTGAAAGAATCTTGGCCAAATTTTACTCATCTCTACATTAATGAAGACATTTACGTATATGTTTATAGGAATCCAAAAATATTAACGCTAATGTACCTTATAATAAATTATAATATTACTTATGTTATTTAGCTATTCGTATACTGGGCACAACTAGTTTTGATTCATGTCATTTTTAAGTGACTATAGATAAACTATTTGTCTAAGAATAAGTTATGCTATCGACTAATAAATGGAATATTCCTCATACTAAAGCCTTTGTATTACGTATTTAGGACCATTGGCATGTCACATTTGAAATGTTATGTAAATTTACTAAAAATATGATTTTTTGTGTAAAGTTTAATTATGTTAATCAAGTCGAGATATTATCTTTTTAATAATACACGTCTTAGTATCAATAAATCAACTTTTTATTTAATTGGTGAATTGGCAAAAATGTTAACTTATAACAACATAGAATATGTATTGAATTATGCTTTTACATGCAACATGCCAACAAATGTTTTGTGAGTCTGCATTAGGTACAGGTATCACTAGCAATTTATTATGAACGTATACAGACGTTGTACATCAGATTTCTATAATATAAATACATTTACACTAATTCTAATATTTACATTAAGTATTTTAACACGTTCAATGTAATTTCCAAGGTGAACCTTAATGTACCACTTGTATATCAAATATACGCTAAGAATAAATACCAACTAAAATATTTAATGGCAAATAATTTAAGGTCTTAAAACGTTCATTTTTGCTTAAAATAATAATTCCCTATTGAGCATTTTCATGTGTAGACATCAACAATGAACGTGTTAATAAGCAAGCATATTTTTGAAGCAATATTTCCCCACTATCAGTTAAATTGTAGCATTAAAACAAAATATAATATAGGTACTGTCGATTGCAGACTTATAATGGATGAGTAAGTGCTTGAAAAGGAGCCATATGCAAAGAAAACTAAAATGCATTCACTTGACTAAGTAACTACAAAGAGCTACGAAACCCGCCGCGGATTCGACTCGGGTTTTGGCAGATAAAGTGCGATTTCGAGTGAGCGATAGTGGGGCGCGATTCGCACGATAAATAAAAACACAATTCCATTTGAAGCTCGGTGTTGCGGCGCGCGGCCGCGTCCCGTGTACCTCAGCAGGCGTTCAAGATTTATACAGGGAGATGCGGAACAATATATCACGACACAGAACGCGGGAACCCGACCTATTCCTAGCAAACAGCCACCGAACCGATGCTGCGATAGCAGATCCGACAGATAGCCAGACTCGATAACTGCTCGCGTTCCGGCTCACAATCGCGTATCACTTACATCACTAACTAATCAATATCGATCCTATTTAATACACCGCTTATTCATAAGGCCAATAAATAAGCGGACACCAAACCGCGATTTTTCACCCGAGCTTCACATAATTTATAGTCGACGATGATATCGAGACTGGTTCTTTTATTTGTGAAATAGTGATACGCCGAGTGTGCTCGGTAAGCGTTACTAACGGGAAATTTTGACAATAAATCTCTGGTAGTCGATTGCCTAAGCGGTCGTGTGGGCGGACAAAAATATATTCGATAGTCGAATTTGATAACTTGATCTCGCAACATATAAACATCACTAGAGGTTTACTAAAGGCGGGGCGCGCTAAAAGACGTCAGATATGCTAGTTCTCGCCTAACATCTACCAAATCGATCGATTACACGATGACGACCTGAAACAAAAGAAAAAGCGAAATTAATCAAATTGCCAATTATAAAAAAATATAAATTAAGGCGTGTCTAGAACAGTTGGAATATTTAAGTAATAAAACTAATGATTTTAACAGTCATGCAACGAAGTATGAGAAATAATTAATTAGAACGAAATTCGTGTAAACATAAGCAGCTTTAATATGCAAATAATTTTTGACCAATATTTTAACAACAGTATTCTAACATCAGCATTATTTATGCCACGCACTCAAGGAGAGGCGATTTTTTATTTTAAATTTAATTTCTAGCGTAATGCGTATTTGATAAAAGGCTGTATCTCTGGCAGCGAAGCTGGCTCTGAAATTAAGATGTAACATGATGCGAGAACGAGCAAGAGCGACTAGATTTATTGCTATACCACTTTGCATATGCTGATTTACAAAGACGATGGCGCTTATACAAAGCGGTTTCGAGTGTGATAATGATAATTTTAGTGTGACAACGCTTATTCTTTGTTATCTATTTAAATTTTTTAAATAAGAAATATAACTAAATGTAGTGAACAATATATTCTATCATCTTAAATAATAAATTTTCTTTTATAATTCATAATTATATCAGTTTTTTACTTCTTTTTTTTAAATGTTTTTATTTTTTTCATTAATAAAATTTGATAACTACCTACATTACCACAAAAAGAAACTACCCAAATCAAAATAAAACGTAGTAAATTTAAGAAATGTTGTATTTAATTATTTGTATTCATATTTATTTGTATTATATCCAAATACCATCCAAATTATCGAAAAGGTGAATGAGACATTTGAGCTATTAATCATTTATCTAAATTTAATTGTTAAGTGCATCGCTAGCTAGATTGTTCTTTGTTTAACAAACATAATATAATTATACTGCTGCGTCTTATGGAGTCAAAAAGTAGTTAGGATTATAGGAATGTTAAAATTTGAAAAGTGTGTTAGTCGTCCCAGATTTTGTTAATATAAACTATGCAGACTAAAAAGGTGGTAGTCTTGATATCGAGACTTAAAAAGCTCTTATAGCGAAAAAAAATATATCTGAGAGGTATTAACAACTCGACACATTTTTATCAAAAGCTGATTCAGGGTATACGCTAGGCGCGAGCGGACTAAAGTCGGCAGAAAAGAACATAACAAAATTGCTACAACGCCTTGCGATGTCTTGTTGTTTCAGTTATTATTTTACTGTACAAAGGATAGTTAAGTCACTGTGTTATTATTTTTAATTTGCCTTTTAAACATTATCGGCCTGTGTACTTTGAGATTCTTCTAACCTGTCTGCAATTTATTTACTTTATATGACATGCAAAATCACAAATTCCAGCATATTTTTTCAAGCTATCATGTTATCAATTAAACTATATTCATTCCCCATTTTATTTACCATTGTATTAAAAATATATTAATCTTCAGAGTTCGATTGTAGAATAGTTAATTTAAGTAATAGTTAAGTGTACTTAATTTCATAGACGATGATCTACATATTTTTTTTTCCGTATTGTAATGCAAAAAATATAAACATATAAGTAAATCAAGTAAATATACACTACAAAAAGACCGGCACAGTAATAAACAAGAAGAACGCCAAGCGAATAATTGATACGATCATGTGTTAGTACTGCAGATGAAGTAGGTAATACGACAGTCTGGGAAATTGCAGAACTACGTCTTTTTTTAGAATTTTAAGCCAGACATAGGTATTTACTAATTTATTGGATAAAAATTTGACAAGAAAACTATGGTTGAATTCATTTAAGCGTTGAATTAATGTAAATAATTGTGGTTTAGTTAATTTAAGTATCTAAATACATTTTTATTCAGAACGGTATTACATTCAGTATAAAATAGTATGTTTAGTTATCTAAATATACTATGGTTTAGATGAAAAATTCGTAATGTCGATAAAAATATGTAGGTAATAAGGCGATAACGATGTCAAAATATTATCATCGCTACATTATGCTTATTAATTGCACGTATTTAATAAAAATGCCATGCCAACAAAAAAAAATATTCGTGACAAATTTTATTTTTAAAATGCCATTAACTAACCCAGAGCTTTCATTTGTAAATAAAAAAATGTTCAAAAGTTTTTTCTCTGTTAGTTTTTTCTGTTTAAAACAACAATACATAGTCCAATGCTCTAATTCCCGGAATTCCTTTCTATTTCAGACGGCCTACCAACACTTGCAGCCAAAATCAACGGGATCATACCAGAACTTTGACAAAGAAAGTGGTAGAAACCAAATTGCTTGTGATTTATTTTAATGAAATAGCCGAAAATAATAACTTATCGGCATTAATATATATCTTATGATTATTATCAAAGTACAGTGGCATTACAATCTGAAATTTTGGTTATGAATATCTAATTTTTATCTAAGTACACAAAAAAATAAAGAAAAATAAAACAGATATACCTCTACCTATAATAGAAACACTTTTTTATTAAAAAAACAAATTTCCTCAATATTAATACAGAGCTAAAAGAATTTCTTGGATACGAATTTAAGGTTAGACCACTATTACATTATGTGACATCAAACCAATTAGGTTACTAAATAGAAAAAAAAAAATATGACACTGTTACTAATGATCATCAAAACACAGTTCAACGCACTGACATCCCGAATTCCGTTCTATTTCAGATGACCAACACTGTACAGTCTTGAACAATGGAAGGAGGGCGGCAGGCGCTCCGTCAAGTGCGAGTGGCTATAAATCGTACAGGACGCGCAATTTGTTGAATTACAACATGCGCCAACCAGCACCCGGCCGACGCGAAATTAGCTCCCACAGAGATAAATTGACGGCGGGCCGCTAAATAAATTATTTGGGAAAACCGAGAAAAAACTGCGTCTTCCCTTGATAAGGGTTGCTGCTGGAAATAATGAATATCGACCGAGCCGCGTAACTTTTCGGTGACCTTATAAGTTATTGGCGTCTTTGAATTACTATGCTTTATTGCTTTGATATATGCACTTACGGCTCATTCTGAAATTTATTCGTTAGTAAAACATACTGCGCACACAATTTAACATATAAAAAAGTTATGTTCATTATTTTTAAAGTCCATGCAAGGACAGTAGTCTTGTTGTTGAAAATTAAGAAATTGCAATTGCTTGTTTTTATTATTATAATTTTTTTATAAATAAAAAATTATAAAAAATTATATTTGTTATACTCAAACTTCCACTATTTTTTACAATTTATCTAATTCATATATGAGATAATATTTTAAAAATGTGATAGTAGCGCCGGTAGTAAGCGTCTTCTGGTTTCATGACGAGGCTCTACCATACTGGGACAGATAAAGTGATCCCCCATTCCTATCGTAGTGAAAGAGGGGGATAGGTTTATCTGCCGTAAAATGAACAAAAGTAAAGTTCTATAATAATTTCAATGAGTCTATAAATTGCACGATGCACTACATTATCAATTACCAAGTTTTAGTGGACAAACTTCTAAAACTCCTAATGAAGAGAATGAAATGTAATTCAGTCTTTCTACAGCCTAACGGGACTTGCTTGAGTAATCCAAATTGTAACCGAAAATATCATCAGTTATAAAAGAAGACATAAAACAACAGTTTTCGAATCCCAGAATATACTTTACACTAATTTGCATATAAAATGTTTGCGCATTAAATCTAATATGCGTTAACGAATGTAATAAAATTCCGTACCAATACAGGCGGATCCAAGACAATTTGGCACTATAGCACCCTTCGTAAGCCCACCTATGCATCTTTCTTACAGTCGGCTAAATCTCGAATATACAACGAAGATTAATCCCGTTGAAAGAAAGGGTGTTGCAACCCTTTGAAAGGATGTAAGCAAGAAAAATTACTTTCATTTCACTTGCATGTTGTATCACTATAATGCAAAGATCTGGCGACGTTGAAAGGCTTTAAGGAACTACTTTATTATCAGGTGATGAATTCAGCAATTGGTGAAGAAGCATATATGCTTACTTACATTTCTCTGTTTCAATTTTTATTTTCATTATTTTGATATTAAAATAACAATTACTTATTTTTTATTGCAAAAAGCTTATGCTCCAAACCTAATAACACCACTAATAACATATTTCGTAATAAAGTTTAATAAATAAATAAATTTATTGTCAAAGTAAAAGCATAGTTGAAATGGAACGTCTTGGGTTGCGACCATTCGAAAGAATCCATTTTTAAAAAGCGGGGTACGTCCCCCTGCCATCCGTCAGCCCACCCTACCTGTGCCAAGCCGCCATTACCCTCCCGACTATTGTATCACGGTAATCGACGATTGTGTAATTGCCACTTCACTTTCATTTTTACGGGCTTTTAATTAGGTTTAGAATTGACAACACTTTCTCATATCAGAGTTTCACCGGTCGCACCTACTGCTGTTTTACTCCAAGCCCAGGGACCGTTCTGACATTTTCTTCTCCATTTCGCCTTAGCTTTAGCATTTTTAGAGAACTTTTAACTTATTTCCAGCTTTCTTTAAGACGTACCGCACAAACATGTTAAAGTTTCTTGAATATAACTATCTTATTATATTTTTTATCAAATAAAAAATGACTTTAAAATAATAATCATAATAACAAACAATAGATCAGAAAAGCGCCCCAAAAATGTATGCTAATGTTCTAATACGATTTGCTCAGCAAGCAATATTAATATTAAAGGGTAGCTATATAAGAGGTTTTTTCCACCACCACGCTCCCCCGCGGTCGTATATCAGGATTTTGGACGGGCAAAGCTAAAATTTTGGACGATTTAAGCTGGGCGTAAATTTTACAAAACATGACGCGACGGAAAAAATCCGACAAAAAGTTGCTTTTTGTTACCTAAGTTCTATTTAAGTTACAATAAATTTAAAATATTACTTCGTTAAGTTAATTTTAAAATAAAAGTATGTTAATATAGCAGATACTTGAAATATTAAAACTTTCCTGCAAAAACGTATAATATAAAATAAACTTACTACTAAAACATAATAAAAAAACTATATTTCATATGCAGAAAAATAAATTCTAAAAAGAAATAACAGTAGTAGATTTTCACCTTAATAAGCAATAAAAGTGTTTGCAATACTTTAATTAAATGATAATAGGATGGATTACAAATTATATTAGGTATATTTTTAAAGTGGCAAATACACAATCCACAATTAAGTAATAGGGTAAGTAAAATAAATGTTAAAACTCACACCGACATTGATCAAAAGTGTGACATATGAATAAGAACAACAACAAACAAAAATAGCAATGTGAAGAGGACAACAAGATAAAAAAAATTATTGGCAACGATTGATGATGTATTTGAACAAAATTTTGTTTAAATATGTCCTAAACAAAACAAATCGACTTTTGGTTACAACACAACACGAACAACCAGCGGCATTCTTTAAAGAATATCTGCTCAACTTAATTACACCCATTTATTCATGACTTATGACCTGTTGACACTTGAAAGGCAACTAAAAAACTCTACATATCTGTCATGTGAAAGATTACGCGTTGTTCTCTAAGCGCCATACGCCATAGAGTTAATAAGTATCGTAGAGCAAGTAGCTGTGATAATACACATTAACGTCTATATGAGCACTTAATCACAAATAACTGAATACATGAAAGGTAAAAAGATTATACGATTTGAAGTTTTAATCAAGAATTAAGTAGGCGATTCTTGGAAAGATAATAATTAGGTTTAGCCACAGATTACAAACCAATTTTCAAACGTTTACAAAGATGTATCGTTCACTGAGCCTCTAAATTATTAGATGAATTACTAAATCAGCTTTTTGTAGAATGTGAATACTTAAAAATTGTGTTTCATTTCAAACTTTTATTTCAACTAAAATAAATAAATTATTGTGTGGGCAAAACTTATTAGACTCAATCACAAGTGCGTTAAAGTAAAAAGATGCGCACTCTATCGTTTCTAGTTACTCAAACCTAAACGGCCATACTGTCTTTTCTCGCTATTTCAAACTTTCACACCGCACAGATTAATTTATTTTTAGAGCGAACTAATGCGATGGACTGATCTCTTTTTTTCGTAGTAGGTATTCCTGTAACGATTTGTTACATGCCGCCATTAGGCGCGGCATGCGAGGGACGTAGTATGGCTTCTATTTTAAGAGCTTGATAGTTGGATTACGTGTGTTTTGCTCTTAAACTCTGTTTGTGCACGTTTGCATGTTTGCTGTATCTGCAACACCTACGGTTTGTACCTGGTTGTTTATTTTGTTCTTTTGTTAACGTTTTATTAACTTAATAATGGTTAAAAGTAATGGTTAAAAGTAAGTACTGTAATTTGTCAATCGATCTCATCCGCTTGTTTACAAATTATATCTAATACTTATTTTTTTTATTTATTGCCATTTTAGTTTTATACTTGATAAATATGAGTGGTATTTTAAACGTTCAACTTTATTAGCAAAGGTTATGTTTTTATTGTTTTAATGCCTAGATTAATATATAGTTATTGAATTAGAAAAAGGCCTAACTATAGATTTTGTGATAAAAAAATTTTTTTCGTTTGAATGCACTTGTGTGTCCCAGGAATAATATTTTTGGCGAAAGATCCGTTAAAAAATGTATTTATATATATATTTATACCTACTGATATCCACAATAATAGACAATGACATAACTCAAAGTTCAGACACGCACACAAATATTTAATTAAAACGCAGAGAAAACTTCGAGGCGAAAGAGTCGGCTGCCAAATATCGAAACTGGAAAAACTATTTAATCTGAAAACTTTAGTAGGTTGGTACACTGGTATAAATCTGAGACGTCGCAGCGTCGATGCCAAGGAAATAAGATGAGATCGAGTTGGCAACATTGTGTGCTTCGTATGCATAATCTGTCAATGCTATTGCTACGGTTACATAGTGTATACAAGGTTATGTACCTGTTTTATGTGTACTAACTATAGTTACTCTTAGTAAGTCGCTTTTCGTACTTAAATTAAAAAAACAGAGTTACTAAAAAGTAACTACATGCTGCGTACGAGACGAACTTCTTAGATATTAATTACTTATTTTAAATATAGAATTGGGATATTCAAATCACACACACAGCACTATTCCTAATTCTATGATTTTAAAAGAGTAAGGAGTAATATTTACATATTATGATATTTTAAAAATTAAGTCTTAAATGAGAGTTGGCATTTTAATTATTTATTAAATCATCTTTATCAACCGACTCTCTGTCCTCCCCAATATATGTGAATTAGAACTTTTTTTGAGTTCATTTTTGTTTACCATCTATGAATAGGTATTTACTTTGCCATTACAATCCTTCATCAAGGATCTGCCGACACGAAAACAATTTTCTCCACAAAAGATTACTCTGAGAGCAGGCGTTTTATGAGACCCAATCACGACATATCACGATTAACTATTTTTCACCTATATCATAGTAGTCTACGTGCAGAAAGTGCGTATTTTTATGTTTGCATCGGTATAAAAAAAATTGCTTTTGTTGCTCAATTTATTAAATTTGCGAATCGAGATATATGTAAGTCTGTCTTCTGTTTTAGTCTAAACTACTGGGCCGATTATAATAATTGACCGAGCGAGCGAAGCGAGCGAGAGTCTCCATTTCGAGACTGGCAAATTTTGCTTTTGTCCGGATGTCTGTCTGTCTGTCTGTCTGTCTGTCTGTCTGTTTGTTCCGGGCTAGAGGTCGCATTTCAGAACGGATCTTAATGAAACTTGGTACACGTGTTCCTTGATTTATTTGCAATTTTTTGTCGAGAGTTTTTTTTTGATTGGAGGGAAAAGGGGGGAAAAAAGGGGGAAAGTTTTCTGTGACGTTGTTTACGAACGGATCTTAATGAAACTTGACACACGTGTTCCTTGATTTATTTGAAATTTTTTGTCGAGAGCGTTTTTTGATTGGAAGGAAAATGGGGGCAAAAATGGGGGAAGTTTGCTATTTGTTATATTGCTTATACCACTGGCCGCATGGTACTTGTTCTTTTACAACTTTGCGCTTTGAATTCGTTTTCGGTCATTTGTTTTGGTCAGACGTTTATTTTTATTTTTATTTTTATTTTTATTTTTATTTTTATTTTTATTTTTATTTTTATTTTTATTTTTATTTTTATTTTTATTTTTATTTTTATTTTTATTTTTATTTTTATTTTTATTTTTATTTTTATTTTTATTTTTATTTTTATTTTTATTTTTATTTTTATTTTTATTTTTATTTTTATTTTTATTTTTATTTTTATTTTTATTTTTATTTTTATTTTTATTTTTATTTTTATTTTTATTTTTATTTTTATTTTTATTTTTATTTTTATTTTTATTTTTATTTTTATTTTTATTTTTATTTTTATTTTTATTTTTATTTTTATTTTTATTTTTATTTTTATTTTTATTTTTATTTTTATTTTTATTTTTATTTTTATTTTTATTTTTATTTTTATTTTTATTTTTATTTTTATTTTTATTTTTATTTTTATTTTTATTTTTATTTTTATTTTTATTTTTATTTTTATTTTTATTTTTATTTTTATTTTTATTTTTATTTTTATTTTTATTTTTATTTTTATTTTTATTTTTATTTTTATTTTTATTTTTATTTTTATTTTTATTTTTATTTTTATTTTTATTTTTATTTTTATTTTTATAAAAAAATATTGAAAAAATCCTTTTGAGAATATACGAGGGAAAAAATTAACAGAATAAGAAATACCTGTATATACTCTATATAGAGTAATAAATAAAACGAAAAGGGGGTTAACGGATGAGGTTCGCGAGGTCTACTGTTCACAGAACCACTAGTTATTATTATAATTATTATAATCGGCCTAAATATAATAATAATATTATATTTATTTATTCAGATAACATTGATCCATATCTATAATACATACAACTATATTAAATTAAATTACACAGAAACACATAGGTAATCTATTTGACAGCGCTCATTAATATATTGCTCCAAAATGATTATGGTGAAAGGTACTTAAAGTTCAATTCAATCTTAAGATAAAGAAAGTACCTAATTCATGCTAGTGCGGTCTATATATTTTATTTTAAATTATTTAATTAAGAATTTTTTTCAGTATAAGTATCAGCATAAATTAGACAGGGTATTTTTCCTATATTCTTATATATCTCGTTCTCCGCCAGATAGAATAGTGTTGTTCCAATCAGTGTCAGTTAAATACTCGTTACCGAAAACACACGTATCATATATCACATTTGTCTAAGGTTTTAGTTACGTAACTATTCCAACTATGCCACAACTGACTGTAATTATTTACGCTAATTTGAATACTAAGTTTCATAAGTCAAGGTCGAAAATTCAATGTTGTCACTTAGGTATTAAAACGAAATTACAAGGAAGGTGGTAAGAGAAGAGTCGCCAGCCACACACGACGAATTACGAGCGAACCAGGGACGCGGTTTGAGTTATGCGACCGCGATATTTTATATTTATGAAATATGCTTTTATTCTTGGTAAAAACTGGTTTTAGTTCTGAAGATAAGTGGTTTTATAGCGATCTCAAAGAATGGTTAACAATTCGTCATCGTTTCTGCTATTTGTTTACTAGCTGGGCAGGCATGTCTTGCATATTTATCATACATATAAACTATATCCCATTAGGGAAATTCAGTAGATGTCACTTGTTTTACTAACTCTCTCTCTCTCATAAGATTATGATACTTACAAAGAAAATAAAACTACTTATGACATCAAGGGATACATTTGTTAATGATATGCAATTATGCATATACTAATGTGTATGTAAGAAGTTATAAAAAGCGATAAAATGAATGTGATCCAAATTAATTTAGATGAAGATGACAAAGAATGAAAGAGACAAAGATAAATAATAGGATATTAAGGATGCTTGATACACACGGCTAAAATAAACTCGTCGCTTAGAAAGACAAGTAATGACAGTAATGAAATAATAGGCCTTTCTTGAAACTTTTCCGTTTTATAGATTTATTAAATTAAAGACAATTCACAAATAAATTAAATTTAAGAAAGTAATATTAAAACATGTTTTGTAGTACCTATTCAAGTTATCTTAAACGACACGTCATCATTTTTTTAAAGTTTGAATTTCAGTTCCTTACTATTATTTTGCATTACAAATCATACCTATTCCTATAATACTAGGTGTGAAATATCACTAGTACAGAAGCTCCGCGCTGCGATTTGTCAAAAGGAAAACAAACAGCTCAGAAATAGTTCGAGTTGACAAGTTTATAGCGTCCCTGCGTCTCTGTTACAAAATTATACGGACTAAGGAATTTTATTCAGCGCGTGGCTTTTCCGGCCCGACCGTCTGATTTACGCATTTGTGTAATACGCAGCGCCTGAAGGGTTGAATTGATTTAAATTAATGGACTCCGTGCTGTCTTTAGATATAAGATATGAATAGTTTACTAACGTAAAGCTAGTTGATTAATTAATTTATTTTATTTTTAATTTATTTTATTAAAAAAAGTAACTACGTAATGCAAGTAAGATCAAATATAAAGATTAGGTATATTTAATTTGTAAAGACATGTTTGGTTTACGTAGGTATACGCACACCGGGATTTATGATTAAACTAGCCATTTCCCGCGGTTTCAACTGCTCGTGATGTAGTATGTCTTAACGTTCCCCAAAAATCTGCTATATAGATATTTTTGTACATGTCATTCAAACATCACATAGATTAAAAAATAATTTTGCTAAAGGACTTCAAAGGAGATTCAAAAATCTCATTCATATTTACTAAAATATCGGAATAGGTACCTAAATTGTTAATATTCCAGGAGGGCGGTATCACACGACGATAAATATTAAAAAAGCCAGTACATCACAGTCCAAACACGTAACTAGTTTCTGCGGATATTTGTCTAAGCAGACACAGTTGGAGGAGGGATGCGCAAGGCAGGCGACATTACTGCGACTATATTTCTAATCGTGTCGCATACTCGTATCTTTGTTATGATAAGGCCGTGTGAAAACCATACGTTGAAAAATATACCTCTTTTCCTCCCACTCGAAACGTTTTTACGAAGTCTTAATTTAATAGATTAGCAATTTAATCTGTTTTTTTTTTATTTGTTGTTAAAGACAACCTATGAATTCGAATTATTAAAGTACTCTACCATTGTACAGTAGTAGAGTACACACATATCTGACCATGCGGTCTCCTGATATTATTATTTATTTTTTTGCGACAAAGCGTAAGATATTTAAGTTTAATTAGGATAAAACCTACCTACCGCTAATCGTTTGGGACTAAATCGCTTGCGACTGTTGCGAGCATTAAGCCAATCTGGACTCTATTAAATCTATAGAAGTTCGTGTTTCTTAAATGTCGCGAGTATACGGGAACCCTAATAGGGGGTCGTTGAAGCTGCGAGTAAGAGCGCAACAAGAATAATACAAAATGTTTTTCATTTTCTTTATGTCACCCCCGGCAGTCGTAAAGGCATTAAGCGTGACCAAACTTTTGTTTGATACGACGATATAAGCATGAACATACAGACAACCTTCTTAAAATTTTTGCTCATATTTTTAGATAACTAAAAGCTTCAGCTTCTAGTACTATAGCTGTCACTATGCTCCAAAATAATTTGATGATGAGAAAAGCCAATCATTTCAGATTTCAAACATTTTCTAAATGAATAGGTAACACATTTTCAATTAATTATTCATATGCCAAAAGCCAGTGAAATAGCAAATACGTTAAAAGCAAAGTTTGATAGGTAATACTTTATGCTTTGCAGCGTAAGATCGTTAATTAATTTTAGTATAAGCCAAGATGTTGTTAATTAACAGTAATATTATGTGAAAATCCGACGTAAAAAATCCGATCATAGGAAGTGAAAATCTTATAGTGCCTTTATAGAAAGCTGGCGAGGATTTTTTTTTTTGGAAAGAACACCGACTACCATAAATTCATAGGCAATAAATATTTTGTGTAGGAACAGTACCCACTGTTCTATAAAAAGTATACCACTACAGCTTATAACTTACGCTTAAGGTAGTATATATATGATCTACCTGCAGATTAACAACTTAAAAAAACATACTTTTGGCACAATTCTTATGCACTAGTTTGGCCAGCAAGTTAAAGCATACCCTAACCTGGAGGACTATAGGTACTTCGTAGCAGGTGAGGTGAAGATCTGAAGTTCGTGCAGTTTCTTCAGAAATCCCAGTATGGATTCAGAGTTGAGTAATTCGGAATTTAATTCGGAGCCCGGGTGACTTAGAGATGGGGTAAGTAAAGACGGAACCAAAGGCTCGACGTGCATTCTTTATTTTAGAGTTAGGAGCCACACTTAAGGTAAGATATACAAAAGTTTTATGACTACGTAATGCTAATAAAATATACAATTTTGTTCTAAAGCATAGAGCATCCATTTAGAATAGAGATGGCACAACTTTTCACGAGACTGTGTGCGTTGTCCTTATAAAGACTCTAAAGGTCCATCTATTCTACCTCCTTTCAGAAGCAAATAAGCGATAAAACTGAAACCAAAGACGTGATACAAAAGATGTTTCCCGCTCTGATTTCTGGAACTTTCCTAACATATGTATGGGGATGTTTTCAGTTCGGTCACGACTCCGTCTCGGGAGAGGGGAACTTAATGACATGTTTACAATGTCTTGACGGGAACTACTGGCAACTATTGCTAGTTTATTAATTTTTATTTAAAAAAGTACTAATAATGTTTAATATTAACCTACGTTAGATGGGCTAAGATATAGGGGTGGACATAGAAGATAAGCTAGGTACCAAAAAATATAAATAACCTATCTGTTATTTCTTCCATACTAATATTAAAAGTACGAAAGTATGTATTTCTGTCTATTACACTTTCAAGGCAAAGCCGCTAGACCGATTTTGATGAAAGTTTGTATGGATATAGATAAAGACCGGGGTCAAATATAGGCGTTTTATGTATGTAATATATAATTTTTTAAAGCGAGTGGAGCCGCGGGCAGCAGCTAGTACTATCATTAAAATGGTATTAGTTTCTATTCAAGACATTAAAGGGAGCCAAGCTAAGGCAAAAATCTATAATTTTGTATATATCAGAAAAAATTGTTAATCATGAGAGGCAGCTAAGTTACATACCTAATGTAAATAAGTAAGTACTTAATTCAAAATCTTCAAAATATTTAATTTTAAACAAGTATAGTATTACAATGCTTTTAATTATAAAATTTATGTAATTTGCCAACCCTAGCAAAGTATTCGAGTAATTACTTTATTAGGTGTCGCCGGAAGATGGTCCCGAAATATGGCGGCGGGAGCCCTAGCGAGAAACTGCCGCGGTTACTAAGTACTTATTTGGGTACTTTACTTCCATTGATACTTTCAAATTTCGAGCATAATGATTCTTTTTTGGAATCGAAATGAAATTAAAATTGATAAGTTAAAAAAAGAATGAAATTAAAAAGCGTTGAAGAGCGTGCGAGATATGAGACGTATTCGTACCTAAATTGAAAGAAATTCTTAAAGGTTTTTTTGTAATCTATCTGTATTAATTTATATGATCATCATAAAATATATAGGTATATATTTCTGCCTAGAAATTTAAATATTAGCAACCTATTAGACACTGTAAGCGTTGCAGCATACCTACCTAGAGTAAAGGAAAATGTTGAAGAAAGAGATAATGTAAGAGATTATTTTTACCGTGATATAGTAGGTAATATTACAACTACTATGGTGGGTGGATACCTAGACGGTCAAACATCGTGGTGACTATTATTATTATTATTGACGTGATGGTTTAAGTTGTGAATTATAATGTTTTAATATTGTTAAGTTGTGAATTTTCATGTCTTAGATCTAAGATGCCACATTGTACTTTAAAAGTTAATAAATACTTACTTACTTACTGACTTTACCTGCTCAAAGTAAACTCTACCTATTCAAATCAGTATTTTACATCTTTAATTAACATGCATTTATGTTCATTATCACTTACCTTACCTGTTTATTAATGAACGTTCCTTTTGTGCAAATTCAACAAAATTTGAAAGTTTACACCAACTAAAATTAATGTTCCAAAAATAAAGTTTATGGCTGGCACGAAATAACTTCGCAGATAAAACTGTTACGGTGTTAATCACTAGATTTTAAAGCGAACTAGAGAAATCACGTACAACCACGGACCACTCTAAACGACAAATTAACAGCGTCAATTACTTACAACTACCGGCGTTTGCTATCGCGACAATGAGCCTAGCACTAGCGATGCAACCAAGTTCTACCTGTGACTGGACTTCTAATAGCCCGGTAATAATATTATATGGTCTACCTTTGTAAATACAACGCTCTTGTACAATAAAAAACAAACGGCAATTGCGTTAACGGAATTCCTTTTTTGAAATGGAACAAAAACTATTGATATCGGAACAAAAGCGTTCTATTTTTAAAGTTGTTTCTTTTTTCAAATTCGCCACGTTCTAGCAAAAAATGTGCGTTAGAAATTTTTTTAAAAAGGTTTTTTGTTGGATCTTTATTTTTTTATGGAGAAAGCATGATGCAGTGACAACGGAGTATCGTTCTAGGAAGTCGCCGACGGGATGGGGATGTGCCAAAAAGAGATAAAGTAGTTTTATTGATCTATACGGACGTTCGGGCCGCGCGAGTGTGAGTTGAATGAAACGAAGATAACTTGCCGCCCCAAGTTTGCCTGTCCTTATCTCACTCAGCATTTTTGGTTATTTCCATCCTTTTCGAGCCACGTGACCTAAGCAGGGTGTAACTCACCCTACAGCGGCCATAACTTACTCATAGCGATAGGCGGTACGGTCTCGCAAAGCATGTCTGCTTATTTATTTTTTATTTTTAAATTAATAAAACTATAATGTCGATAGTCTTTATTAGATACATTTCAAAAGAGTAGTATCTCTGTATCAGTTTGGTTTGTTAGCTGAAGGTATGTATAACCATGACTACCATTGTGTATCTAGTCTGCATATTAAGCTCTCAATTATTATCTGAAAGACCAATTAAGTAGTACTTTATCGTTAAAGCTAACTATTGAAAGGTAAGTATAAAAAATAAAACCAAAATTATTTTTACCTAAATAACATATCTGCTCTTCTCATAACATGCATTTAAAAATAATTTACAAATTTTTAAATTAATTTGAGGCGTTAATGGGTTATATGAAGGTAAAATAGTTTTCTAAAGTATTATTTTCGACTAAGAAGAGATCAGTAATCTATTTTTCTTCTTTATCTATGGTTTAAAAAAGTATGATTTTATCTATGACGATCACGACAAACATTTTTTTTTATTTTACTTGCTGTTTATCCGAAATGTGCATGACATAAATTATGGCTCTCCTTGACTTCTCCTCTCTCTCTCTGTCTTGGTATTTTTTGTCTTCCTCCCCCACATTTTATTAACTGGCTAGGTCAATTCACTGGGGTCCTATATCTAGCTAGCTGTTTGTCAAAAATATAATTGGAAATCTGTTGTCGTAATAAAATATGATCTAGTTATACTTCTGCAAAAGTTATTGTTTTTTTAATGATTTACGTAGTTTTCAGTTTAAAAATATATACTTATTAAAAGGATTGTATAAAGTCCGATATAAAATATATAAATCTATTAAAATTAAACCATGACAAAAACTTAATTAGGTTAGAATTATATTCTGAGAATGGATATAAAAATTTTTTTTATAGGTCTACTCCCTAATTCATAGCCCATTTTAACGTAAATGTGTTTTGTCTTTTTCTATCACTTTATAAATAATGTTAAGTGAGAACGGGACATCATATTTTCAACGATTATCAAACGTTTGTTAATTTTCATGAGTAAGGGGATAAGCCTTCACGACCTAACGACTGAAATTCGGTACACGAGTAGATAGAGTTTACACACACATTTAGTTTATTAATTAACACACATTAAACTTTGCAAAAAATAAGAAAGTTTTTAAAACGGAAGAATGACAACTAGTTATATTTTTTTAATCTTGTTAATTAGAAAATCATACTACATTATAAAAAATTACATTATTTATACATGAATCTAATACAAAACATTGAAACCCAAGTATAAAGCTTACACGTGAAACCCCAAACCTAAATCACCACATCGCTAAAATAAAAAATAAAAAAACAATTCATAAAAGTTATCTGTTTACAATAATTAATTTGAAGCGGTACTTCATACAAGCCGCAATCGGGAGCCGAGGTGTTCGGCCGATCGTAAAAGTCAACGTTACGATCGTGATAATCGTAAAGCAGTCGTTAAACAAATAATTAGCCTGTTGACTTTAGAGCTCGCTTTGCACTTGGAAACGAATAAAAAAAGATTTTCTTTTAGTATTGTTGCTTATAATATAACTGATATTTTAAAATTTATAATACATTCGAATTTATTTCGCTACATTGTAATTAATAAATAAAATAGGTATTAAAAAAAAATATTTAAGCAGCGTTACAATCTGCACGTGAACTGTGGCAGGTTTATCGCCTACAACTAGGTGATCCGTATGCTTATTATTTATTTTTCGTTTTGGCAAATGATTTGGGAGCATAGCGCCATCTATTGTGGAGTAGCGGAAACCAATCGATAGGTGGCTGAAATCAGAACTACTAAAAATTGTTACATTACTAGAAAGTATTTTAAAAATGTTACTACCTTTTTTTAAATCCTGACCACCAATAATTGGATAACAATGGAGACAATTAATAAAATGTAAAGATAAGTAGGTAGGTTGGTGGAAAAATAAAAGAAAATATAGCATCTTCACAAAAGATCACCTAACAAGTTAACTAAGTTAATTACCAATGATGATTGTGCAAAAACCGAACAATAAATGGAAAGTGACAATCAGACATGACACGACTGTTTGAATGAAGCTATATAAAGCCTCATAAACCACCACTCAAAGTAATAAAGTGATTTATCCTATAAAATAACAGCTGATCGCCACGATTAGGCACAATACGAACGAACTCATAATTTTACAGCCAATTTACAAACAATAAAAGTCATTCTCTTGTCTTACACGCCCATTCACCCTCAAATATCTCCATATTCGACGGTCGAAGTCGTAACTCCTGAGTTTTATGTCCCAATAAAACCATAACCATCCTTGAAGTTGAGCCGTCAAGTATTATAACAAGTTTCACTAGATGGCGCCTATGGCGATGTGATATGTACCGCCATCTGTGAGTGAATCACCGAAGCTTTTTATGAGCCATTTGAGGTCGTCACGTCGTAAAGTAGATGTTTTATGTGCTCGGATGATGCCGCTAGTGTATCATGCGGCGATGCTGCGCTGCTTGGCCATGATTTTCTTTTGCTTTCATACAAAACTAATAAAATTGTGTTTTTACATGTCCTATAATTATTGTTGATTAGTATTTTTAATATTGATTATTAAACAAAATTTAGAACCCTTCAATATTATGTCTACCTATTTCTAAAACGATTTTTTGTTAGTAGGTAGGTAGGTAGGTAGGTACTTACTTAGGTAAGTATTAGTAGGTAACTAGACAATCATAAACAATTTTAAGTAGGTACTATCATTTGAAGACATTTAAACGACCTACTGTTTTCATAAAAACAGAAAAAGAATTCAGAAGTGTGTTATCGTGTTATATGAAGTGGCTGGCAATATACGAACTGTAAATTGCATCATAAACATTCAGCGAGGCTCGGTCCGGCTTCCCTCGGAGAGCCTCGATCGAGTTAGTACTGAAATACGCCACTCCACAATGGAGGCGTTAGTGACGCTGAGTTTTATTACGTTGCGTGACATCTACCGGCGAATGAATGAACTTTTTCGTAGGCCTACTTGTAGCGTGAAATTTTGCTAATGAAAAATGGCAGTCATATATTGTTATTTTGTATTTTCTAATAATATTTAAAATGAACTCTACTAAGTAAATAAATTTTATCGAATAAAAGACAATATGCACCTGTAGTTTAACAACGACATAATTTTTGGGGTCAAATTATGTTTATCGCTTTTGTTCGATAGATGGCGTCATCCACATTCTTGAAGGTCTGAGTTTTTATGACATGTAACATTATTTAATCGAATTAATTTTCACTAAATTATTTACATTTTAAATATATTTTCAGAAACAGGTTATTTCTCTTAACTAGAACATTTTACTTACGTCTGTATTCTATTATTAAATAAGTAGGTACATATAAAAAGTTAAGTTTAGTACCTATACTTATTTAGTAATTTATACATTTATAATCTTAAATAACATTCCTCGATAGAAGTATATCCATAATCTATATGCTTTTGATTATTTTAGCAAAACAGATAAGTACAAGTAGAAAAATGTAGAGTCACTCATTGCTCTTACTACGATTTTTTGAAACTTAGGGAGCTATTATTAAATACTAGCTGTTCCCCGCGGCTCCGCCCCTCGTGGGACTCGGTTATATCGCGCCCAAAAGTAGCCTATGTTTGACCTCAGGTCGTTAACTACATCCCTACCAAATTTCATCACAATCGGTCCAGCAGTTTAGCCGTGAAGATGTGACAGACAGACAGACAGACAGACAGACTTTCGCATTTATAATATTAGTATGGATATGGAAGTATGGATGTTTAAACCTGATGTGATAGAATAGTCCAAAAGCTTAGAAGAATGCTTTTTGAAGTTAGAATAGTGAAAGATACATTGAAAATGCTATAATATAACCAAAATACATTTTCTGAAAATTTGCCTGGAAGAAATTGCTCGCTTGTATTGTATTATTAGCGATACACATCATGCCAAGAGTTATCAGCGCGCTAGTGACACCCTTAAAGTATTATAAAATGCAAATAACAGGCTACGTAAGGTAAACTTGTAAAAAGTATAATATGTACCGATTAAACTCGGATTTTATTAATATAACCCGGGGTGATCGAGTTTCGAGTATAAGAAGGGGAAATTACGCCCCGAAATTTTCCGCAATCCATATAATTAAGTTCCCAAACCACTCTAATCCAGCCGAACCCAAAACTGCCATAAATTGTATGTAAAAAGTTACCCGATATCTGGGGGTAATTATAAAAGCAGGCTGAGTGACAAATCCTCTAATAAAACAACAAGGAAATAATTCCGGACATAAATCGCCCTCTCGGTGTGAATAGAATAGCAATTATTTGGTTGAGTTGGTACTCTGAAGCGGTACTATTGTAGGAAAACTCGAAAGTAATTCACAAACTCACTAGTATTGAGAAATTACTATATCTCTAATTAAATTAACATTAAGAACCCCCCTTATTTATTGAGATATTTAACTGATTGCTTTTTCTTTGTTTCTTTTAGCATTTATCGTTATTTCCTTTACTGTTTGTAATATGTATATATATACGTAAATGATTTTATATTATTATGCAATTAAAAATGTAAACTGGCTTAAGGCTAACACTTTATATCTCTCTTTAATAGCTCTTGTAGAAACCGCCACCAAGAAAACACTACCTAACCAACTTTACATAGGAAATTAATTTCGGTAAGTACCAAAACGGTAAATACGAAAACCCAAAATGTTGATTTGAGTTATAATATTTAGGGTTGACATTAACCAGCTGAGGACGCAACCAGGAAATTGCTTAGTTCAGAACTAATACCGTAAACTACCTAAAAATATAAGTACTTACCTAATAAATAATAACTATGTTGATGTACGTATGTAATGTAGGTATAATTATATACATGTTCGTTATAAATCTGTGTGTCAATTTTGGCAGCAATTATAGATAAAAATAGTACCAACCTATAACATAAAAAATTGTTAAAAATTCCCATTTTCTAAATATATCATATACCTATGTACCTACTATTAGAAAGTATAGTAAGGCCAACTAATCAGTGTGCTTTGAAAAAGCGAGTTTTCAAAGCGAGAAAACAATGAGTATTTAACCAATAGTACCTAATTGGAAACCAATCTTGTTAGATCTACCCTACACTTCAATCCTGCTACATTTTGGATCCTCGAGGGGTTGTGTTTTCCAACACGACAGTTCCAGTTTGAATGGCCGCCAACTGTAGGACAGAAGCATGTGCTAAGGTCCCGTTACGTTGTTTAATTAAGGTTGCCACATTTTAAGGTCTGGACAATAATTTTAAGTCACCTCGACATAGTTTTGTTGATTGTGAAATAACAATGTCTGTTGCATTCGTAAATAAGCTAGGTATTCAAATTAAAGGGCTACTTTATCTTAGTTTTCAAATAGAAGAACTTTATGTATATATATAAAATAAAGTCGTATTAGTTACAAAACTTATAACTCAAGATCTATGAACCAATCTTTCTGAAATTTACAAACACACAGTTAGCAGTATTGAGAAGGACATAAAATACCTTTCATCTCGAGAAAAAACACTGTCTCCGAGGGAATTTTACGCGGGCGACACCGCGGGCAAAATCTAGTGTCAAATATATCACAATTATTATCTTTATTTCCCATTAGTGGACTTAAGACTTCATGAGCAATCAATTTTAGGTTCGGTTAAAATACTTTTTGTTATTAGATTTCATCATCATTTCAATTATGCCCAAAATAATTGACAAGTGCTTCAAAACGAGTAGGCGCCTACTGCTGAGAAGAAATTCTTACTTTATTATTATAAAGTTATGTTGAAGGTCATTCATCATTTTTTGTAACATGGAAAAAAGTTCATATAAATAAAGTGAAAATCATGGAAAAATTCCTTTAAATATTTTGACCCCTTACCGCACAGGTCACGTGACAAAAGGCAATATCTGCTTATTTTATTCAAATGGAAATCGTAATTACATCTAAACACCGTTATCAAATGATAAAAAACACGCCCCCTTAATCAGGCTCTCGAAACAATACCACGAGGCTCTTGAGGCAATAAAGAAAAGCGAATAAAGATAAATTAGCGTATCTCTAGACGGATGGGGGTCGTACGGACCCGTAAGAAAAAGTTGGGGTGTTCAACCCTTCCTTTATTTACTGGAACGCCCTCTGTCATGAGTTTGATAGAGTTTTTATTTATACCGCCAATACAGGTTCATATCGCGATAAATGTTATCGATACTTGATAAACTACGTTCGCTATCAGAACTTACTTACGTGTTCACATAAGTATTACTTCTTTCTTATAGGTATTTTTTGCTTGTAATAGTAAAAAAAATAATTGATACATGTAATCGTATAGCGTTGTGAATTAAAAGGTAAATAAACTGGTAAAACTCACAGATTAAAAATTAAAAAAAGGTACGTTATGTTTTTATAACAATTAGAAACTTTAAGGTACAACTGTTTCTGAAAATGTTACATTTCATGGAATGTTTTGGCTTTTATGCTACTAATAATAAATACGAGTTACTCATATTTTTTACAGAATCAAAATTATCGTCATTCGTAAATTAGAGTATCTGTTTAACATTAAAAATGCATGTATAGACGTGAGGAGGTTCGATAAACACTAAATAGGTACTGACATAAATTACGGCGACGCATGCGCAAAACGCATTGGCACTCAATTTAAAGTGAGATTTCAATTAAAACGCCTTCTCGGATTTATGGGATTTCTAATTTATGCACTTTTGCCGGCCGGCCGCTTATTGGATGGAGGTACATTTATAGAATACAAATTGAATAATAATTATTTACTTCTTTGCTATATTAAATGCATTTATGTATCTGGTATTTAGCCTCTTCATAAACAAAATATATAACTATTTAGATATCCTATGAGTAATATAAGAGAAACGTAGAGTGAGTGTTAGAGCGACACAAATGTTATGTATCATAAACCTACACACTACACTTACTAAATGAATTATTTTAATTTTCATATTTATTACATAAAATAGAGTAACAACTTTACAATATTTAGGACACGTCATAACAGACGATATGAAGGATAATGCGGATATTGAACGAGAACGCAGGGCGCTGGCTGTACGGGGTAATATGATGGCCCGCAGGTTTGCTCGTTGTTCAACTGATGTAAAAGTAACCTTGTTTAAGGCATTTTGCCAATCCTTTTACACCAGCAGCTTGTGGATCAACTATACTCAGAAGGCATACAGCGCCCTGCGCGTTCAATATAACAATATCTTTAGAGTGTTGTTGCGACTACCTCGGTTCTGCAGCGCGTCTACAATGTTTGCTGAAGCAGCCACTGATGATTTCTATGCCATCAGACGGAAACGAGTCGCTTCTCTCTTAAGCAGACTACGAGATAGTGGCAACGATATTCTGGGGGTCTTGAGCTCCAAAATGGACAGCTCTGCGTTGTCATTTTGGAGCAATATATTAATGGGCACTGTTAAATAGATTGTGTTTCTTTGTAATTTAATTTAATGACTAACATAGTTTTAAGTATTATTGTTACTAACATATGGATCAAAGTTATCTGAATAAACATATATTATTATTATAAATATAATAGAATCAAAATCTTTTATAAAACTGTCACCCCAGAACATAGTACAAATTTTGTTTTTGTGATTTTAGGTGTTGTTTTATAGATAAAAACGTGTTAGTATTAAAACCTTAACCAAAGCAATGTTTAAATATTAGCATAAACGATAACTTCTTACTACGAAGAGATCAGCATACATCTTAATTCAATAATAACACTTTATGTAAACCAAGCCGCTATGTCAGCCTGAGCTTCATATAATTTACAGCTACTATACCCTGCGGCGACCAGCCAACTATAATTTCTAACAGTTCAGATCAATCATGATAATTAAATATGACGGCAATTAGGTAAGTAGCCCGTCATCAGAAGATACCCTGGCCAATAACTGGACAGGGGCAAGTCGAGCGAGTTTACCCTTATTTACATGGACACGCCTTTATAAAATGTCACTTGGCCACTTTACAAGTACCCCTTGTATTTGTTCATTAAATTTGGAAATCTGCTAATATTTATACTTATATAAAATTTGTTGATATATTTATTATTAATTTCTTGAAACTTTAATTTCCGCAAAAACTTTTAAGATAGTTTTTGATGTCAAAGAAATTCCTAATAAGTAAAATCAGGCCAAATACTACGATTAAGAAACAACCTCTGTGTCGGTACAATAAAGCTCAAAAAAATATCATAATGTTTATATTATTTTTATCATCAATAACAGAGCAACACCTTACGATGATACCTATAGATCTTCTACATAAAGTAGTACAATGGACTATATATAATTAAATACCTTCCGAGCGTAAGTCGATAAACATAACGCTGTGGCACAATCAGTACCTGCTCTACCGACTACTTGAAGGATTCCAATCATATTGTTATTGACATTAACACAAGGCACGAGCGTAAAGCAATGAAATGCCAATGACAACATAAATACATAACTATCGTAATCGCTGCACGTAACGCAATAATATGAAATAACAGACATTACGACGTCGTCCGACATAAATGCATTCTCCTCGCCTTGCTTCTGAAAGATGGCGGAAAATTGACGATCTATTGGCGATTACGGCCGTTTTAGTGCATCTAGACAGTCGAATGGATCTGCAGTTGTTTCAAGTTTAAACTGAGTGTATTTTGGGTATATTTTACCTTTATAATATGGCTTTAGGGCTCCTCTAACACTATGGAATCCAAGATAACCTCACTTATCATTTGTCAACGTACTGGCTTCATAACGAATAGGCTGGTCAGGTGGCCTATCACCATCTCTTAAAACCATACAAGAACGATTGAGTTAGGGAGATGTCGCCTTACATCATGTATTGCGCTGTCTCACTTACTCACTGGATCTTGCATGGTTTTATGAGATGGTAGTTAGATGGCAGGTCAAGCCACAAAATCGAGGAATGGCTTGCAATGCTAAATGCTCAGAACTGAGGGATGATGAACTAACAAAACTAAAAGAAGAATAACGGATGAGGCTCTGCCAAATAGCTTTCCTCTAGAAACTAGGTACTATGGTAGGTTATAATTAATATGAGTGGGATAGAGTCGGTAATGGGAAGTAGTTATAAAAGGCAGGGCAGATCTTAATAACAGATTATTTATCTGATTATTTTGTTTTAGTCATGAGATATTCATATTTAAACTCAAGGCTGACTCACCAATCGATATCCACCTCAATAGAATATCCTATATTAAGCTTAATTCCGTATGCAGTCATTACAATTCTGGTGGGTCTTAAATAATAGGTTCTTTTTCAGAAATTTATTTTTATGAAAGAGTATTTTAAAATAAAACAGAAGAAACAAAAGAATAATTAAAAAACTGAGTTTACTAACTAATAACAAGAAACCTAGTTCAATTTAGCACCAAGCACTTTTACAAGGGCCATAAACCAATAAAGTTAGTTGGGAGCGAACAACCAATAGATAATGAACTTTTATTGGTCAGCTTTACAGCCATCCCCCAGTGATTGTGATGGTAAAAGCTCAAGATAGCTTTTACATTATTTACGTAGCGGTTTGAAGTTTCCAATCACACTATGCAGTTAGGAATGAATTATGGAAATTGGGATTTTTTCTCTTTCTTTACTAAAGACATATCAATATTATAGCGATGGCTAGCAGTCATAAATGTAGTTTATATGTGTGTATAAGTAAAAAAATATTATGTATCTACGATTAAAAAATATTATAGCTGCTAAATTTATATAATTATTTTTATTTTATTTATTTATTTAACTTTATTGTAAAAATACAATAGGCGGACTTAATGCTAAAAGCATTATCTAACAGTCAACCTTTGGGTCAAGCAGAGAACAGTTTGTGGGTGCAAAAATAACATTTACTTAAATAAAAAATATAATAAACTTACATAACATACATAATAAATAGTTAATATATACATATATATATATATACATACATACATACATACATATTAATACATATATACCTATCATAAAATATATTAGCCATAGAAAAAAAAATATATTAAAAGCAAAATAAACAATAGCAGCAATTCTCAATTTCCCCTCCCTTTCCGCTTCCTATAATTTAGAGAGGAGGAACTTATATACTGTTCATTTCTATAAATAAATATGATAATACATACTCATACCTACATATATATTTATCGTAGGTATATAAACAATCGAAGCACATTTACTATAAGCCGTAAATTTTAAATAGGAGTTGAAATTTAGGGGGTAAACTTGATAACGAGGGTAGTTTAATGACGTACGTGTTACAGATATTGTCCAGTAAATGAATCGCAGTTATTGCTGTATGATTTGCCCAATAAATAGATAACTAAGATACGTCTCTAATGTATATTCGAGTGTAAAATTAATGTTTTATTGCACTTTGTAATTTATCGTAATAGAGATGACAGCTTAATTGCTTTATGCTGTTGTTATGGATTTATTGAAGTACTTATGGACATTAAGAGACTCATATGTATAAGTATATATGTTAAAACATATATAGACTATAGACTCATTTATATATTTACTATTCATACCTATATTTAATAATATTACATTTGCAAAAATGAAAATAAAGTGTAAAAATGGTGAACTTAATGCCATATGGATATGGCATTATCTACCATTCAACTATGGGACCAAGCAGAAAGTGTGATTTTTAGCAATTAATGAATTACTAGTATAACACATATAAATACCTACATAGTATATAAATTTAAAACAAATATGTAAACGAACATTTAAGAACTGGGCTAATTCATAAAAAAAATAAGTCAGATTTGAATCAGAACACTATGCTACTGTTCAGATTCAAATTTGACTTTATTTTTATGTCTAGGTATTATAAAAACTTATTTTTCTTCATAAATTTGTTATATTACTATTGTTTCATGATAAGACAAGCTCCAATTACAAGATAAATAAGAAACAAACATTACCCACGCGGAATAAAAACAATTGTTATTCCAACTAAGCACCGAAATGTCCAACGAAAAGACACGAGTGTTTCCCAAGAACGGGACACGCTAAAATAGTCGTGTACAGGAAGGCAGGGCAGGTCGGGTGAAGCGATAGTATCGGCCGGCACGAACTATCCTGTGTGGGTTTTGTGAGGTTGCCAGGATAGGGTCACCAAATCGAAGAGAATAAAATACCGCTAGTAAAACGATAGACATTCTTTAAGTTTTTCTGCTTTCATAGATAATTATTTGCTTTGTCTGTTAGTTTTTTCTAGATGTTGAGTTACATATTGCTGTTCTTCTTCTTCTTTGTTTACCCTATTATATGCTCATGTAGGGTACATTTGCTGAAGAATGTATGTTATGGTCAATGATTTTACGCTTATAAAATTATATTCCAGATATAACTCACAAATAGATAGTATGGATAGTATCTATAAAATATTAAGTTAGTTTATACATACTAAGAAAAAGTAATCAAGACGATCTTTTGATTTGCTTCGTGTTTGCAACCTTCAGAATATTTTTCAGATTAATTATTTATTATTCAAAGTTTTTTTTATAAAATATGAAACAATACTTCAAAAAACTAGTTTAATTTTAAATTTATGATTGCTCAAATTTGGTTCTAAGTAAGATAGCAATAAATATCTCAAGTGTTCAACTAAAAATTCTTCAAATAAAACACAGCGCAGCTGAGGCGAAGGGGGGCTAGCCACCAAGCCTGGACTGCGCTATATAGACTTCTAATATTTTAGACATGACACTAAAATAATATAAATATTGCATGTTTTTTGCACAATACCTTTATGTAAACCTTGTAAAACAATGTACCTTAAATTATATATTCCATAACTAATAAATAATGAAATACATAGTATAATATAAAATAATTAAATAATACTAGATTATAAGGTTACTTCAAATCTAGACACAAAAAAAAATATTTTAGAAGCTGTCATATACCTGTCATCATCATCATGACCATCATATATGAACCACGTGGTCTTTGCGATGACAGGAGGCATAGAAATAGTTAATAATACCTACAGGAGATCGAATATTGATTGTACCCTTTTTTTGCTCTTAATGCACGACAACGGCGCAACTTTTCAAAGTTGATAATACATGTGAAAAAAATATATATGCCTCTGATCAAATAATTAAAATAACATGTATTTTTTCATTAATATACTCGTGTTTTGCCCTGCAATCTATTTGTATCTCCAATAGTGATCAAAATATGGCTTCATATTTCTGCACTCTAGTGTCTGGTCTGGACCATCACCGCTTTCTTAAGTCTATGCACATAAGAAAGATCTTTCATCTCGCGCAGCTGCCGGCTGCCGAGGAAACCGGGCGACTACATAATGATGTATGCATGCCTGACCATGTACCAAACAACTCCTTTTATTACAAACAGGTTCAGCAAAATTGCAATATTTAATAAGAAACCACCGCTGAATGTCAATTAATTTTAATAAAAATAAAACCACCGGCCGTATTAATCGATCATGCATTATTCAATTCATCTAATTAACTCTCCTTCGAGATAATATTGTAATAGGAGCTATTATATGAAAATTATCTCTTGTTTTCTTTTTAGCGATTCGGTAAGAATAATTCAGCCGATAGTTATTGTGACGCCATTTTGAAAATTATTTTAATAGTAGGCAGAGCTCATTATTGAGTTATTGTCTCCTTATATTGATTTATTAGTGCAATTATTTGCGTTTATGTTGCATATTTTTCAAATGCGGTTAAAAAAACCGCTGGCATATCTACGTTTAACCACAAAGTAGCTTTGCGGTGATCGAAATGGTGGAATTATCATGACGTAGTAACTTCGTTTTTATAAGAGCATCTGCTGCATTTATCGGCGTTTTAATTAAGTAAAGACGTTTTGTTGAATAGAATAATTGAAATGTTATAATGAATGGATAGTTTTCTGGATAGTTTATTTTGTCAAGCTTAATGAGCATAAACTTGCAACTAATTTAAATTTACGAGTAGGTATCAACTGTGAAGTGAATATTATAAAAAAACTCATGCGTTTACCTAAGTAAATATTGGACATAGAAATTGTGTACCGTTTTAAAACAAAAACATTAACCTATTACAACTGGAATTAATTTATCGTCCGCAAAAAATAAATTAATAACTTCATTAATTCACGAAAATAAAATTAGAATAAAACAAGCAAACATATCGGGCAATACCTCAAAATGAAGACGTTTAAAAATTCGCCTCTCGCGATACGCCGCAACAGACCAACCAATAATTTTACGTATCGGCTAAATAATTATCTGTTATCGAATTGGCAGACGCAGGTCGGAGACCGAAAAGATGGCCGACGCACTGTCAGCAAAACAACCGAGTCCGAATATCTTAACACTTCGAAGTGAGCATCTTCAAAATAATATACCGTATTTGGATGGAATAATAACGTACTTTTAAGCATTTGGGTTGCTAATCACACCATAGAAGGATCACTGAATTTCAAACATGGAATTCTGTTTGAACTGGCTATCAAAGAAAAACTTTATACACCTTGTTTCGTTGTTTGAAACAATATCATGCATTCGTTTACTTTACACAAGGCAAGTAAGGGCGAGGACACATTTTTTATTTTATGGTTAGTAATTTGTGTCTTAATTTTATAACAGTAAAGTAAATGTTATATTTTCTTCGTGTCCATTTTTTCTGTTCAAAAATCACGTAACTTTTTATGCTAACTCTACATTTGAAATTTGGGCAGTTTTTATTATCAATACCACTTATTTTTTGTAGCTCACTGTAAAGTATTTTATGCGAACCAAGTATCACAATTGATGTTAAAGAAAAGTTAAAAGAAACTTTTATATTTATGTGCGATAACGAATTTAGAAAAAAATAAACCTAATGATATTAATAAGACCAAGTTGATAGGATTCCTACAAAGATTTTACTTTAATTTATAATGATACAGGAGACGCTTGCGAAAGATCAGAGGTGGTGCCGCATGAGTTGATAAATTAAAACATTGCAAAACAGTTACAGCGTTCTTAGAGGGTTTCAAAAATGGCGTCGAGATGAAGAGGCTTTTTCGCAACCGTCTCGGCGATAATTTCTGCGGTGACTTTGATAAAAACTTACCTAGTCTCGTTTGGTGGGTCGCCGCGCGCGCCCCGCTCCTCTCCGCGCATCGCCCAGCTTTTTCTGCCCATTCCTTGCGCCCGCGCAATCGCCAACTGGTCACTTCCATTTCAGACGTAACCCTAACTATTTACACTGCTACCACCTAAATAATAACTACTTATATTTATGGCAATTTGTTTAACTTCACCGACTATTTAAACTGCAGGAACACGATCACGTTTACACTAGGTTTACTTATGCGAGAGTATTGAAGGAGAGATGGCGCGGAAGGTTTCACAGTCCGACAGCGTATTTATTTAATTTAACTTACGACTCTTTACTTAGATTAAGGGTACGAGACCGGGTCTCTTTGGTAGGCATATTAAATTTGTACAATACAGTTCAGACGCACGCTGCCGAGCTACGCACTATGTCGCACAATGTAAAACGCACTACGATACACCTACACTATCATACAAGGAAGAGATTCCTACAAATTGCACTGGTTTCCGAACGCCTTTAACGACTGCGAATTAAAATATTCAAAAAATAACAATAAACAAAACCCAAAACACAAAATAATACGACCCGTTTCTAGTCTAGCATTTAACAGTTTATTGTTCATTCAATTAGAAAACATTGCGTCTAGTTAAAAATTAATGTAAAAATAATCACAACAACCGAACAACACTTATTAACGAAAAATAATTACAAACAATATACAAAACACAAAACTAAGGACTGTTCGGCAGACTGCGATCGTATCACTAGCTAATACGAGGCCTGAGGCCTTAATGTTCAGGATGGCCTTGCGCGGCCGCCGCGGCTGCTGCCGCCGCTGCTGCTTTCTGTGCTTGCGCCTGCTTTTCTTGCTCGTTTAGCTCTTTTATGGCTTGTATTTCTTTCTTTAACTTCATCCGTCTATTTTGGAACCATATCTTGATCTGCCGTTCCGTAAGACATAACGCGTGCGCCATTTCTATGCGTCTCCTCCGCGTGAGGTAGTGATTTGTGTGAAACTCTTTCTCTAACTCTAGCGTTTGATATCTAGTGTACGTTTGTCTTCCTCGTCTTCTCAGGCCGTTCGCTCCTGAAACAAAAGAAAAAAAAACATTTAAAACATGTGCAAAGTTCAACGAACTCCGGGGTAGATTGTTTCAAGTGGCCACTTTTGTAGCCGGTTGTGGTATCAGGGTTTTAAGCGTTTGAATGTTGAATGGGATTGGTTGTCTCACGGCTTAGTCCAAATGACGTTACAATTGGCGATCACGACAGCTTCATTTCGTTCAAACGTCAATAATGATCTGTGTTTGGAAAGAGTCAGCCTTTGAGAGTTAACCAACCGCTTAATACAGTGGTATCTTGATCAAGAGACATAAGCAAGCGTTAAAATATACAATTATTATTAATAAAAAAATAAGATAATTGTTAATAAAAATATTTTCTTATTATTGGACTTAGAGGTTTATAATAAAGATGTTTGACGATGAGCAGAAAATGATATCTCAATAACAAAATATTTCTAAAGAATCCAACCCAAGCTCTCGCATTCCATTATCACGAATGATGAAGGATTCAAAAATAATTTCAAGTTTTATATCAGGAAATAAAGGTAGCTTTGGGTGTGTACCATCGAAAATTGAGAATAAATTGCACGAACTGTATTCGAACGCTTTTGAATTGGGTACCAGGAATCCGATTCCTGTCATGATAACTGAAGGCCAATAGCCGGCTCGCGAAAATTCGAGCGTTTTCAGGGTTGTACAAATACCATTTTAGAGTAATTATAAAATTATTATTAAATAATCTATGCAATCATCAATCTATTTTGTGTTATACTTCTTAAAGTCTGATATGTGAATGAAGTTAACAAAATTTGTATATGTTTTTTTTTTCTGTAAAGAGTTTTTACTTTCTAACTTACTCTACTCTTATTGAATATATTAGGTAACATCAAAGCCTTAGATGAGAGAGAGAAAAAACAGGCCTGCAAAATATATCGCTACAAATGAAAAATAATAATAAGGGGTGAAATGCAAGTTAGCGAAAATATAATAGTAATATGAAAATAAAAAGAGAGCAAACAGGGTGTTTTAACAACTTTAGGTTCAGGAAAAATATAAAAATTTGAATAGTCACCCTATATACCGACTACGCTTCAGATCGGCCAAGATGAACCTTTTTTGACTCAAAAGATAATGGTTAAATTTAAAATCAGTTTATTTCAGCCATTAGAATATAGTTTATAAACGTCTAAATTATCAGCCGAACAAAAAAAGAAGTATGTGATATTTGTCATGCTACCAGCAGTAAGTTAGGTATAGACTATGGTTATACGCAAGACATCGATATTCGCAAGCCATCGAATGGTAACAACAAACTTCAAACTAAATCATTTCATTAAATTATGCGTATTCGCACTACAAAATGTTTTATTTAAATCTGCAGTATGCTGTACATTTTCATAAAATATGATCGGCCAACGGAGTAACGAGGTACCGACAGCCCTTCAGGTTAAACCCTGTGGTGTAGTTACGCTTTTACCTTGCATGCCGCGCTCGCGTGCACTTTAATATAAGATTTTGAACGCACGCTGGGCGCATTCCTTTTTTTACCAGCCCTTCTCGATAAGTGGTCGAATTTAAATCTTAATTGCAAATTAACTTGTGAACGTTTTCAAACGGTTGCTTAGGTGGAACGTTTTACTTAAAATTTGTGCTCGAAACTTTTGTCAGGATAATTTTTCATCATTACTAGTTTTTAATTGTGATTTTGATGGATCAGTAAATAGGGTCTAATCAGCATAAATAAGAGTAGTTAGTTAGTTCTTGTATATAGCTTGTTAGGGTAAAAAAAATATTTCTATTTTTGACACCAAACTTTAGCTAATATTTGCTTTTAGCATTCCATTAAAGTAACCATTATATATCTATAATTTAACAGCTGCGATCTCGTCGCTAGAGTCGTTTTCAAGTGCATCTATTAACTATTAACAAACATTCAATAGATGCAGTTACATATTTAGTTAAAATATAATTAAAAAAAATGAGTATAGTAGCTTGATGATCAATTAAAATATGGCTTAAGATATAAACATATTTCCCACACATTATCGTATGAAAATAAAGCAAACGTCGAACCCGCTTTAAACATAATGGCTTAATAATCTCAAGTGTAGCGCATTTAATGGATTGTGTTTATCCTTATATTAAACGACTCCTGAAAGAATTGTGAAAATCGATTCAAAGCTGTCCTTTTCTAACTATAATCGATAAATCCACCTTCTAACCATATCTTGAAAAAACTGCAGCATTAATTTTATCAAATTGTTCAATGTAAAGTGCAATTAGTGGTACTATGAAGTAGTAAAATGGTCATATAATAAGTATAATGCAATGATTCATGATTATTTTATTCAAAGGTGTTTTCCAATTGCTCGATATAAATTAAAATTAAATTTTGTTTTGAAATATTTTAAGCAGGATTAGCAAAGATAATCCAAAATATTAGCAAAAAAGTAAGATATAATCAGAGCTTTATTTGTGTACAAAAAGTCTTAACTACAAGTAGCTACATAATTACGATCTCAAAAACATTGCCTGCTTCTTGTTATTTACGCCACCCTTACAGCTAAAGTTAAGTGCAACCTTTTTAATTATTAACAAAAATTCTTCGAGCCGGAGTAGTGGTTAATTGAGTGACGCTAATTACTTAAGCCGTAAAAGCCTTCTGAGGGTACCACGTAAATTTTAGGGGACCTTTTCTTTCCTCTATACTCCCTTTACATAGCTACCACAATTTATGGTTATTTGTGAATATACGCAATCATTACCGTGGTTTTAACAACTAACAAGTCACCGTTTTGTATTCTATCAGAGGCAGATCACGAACCAATTAATATCACTGTCAATATTTCAAGTTAACAAAGTAACATTCCAGTTACAAATCTTGTAAATAAGATAGAGTTAGGTATATTTTAGCAAGTAGGTACAATTTATGACAAGGTAGCAATGCGGAAGGGCATTTAAACAGAAACTCATGACAAAAACCTCGCCACATATGACAACTAATTAGACGCTACTTCAGTGTCAATTTGCGCCTTGTAAATTCACCTCAAAATCCGGAGTGCGCTGTAAAAGCAATAAAAATGACACAAATGGCTTCATTAAGGTTGTGGGCGGGACTGTGTTCTAGCAAAAAAGTCGTGTAGTGGCGAAGGGCAGACCTTAATAGGTATATAATGACGTCAAATGTTTCCTCAACGCACAAATCTGAAAATGTCATCTGCGTAGATGCATTATAAGATCCGGAACGAGGGCGTGTGGTGTTTCCTTTCACATCTGATAACTCAGATTTCAAATAAAAATGTGTGTGTATTTTCTCGTCGTGATTTAAGGGCCTATTCAAGAAGGCGCCTACAGCGAATTTTATCGAAAATTAAAGTTGTTTTCATGTTATGCTTACAAGAAATTACGTTGATTATATACGTTACCTCGAAGCGAAATATTTGTTAAGTATTAAAACCGCAAGATAACTACAGTAATTCGAAGTTGAAATTTGCCATTGAAAAAAAAAAACTAAGCGGTTCCAAAGAAATCGGTCCGAAGTCGTCCCGGAGATGCCGCACAAGTGTCACCAACCCGTTTTGCAACACATGTTGCAAACAAAAGAAACTTGCCGGTGCCCCTCGCGGGCGACAAAAGGATTGCGCAAGTTATATTAGTCGTAAATAATTTTGGACTAAGATCTATAGCCCGTAATTCTATAGCACTTGCGGGGGACATTGGCAACAACTGTTTGTTTCAACGTTATAATTGTTACTAATTCGTTAAGTTTTCGCGTGATTTACAAGTGTTGTTTTAGTATCCGCTTTTAACTTTTTCAAACACATGGCACAGTAAAACGTGAACGGAAGTGTCTGTTGACATTTTGTGGGAGCATAAATCTTTTTTGTTTTTTTTTTTGTTTTACATGATCACTTTTTTGAGGGCGTAGACATGTAGGTAAGTGAACGGCAATATTTAGCATAATTCAAGGAAGGGACCACATTAAAACGGATCACGTCGACTAGCACATGCCCACGCGCACAATTTTCTTCGATAAAATTATGTAAAGTAGATATTTGCAAGGCGGCTCTAATGAGAGGAATTAAGATAGTGTTCATAACGTGTTCTGCTAGGCAATAAATGCGTCTAGGATCTGTCCAGACAGGGACATGTAGTAGAACGGTAACTTGTGTTTATGTATATGTAGGTGTACTTATAATTTTAGTCCTAGCAGACCTTTTATTCAACAATATTATAATCTATCCGAATTAGTTCGAAAAGAGTAATATATTAATGTAACTAATGCATCTTTGATGATCTACTCAAAAATTAAAAGTGTATCATGTTACATGTTTTTTCTTAAATAAAAAGGCATTTACTGAAGCTTTTATACCTAAGGCATACGTAATAGCTACAAGACCTTATAATGTTCAACAAAAATTATCATCTCATTTTACTGCTATTGGCTTATAATAATAAGCGGTCAAAAATCTTCCTTATTACAAATTCGCGACTAACCCGCCCCTAGCATAATAACTAAAATTGGTAGTCGGAATCGAAAATTACGAAATTGGTACGAAACATTGCGGCAGGCGAGAAGACCCGCGGATTTCGTGTATATGCGGGCCAGAAATGTATATAATACGTTGTAGAATGTACGTACCGATTGGAGGCTTGGAGGAGCGACTTGGGTGGTCCTCGAAATCAACCTTTCCGATTATAAAGTACATAACTGGCTATGTGTTGCGTCCCTTACTCATATCTACACAGCCAGTTATAAAATAAAAGCCCACTTGAATTACGGTATCAATACTCGGTGTAATTAAAGTTGGGTTTGTACAGTCGGCAACAATTAATTTATTTAGATTTATGCGGATTTAGTTTCTGATTTCCATTAAAAAGTTTGTATTTGAAAACGAGTGCTGTACAAGCACTCGTTTTTAAATACATATATATTCTCAAATAAGATATTGCCTAACATAGAAGCGCTTATTTAATTTACATTAAATTATTATTATCACGAATTGTTTTTGCAATGATTTCCAATATGATTAAAACATTATCAAAGGATTCAAAGTGGAAACACCTTAGTGTTGCCTTACCGAATGTGTGTCTATGTATTTTTTGCTTCTTTCCATTAATATCTAGTTGATGTAGTTTTATTTTAGCTTCAAACCAGCGAAATAGATAAGGCTTCAATCTGGCTCTCTGTATATTAGTGAAGTTAGATTATACTATGATGATAGATGTTCTTGAAAATCAATTATTCAATAAAATTTAATTTCAAGTGATATTTAATTACATTTTTATTTATCTACCACTTCATAATAATCAAATAAATTCCCAACACAGCCTTAGTAACTCAAGTATAATCCTGGTAATTTTAATAGACTTTCCAGAACCGCCGCTTTTCCGCCGTTGGCGTACCAATCAGTCGCTAGATGTGTATCGACTTAAGAAGTTGCTTGTTATCTCAAAACAGAATATGAATAATACATTAGTGGCCTGTACACTCGCGCACTCTTAAATTGGCCAGGCTTAATTGACTCAAAGGATGAAAATGAAACAAGAGCCAATACGGCTTTCGTCGGCCACTTTTTATACTATCTGTACCTGTCGGACCGCATAACGGATTCAATTTAAATCGGTCATGTGAGATTGCTTATAAGGGTGGTACGGTCAGGAAAATGTAATGCCGATACTTTATTTTGTAAATTTGTAGAATAGGTACCTACAGTACTTAGAACAGCTATATGTTTTGTTTCAAAAAAAATTCTTGTTTTTGTTGGTTTATTCTAATTAATTGAGATGGTAGATTCTTAATAGTGGCTTTACTTAACGTCAACTTTATTGACTGTCCAGCGTTATCATATAATATTTTATAAGTATTTATTTTTTAGGTTGTATAGATACTTTACTTGGGCACCGTTTACGATGGACATGAAAGATTAGTCTTAGCAAAATATCATATGATTCACAAATTTTAATAACTTGTACGCAATGGACTAAGTATTTAAGAAGACTAAATAATAATAATTTATTTCTTGTCTTTTGTATTATTGACTAGTTTTTTGTATATCAATACCGCACCATTGCATTTCACTTCGGACAGCGACCCCATTATGTCTGCAGTACATGAAAATATTGGCCAACGTTTTGAGGCGGCATTGCGCAAAATTGATTCGTAAATAATAATTAAATCCTCACTGGTTAAGTACTAAGAACAGAATTGTACCGTTCCATACCTACCTTATGTATTCCGTGTTACCTGGGGATAGTTATTAAAGTAATTTTCGAGTATTACGCCCATACCACGAAAATTGTCGTACGAATAGCCTCGCGGTCGAATTACCAGAAAATTATTCCTCACCAAAATGGCGTCGCCATACGATTTTTTTCATGTTCAGACCGCGCCTACTATGCCCTTAAATGATAATTTTGAGTCCGTAATTATATATTGCAAAATCATATCTTAAATTGTGTAATGTATGTAAGCATTTACTACCTTCTTTCGATCAATTTGAAATAATTCTTAACTGAAACTGATATTTGGGATAAATATTTCTTATCATAAACGCTAAGTACCTATAGTAGTTGAATTTTTATCTCACAGAAACGTTTATCAAAAGAATTTCAGCATTATCAGTTTATATTTAAAAAAGAATAAAACCAAAATGTTTATTTTAAAATATAAAAGAGTCTACATATATAATAGATAAGCTTTGACATGCTTTTACTCCATTTACTAAAACTGACTTCTAAATTGAAATCTAATACGATGTAAGAACTCTTTGACATCACTTTTCTGTATATTGGTCCGATATTAAACCATAGATCAGGGCTGAAAGTAATAAAAATTGGATGTCCCTCGCGGATTAGGACAAACCCTGACGAATGTGACACGAGAAAGCCTGAGACCGTTTCTTTACAAAGGGGACTTGATCTCAAGTTATTTAAAAATCAATTTTAGGCACCACTTAAAACGTCCATCGCTCCATGTGCTTTAGAGATATGATGTCCCCAACGGGCGCGACATCCATTACTATGATGAATATATCAGATGTTGCTCAATAACGATTCAATAAATCAATATTAGACTGATATTAAATTGGTGGTCATACAGCGTGTAATTCGCACAATACTCCAATGACTACACTATACAATTCAAGGGGCAGTGTACTATCCAAAAATACACAAATCCATTCACGCAAATAATTTTAACACAAAGAAAGCCGCTGAAATCATGCTAACAAGATGCAGCTGTTGCGATCTCTCAAGCGCCCATTTTGAAAAACTCGTTGGAGTTTTCGAAAATAGAATATAAAATGTGTCACTCCTTCCTCGATAAATCACATGTGATTAATGTTACCTTAGTTAGGAACGGAACGTACAGCGTGACGGGCAAGTCCCTCATTGGGTGGCGTGGTCGCCATATTGCTCGGAGCTTGTAGCTGTCAAACTTTGAAATATGGCCGCTTGCTTTCTCTAGTGCGCCTTGTCTTAAAATACCCAACTAAATTAAGAAGACTGCGATGTGAATCGCACACATGACCACAAATTATTTTCTATTGTGTTAGTGGATGAAAAAATGGTCGTGTTTTGAGTTGATAGCGGTTTTTGAGAGATCGTCTTTTTGTTCTCATGGTCTAAAATAACGCATTTTCTATTACCGAGAAAAATATCTTTGATTTATGTTGTGACGTTTTAAGCCAAAACATGTTTTTACTGCACCTAACCTAATCTTTAATTTATTGGGGTTATAAATATTCGATGTGACGCAAAATATTTTAAAGGTAGAAATCGGTTTCGATTGTGTGAAATATTATAACATAATAGGTACATAAGCACAGCTAACAAAATAATATATATCTATATAAAACATTGTAAGCAGAAAAGTGAGACGCGCAATAAACAATAATATCCATAGAACTCTACATTCCTTTATGTAGATAAACATTCGCACGTAGTAACATTCAATTGTAAGAATACTTACCTTCATAACGCAAGTTTGATTACAGACCACGAACTAGGCGGGGTAATGCAACTGACTACGCACTTCAATATTATACAGTTCTCTCTGATCTTATTCCATATATAATAGAGTTGAAAATATCATTACAGGACTACAAGTGTTGGATTGCTCTTACGTCTTAACCTTCAATTTGCGATTTAACTTTACATCAAAGCTAATTGTACTTTCAAGATATCTGTCTTTCTGGATATCATATTATTATTAAACTGAAGTAGTAGTAGTAGCAAAATGGTTTTATTCAACTAAATTTATGATTCATTTTAAAACTGTTTCTTTATAATCTAAAGTCCAATTTATCTTAGATTTATTTATGATTTTTTTTCTTTTGAGAAGTGTTTTACGTTATTATACTTTTTCAATACTCAAAAGCTTTACTATTTAGTCGACTGTACCATTCCGACGACCGCAATAAAGAACAGAGTGGAAATAAAATCTAGGAGTCGTAATATTTGCGGGTTTATTAAATTGATTGCCTATTGAAACTATACATTACGCATAGCAAACCAACTGTTGACACGGGCCCATTATAGCAGCCGCAATTGAACAGTTTTTGTTATTCGATTTTCATATCGTTGTATTTGCAGTCTATTTTGTTTTTTTAAAAAGTCAATTTATTTTGTTTAATATTATTAAAAAAAAAAACTTATTTCGTTTTGCTAAAATTTTTTGAGCAAAATAATTTGCTTTGTAGGTATTTAGTATTTATATGTTCAGTGAACTTATAACTATTCCTTTTATGTCGCTTATTCTTTATATTTAGGCATAGAAAATGTAAAACAATTTTATTATTTGACTACTACCTAACCTGATGGTTTGACAACCTGTCAATAAAAATAATAAACCTATTTACTTAGCCTATTTAGTTGTAAAAATGTATACAGAAAAAAAAAACAACTCTTTATTGTATAAGTCGTAAGAAATATCTAATTTTATGTTTACACAATAAAAATTGTATTTATCTATAAATATACTGCTATATTAAAATTATAATCACACTCGTAAGTATACGTCTTTACAAAACAACAAAAATAAAGTTCCAAACTCTCAAACAAGATAAATAAGTTAAACACAAACAAACACAATGATTTATCTGCGAAATAGCTGCCTCCAAATCCGCACATTTGAAATTTTCAAACTTAAATCCACGCTCGAGTAATGCTCGGCAATTTTCAACAGAAAGACGAAACAAAGTCACCTGCAAGAGTTGAGAGATTCAGAGCTTCGGTAACCCAAGTTGGGCGTAGCTAAGTAAGAGTTAAGTAAAGAAACCGCAGCGCCGCGCCGTCTGAAGACTGACTTAAATCTCTAACTTAAGGCTTGGATACAACCGTGATAAATGAATAGTATTAAGCGTCAAAACAAAAATGTTTTAAAATTTATACAAGAAACTTTGACTTTAGTAGTTTATTGATTATGTTGTATGCATTTGATGATGATTTCCTCTACCCAGAAAAAATATATTGCAATGGTAAATGACCAAAGGTTCGATGTTCTTCCTTTAATTTAGGACCCATACTTAAGATATGAAAAAGGGTCAAATACAACTATGATTAATTCATTAGTCAATAACAAATTACTTTAAAATTCAAAAATCGAACTCTGGATCACAAAGATATAAGTAAAATCTTGCTCCTCAGTAAATTGAAATGTTCCAATCTTAAATGAATAAATTCGAAACATCAAAAATTTCGATCAAATATTTTCGAAAATGGGGTTCGAAATTCTTATGTGAATCTTGTGTTTAAGCTGAAATGCAAATTTGGCCGTTGAGCCAGCGAGGCAGATTTAGCCGCCATTTCAGATAAATATCCTAGATCTGCTCTCGCTCCATGTAAAGACGTTACTTTTTCATTCACTTTAAATGAATGCTTAAAAAGATGAACCGTACCTTAAATATTATTAGACACAAGAATTTTTAAATTATAAATTAACTTAAGATACTACCCGTACTTTTCACATAGGTATAATAAAATAAACAGCACAATAAATAGAAAATATCTCCAATCTCAGCGCTAATAAACTTCACATGTTATACGTTTTCCCCAACCCCATACAATCTTTCCTCATCCGAGATAAATAAGACAAATAATAAATCATACACGCCCATTTCTCCAGCAACAAAACAAGGGAGGTTGAAATTACGACAAATCATGCATTAAACATGGCGAATAAATGTTTTCTTATCACGTACCTATCCCGTTTTGATATTAGTTTTTCTTTATCTTTATTGACACAGGTTTCAAGAGGGATCGTTTATGTTCGTATCGTCACTTGCTATGTTTATTTAAGGTTTTCTTGAATCAAAAGTTTACCAAGTAACCTTAGAGGTGAATGTGAGCCGATAGGTGATGTCAAATGCAATCCAGTGATTTTAAAAAAAAAACATTAAAATCTTATACTTTTATTGGTCGATCACATTAAAAAAGTAAGCATAAACAGATTAATAAATAAAGTTTTATGAGTTGAAAAATTGAAAAAATAATCTACACTGCACTCTTGTATTGCTCCTTTTTTGCTAAGAGGTAATAAAGCCGCGAATCAAAAGTTAGCAATATATCAGAAAATGGCGTTCGCTGCCCCGTGTTTGCTGTCTCGCCCACATAATCCGTTCATACGGCTTTAAATCCATCCAGCGGCGTCGCTGTATGCACTAAATCATCATGAGAGAATCCCGTATGTGTACTACATACAAACTGCAGATATTGCTTGTTCGCTTTGGCAACATCGCTTTTAGTTAGCGCAAAGTCCGCTTTCGTGTCACAATCGATAACGATTTAATCAATATTTATGACTGATTATTATATGTGTTTGTCTTCAATGTATATTTATCAAAAATTTTACTTATGAGAAATTGTTCTTTCACGAATTCACAACTAATAAAAAAATTTGAACATGTTAATTTTGTGATTGAAAAAGTTGTTCCTGCTGAACATTAAGCAAAAGTAATAGACATAGCTAATGGCAGATTTTCAAGGAAATATTTTTATGAATTTTTGACTCAGTTTATTGCTAATTTTAACGCACAAAACAACAAAACAGAGCTTTCCAATGCCGCTGAAATGGTCGGATTTATTGGATACTGTTTTATTAGATTTTCCCGCGGCTCACCAGTTACTGAAAAAGTTTGCATCGTAATGCAATCGCGCAGCATTAGTTTCGCCGTTTATCAGAGCTTTCCCGCCGTTGCAAAGCTTTGAGGGATTAATCTGGCGGTGCCGAGTAGAATGGAATTGCAACTTTACAGATAAGAGAAATTGTATTTTGCTTATTCTACAAAGATTCAGATATGCCAAGAAGCAATTAGGGGAAAATATATGACGTCTGATTATTTGTAATACGAATTGTTTATGCATAAATACTAACGGATCAAACATATTACATGGGGATCAAAGTTCTTTAAGTTAATGTATCTTAAGTACATGTCTCAACTTTAACTATACAATGTAGAGTCTACAGCAATGTGGAAGCTCTCTGCCATAAATAAGAGATATTGATCCTTATTATAAGATTTATAAAACATAACCTTAACTTCAAAGCTCTATAATTTTGAAGTCGAACATCTAACAGCTCTAAAGCTATAACTGAACTGAAGAATGTGTATTTAATTCAGTTACAGATAACTAGCATTGTTTGACTATATTATAATGAATTTTCTAAAGCTTGCGTGCTATGCTGGATTCCTATTAAGCAATCATACAAGTTCGTTAAACCTGCAAATAAAGTAATAAAACAAAACAGTTATGACAGGTTTATGCGATATTTTTGTTTCGAAACATAGCAATTTTAACATGTATCGTGATTTATATTATTCAGTACAATATTTTATGTCGTATATCTCTCTCATCATGTGAAAATTTATAATGATATTTATTGAAATACACGATAAGCAAATAAAATTAGTAAAGGTTGAGTTTGGTTCTATTTTTAAAATAAACACAACATTTTGACATATGGTTGCATTGTTTGATATTACCTCATCTTATTACAATTTAGTGGTAATGAGCTATAAAAGTACATTGGTCACATATAAGTATGTGACCAATGTACGTTATAAGTTTGAGGGTAAGGTAGTATACCTATATGGGCCACTATATGTACCTACCGCAATCGAAAATCTCCACACAACTCAATCGGCAAACCCGCTAAAATCCGAGTTATCGATCGTTAAGCCGTTTCGAACGATTCAAAATTTACACCAGGGTGCGTGCAGCGTGAGCCATCCCAGCAATTTGGCTTTTTCACGATTTATGTGAATAACACCGCGGAAAGCGGGCAAACAAGTCGAAATTGTTGGGACACACCGCTATTTTTTAGTTTGTCCACTGTTTATATCAGTCGGATGTCTAACCAGTGGATTGCTTTGTTGACTGATGTATTTACAACGCTGGAGGACAAGTGATTTGTTCTGTTTACAGCTGAAAAAACAATAGTGACTTATTTTTATTATAAACAAAGTGAAACAAATTTGTTTTCAGCAAAACTTGTTTACCATAATAGAACAGTGATTTTAAAATTTTAATAGATAGATAATAAAATATATTAAGTTTGGGAAATATTAAATTTAAGTCTAATAAGAAATAACAGTTATTGTTTTTTATATAGACAAGTATAGTTACAGATGAGTAAATCTTATACTAAGACCCGAGTTTGCCAATATAAAAGAATCGTTTACACTAAAACTGCAGTTTCATAATATGACTGAACTGCCGTTTTTATTGTAAGTTTAAATACTGAACTCGAATTTCTAATTAGCTAACCAAAAACTTAAAAATACTAATTTATTTTTCATGATAAATATAATGGTAATAAATATTTTGATCGCCATAAAAGCTTGAAAACAAAAAAGTACAACAAAATAGAGTAATAATATTAAATAATCCCAATAACTAAACATTAAATGGTGAATCAAAAACAAATCATTATACAAGTGAGCGGGACGTGTGTGGCTCGGAACAATAGGTCTGCAGATCTACGTTTGTTAAAGTCTGTCTGTCGGTCCGTCAGTATTGAGATTGAAGATAGTACGCCCGCCTACAGCGAGACGAGATGAAAAGACGTGTAGGAGCTTACTGCATTTACATAGGTTGTTTGAAATTATTATGTGTAACTGATAGACAAAATAATTCTGCAAAGATTTTTTTTCCTTTTTATAGCGAAATTTTTGGCCAGCAATATTTCGGGACAGGCATTTCAAAATTATTTTTCTGCGTCAATACAATCTCAGTTTTTTTTTTCAAATACTTAAGTTAAACATACTGTTTTTTTAATTTGGTAATAATGCGTAGATACATATTAGTAGTAGTAATAATAAATTATGCATTATTACATATTTATTTGCTTGTTCTTACCATTCTCTCAAATTTCGATTTTAATTTCACAATATTACATTAATTAAACGCAATACGAAATTTAAAGTAACATACGAATAAATTATTTCAAATGACAACGTGTGCGAAAGACATGAGATTTTTTTATGTTATTCCTTTGAACTTTTTTCTTTTGATATTTCAAAGAACATATTACTTTTTGCGTTGACTAGTAAGGGACTAGAAATATAGTACTAGTTTACAAAGTGGTAATGTTATTAACTACCACCACTTCCTACCACAGGTTATATATCATTTCAGCATACAGTCGAGTACTCCCACATAGTACTTGCTGACTAATACGAGTATTCATTCTGGAAATCAGCATATTACTTAAATGGATGATCAACATTAAAAAAACAGAAATAATATTGTTTTATTTTATTCATACCACTATAATATATTGTTATGTAGACTTTGATAAATATAAAATAGCGAAGTATAGATGTTTTTAGCAATAGCATTTAATAACTTTATTAAAAAAATATTATCACCTTATGCCAGCAATCTACTAAAATAACTGAAACTTATTTAATCTCAACAAAATCTCGCGTCTCGTGAGTTGCAGTACTATTGCCGTCTGAGTTTTGTACTGTACCTAGATCTAGATATCCAAGGAGACCTAACAATGCACTCTGTTCTAGGATGCTTTAATACGATGCCCTCTTTGGTATTTCAAGAATTAGCTTCCTGTTTTAAATTATCTCGGTAAATTGATGATATTTGTTTTGTAACAATTATAGGTGTTAATAAGAAAGTTGTAAGATGCAAACAAGCCATTTTTGTTTTTTTAATTTTGCCGTATGTAAAATTTTTGATATCACTGAAAGCTGAAAATTTATTTCCAAATGATACAAAAACATAATAGATGGATTGATAGGCAAAGCACACACTTGAAAAATCATATTCATTGTCATAGACCAACATACACCTGTAGGTACAACGTATGTAGGGGTCCAAATTCAGCTGTTAATTTGTCACAGTGAATTAGCCAGGGCAGGGAAGGGGTAACTGATAGCGTGAGCATGTTGCACCCCGGGCCGCGCCAATACGCTCATAAATGTCGCTTCTGGACAATTTAATACCTAACTAATATCTAGATGCGTATCTGTTGAGATGTACGGTATCTATTCTATGTTATATATTGTATTACTTAGTTCGAATACGAATCAATACTCTACAATAAGATTTTAAAATTGTCGTTTTTGCTACTACATCCATAATTTTATTATAAAATTAAATTTAAAAACTAATATGATACTGTTTTTAAGCAACCCTAAACGATTGTTACAATTAGTGACACTATGAACTTAGACCCAAGACCCTTATGCTCTTACAAAACATGTATACTAAGTCCTCGTGACCATATGCAACTACAAGATTGCATTAGCAAATTGCTTTGACCTTTTGTGAGTCGTGTCTATTGAATAAAAAATGCATTTTGTCATTATAACTATTCTTGCACAGTTATTGTTGTAAATAAAAAAAAGATATTAACCTTCCAGTTCTGTTAAACATAAAGCAAAGTTATATAACCTTCGAGCCTTTTTGCAAGCACGAAACCCAAAGAGAAAGTTTGGCCCTCGTAAAAATCTGACCAACACATTATTATTGTAAATCATAAAAAAGTGGACACAATAAGTCCAAGTTCTTACCTTTTGTAACAAAGGGAGAAAGTTGCACAACGGTCAGCTTTCTAAAATTCGACGGACATTGTTGAAAATAAAACTGTATCTATTGGAATAACAGTATTTTTAGTGACGTGGCAGGGGGTAAACCCAATACTTGAATATCTATTCGAGTACTTGGCTCGCCTTCTTGTTTATCATATCGACCATATGTCCTCTAAGTAGACTATTCTATTGTTTCACTTGAATTTTAAATGGCATTTCTTTCGCTTTAGTGCTTGTCGTCGTTGCATTTCACTGCATTCTTTTTATGCTTTCTAGGGACAAAACATCAACATTTTTTAAGGGATGTAACTGTTCACAGTTTCCTTGAAATTGTATCACACGTAGGTTTTAATATTAAAATAAGTAAAAATCTATACTTATTTAATAAAGTTTGTTTTTTTGTTTGTACGCTTATAACTTGAAAACTACTGGTCAGATTTGCAAAATTCTTTTTTGTATATGAAAGTTTGATTCTTGGGGAAGGTTAAAGGCATACACACTAATGGCGAGTAAAACCGCCGGGAACAGCTAGTCAATAATAAGCCAAACCAATTTGAAAATGGAAATTGCTGTCAAGTTTTATATTACTTTATTAACTAATTTAAATAACTTTGTAAGTACATACAATCTTTCCCACGTGTAGGCAACTTTTTTTTCAGCCATAACAAGATATACTATCCATATGCACATAAAAGCACGGTTCCGTTGTCGTGCCTGGGCGCGGTTAGACGGGCTTGTTAGCGAACAATGCCGTGGACAGAACTATGTATGTACACTGTTTTAATGTCGACGTATCGGGTCTAGCCGCATAAGAAAAGTATTCGAGCCCTTTTAGAATTCCCTGCCTTAGATGGTAAAAACAAGAACCTGTCCTGTCTGTTCACTAAAGTCTGTTGAGTCATTTGTGATGCCAAATGGAAATCGAATGCGGAGACGATTTGAAAAACGGTACAAATAGAAAATAATAAATAAAGTATATAAGATATTAATCAGAAATTATATTTTATATAGGCAAACTTATTAGAAATACAAAAAATTGATATTCTAATAAATAAAGTGAATTCTAATTAATTTAATAAAATTGGAATGTGCTTAGCTAAACTGCATGAAAGCAAGTGTGCAATCAATCAAGCACCTCACATTAAAGCCACAATCCGTAACTAATGTATAAACAAAGATGTGCTAAAAGGCAATAAACAATAATGGCCCGCTAATGCGTACATTACGACTGTCTCGAGACATCACAATAACACATCAACTACATCAAGCCTCATTGAACTAAACACGCTCAATGAATCTCGGATTGAGATTAAGAAATCAATTGCATCGAATCGACAATAAAAATTGATTATGAATATTCGATACGACAGACTAAGGCTTAGAAATTTAATAATGTAAATTTTAACACTTTGATTTTAGTTTTATGTTGTGCAAACTATGTAAGAATGAACATATTATATAGACAATCATAAACATTTGAGTCTAGTTCATAAGTTGCCACCCATTGCTTGGCTGTAGTGCCGTATACAGAATTTCCACCTAATAAAAGGCCATGTTACGTGTAGGGAACGTTAGACACGCAATTACCAAGCGACCGTTTTATAAAGACCTGCTCCACCCTTCCTGAAGTTGATGAAAGAGACGCAAAAGGGGAAGATATATGAACTGTCACAGATCATGTTGTATTGGTAAAGGTACACGACGAAGTTTCACGTTGAACGTTAATTAGTGCGAGCCTCACGTTCTCAAGCATTTATGGATGTATGTATGAGATTGCTGTTTGGCACACTTTAAAAATATTTACTTAAGTAATACTACATAGGTTTGTAATACATTACAAACATTGGAGCCAATAAGCAATTAATACAAGAGGTAATTTGATGTAGAGATTAATGGCCGGAACAATTTATTGACAATTATCGTAACCAACATTGCCCTGGGATCAATTAACACGGAGGCCCTATTGCAAATTAGACTAACTGGATACCAATCTGGTAGCCGATAGGTATTAGATTGTTGGTAAACAGATAAATACCTATGTATTGAATTTGTTTATATCATAAAACATTGGAAGATATCATGGTGGCCATTGACTAAGCCGTAGATACTATTGATTCTACAAATTATAGGACTATCTTCAATGTGAAACTTGATACTTTTCTAATACTGTAAAAATATATAGGCTGCGTCAAATACTTTCTTCATTGTATGGTTTTATTTTCCTCACAGATAAAATTTAATAGTTCATATTAACTTCTGGAGACTATCTATTGCATCGTGATCGTAAGTAATGCAAATGAAAATGAAATGGAAAACAATTCAAAACAAGTTGCTCTCTGTAGGTGCAAGTTAATGGCAATTACTCGTATTACTGAATGCACACAAGAAACGGAAAATTTAAAAATCTCTATTAGAATAGAGATTTTTAAATTTTCCGTTTCCACAAGATATAGAGATTCCATAAGATTTCACTAAAGTTAGAACTTTAGTGAAATCTTCATTGACGATAAATATATTTCGCATTTGCATAACATTAATTGATGAATTGCGTGCTATATGTAATTGGTTAATTCAAGATATATTTCAGCCATCAAGCCTAAATGGAATCAGGCAATCTATCTCTGTCCCACGACGCTTGTGTCGTAAACAAGGACGTTAGGTTGAAGTTGCTTCGCTTCCTCGCTCCCATGGGTTATGTTATCAAGGGCGTGTGTGTACTTCTTTGTATCTTGTCTTTGAGTAAGCATAATTTTTTTTAGAAAGTTACTAATGGCACCCTAAAAGAGTGTTATATCTTATGGGATTGCAGATACTTTGAAATCTTTATACTTAACAAACAATCAATTTAAAGGCAATTTAAGCCAAAAAAATGTCGGTATTTGCTGTCGAAATTACAATTTTTTTTGAAGCGTTGCGAGTTTATTGTGTTATAATTTATTATAATACACTGTCATTTTTTTAAGTATCATAATATATTTTCACCTAAAGTACTGTTCACCAATAACGGCCTCTGTATTGGACATACAATTTTAAATATAATTAAAAAAGGGCTGTCTGTATTCGGATATTTCATTATGAACCTGCAAGTACTGCTTGGTTACAGTCACTTCATTAAAAGAATCATTCTAGTGTAACCGACCCGCAGTTTATTACCACTGCACCGAACCCATTGTCATGTCCAACAGGTGATTTTAATTGAGTTTGCTATGGCTAATTAATACTTTAATAAACTAAGTAGTTCTTAGTTAAAACCGTAATATCTTATTTATTTCAAAATGTAATTTTGTCTCATAGTAACTTATCCAGCTTAAAGGTGTGAAAATGTTTGATCCATAGATAAACCAACTAACAGAAAACCTTCATTAAAACAATGTAAGTATTTAACATTTATAGTTTTTACTCAATACTAAAGTTATTAATATTATATGTATTTTTAAATAAATACCACTGGGCATTTAATCTCATCTTTTGGTCCTTAATAATCATAAGAATAAGTTGTATGTCACCCATCTTCTAAGGTCTGAATGGTTTGAACTGCCTCCGTGATCCAGTGGTTAAGGCGATTGCCAAAAAATCCGGGGTCATGGGTTCGATTCTCGCGGGAAGCATGCTTTGTTTAGTAGTTCTGGAGGCACGTTCACCCGTTGGTCCCGGCTGCCATCTGGTAATCCTTAATGAAATCACGTGAGAGGCCGAGAGGTGGTTCCGCAGATTCTGACACTAGGGTGTGCATGGTCTATTGACTGTGTAACCTATACGAAATAATATAGACGATGAAGGTCTGATTTATAAAATTCAGAAGATCAGAGAAGAAAAGAAAAAAGTTGTAACTTAAGTAAGGCAAGTACATTTACGATTAACCAGATTGAGATCTTAACAAGAAAGCCCGCACGTCGAAGTCGTAATCCTAAATATCTTTACGAACCTCGAGAATCAATTAAAAACATCTTACGGAAATTTTAAGAGAGGATTTCACACAAACATTAAAATTCAAGTGGAGAATTAATAAAGAGATAAATAAATTTAAGAGCAGCGGGAATGTGGGTCTGCCGTTACGGGTCCGGTTGGCTTTATGTGCATATCGAAGATGGATGGCGCGAGTGCGCGGCGCAGCGCGGCAAGGCGACCGACGGCTGGGGAGGAGGCGGAGGGGGGACGAGCGCATACCGCCCCCCCACCACTGTAATGGCCGCGACCACTCGCAGCCCCGTCAGACGACAAAAATGCCATAATAATGGCCCCTGAATAGTTTTTGCTGCATCGCTCCAAATACCCACTGGACCCCTAGTACGTGACGACGCGTCGGTCATCTCTCTTTTATTGAGAAATTCGTCAGTCACATCCCCACATGGAAAAAGTATAATGTCTCTCAGAACGGAATCCGGTTGTGTCATTTCAAACACTTGATAAGTATCGGTTGGGAACTTTTTCCATGCTGAATTTCTCTGACCTGATCTCGTTTATTCTCCGAAACGTCAGTTTTTACTGTCCCTTTACGATAGCTCGGTCACCTTCAGAACGTTTAATTGTGAAACTATAAAAAATTCACTTCTAAACGGACGAATGAAGAATCGGTGATATTTCATGGGCGATTGTATTGAGTTTTTATTGACGATGTCCTCAGTATTTTCGATAAAAGAAGAGACCATTTAATAAATACCTTTACTCTTCAAACACTGCCACATAAGTTCTAAAATTAATTAACAAGGCATTTTAAAGAATTAAAATGCAAATAATCTAAATACTTATAATGAGCAATAATAACACAGAAGACTGCAAGAGCGCACACCGAATCGTCACGGAACCACCAAACAGTTAATTAAACGAAACGATCTGCTAATAATCGTCTGTTATTATCGAGGCGGTGTTATTGGACGTCACAAAAGGTGGACCAATTAAGAGTTTCCCCGAATGTACGAACGAAAAGTTCAGAATGATAGCACCGTCAATTATGGTTGCAGGCTGGCGGCTCAGCCAATTACCAACCAGTTCACTGATTGATAAAAACAGTTTCAAAAATTCGCCCCAACAAATTCGTGTTATCTCTGTAACCGCGGGCGCCAAGGTAACCTTTCCAGTGCACCAATTTTGCCAAAATACAGCCAGGTTAATTATAATCACGAAAATAAAATCAAAATTTCGACACAGGAATGCGGCATTCGACAAAAATCCAACAATTTCAGAAATACAATTTTATTTACGAGGCGAGGACGAGCGAAACGTTGAAAAAAACTAGTTCGCGCTTCATGTATGAACCATGACGTGGTCGCAAGAACAATCACAGAGAATAATTCATATTCCGAGCGCGCTGCAAATATCCAGCGCCGATTTACGGTCCTCTCTCTTGTTCTGGACCGGTATTTAGTTACTTTCAGAAATAATTGGATTTCGATTGTGAGAGAAAAAGGTAAGTCATTATCTGGGGCCGGTACGTCATTACCGCTGCCTTTTAGAGTCTGTATAAATCGTAATTGGGGATATGTTGGCGCTATCGGGGCATCGCCCAGCTCTAACGCTTTAATACGGGAGTAAGCCCTTTTAGTTCGTTCCCATCGAACCGACGTCTCTGGATTCTGAGTAGCGCGACACCTGTATGCATTATTTTGTCTCATAAATCGTCATGCGCGATTCAGTGGCGGTGGCTGGTTTATTGAACCCCGTATCGTGATAAGGTCTCGGTGAAAATATCCCATAACCTCGTAATTTTTAGCGAGTCGTTTGCATTTCCTGCAGGAGTTCGTGAGCCCCCGCTGCTCATAATTAATTCAATTCAAATCACATCGCCCACGAGCCTTCCAATTTATCTAGGGCTGCTACTCCTTGTATGGCAACGATTGTTCCCAGTTAAGACCGTTCTCACAATATAGATTCATTGCAGCGGCTATTTAAATGGCTTTTCGATTTGTTTCGTAATTGTTTAATTATATTGATGCTTAATTATTCGAAATCCAATTTATTATTTATGTTAAATGAGAATTAGAAGATATACATTTGTTTGATTGCAATAAAACGTATCATACCTAACGTCACTAACGTGTATTTACTATTAGATCTAAATGAGTCATAAAGAAAAACATATTTATTAAGACACAAATATAATGATCTTTATACCCCGCAAATGCAGGAAATGGTGTATGTTAATTTATATTTCCAGCCGGGCATAAATCAGCCCACAGTTGCATAGACTACATGCCGACGTAACTAGTAGCAGTATTAGCACACAATAAACATTATCTAGAAAGAATCTCTGTGTTTGTGGCCGCGGTCCTAAAATGTCTATTTTCCGCGCCGCCAATGGAAATGTCGTCGGGTCTGGATAAACGGGTGCGCGGGCGCAGAACCGCGGTCTGAGGTCGAGAGGGGTAGAGGGGCGCACGTCTAATGAGGCGCGCGCGCCCAGTCTGCGCTGCGCGGGCGCTGCCCTTCTTGCACGCTCACACTATTAGTATTCTTAGGTTTGTATATATCAATATTTTGATATACCTGTGGTACATTAATTTAACAAGATAACTTCCATATAAAACGGTCAACTGCGGAAAACTTTTCGGCGTGCCGTGCGTGCTGCAATATTCAAATATACTTACCCGGAAGTTGAACATAAATCAAGATTAGTGAAGATTTCTACGGTGACACACGACCGTACGTAACTGTACCTTTATTGAATGTTACTTTCACAGAAAGAAAACTTTTTAGAAATTTTGTATTTTTGACGTGGATTTATTTATCAAATCTACGGAGATAGAGATGGCATTTTTAAACTTTTAGTGTGAATATTCGTGTACTTAATAATAACATATGTAGTAATTAATCGTTCCCAACTACATTTATTAATGGGTCATTGGAGGTGCTATCGCATTGAAAGTTTTACTTTTTTACGTTGGTATTAAGATTATTAAAAACATAACATTGACTGTGCCTATTTTGCCTAATTAAGCCAGTGTACATTAGTATCATGTAGCTACCCTTTCACGGCTAACCCGAAGGCACTTCGGCTCAATAAATATTAGCAAAATAGGCACTTGGCGTGCGCAATAGTAACGCACTTGCTTTTAAACGAATTGCTTCGCATAACAATAAAACGCCTATAGGCCCTTTCACACATTCTAATGTGCCCAATGCTCCTTCATTTGTCGAGGGCTAGCACGCAGAGGAACTATTTTCCCAAATCCATACAGCCTTAAGGATCTCATAAAGCAGTCGTTTTCCCCACGCTAAAGTATGGAAGTGAGATTTATATTGGGGACTACGGTCTCGAGCCAGGGGCTTTGCTATGATGAATTGACACTTTTTCAGCCCGCCTACAAATTTCAACTGGAACATTATACGCACAGTGAATGAACAATGAGAGGTAAGAGGTACCTCCGTTATGGCTTTCAAACTTTTAATGTCTCCAATGAGGTAGGGCTACCATTAATATAACAGTTCGTAAGATTAGCTGTTCTTTCTCAAACTTACGTGAAAGCGTCAAAGTACTGTTGGATAATTAAGATAAACTTTTTAATTACTCCCAACGTTTGAGAAGTTGCAGCGGAAGCTGTTCCCCTTTCGTGATAAAACATACTTGATGCATTTATAAATAGTTTCGTTGATTTGTGGGATGGTAAAGTTGAAAAATCGTGTGACTATCAAACAGCGTAGCTATTTATTTTTTAATTTACTACTCATTATGCAGTTTGAGGAACAAGCTCACGTGTAGGGCGAACTACAAAAAGTATAAGTACATTATAAACACGGCCGCACCGCATAGCCCCCCGTCACGGAATCTTCGCTTGCATTTTTGCATAACAAATACGACTATGATTTCATACCCCTGCCTTATCGCGGCATTTAACTAGAAATGCTTTAGTTTGTCGCAATAATGCAACGTCGAACTATCGTAACTCGATTCATTGAATAGATTCGACATAAACACGATTTTTGGAAGCGGTTTACTGTGAGTAGCGAGAACTATTGATATTAAAATATTTTTTGTATTTATTACATCAAATTTCATCCAGTCGACTCCATAAACAAGAGCAAATTTAGGAATGAAAGAAATATCAACTATGAAATTAGGTTCAGACAGATGCATAAATATTTATTAAGTATATAATTTATATGTTACATCATGGTTATTTATTTGAAATTGTCTAAATATAAGTAGATTTAAATTTTAGCAATCACGATATTACGATACTACCATTTTTTTGCTATAACAGCAATTTTATCGTCAATGGCAGCCTAGCGCTCAGTATGAATTAAAATAAAAACACAACGATATTGATATACAAGAATTACGATGACTTCATTCACTCGATGAAGCTTTAGGCAATCGTCTAAATTATAATAATAAGCGGGCGTGAGCCGGCCCGATGGCTTGTCTTAATAAAGCCATTATAAATATCTGATTCCTCGACGTCCAGACAGACGCCAAATGCCAAAGGGTTAGCCGTAGCTTATTTGAACATAAATAATATCACATTGACGTAATACACTACTTATAAAATTAACTGTAGACGTTTGATTAATACTCAATACAGTCTGTTAAGATAGCATTTTTCTATAAAAATATAAATTTGTTATTAACTGATTGAACTGATTGATTCTGTGATAGCTATATGTGTTTAAAATATGCTACTCTATAGATTATTGTACCAATTACAGGGACAAAGTGACATTCGTACGTATAAAAATTCATTTTTGCATCAAATAACTTTATTTGTATGCATTTATACTTACTTACATTATATGTTTGTTTGTAATTGTAGCGTCTGTTATTGAATTCCTATTTATAGCTTCAATTGGTATGCGTCATCAGTATCATACGCACAGTAAATATCAGCCAATTTTATAACTCAGTCTAATGGACTATTTCAACCATTCAGTCCTCTATTATATCGATAAGTGCTTTTCGTATTTATAATTTTAACTCTGGTTTAACGCCTCATAATATTCTGATAAACCAATTTCTTGCTGATTAATTGAACGGATTAAGTTTAAACTTCAGGAAAAATATTAAGTTTTCAAACTGCATTCAAAACTGAATCTATTGTGAACTAAAAAGCCATCTAAGCATTAAAATAACTCTTTCATTGTAAGTATAAACAAATAGAAAACAAACATCGCGATGAAACTTCTAGGGAGCAAATATTCGCGTTTGACCGGTGATTTAAGTGGCCGCCGACTAACAATAGTGGCCGCGACCGTATGAATAAAACGTATACAAATTTAATCAAAGAGAAATCTATTAGTAAAATGAGAAGTACGGAAGGGGCGCACCTATACATATTCAACGAGGCTCTGCATCACGACAGGGCAATTTATACGGCTGCTCCAGAGTTCCTTACTTTTACCTCGGCCGTATGTAAAGCTGGACCATAAAATAAATAGGCAACAGATGAATCACTGTAAACTGTGAGCTCACTGGGTACACTCCTGTATATGAGAGTGATTCCTAATAACATTGTATTCTCAGCTTAGATAGTGCATAGATATGTTGGAAATGTTTAACAAGATACTTATACTGTTTGTTGCTAATTGTGAAGTTGATATGCCACGATTCAATGAGAAAAGAAAATATTTTTTATTAAAAATATAATGAGATTACAAACAGTACAAAAATTACGTAAAGCGAAGTGAAATGTGTAGTTAGGAGAGCAATGTCGCAAGGCGGAACTTCATGCGAGACGTTTCTATATTTTAGATACTTTATGTGAGCTGATTTGATCAGATCATCACCTGTTATTTATACGTTTCCCATAAGAATTTTAAGACATAGATGTAATGAGAAGCAAACAAGTCTTTTAACAAGATAAGCATCTTCGTAATTACCTAACTTAATAGAAGCACTTCATGTTTGAAAACACATTCAACTCGAACTAATAGAATGCGATTGCTTATCTTCTTCGTCCGAGCGTGTTTTCTGGTTGCATCTTCAGCTTACGTCTCAAAGCCTAGTGTAAACTTTTAAACATGGTCCTGATTTGGTAGTACTTATTATTATGCAATTAATGCGATTGTTTATCTATCCGTGATCAAATAAGTATTTAAAATTGAAAAGATGGATTTAAATAAATAAAGAATAAATACACTTAATCTATAATTAAAAACAGGTACATATAAACGTTATAAAAGGTATAAGCTAACACTATTCTAGATTCCCAGCATAGTTCATCTAAAACCAATTTGATTTAATTAGGTGTAAAAACACCAGTAAATATTTCGCATTCTATCTCATAAAAGAACAAATATACATACAATTCAGTTCATGGCATTGCTTCGCTGTATAAGGCTGCATGGCTAATGATTTAGCCATCGTATTGTTTTTGTATTTTATAATAGGAGAAGACTCTGGCTATGTTTGGAGGTGTCCATTACTGTATCGTTAGGCGAATACATAAATATAATTTATATTCATGATTTTTAGTATGTTATTGTAGAACTTAAGATGGTAAGCCTGGACCCTATTTAACTGTAAGGTATATTAGGGAACATTATATTCAAAGAAGAAAATATAATTACGGAGATTTGTTGTATTGAATTGCTAGGGGCTTTACCATAAGTGATCTGAATAAAATATATTGCACTAAAATAGAATGTAACTACATTTTTAACGTAACTATTTTGGCCCTCACCTGGCCGAAGGTTTCCCCCGTTTTCTTACACTCGCACACACATAAGTAAATTAATTAATTCTCAAAATATCTGAACCTAACAAATATCAACATATGTCAGTATATTAGGAGCGAAAAGATAAACAATATACTTAGTTATCTTTGTATTTATAATTAGAAATAGGTGGATAGTAGTATATAGATCTTACACCGGATTGAGCATCTTAAACCTTGTTTGCTCGCGTACAAGTTTCCTTTAAAGTATTAATCAAGACCTTGTCGCATATTGCCAGTTTTTTTTTTATTTCGCAAGAACATCTGCCCTTTTGTAAATATACCCGCATTTACCTACCATGTAGATATTTTATCTTGACTTATTTTTTTAACCAATAGGTATATACATTATAAGTTTAATATCATTATGATTTAATTATTGAACTGATAAAAAAAATCAATAAAGGTGGAATATTCCCTAATCTTTAAAATTGTGTACTATGCCCGGAAATATAAAGATACTTTGTTACGTCAAAGTTAAACCAAAATAGAGATGGTATCGGGTCAAAACGACTCTATCTAGTCACGAGGTAGGACACAGTTATAACGAAAGTACATCAGCAAACCATGGGCAATGGTTTCGTATTTTACATACAGTAATTGGTGTTGAGTTGGGTTTCTTGATGACTTTACTTAACAAAGTATATATATTTATTTCTTTTACCCAGTTGGCCATTTAGAAGTTACATCCACTAGGAATGCATTTTATTATCATTTTATAAAGCATGCGTAAAATAGTTTTTTTCTTCTTCTTAAAATTGACAGAGAACAGCTCTTTGTTACATTACAGGCATATGAGATAAAAATAATTAAAAAAATATAAAAAGCACGTAGAAAATGTCACACGCCAACCTTAATAGTTTTTAATATCATCAAATAATATATCAATAAAAATCTTATGTTTGTATTTCATATAATATTGTACTTCTTACCTTTTTCCCCTAATTTCATAATATTTATTTCATAATATACTTTAAATAATTTGGCAACAATTATATGCTGTATCTTATACACAATATTAATTCTATTTTATTTGATACCTACTTATAAAACCAGGCGTTCATCTCAAGTTCAACTTTGATCTAAAACAGTATGAGAGGAAATCACACCACGCCTTTGCTTCACAGCTCATAAGACCATGTCAAAGTCTTATAACCGGATAATTTAAATGACTCCTCGCCCGTAAATAAATGTGAGGATTTTAAAAGCTTCTTTTTTATGGGGTGAATATAGTTGCGTGCGCCAAGCGGTAAACTAGACCGGGATCGATGTCCCAATTGGGAGCGTTGCCGACCGTCGACAGAAAAACTGCTGCCGTCTTCGAAATTTATATGGCACGAAGGTAATTCCGTTTAAAAATAGTACAAGCCTCTTTTTCATTTGCTTTTCATACGAGGGTGATTGCTTTTAGTTGGCAATGCTTGGGGTGCATCGCATTAAATTTTTTTATCACCTCATTTTTTTGGTAAAAATAATTTATTTAATAATCTGTTCTATAAGAATTTCAAACACATACATACGCAATCAACACATGCACAAAGTCACTAATTTCAGTGACAGAGTTTTGGTCCTCAAAAAATTAACAATCAAAAATTTACTTGTATTTATGCTATACTATATAAATCTCCTTATAGCTTATTATTTCCCTATAGGAAGAAACGTGCGAGCTACGCCGTTTTGATAATATAAACAGAGCCAAATTACTTCGGCGTTTTCCAAAATAGGATATTCTAAAGAAACGCATATAATGGTGCGCGTTTTATTTGTTTGTTAAAATATTTTGATTATTAGACTAAATTTAGAAACAAAAGTAATCACTGAAAACTTTAAATATTTTATATCAAAACAGTTACAAGCACCATTTTTGTAAAGCTCAAACAGTATTTTAGGTAACAAATTTGAAGCCGTATGTTTATAATACATACTACACATATAAAAAAGCTTATTTTATTGGAAAAAATATCTCCAATTACTCAAGCATGAACAATTAAACAGAAAATCTAATTAAAGATTCGAAACAATACGGTAAAGCTGAACATTGGCACAGCTAGACGTATTTGAATATCTGGGCAAGGATCGTTCGACGGCTTTGTTGTCTATGCCCATTGCCCAGTATGGACTTAATTAAGGCCAGAATAGGTGGAAAGATCTAAAGGAATTTAGAGACGGAGCTATGCAAATAGTGGGGTGCCGGTACTGCGTTATTGTTAAATCTATGGGCCTTAGGGAATGGTCGCTTTAAATTGTCATGGTGTTTCGAGTTGTTTATTTTCTGCGAATGCAATAATGAAAATTTCCAATTGTAAACTAAATAAAAAATATTCATAGGAGGTTTAATCTCTTTACACACTCGGCTATTCTGATTAATAAATCATTTTTTTTTTCAATTTGGTAGACAGACTATAACTACATAGCTGTATTACATAAACTTGATGGAATAAGTTCAATTTTTTTTTTATTTCATTCTGTGAATTTACATATTCAAAAATTGCGTATGCAACATCCCTACTGACCCTCATATTAAGTTAAATGTAAACTTGTAACAACAATTTCAAACTACCATCTTAATAGAGATCTTGTCAGCAATAGAGTCTCTTACACGATCGTAACTATGAGACCTCTGTAGCAATTACCTTAATACCTTACTCAGGGACTTGGAAATTCGGCTATAGGGAAATCAAGAAGCTATACTTATAATTGAAGTAGCCATTCATATTTATGCAAATCGTTTGACTGTCTTTATATACGTGGTAACGTTTTTAACCATATAATAACGTCTCTATTTTGATACTCAGTGATCAAACCTAGACATAGAATGATAACCTATATTTAGATTATCATAATACAAGATCTCATATGCTTTGGTTCAACCCATGTAATTCATTTATATTTTTACTAGCTGTTCCCCGCGGCTCGGTTATATCGCGCCCAAAAGTAGCCTATGTTTGATCTCGGGTCGTTAACTACATCCCTACCAAATTTCATCACAATCGGTCCAGCAGTTTAGCCGTGAAGAGGTGACAGACAGACAGACAGACTTTCGTATTTATAATATTAGTATGGATAGGGATATGGATTATTATAGTTATAAGTAGATTTTAATAGTTCCATATACATTGAAAAAACCATTTCGTCATAACAAACAGCTGATTGCAATTCATTAGTGATATTAAAAGCTTTCAAATTTTATTCTCAGACGTAAAAAGCAAAACTGATAAAATTGCATTATTTTTCTTAATTAATACTCACTTAGCAATCACTGCTGGCCAGTATCACTTCACAAGACATACCGTGTGAAATTAAAGATAGCTGTTACAAACAAGGCTTGTGTTTTACAGATAGCGAGAAAGCGGAGGCCAATTTGATATCATTTTGCGTTTTTATTTACAGTATTTGAAAATTTCTCAGTTTATTTAGACACTTGGAAAACGTTTTGCTAAGCACAATAAATAAGTGTTTACTGATTGACATAAGCATGAAATAAAATCATATTTTTGCACATATTTATTATCGCTAAAGCAATAGTGCTACTAAAAATCGTAAGATGTTTCGATATCAACACTTTATAACATTGTAAATATACCTATATCTAATTTGTCAAAAATGGTCACTATTTGCAGTACCTACTGTATATAATATCAAATTTATCAAAAACTAGCTTTCGCTCGCGAATTCGCCGGCGTGAATTTCCCACAGGAGCAGTGCTTTTTTCCCGGGATCAAAGGTATCCTATGTCCTTCACAATACTTCTATCTATGTGTCTGCGAAATTTCAGGAAGATTGGTTCAAAAACAAACAAACAAACTTACTATCGCATTTTAATATAAATGCGATAGTAAGTTTGTTTGTTGGGATGGGTCACTATTTTCTATGTAGCGCAAGACTCAAAAGAGAATACCCTTCAGTGTTCCGCATCAGTAAGACCCCAGCCTTAAGTAGTATAGCTGTTCACTTGAGAACAACTATAAACCATTATTGTCGATAAACACGCCACCTGTACCATACCCTCAAAAATGGCGATAAAACGGTTTTTTATCTGTATAATGAAGACGAAATATTGGCCTTTCGTATCATGTAATTTTATCGGGAGAACAATTTTGAGAAAAGAAAAATGACAGCGTGCAATAAATAAGTTTGTATCAAAAGTTGTGATAAAATCTATGGGATTATTAGTAATTTATGATGAAAACATTTTAATTTTAATTTTATATTCAAGCATATCTACTACTTATCAAAATTATTTTTCCAAAACTATCTTCAAAGTCCCCTCTACTTAACCACCTAAAAGTTTTACTTATTTTATCTCTAGAAACAGATTGGTAACACAAAAACGGAGTAATGACACCTTTTGTAGCAAAATTATAATACAAAACTGTTCTGCACATACATATAACGATCGTATGCAACCAAATAAGAAATAATTTAATTCAGCAGTTTACCAGCCATCGAAAAAAAACAATATGAGCTTAACAGTTGTTGTCTTAGTCTATCAATTATCGCGTAATAATTGTATTTACTGAGTCAATTGTGACCATATCTCGTAATTAAAATGGTTTATTCTAGCCCGGTGTTTCACTAGGCGAGTTTTTCCAAGCCTGAATACTATGAAATATATGGGACGTAAGTTATTAGCGGACGGCGATTTGCGGAGTTATCATTTTCTGATTTATATTTTATAAAGTGTAAAATATGAATAGTAACAATGAAGCATAAAAATATTTAGTAACACTTAATTTGATTGACATTCGCGCCTACGAACTACGGCGTAGCTTCTATGTAGTAGCATCACTGCTACGATCGTAGGCATCGTAGCACAGCAAAGCTCAACATCTGGGAATCTTGGAAATCTTGTAGGTAATTAAAGTGCTACATATTTTATTAAAAACTATTACATAACTAACTGTGCGTTTTCCCCGCACGTAGGGTGCACAGTATAATAGCTAGTAAACTATATAAAGAATAAAAAGCAATTCATCAATTATCAATTAATTGCATAAATATTTTATTTTTAATCCGACCAAACAAACTCCATTTTATTATATTATTAATAAGTAAAGATACTTTCATAAAGTTCAAATTGGTTTTTAAGACTTTCAGAACCGTGGGTAATATAAAAAAATACTACCGGTAAGCTTTTCTTTAATTCTTAAATTTAAAAGCTAGAAAAATTTTAGTAAAATTAAAACAAATTTTACTGCCAACGCAAATTACCCGAATTGTTTTATGCATCTTTCCGCTCCGCTCACAAATTTGTACCACACTAGATGAGCCCGCGGAGTTACTGCAGGGATATAAATTAAATGCTTACGTTTCGCTTGCCCCGCTCCGCTCCGCTAGTTTAATTAAGCGTCTCCTTTGTCTGCATGTGCGTAAAGACATTCAACATACCCTGTTGTACTGAGACCAATGGGTACACTGCGCTTAATAAAACTAAGGATAATGAACTGAATTATAATACAAGGTGCAAAATTTGCTTCTGTTAAAGAAAATATTGTGGGATTATTAAAAATATTGATATCGTTATAAATTAACTTCTGTTTTATTCCTTAAGTTCGAAAGTAACTTTGTTTGTTGAATAATTTTGAACGCTTTATTTACTAGTTCAGTAGATAAAGCGTTAATATCAATAATCATACTGAAATTTCGCAAACGCATAGTTAAAGGTACTGTGAAAGATATAGGGTACTTTCATTCCAGAAAAAGCAATGTTCTTTTTATTATAATAAGCTAGTAATATTATGATGAATAAATGGACTAAGATCATAGAAATTTATAGTGTGAAACTTTATTTTAACATTATTCTTTATTAAAAAGTTTATTATCTCAAAGTTACCACGGACTATATGATGATAATGAAATCAAACTCATCAAATGCTTAAACCGTGAAAAATTCAAAAGATTTTGGTTGAATATGTTACTATACAAATTTCCTGTATTTGCAGTATTTACATAGGAACATCCATAACTATATAATGTTAACATTGCAAAAGTTTCAAAAAACATGTAACCTAATCTACCTAATACACTGCGTGACAAAAAATTCGCAACACCGTTAATTTAGACAGACAGTGTACGAACAGGAGCATGAAATTAAATTTCGTGTCGCTCCCGATTAATTTTTCCGGAGAAATTTGTTTCCATGTCCGTTTTCTGTCATATAATCTGGAATTCCGCAACATTATTTATGATTGTTGCTATTTTAATTGTATAGGATTCTAGACAATACTACTGGATGTAAAACTATTTTACGGCTATTGAAATTTTCGGATGAGTCCTAATTCTTCATTTTTAATTAATGAGTAATATCGTTAAAGACGAGCAAGACAAGGACTATATTAATCAATATTTGGTTTGTTTGAAGACAATGTATAGTAAACTAAACGAAGTTACTACTTAATCATCAAGATAATGTGGTTACACCTTTGAATAATAAAAAAAATATACGTATCAATCAGGAGCTTAGATGAGGCGATAATATGTAATACGGTACATAGTAAAAGTGAGTAAAGACATCAATGTTATAACAATTTCCAAAATAGATATAGAAGGATTATCCTCCATGAAAAATAAAAACAACAAGTTTTATGAGTAAGAATATGTTATCTAGATAGTGTAGGTAAGGCCCTTTTGGATTGTTTCGAAGCTAGATTTCAGAAATTTTATGTGACGAATCCTGACAAAATACCCACAAAATGGTAGAATCAAAAGAAAATTATATATATTTTACTCACAGTTCATCTTCTTGGTCGTCGATAACTTTATAATGTAACATATTTTTTCACTAAGTACTAAAACACAAGCATTCTACGACGGGACTATTTGAGAACTAAAAAACTTAAGCCGTTGATCGTCCGGTTCTTTAGCAGGTATACAAAAGTTTTTTATCAAACGGTCGTGACTTTCTCGGGAACAATGGCATAAAAAACTCCTATTTTTATTGTTATTTTGAATGGAACAAAACGAACTTTCTCCTTGCGCTGGTTGTAAACTATTGCATCATAGCAAACAAAACTTGTAGTTAGTTTTTTAACTCAGTCGTCAGTATAACGTTGATCGAGCTATCCGATCGACTTGACAATCGTGATGGTACTGAAAAACGGTATTCTTTTATCCAGAAATCTTAACGAGGTTAGTTTAGGCAAACTTTTGTGATGTGTTTTTTTGTAAAGTTTTGTTTGGGTCCATATGAGTCCATTTATTATATGCCCTTGCGACGCTAGGAATGCGGCGGTAAAGGGTTGTGTCGTTCTTTCGCAGCCAGAATGCGCAGGAGCGAGTGTGATAGAAATATTTTAATGATTTCTCTACAGTTGGAACTGAGAACACGTTTGGAGAATAATTTGAATACCGAAATGCAGATGGCTTCTTTTATCCGAGGGGCTTTGGGAACACCGCCGAACTACAAGTTAATTAAGGTTTGCCCATCAATTAAATATTGATCTCGATTGTTGCATTTTGCTGATTAAGTTGTGCTCGTGATTTATATATTAATTGTATTTTGTTAATTAAGATATCCAAATTTTTATTTGGCACAGTTAAAAGATGTATGTATTTTATACCTTACACAGTCATTATTCCAGCATTTTCCTACGGTTCATTCAAAGCCGTAGTAGTAGGTATGACTAGAGTCATGGGTCCACTTATATATACTTGGCATTTTCTATGACTGGACATATTATTTAAAGAACGCAACTGACCGCCACCAGCCGGATACAAGTCTTGTATCTTTAGTCGCCTTCTATAACATCCACGGGTCAACAGTTTTATATTCTGCCAATCTATGTAGTATAATATCCATGACGATTAATGCTTTAAGTCAAAAGACATAATAACATCACTCTTCATCATAAACATTAATGCGATTGAGTAATTGAGTAAAACCCGGCATACATTCGTATCTGGGACGATGCATTCGCTCAGCGAACGGATTCACTGAGCGAAACACCGAAATTTATTGGGTTAGTAGTTGCTGTAGGTCGATAAAACTAACCAACGACAGGAAAAGGTCGTAACTCAATAAATCTGACTAGAAAAATTACGACTCTCATGGAATGGGACAAAGTAAACTTTTGCTTGATGGGAGAGGAAGGTCGGATGACTGAAAACAGCAATGCGCAGTGCAATTTTGTGATATCTTTTCACTCTCTCAATGGCAGCGCTAGGCGACATACGGATGTTATAGTGTTGAATTAGCATATTTATTGCTAGTTACATAAGAAAATAAATTTATCTCATACCATTGGGCCCGAGCCATATTCTCTTTTTTTGGGAGTTGCATATTCCAGCTTCCGTTCACTTGGCTCGGTCGGGTGTGGCAATGACAATATTGTTGGATAAATATTCATAGTAATTTATAAAAATGTCAAAAGCTTTTTGTATTTTAGGTTATATTATTTTAAAATAATTAAATACATCTAATAAAGCATTATTGAATTCGATCACGATATCTGTACCAACAATTTTTTTATCCATAGGTACTTATTGTGAGTACAAAATTTCGTTTTTTTAATGATCAAAAATTTTTTCAGATACTTATTATATTTTATTATTTTAAAGTCACAATAGAAAGTTACATTTATTTGTGTTTATTTTGAAAACTACGAAAACCTTCAAGTCTCTACATTATTAAGTTTCATAAGATACAACCGTTTAACATACAGACGGACGGATGGAGGGACAGCGACAAGTCAAAAGGTTCGGTTTTCAATCTTTTTTAAGAAATCCGACTGAAAGTTAATATCTGTCATTAACTGTCTTGATAAAATAAATAAGACCAATAAGCAAGGGTAGTAGTTTATACATTTCATCCCTCTAATAATAAACTAGACAAAAACTTTCCACTGTAGGTATTCTAAGCCTACGTGGTTACTTATCTGCCCTTATGTATCCAACTTTTTCTGATACCTATAGGTCATATTTTAAATTTAATTTAATAAATAAATTATTTGGTTTTATCCAAATGTCAATGCGCCTAAAGAAGTTTTCACTTCAAAAAACTAAAACTTGTTGTTAAATGCTTGCTCATGTCCTTACAAGAAGATACTAGTACTGAAGAACTTATTAATCCTTACCTGAAACAATAAAAAAAAGAAATTAAAATTCAGCTCTTAATTCATACAAGCATCGCGAGTACCGATCCAGTCCATCATTATAAATAGGTAGCTACCTGCCCTCGGCACATAGCTCGCACATATACACGCCTCTGACAAAACCGGTCCCGAACGCTGCCGGCATACAAATGTACTTCGTCCGACACATTCTCCGTCTTTCATCGGCGCCAAAACATCACATAAATCTACCTCGCTCGCACACCCGCGCCAACTTCACGACAATGCGCGCGCCGACCAATCGACGCACAGCGTTCCAACGCCATATTGAAAAATGCTACTACGGTGCCCTCTACCTGAACTAATGTGAAAGTCCAGTCTCAGCGTTTTCCTATTGTTTTGCAAGTTTTTTACAGTTTTAATTGATTTCCACACCTAATTTGCCCTTAATTCAGTGTTTTAGTTTGTGGTTTGTTATTATCTGATTAAGCTATGTTGTTCTTGATAAAATTTATGTGAAAACGATGAATGTTTTGACTAGACGCCGAGTGGAATCATTCAAGGCTATGTTCAGTCAGTACAGTGCTTTTTATTACCAATTTTCTATTTTTCATTAATTTACTTGAATTAACACTAAACATGCCGTTTTTTAAAGCAAAATTGATTGGAAAAATTTAATTGCTTCAACAGTTTACATTTTTAACTAAATTTGCATGTTGAAAGTATGAAAATTTAGTTAAATTATATTTTAATCAATAACTATGTAATTAATAAAGATAATTTTTATGAAGACATTGATACACGTTTTTCTTTAATCTTGAAATAATAGTATAATACATTAGAAAATAGTTTATTAATGCTTTTTCTTACAATAACGGAAAAAAGCAACAAAGTCGCATTATTTATAAATAAATCTCAATATACATTAATATTTTACTGTTAATTAAACTACCTATAGGTATATATAATGTAGAACTTTGAATAATGAAGCTTATCACATTTACTTCACGAAAGTTAACTCTGTTTTTAAAATGAGAAAAATAGCGACGGCAGATTAACTTGCATATAGATATCCGACGGCGCATGCGCGGTTAAAATCTCTTTTAGGTTTATACTAAATATAAATAGTTTTTGTATTTAGTTAATATTTTAATTTACCTGCTATCATTTGACGAATTATATTTTTACTGTGCTATAAAAAAATATAAAATAATATAAATATTTGGCGTCTCTACATTAGTAGAGACGCAATTGTAGGTTAGGTATGTTTGTTTTTTAATTTGTTATAGTTTTAAAAGTTTTATTTTTAAATGTTTGAATTAAATAATACTTTTGAGAAAAATCTTGTTATTGACTGTACACATAGCTTAATATGTGTTTGCATAAAAACAACAAATTAATTAATTAAATTTGCAAGCACTTCGGTTTGGATCATACTTATGTATCAAGAAGTTTTTAATATCCTAGTACTTCTAGAAAAAAAAAACGTTCCAACAATCAAATCCTTCAGCTTTATTAGATAAAGATAGACATGTTAGATAAAGATAGACATGTTAGATAAAGATAGACATGATATTTGTTTTATATATTAAAAGATTTATTCAGTTATGAATAGTTTTAATGATGCAACATCTGAAATATTAATAAATAATAAATCACCAATTCAATCTCTAAAGTAAGTAATTACAAACGCTAAATCAAAATTTTACTGACACTTTATCACAACATATATCTTGTATCTGTTTTTCTGTATATATATATATGAATTTAGCAAATAGATAAAAACAATCTTTACCTCAAGTTATGAAATGTTCCCTTTTAAATTGCAACGGATACACAAGATTAAGTTTGTAATAACAAAAACAATTTTTCTCAGCTCATTTTATTCAAGTCGACGGTCTGAAAGTCTGAATTCCGCTGAAGTCAAAGACGCAGATAAAACTTGGAACACTCCGTGGGATATTGTGAAAGTTGAACGAAGCACTGAACCAAACGGCTCTGAATCCTAAATAGGACACTGATGCATAGCTGCATCTGCATAGAAAAAACTTTAAAACCAGTGAGAAACGCGTGCCGCACTCCCATTGTTTATTTTTACACTTTATTTAAACTGTGCTGTTGATTTTGCAATGGTTTTCTTTTTATTTTTATTTTTTACTTTTTGATGTCTGAACTGTGTTTGCTTTTTTAATTATCAGCAATTATATTAGTGTATCTACTATTATTTGAAACTTAATAATTGATTTGAGTGTTGAAACGGCAGTGGCTTTCCAATATACATTAATTTATTTATTTGTTGTATATAAACAGTATTTCTCATTACGAATATTTTGGACCTAATTTATTGTATTATTTATAAAGTCTATAGATATTAATAAGTCACACCATAAATTCAAGAACTTGATTAAACAGTATTTTAAAACGTGTGAAACATTGCGATTATCTTGAATCTTCTAAAACTTTATTAAACCATTAACAAATTTGAAATTGTTTATGATCTTTCACAATAGTCTGAAGAAAACAAGAATAGGTAGGTATATTTACCAAAATAACAACGCGGTCTAAAATCTATGGATATTTATTCTCAAACTATTTACTCTCAATGCAAAGCTTGCATTACACAGATAAAATACGTTGCCAAGTCTCAAGGCGAAAGAGAGCAACGAATGGCAAGATTTAGTGGCGAAATTTTGGAAGTCAGCCGGCAGTGGCTTGCATTAATCACGCGATGGAAATGTTCTGAAGCGCACTTGACTCAGAAATGGTACTATTTTTATATGGGACATGACAAATACTAGTAATAAAATGTCTGTATTATCAAGTTATTGAAATGTAAAGGTTGGAATTTTTTAATGGATTATATACTCTATTTGTAGTAGAGATTCATTTTGTAGATTTTAGTATTGATATTTTTTATGGATTTGAAATTATTAGTATTTTGTTTTTATAAAAAAAATACTGTAATCTTAAAGAAATTTACTTTGACATTTTTGAAAGATTTTGTTGAAGATTGTTTTCCCCTGCAATTAAATTAAGTATAAAATCACTAGCTAGGTAATTATATATAAAAATTGTAAGTACCTACTTGTATTTATAATTATTATATTGTACACAAAAAGAACAAAACAATAAACAATAATTATAAAACAACAAAATAAACATGGTGATTAATAAAAATTAAACAAATGACCCGCATTTAATTCTACTTAAACAAATTTACAGCGATTCCTCTGAAGGTGACCCAAATTACCATGAAAAAAGTTAACAGCCCTTTATTTCAGGACAAACAGAGGCTTGGTGGGAATCCCATGTAATCCCCCCCACTTATCACGCGTGAAAATGCAAATTCGGCCGTACCGGTGTACGCAGAATTAAGGTAAACGGACCGGGATTGGTACGTCATGGAAATTATCAAAGTTTGCACCAACGATATTAAAGGATATACAAGGTAATCTAAGGCCGACGCTAAGTTTGCATCTTATTAAAGCTAAGATTGTAAGGGAAGTTTGAAGATATTTTTTTATAATGCTGCTCATCATCATTTGTAGGTGTCACAGTCAATTGACCTTCAACACCCTGGTATCAGAGTTCTGTGGAACTCGGCTTAATCTTATATTTAAGTATATACATTTGATCACGTCTTTTTCCCATATGGTATAGACAGAGCATAAGACCTTAGACCACGTTTAGCATGATGATAGTTGAATCTAATACGAGTTAAGAAATATTTTCCTACTATGTTTAACCATACCTAACGTTGTTGAAATAACCTAACACTTTAATTATTGTCAAGTACCGGTCTTTATATTATTGCTGTAGGTAATTGATGTTAGTTAGAACAAAAAGGTTAAAAACCTAGATACTCTTATTAAGAGCACGAAGAAGAATTAGGTATAAAAGAAAAAAACTACATTTCTTTTTTGAAAGTAATTGGTACTAGCCAAACTACTTTGATTTTGTGTTATTCATCGCTTTTACATATTAAATATGTACTAATTATGTATTAAAAAGTTACGCATTTAAATAAAAAATTAAGAAGAAAATAAACCAAATTTACTAATGTTTCATAATTTGTGTGCGTTGAATTGTATAATCTACAAATAAATTTAAGCATAGCCGCGTTCATCACCAACTAATTAATGACACCTAAATCGACTGAAATTAGCAAGCCATATCTATCTATCAAAGCGTCTTTATTTTTTTACTATCAAACGCTTACCATAAACGTCTAACCGTTCAAGTAAAAAGCCCCAGTTTAATTGAATGAAGTAAGGGAAACACTCGCGTGTGTTACCGCCATAGCACTTGCGCGCTTTTCAATACCTCCTCACATTATTGATTAGGTTCCAAGAAAAACTTGGCACGATAGCATATGTGTGCTTGATGTGCTCGTATTATGGGGTAATTATGGGAATGCTGCCTTGGTTTGGTGGGATTGGTCGCGTTAGTGTTATTTTAAGAAAATAAATAATAAGTATCATGATTTGAGACCCATATAAGTGATGTTTAAGTTAAATTTATTATGTAGGAAGGTATTTTTTTAATAACACTATAACTATATAATTATTTAAAAAAAAATGAAATAAGCGTGTTAATTTTTTTGGCACGTTTTGTCTGTATTCTAAACATAGATTAAAAAACTTAGCATGGCATCTTGGACGATTCGTAATTCTATTGTTATAACGAATAAGATAAAAAGCTAAATAAAAATACACCACGTATCAAGGAAAAAAACACAAATTAACTCAAAACTTCCTCTCTTCTATTATAAACATAACGTAATACGAAGTTAAATCATAATTACATCCTAAGCTACACTTCGGATCGGCATTAATTCGGTCCACGCTAATCTTCGCCATTTCAGCCGAGCTATGGTCTGCCGAATCCCGAAGCTTAGCGCCTGTTTGTTACCTTAATACGCTTTTAACACCTGCGTTTTCAACTTCTCCGATGTGTGAGTTAGATCCGTTCCCAATGGCACTAAAGGGAGTTTTAGAAAAATAAAGTTTATTTAAAATAAGTTTAAAAAAAATATATTTTCTTAAAAAAAAAGTTTAAAAATACCATATAAATAATATTTGTGCAATTTAAATTTCAATTGCAGCCTCTGTAATAAAATATAAAGTAGAAAGTTAATTGATAATAAACAACAAAAAAATTTAAAAGCTAATCTTATTTATATTATGTACTTAGCCGTGTATTATTTGGCTGAGAATACTTAAACTGTTCCCACAGATGACGAAATCTGGTTGTCATTAATAGTTTTTCTATCTTTATTGTATCAAACGCTAAAATGTTTTTAATGCATTTAAATTGATGCTACGAGGCCATACACGGCGGCTAATATAGCTTGGGTAGCAATGGGTATAACGCTAACATATTGAAAAATCTAAAATACCTACAATGACCTACATATAAATGCTTTTGTAATAATATGTTTTCAAATTTATATAATTTGATATGAAATATATGTACTCAGTAAAAAATTTAATATTCTAGGGCCCAATGTATCGGACGCAATGTAAACACATCGTCTTCAATTTATGCAATGTGTGAATGAGATGAATGAAATGTAGGGCTAAAAGTAAACAACGTATACGCGCTTGGCGTAACTGATAGATTTGTTATAGTAGTAACACGTAATACTTGAACAGTTATATTATAACTGATTTTTTTCGAATGTATGTTTTAATATAGAACACAAGTACGCGAAAATATGACACATAAAGGAGTAAAATTAAAAAACATCATTGTTCATTTTTTAAATTTTAAATTTATACTTCATTTAAAAGATAATTTAAATCGTAATTCATTAATTAACTGCTTAGAAATTCCATACGTAACGTATAGTCTTATCACTGTTTACTTTGAGTAATAACTGAATCGTACGCTTTTATCTATCTACCAGTGATTTATACTTATAAGTTACAAAACTTTATAAATTAGACGTAAATAATACTAAGCGTGAGAGCGAAAATAATTTTTGTTTTTTAATATATACTGCTAAGGTAGCAATACCAATAATGTAGTCTTTTTTTTGACTGTGCTACTTTCTATTGGGATTCAAATTAAGAGTGCTTACATAAACAAAGTTTTGGTAGATAATTTATTTACAGTTACATATTTCACAACTATACATACTTATAGCTACACTTACAGTTACAAAGGTGGGCTCATTGGGATGTTTTGCAAAGCAAATTTTTAATTTATTTTAAAATCTGTAGAATGTATCCACGTTATAAGGTACTTGTACATGTATCATATTTATTCATATGATGTTGTATGATAGATGTGATAATAATATAAAAACCTTAACTATTAATTTTCCGTATGAAGACATCAACAAACTAATTTGAAATATAAAATGATATTTTTTCGAATGGAAATCAAAATAAAATCGTGATGAAAATAATCTATTTAGGAGGCTAATAACTCAAACGTGTTTGGCGCATTATCAGATAATAACGAATCGTTTACGTTGTCCCTACGTACACAACTAAAATTAGGGGGCTGCCTACTTATGCGAAGGCACGCAAACCCACAAATCTATTTAACCACGCAGGATATATCCGTATTTACAATATTTCTATTACGATAAATTGGCGCGTTTTGGCTGTTTTAGCTCCAGCCCAGGTGAGCGCATATCTGCATATTTATGAAACCACTCCTTAAGGGGAGCGGTTTAAAAATGGCGGAAAATGCTAACGTTTTTTCCGCAAGTTTTTAACAAGATCCACCTTATTTATGCTGTACTAGGGAGGGTATCCCGGTAGATTTATCGCGGGTGCCGTGACGGATCGGAGAAGTTAACCAAAGATACGTTCACGTTGAATTTAAATTAGTTTTTTTATGAGTTTATCTACGGAATGATCTTAAGGAGTATCGTGGTTTTAAGATATTCAAGGGATTTGTTAGAAATCAGAGACGCAGATTAGAATAATGTTGTGTATACTCTGTTAACTCAGTATCGATTGAATTACTAGGTTTATCGATACTCTTAACCCTGAGCCCTAGCTTTGAAGCTTCGGTACTGCATCACATAATCTGACGCGTTTTATTTCTTTTCCATGCCTATTAAATAGGTTTCTTATAAATGGTTCCGATGGAACTTAGTATTTACAAAAACTGCTACAGTAAAAAATAAAAATTATTAACACACCTGCGTTTTGTTATCAACAACAACTAGGTATTTTATATTTTGAAAATTGAAGTTACTAAGAATTGTTTAGTATGTACTTACCTACTTATGGAAAATAATAGCTGTCAATAAATTTACTACCAGAGGTTTTGTAAATATCATAAATTTGACGTTACAGCATGATTATTTGTCATAACTTATGCCAAACTTGTATCTGTTTCTTAGTTTCTTAGAGCCCAGATAATAGTTTAAACATTACTAACTGCCGAGATTTAGATCAAAGAGCTTCTTAATAATCGACTCAATCAATTAAGAAATTGTATTGTTCATATGGTGAGAAAAATTTCGTATAATTAAAACAAGTATATTTTACAATAAAGTTTAAATTAAATAAAATCATCTTATATTATAATTTTAATTTAGTAGATAACATGTTATTATTTATAGTTACCTACAATAAACTTTATCTTTTGGGTTCTGTTGTTAAATTTTGAAATTGGTTCCTTTTATACATTAAATAATAAAAACTAAATAATTATATATAGGGCGCAATACAAAAGATGTAACGACGACAGCGTTTTTTCCCCTAATCTAAATTTTACCGAAAATATTGCATTGTTGTGTGTGTTACATTGTGTGTTACAAAAAATTGTCTGTATTTTTTTAAGAAAATACATCTTGTGCAAAACTTCGATTGAACTCCAGCGCAACTTAATTTTGAACCTATAAATAAACGCCAAATACATAATATCATTGCAATTAACATGAACAATAAAACGTCAATCAAAGATATCGCGTGTGTCAGGCGATCTGTCACAATTTCTCTAGCTAGTTAGAATCTAACCAATATAAGGTGACCTCAGATAATAAGCTAAATAGTAGAATTATGTCTTATTATTATTGTTCTAAAAGATGTTTGCTTGAAAATGTATTTACATTATTTATGAGCACTCGTGCTATATTATCAAGAGCCGTATCTATAAATATATCTTTTTTTATTTTTCCTACAAACAGTCACAATGAAATGCGACTTGCATTTCAAGAAATATATGGATCGAAGATTTTTTAATGATAACTCCTTTCTTATATTTTTTTAAAGGTTTAAAGCCGTTAGATAGCATTATGTCTCAAAGCCAAATACGCATATTGTTGATACAATTCACGACAAAAAGACAGCTATCAAGGTCAATAAGAACTTCCACTTTTTAATAATATCTAAAGTATGTACTTTCCTTCAATTTTACAAAATCACTAGACTATCTACGTACAATTAAAAGACAAAAAATAAAGCTCATAAAAGACAAAATAACTCTCAGAAGCGCCGTCATCGAAATCGATGAGAAGTACTATACATACATAAACAAAATATATATATACAATCAGACAAGCTATAATGCTGTATAGTATGATGACATATGAGTACTAAATAGGTCTTAGGAAATCGGCATTTATATCTAAGTGCCAATCAGTCAGAGGCGAGAGGGCACGTGATAAGTACCCGTTGACAACGCTTATTATTTTGTATCTAGGGGGATTGCACTGTAGTACACTAAGTAAGGCTAATTATACCAGCAATTAGATAAATTCCTTACTTACTCATTTATTTATTAAAACTTTATTAGTTCGTAGTTTAACGTGTATTAGTTCTAAATTGTTTATTTTATATGTATGTTAGACTTTAAGGCATTTATTAATATGAGCCAATAATGTAAATTTAATTGCCTGAAATAAATGAATAAATAAATAAAATAATTAAAGTTCAAGTAATAATAAAGTACAATTCGGCCATGGCTTTCCGATTGACGTCAAAGTCGTCACGTCAGTTTTTTTGTTGACATTTTTTCACGTTTCAACTTTAATGAGTATGAAACTTGGGTTTACAAATAATTAATACACAAATTTATTAATAAAAAGAGCATTAAAGTTTGATTTGAACCAATCTTCGACTGGGAAATGAGTCATGATAATTTACAATAATGGGTTATATCTTTTGTGTTATATTTATATAATTGTTTTCATAGGTATCAATGATGTGATGAAACACACTTACTTACTTGACGTGGAATTCTATCCCAATTATGCGAAGAGTTCATCCAGTATGATTGATAAGTACGAGTATGTACGTTATCATCTCATGCGATAATAGCATAATATTATATTTGTAAATATAACTGAAAAATTATTTGAAAAAAAAAAAGTAAATTGAATTACATATCTGCATAGCTAATTATTATTTTTAATAAAGCTAAAGGATGAGTCAAGGGGTACCTAAATAAATACTACTATTATTATTTTGTTATTATTACTGTTGCGTTGAAATGGCAAAAGACTGAAATATTGTCTTACCTAAAATATTATTTAATACAGCTTTATATTCTTCATGTCAATTTTGAAACATTTGATATTTAAATTTAAAATTACATTTTACACATCAAAGTTTTAATCTATTCCAATCCAATAAAATAACAGGAGGAAAATCAAACTCCACAAATAAATATTTATCCATAATGTGATAAGTACTATTAAGAGAATAAATTATGAATAGAATTAACAAAATTGAAGAAAAATGCAGGCTACGTACCTAATATTCCGTAACTCGATGTGCAATATAGCAGGTTTGAAATTGATAATTAAGTCCATGTCTTTTTTTAAATTATATTTGTTGTTTTGTTTTTCTTCATCGGATCCACATTATTAAGTATCGTAACCATATAATATTAGCTTCTAAGCTGCGCGATCGTCATTACCAGTAGTATGATTAAATGTCTGCGGTAACACTGACCGTCCTATACCTACATGCTTTCTCCGGTAGCATGTATAGTATGTCCTATGACCCTTCTAGATACTACAACTCTTTGTAAATTTTTGCTCCACTAGAGTCAACTACAAAACTTAAGAGATAAACAAGCGCAAAGAAAAGAACCAAAGGAGACGACATCCGAAAACTTAGGCAAGTTAATGACCACATAAATAGCTTCGTGTATAATTTATTAGGAGTTGGCTGCAATTTTTTGGCTTCTCTTGCGGAAGACACGATTTTTATAGTGGCTTTAGTTTTTAAGTTTAGGCACACATAATATTTTTAAAAAATATGCAAACATAACCTTTACACTTAGAAAACTTCAACATTTGGGTTCAGATCTGTAACTATATTCCAGATTGAATTATTTTGAGTATAATAAAATATCAGATCAATTCACGTTTAAAATGGTATTGAATATTAAAAATATGAAAGCATCATTAAAAAAAAGTTTAATTATGTTTTTGAGTCATAACCGGATGACTCATTGTTATATATAAAGTAAGTACATATCTTTATCTAGTTTTAGTAGTGCAAAAAATTTCTGTTCTACAATATTTAAAATGCGTTTTAAATAAACTGAAAAATCAAATTGGAATTGATAGTGTTCTGTTTTAGACAAATTAAAATAAGAACACTATTTTAACAGCGGATGTAAAAGAAATTAAATTTTTATCGAAAGCAGAATATTGGAAGTCCACTTACACTACTAAAGACAAGATTTTGAGATGCAAAATGCGACACATGTCACACTTGTCGATTCGAACCGATATATGAATTATTTAAAGATACACAACAGCTGCCGATGTTTTGGAAACAATGAACGAGTGCCTTTTTAAAGGTCTTATTTTATCCAGTAACATTATTTAATCTAATTTGGTAAAATATAAAAATGCAACAATAAAAATATCATCAATATTAGAGTACCTATATACAGATGTAATTTTATTATTTATTATTTTTCTGTTAACTGTTTCACTCAGAAAAGTGAAAAAGAACATTAATGCTTTCTTTATCCTCTCATAAAAATAACCGTATTTTAACAGCAATGTACCTACTTAGTTATGTTTAGGTCTAAGACGTCTTGCTTTTCTATATAAATTTAATGCTCAAATTATGAGATTTCACATGATATAATCTAAATACTCGCAAAGTGCGCGTGTAGTATATACATAAGCGTTTAAGCACACATATATGTGTGTTTAAACACTTATGTATACACTACACGCGCACGCATGAAAATGCTGAAAAACGACCGCATTTTCGATGTAAAATAATTTGCCTCGACCCCGTTAGAAATTCCATTCGAAATTTGAATTTTAATAAAACAACATGTTCCTGTATTCATACGTCACATCAATGCTTGTTTCTACGGCCTCTGTGATCGCAATTTACGTCTCCCGAGAGACGAAGAGTAATGTCGGCGTAGGGAAAAAAATCGCTACGACTCGGTCGACAAGTTCAGCCAATTATAACTGACAAGCGGCGCAGGCGCGGCCGTCCGCTCAATTTCAAGCCTTCAAGCATTTAGTACGACTACGATGCTTTTTCTTATAATCACGCTAACGATTTAAATCATCCAGCCGCGTTAAACACAATTGGAAAAAAATTAAAACGTTAAATCAACAAGGCGTAAAGCACATCACTAATTGAAAAAAATGAAAAACAATTCGCCTGTTCTGATTTTAAAATTCTATTATCTGCCTTCCACCTTCATTACAGGTTCGTTCGAAAATTTAAAAAGTGCCTTGGAATGAATCATGGCGTGCGATCCAAATGAAATATTACACTGGAGCTGGCACCATAAAGCAAACGGCGTGGCACAGGCGATACAACGATAGCGTCACTGCGGGCCCGACAGACACCAGACTCGACTTTCTGAACACATACAGCATGCTTCAATGTGGCCTAACGTCTTATATCGATAAAAAGATAATTATAATCAACTATACAAATAAAACTCTTACTTTGGCACTACATGTACGAATAAAAATTTACAGGTCCTCCTTTGCCTCCTAAGTAAGAGCTTAATGATGAAATAATGGTTGTTTAAATGTATTAAATATTTAACGAACTCGTTATAAAATGTCACTTCTATTTGGTCTGGTAAATTGTTTTTAAACTTCACTAGATGCAAATTAAGTCCTAATTAACCAAATAAAAATTTAATAAGAGTTGTGAGAAATCCCACGAAACGGAGCCACCTGTGTTTAACTCCCACATATTTTACTCACCAACACAGGGACGTAATGAAGCAATTATATATCGATATTTTTATGCATAAAATACTTGGCGGATATCTGGTCGGTCCGCGTCGGAGCGTTCAGAAATAAAACAAAGCGAGAGGTTATTGTTGGCGCGGGTAGGTGTGCCGTCTCGGTTATCGAGCTTTTAACCCGACGCGCGACACGTCGCAACATCGACAAGATTTATCACCTCACTAGCCCACAACTCATTCGTATTTCCCCAGTGAAATAAATTCCGTAGCGAAATGATTGAATACAGAATCTGATGATGTTTGTAGAGTATGAGCAAGCGTTCTAAATTTGAATACATCGAACGATATTAAATAAGTAGAAGCGGTCTTTTTGATATCATTGAAGTCGTATCTGTTATTGGTTTAACACCTGAGAAATGCGAAGACTGCGTCGGCGGCGTCTTGTGACGTTTACAGGCATTCGAGATGTTACATTGCATACAATTACTGTTTCTCGTGCGACATTGATGAATAAGTGTGATAAGGAAGGGTAATGTCAGCTGGATGGAGACGTTTTGTTCAGAGAATTTTATGTGCTACATCGCTGACAACACACTGGTCAGTGTAATAATGACGTGTAAAAAGACTTTTTTACGCATTTCCTTCATAATTTTGCAACAAAATTACACAGTTTTAAGTCGATTGCGTGACATTAAAGATCGTGTTTGGCAACAGGCGACAACTAGAAAGTATTTTAGTGGGTAAACATATAAAAACGTGTACTTGTAAAAGTCTTGGGCGAGTTTGTTCGTGGGGACTTCAGTTAACTCGTCCGCGCAGATTTATGAACAGAACTTTGTTCGCGGTGCCTTACGACATTCACTTCCCCTTTGTTCGATATTTCTTTATTTTTAAATAGGTACAAAGGCGTAAATTCTTTTCGAGCTGCTATTTTTAGCCGTGCTTTTATAGTAGGTCAGTCACATTTTGTTGCATATTGATATTGTACTATATTTAGTTAGATAAAAATGTTGGTTTATATACTCTTTTTAATAGGATAATAGTTTACTGTAGGCAATAGATGATTTGATGAGTTTTGACGATTGTTTATTAAGTATATTATGCAACCTGTGCGAATATAACACGAGACAAAAAATATTAGCCTGTTACAAATGAGTTTAATTAGATTGATACAGAAAATATGTTAATAGTAATAATAGATTTTTTTTCCTTTCTCTGAAAAAAAAAAAACAACAAAATGCTTTCAATTTATGTCAGTTTATTTCAGCAAGAAATTTGGCTATATAAGTGTCAGAAAAGTTCTTTTCATTAACACCAAGAACAACTTTAAATACTTCAATATAATCCAACCTTCCTGGCTTGAAAACATATCAGATATATAAATCGTAAGATAAATTTACGACCAAAACATTGCCATAATGATACATGTGAAGCATATCAGAGGTTTTATTTACGAGTATGTAAGTACAGAAGCTCTTTGAGTGAACTAATGCGTCTCTAGGGACAATGACTGGAGTCTGCGTCTGTTTGCCAATCCCGAAGGAATCAGCCAACTTGAATATAAATAATGGGATCATTTACTAGAAAGTAAAAGTTCTTGCATGCCCTGGTACTTTGTTGAGATGAGTTGAGAGAGATAGATTTAAAAATATTACTTCACTACATAGTATAAAACAGTCGCTTTCTCTGTCCCTATATCCCTATGTAGGTATGCTTTTAATAGATAGAGTGATTCAAGAGGATGTTTTTTATGCCCATGCGAAGCCGGAGCGGGTCGCTAGAATATTATAAATTACAAAATGAAATTGTAATATATATTAATAATCTATAAACTAAGTAAGTACATACTTTCATAAAATGCATTTTTTATGATGCATAAAGAACTTTTTACTAATAAGTATTCTCATGTATAAAATGATGATGAATAAAGAATATTACCATGTTCTGAAATGAACTTTACCTCGTACAGTCTAACACTTCCATGTGGATTAGCCACTATCAATTTTACCATAATTACTAGTTTAACTGTAACTTTACGGTATGTTCCCGCAGCGAGACTGGTTATATCGCTGGAAGATATTTCACACGACGGAATAACATATCAAGCTATTTGTTTGCTATCGAAGCGAGACAGAAATGGAATAGATTCAAGTAAGGTTGTAAACTCGATTTTGTCTAAATAGGGCGCTCTATCTATACTTCTACTGTTCTATTCAAACCGATATTGAATTTAAATTTACAAAAATTGGCAAATTATGCGTAGCGTTCTTTGGTAAAGATATTTCGCGTCTTACGGTTGTTTACAATAAAAACATTCATATACAAGAGCAAAAGAATACCTACCTCATAATCATGTTTTTCCTTCAAACGTGGATTATGCTAACTAAGCGCCTATCGGCTTAGCAAAAATAAAATTATATCTTTAATTTTTGCTTACAAGTACATACCAAGTTTTTTCTTCAACGAGCTCTTGAATGGTAAATGAGAACGAATAATATGCTTGGTTAAAACAGCACATAATCAGTAAAATTATAGATGGATTGATTTATTTTTTTCACATTAAAATAAAACAAGAAACGCCCTTTTAATTGACGTAAACTCAAGCTGAATTCCTTACACCAAGATGAATATGGCCAGATATGTACAGTACTTAGGAGCTTCAATAGAAAATGTTGTACTCTGTACCACGATATAACTCTAAAGTGTCTGCCAGTGTCGGACTGTCAATTAGCCCCTGACATCTGTGAAGACGGCATGAGGACACAAGCGTGACACACGATTGGCCGTAGGCGCTAAACATGTGCCACAATGAACTGTGGGTGTGACGAGAAAACCGTGATTTCAATGTTGCACCGCGACATGGGAAAATTTAAATGTAGGTTGTGATAGGTATTTTTTATGTCTCAAAAACTTGTTTAGAAGCAGCACCTGTTACAAATGAAAGTGAAGGTGTGCTGACGGAGAATGCCCTGAAGATAGATCACGTAAACTTTTGGCTGGTTAATAATTAAACTTTTGTTATTATTCAATTGGTCTTATTCTACATATTAAATATTGTGTTTATTTAATGTTGTTGGTAAAACAAACTCGTATTCATGACCAGTATAAGGATTTATATTTATTATGCCATTATAAGGTTTATTATATTATATAAATATCTATAACGCTTAAGCCAAGTAGCAGTTAAATTCATATATTTTATTATTTATTTTTGTACAAATAAAATAACTCATAAAAATCACAATGGCCGCAAAATGGCAACGCAAGTCTAAGGATACAATACCATCAAAAATTCTTTATTGGCAACTCTGATAAAGCAGTAGGTATCCACACTTCCATTCATTCCGAGCCTGATAAGATGGGCCGAATGCCTGGACATTTATCTTTAAGATTAATGAGCCAATTTTCTTACATGCCTATAAAAAGAATCGCTAGGCTGACCTCTTTTGCCGTCGCGGTCACTTATGGGTTAACTTTGGGCTACTAATACTTGCGTTTAGCTTGAAAATTGCTTATGACGATAGATCTATCTATTTGAATAGCTATTATTATTTTTCTGTTCTATTCAATAGTCGTTAATATTAAATATAACGAATAAACTAGGGGAACGTAAATGTTTTATTTCTTAATTTAAATTCTTACTGAATTTAACATTTGACATATTTATATTTCTTAGAAATGTCGCGCCTGGGTCCAATGTGATAAATATGAAAATTTAAAATTCAAAATAATAATTATAAGGGAAACATTCTTCCCCTATCCCCGGGGTAAGATACAAGAAAACAAATTGGATTAAAGTGTCAAAGGTGAAATAAAAAACACGCATATACTTTATCTTTCCGATGTCTGTACAGCGTCAGCGTCGAGCTACGAATTGGGTTTGCAAAATTTAGATGCTGTTGTAAAGAAAAATATAGATACAAAGATAAATAATATTTTGTCAAAGAAAAATATTCTGACTCTATTAGATATGTTCAATTAATTGATGGTGTCTGTTTTGTCAATGAAAAAATTAAAAGTAAAAGAAAAAGTGTCGAAACGAACACAGTGTTCGAAAATGTCAAACCAACCAAATCATCGGCAACTCAAAATAGCCTAGTTAATAAAAAAAAATCAAAAGGCGTTAATATGTATAACCTCTGTACGAATAATAATAATAAAAAAAAAAAACATTTTGAATAGCTTCTTAAAAAAAAACTAAATAAGAACTTTATTTTTTTTCGTCAAAATGACACAAGACTGGTCGAAAATATTTGCATTTAAAACGCAAATAAACATTTTGTGAATGGACGGTCATGTTTATGGTTGGCTTTATGACCTGTTAAGCGTAAGGATCGCTCGTAAAATGAATTGTTTGATGGTTAGTTGGCCTTAACGTTTTGTAAATCTGGGTTTCATTCATAAAATTCTTGAGGATTTTCTTAAATGATGACGATGGTTATCGCAGGTGTTGAATATTTTAAATACTTGTTATATTTTAGCAAGTATTTTGCATAAAGTTGAATTATTGTAATTATTAGGCATTATGTATTAACTTGAATAATTTTATAGTTTCTACATTTTTCAGCTCAAGCACACGTGGCAGGAAAAATTTGGCAACACGCATTAAGTCAACTTAGCGTTATAAGACCAACTCATATTCGAGTATGTATAAGTACCAAATAAGATACATGAAGAGAAATCCAATGACCTACACCTATTAAACAAATATAGGGCGTCATGATGATTTTTGTAAGTATTCTATTTAATTTACATAATCTTAATAGGTAATGATAAAATAGTTAAACAATTTGGCTACGAGTATGTACAAAAATATAATAAAATAAATATTGTATAAATAGTCCGCTTTGTTTCCACCAGTACAAATCGGTGTACAGGGCCAAGCTAACTTATTTCAGTTCCGAGGTACACGATAGATGGATCCAATTCCAAATTATGTCTATCTTGGGAATTAACGGTGGGACGGGGATTCCAGTTTACCAAAAAAAGTGCGGGAAGCGGGGGCTGAGAGGGGGAGTTACCGGAGGGGAGGGATGGAAGTTATTTTGGAATTATGATTCCGGATGCGTCCTGTAACACCGCGTGTTTCACGCCTCGTTTTGTCGTAATATTGGACTGTTGCTAACATTTAAGTTGCATTGGAATGCAAAATAATATTTTACTGAAATATTTAAATTTAGAGGTATATTGTGTAGCGTCTAAGAATAAAATTCGTATACTTATTATAAAGAAAAGTTAAAGGAATACTATAATTGTTCTTAGATTTATTAAAAATTTAAAAACAAATGTAGATACATAAGATCTAAACCGTTTTTTTACAAAGTACATATTGATTGCATAAGCAATCAAAATGATAGATGTTTGAAATATGTTAATATCCTTCCAGCATGTTATTTTTTCGTTTATCTTTTGAAAATAAGTTTTAAATAGGTACTGACATACATAGTTAAGAAATTTTATCAAAATTAATATAAATTACAATACACTCATATATAATAAAATAAATAACGCGTAAAATTAATTAGTTAAAATAAGGAAGTGCCACCAATTATAAGGTCAACTGAGCCACCAATCGTATTTTAACTATTTAATTAACATTTTGAATATTCATGTGTGAGAACAGGACATTATTATTTTTTACTATCGCCTTAATTGGGTGAAAAATACCACACACGTATGTTCATAGACCAACTAATTATATTATCAGTTCATTGATTCTGTTTTGATTATATTCAACTGTTTTAGTAGTGGTGTTGAAAACTAAGTACAGGAAGAATTGACCAATTTTTTTTATATATCTTCTAAGTATGTGAGAATTTGTTTATGAAATATTAATTGTTTATCTGTTAAAATGCTCATTGTCTCATAATAATTAAAATGTTTGTTGCCAGAAATGCTCATTGCTAGAGCATTCTCTGCCAGTAAACAAGAAATACCACTTTAATACCACAAAAATAAAACATTATTATTACACTAGATTTTTTTTATTTTAACTCAAATATTTACTGGAATATGTTACAAATTCATCTCTAAATGTTCATAAAAAATCTATATTGGTTTTTATTAATTTGATAAATATCTTAACACATTTCTGGACAGTTTTGAAAACACAATAGAAGTTTAATTGTTATAACATCTATAGACGTAGTGTGTCCAGCAATGTGTTAATACTTATATTTTTCGATTAATTTGTACACCATCAACAGTAAATAAAATTAAATCAAAATAAATATATAAAGTACTTATATAAAATCCTACCTTTATTTATAGTCGTCTTCATGTCACAGATAATAAATACACATATTTTAATTTTGGATGAAAAAAAGCTCTTTTTTTCTATCAGAGATATAAAAGATGATGTCATGGTCTAAATCTGAATTAGGGTTAAAATTAAAACGTCTGGCCAAAAATGCGGGGATGTGTGTTTTAATGGGGTGTCGTACGTTCTTAAGTATTCCACCGACCCACCCCATAATACCCAGTCTCCTTGGTCTGGGCACGTCTCCCTGTGATATATTAGTCCCAGTTCGTCGTACATAATTTTGTAGGGGGTGGCGCCACCCTCCCCCGAACCTTGCAATACGAGGCTTTTGTTTATTGCCCTATAATAATGTGTAAGTTCATATTCTCATTGTAACAGGTGAGTGATCAAACTTGTTTCGTTTTTGAGCGAATGTTGATTCGTATACAATACATAGGAATAATATTGTAAAAATATTTTTTTAAAATCATCTTATTAACATAAGTACTTATCTGGTATTATCTCTTTATTAAATCATAAAAGTTAGTCATATTTTTGACCAAACACGAAATTTATCTCTTTTTAAAGAGTATGTGAAAAATAAAGTTAATTATAAAGCCTCTACATTATATACTAATATATTGTTGATCTCATACATGGAGCGAAATTTTTTAAAAGTGAATTAATTTTTTACAACTCGTCATTAAACAACCTATTTTTACTCACCGATCAACTGGCAAAATGTCAATAAATTTCGCTATACCAATAAATAATGGTCCTTCGAGCCGGACTGCCCAAAAGATAAGCTATGATTAATTGCGCAAATATAATTAGCCGATACAATTTGACCTTTCATTTATTGTTTCCGATAGTGTATGAATTGAGGATAGTATGAAGGCGATATATTTTTTATATATAGTTTGTAAATCATAAAAAAAAATATTTTTTGTCTCAAAACGGTGATGTTTATATTTCTGTAGTATTTATAGTAGTTTTTCTTAATCACTAGTTGGAATTGCAGATCTGAATTTTTTTTTATTACGTTTTGTTTGCGTTAAAGAAAAAAATGTTTAACGTAAGTCAGTTATGTATTTTAAAATTTGCGTTTCGTCTACGTTTGTACAACATACATATACACATTGATTCTATTTTGTTAAAAAAAGGGATTTTATTTCAGCTTCCAAATTAAAAACTTTATGCTCTTTTTTCTGAAAGTTGTAAAGTTGTAGATTTCAAATAGTTTTAAAACTAATCTCTGAATCAAATGTTACAACATTATTCTGCGGGTACCAACTATATCTAACATATAATACACAGGAGACTAATACATCTTTCATGGTCGCGTGTTCATATTGGATAATGTGATCACAGTTCAAACTATTTGATGGAAAATGGGGGCGTAATAAGAAAATACTACCGGGGTGACTAATAGTGTTATTACACACCATCTATACATAGTATAAAATGAAGTCGCCCGCACTGTGTCTGTCTGTATGTGCGCGCAAAACTTAAAAACTAACAAGAATTTTCATGCAGTTTTTACAGGTATATAAAGTGATTGGCGGAAAAGGTTTTAGGTATATTATACATATAAGATTTTGTATAAATACTAATAACTTTAAGGCGGTACAAAGTTCACCGGGTCTGCTATTTATATATAAAGGTGGATCATATTTCTATATTCACGATTGTGGCTTCCTGATAAGGAAACCCCACTCCCATGGATAAAGTAAAAGGCGACTAACGTATCAGCAGAGACTAAGGCCCCTTTCATCCTGAGATGACAAATGCAAAGGTTTCAATTTACTTCTGTCTGACCGGGGCGGATTTTACCAATATCATTATTGCCCAGGATAAGGACAAGCAGGCGGCCGAATATAACAACGCTAAACATTAGCTTACAGTCATTTTCATATATATAGTATTTTTTCCTGATTTTCTTAGTTGCCTAGGGTTATAATTATCATAAGTAAAACCTCCTAGAGGAAGAAATATATTTCGCAACTTGCAGATTTTCTGAGTCATCCATATAACATTTATAACACACTAAAGTCCATTACTTAAATTAGGTAAGATTTCCCTCCCTATCTTGAGGTATTTGTCATGTAGGGCCCCTCAACCATACATTGTGGTTAAAGCATTTAATTTGGCGTTTCTCATAAATATCAATTTTGAATATACTCGCGCGATATCTTGATAGGTTAGGCGATTCATTCATTGTCTATTCGCATTGTATCAGCAATTACTTGTGTGTGTAGGTATTTATATGTAAAACTATTTCTTTAATAACTATATTTATATTTATTATCTCAAGGTAGTTATCTCATATAATTATTATGGTTTGCCTAGAAAAAACTGCTAAGGTGATATGGCCACGTATTGTTTGTATAATTTTGGTGCAATATTTTTTTTGTATTATATGTGTAAAATGTACCATTATTATAATAAATTTAGACGGTCATTTAAGGTGTTAAGAGTGTCAATTAAACTCCTTAACTGTATTTATATCTGAGATAGTCTTTAATAAAAAAATTAAAAAAAATTGTCAGTGTAGTAAGTATTTTATTTTGGTAAAATATATTTCGGATCCTGAGCCCTGCAATAAATAGGTAAAAAAGCAAACGAAAAATCGCTAAATGAGAAAGATTTTTAATATCAAATTAATATATATGAGATCATTTAAATATACTGCAAGCATTGGTCTTAAAAATAATACTCTAAAAGAGCAAGAACTTTCAAATTCTTTTCACATGGTCATATTATGATTTTAAGAAACTAATTAACAATAATTATAACGCGCAATTACTATAAAAATAAATGAAATAATCAGTATTTAGTCACAACAAAGCAATATAAGGACCACACTTCGAGTAACTCTTAGATCACACCGCCTACGCATGTCAACGCAAGCTGTTATATTTATAGCATTACTATAGCTTATTGTGTTGAAACTTAGTGTCTTCTACCTAGAGTTCATATCACTCGATATAAGTAAATGTATTATTATAGTTTATCTAAAGTTATCACTGTAACTATATTGTATAAAACAAAGTCGCTGTCTGCCCCTATGTATGCTTAGATCTTTGAAACTACGCGATGGATTTTGATGCGTTTTTTTTAATATATAGAGTGATTCAAGAGGAAGGCTTTTATGTACAGCATTGCACCCGTGCAAAGCCGGGGCGGGTCGCTAGTGAAATATGAAACTTTTTTCAAATCAAAGTTTGTTAATTTAATCAACATAATATGAAGAAGTAATATACAAGTACCAAAATCCTTGCTTGGATGTCTAATCAAATTTTATTATTTGTATTATTGATTTTCAGGTCGCGAATTCAAAATAACATGAAATTGGATGTGATCATTAAAAAACAAAAACTTCAAGAAAATTGTTATATTGGAAATAAATGTGGAATAATGCCATCAATGACAAGCATATATTATACACATAAGTGTTTTATAATTCATCACATGTAAGTAATGTTAACCATTGTTTTGTATTATTTTTTTTCATTTGAATTAGCGAATAGTTATGCGGATCTACTATTACTATAGAACATATAGTTTGTGTATAAGAACTGTACTTATTACTTTTATATTTATCAATATTTTATGGTATTTAAATTTTAAAAGTACTCGTAGTGAAAGCTTAGTAAAAGTTAAATTATCTGAACAATTTTTCTTTACTACATTAAAATAAATCGTCTTGTTTGAAATAACACTAAAAAAATCTTAAAAACATGCAAACATCATCTAAGTATTGATATTTAAAGCGTTTTAGACTCTTATATAGTTTTTATGTTACAATATAACTATCAGATCTAGTTATATGCATTTAATAATTGTATGCCTGATTACTGAACATGTATAGAAAAATCATAAAATATCTTCTTGAACAAACGAACAAAAAAAAAACATTAGTGACTTTTTTATTTTTTAACACATTATTAAGTATACGTTTATATAAAACTAGGCTTTATTCCAAAGTTGGACCGGCTCCATGGCTGTTCGCAAATGCATTCCTTAGCGGTGCGCGTGCATAAAGCATTCAGATATCCGATTAAATTATTTAACGTCTTCATTCCCTGTGGTGCAGCGGTGCAACGCAGGTTGCATGCAAGCACGCGGATGTAAGTATATGGCGAGTTATATGCCGTAGAAATAAGGGTTGGTTTAAACCAGTACAAGAATTCTAGCTGCTAACTGCGGCTCCGATTGCGTAGTACACAAAAACATTGAGCACTTCTAAATTTAATCAAAATAAGCTCAACGGTCAAAGAGTGATTGGGCAATACTCACCAAATTTTTCAGAATATGTAGGTACATAATACTTTATTTTTTATAATTAGGGGGCTAGGATATAAATAATTAAAATACTAAAATTACCACTTGTGTTTTATAGTGATATGTGATTGAGAAGAGAAATTATTTATGCTGTTAGCTTCTATGACAAAGTTATTATTGTTAAAGTTCTTTAGTTCCTTTAGTTTCAATTATGTACTAAATTTTACTCAAATTGTTATAGTCTGAATGAAAAGATAGAGCTTTATATGTAGAGTAAATTAATTTTATTCTACAGTGCGGCAGATATTGTTATTCATATTTTTTTTAATATACCATAATATATCCAGTATCATCAATAAATATGTAAGCATTCTGGGTGAGACTTTAATCATAAATCAAGTATACCTAAGTATTTAAGACCACGTCACACCAATAAAGCATATTCTGCCGTATTTAAGGCGGCTTTAACCGTAGTATATTATTTAATATTAAAGATCTTAAGGTAAACGGTAGCGCGCCTGCACTTCTGTGATAAGGCCCCCCTCCACCTCCGTATTTTGGAGGGTCTTGGGAGGCAGCCATACTTCAAATTGCGTTTAACTTAGATAGCCAGTTTGATACATGGTTTCCATTATTTCATATCAAAAGGGCGTGTATAAAATTTTCGTGATGATATTAAATTCGAGCAAGTACTGGCAGGCTGGCAGATCTTTACCCCAGTACAGTACAGTAATATTAATAATAAAACTTTTTTTAAACGCGTTAATCTCTTTGTCTACCGGTTGGAGTCGATTGATTATATGGACATTGATTTTCTCTATTTTCGAGATAAAATATTGACTATACTTTTTTTTCAGCGGTTTAAACAGCATTAGTTTAGTAAAACTGCGGGTCATAGTTGGTACATGTTGAAAAGTGTCTGTCGGATCGATGACTTACTAAAGTTCATACCTGTAACAAAGACACATTTTGTCATTAAAAAACAGAAATGAAAAAAAAAACAACCTAATTTATTAATTAACAAAAAATATGTATAAATAAGTGAAATTGTAAAAACTAGTCCGTGACTCTACACGTTATATTCAAATGATTTTTCGAGTTTTTACTTAAGTAGATTTTACTTTAATTTTTCTCACAAAATTCAACAACATATATCTGCCAGAAATACCTTTCAGTAATGTCACACGTAGCGAGTAACAAAAGTATAGTTACATGAATTGCACACACACATAAACAATGGACGGTACGAATTGCAAACGTTGCTCTATATCACGGGCACGTAGACGCAAACAGTGGCGGCAACTGATATAATATCGATACTGCTATCGATAAAACATTGGACATATATATCTGTAGTATATACAGTTACAGCTGAATTTTCTATGTTACGAATTACTTTTAAAGAAGGTGACAATTTAACTCTATCTGCAAATTTCTAATTTTAATTCGTAGACTGAATACATTTGCCACATTGATTCTCATATAATAATAACGTAATTTTGCCAACAATTCTCATTTCAAAACTGAAAATAGCCCGAGGCGATGTTGTATCGCTGTGGACAGATTAAACATCGGAGCCCAAATGAACGTGCGATAATTTATCGCACGTGCCCCCGTGTGTATTAGCTGTATCCGACTAATGCCGGCTTTCGATATTCGGCTCCCGGTTGCGATTCGATATTTACGAGTGCACGAGTAGCATTAGACTGTCCACTGGTAGGTAAATTAGCACAGATGCTCTCCACTGTTACAGTGATTCATTCCAAATTGGCTTTTCAGCGCGGAAAAAACGACCCGGCTGCGGTAGACGCTATCTAGGGATTGGAGCTAAATAGCTTTTTAAAGAGTTTGTTTTTTGTTTCCCTTTCCGAGTTTCCAATAGCGTTTCTTATCCGCGGTATTTGAACAACAAAATGTATAATTAGTACGTATAAACGACTACATTACATCGTTTTTGCCTGCACTATGTTCCCACGTATGTTACAATTGTTTTGTATAAACATTTTTTCCTAAACGCTCCGAAATCGCCATGTATTACCATACTTTTATGTAAATTGAATCCGCTCCTGATGTTAATATGGTCATAAATTTATTGTACGAATGAATGAATCCTCTTTAAGGCAACAGTGTTAAGGCAATAAACAAATCGAATTTGCAATTAAACACCGTGTAATGGTGCAAAGGCGTTACCAGATCGGTTGCGGCAACGCCTTACGATGACTATCGGCCCGAAGACCGCCTCACCGCGTGCTAGGCAACCGATAAAATACGTAGTCAGTGAAATTGTATGACTTATGACGCGATGAGTGGCTATTTTAAATTGGACGTTTAATTTATTGCGATCTCAAGTAGTGGTTGAAGATTTTATTCTTTTACAGTCACAAAGCTGCGATGGCTGTACTGGAATATGTAGCATTATCAGAAATTGCACTGTAATAATATACAGTTGTGATTCAAGTTTTGCTTATGGAATAATATTTTCCATTATTATTATCCGGCTTATTCAAACATCGATTTAGAATGAAAAATAAGGTAGATGCTACATCACAGTCAAGTCAAATCCATAAACAAAATAATCTGTGACCACAATACCATTAACAATTATAACGGCCACAAAAATTCGGCACATTGCAGAAATACGGATATAGCTTATTTTTAATGAACTGCAAATGATACTCTGAAATACACAAATGTTGCATTTCCCAATAATGAACTGGGGAAATTACTTTTAGTATAAATAATCCATGCCAAAGGGTGGCATCGATGCGCTACTGCAAATCAACCCCCACAGCCCACCGCGGGCTGTCGACAATAAATAAAATTCACGTTTTAACAATAAAATGCATTTTCCGCAAATGCTCCCTGTGAGTTATTGTCCGGGTTTTACGAGCTTAAAATTATATGGCCACGTGAAATTTTCGATCTCGATAATGCACCGGACTTGTACTGGCAACACTATTTTCATCAGATACGGTGTATATTTCCGCTTTCATTCTTGTTACCAAGAACACTGTTTGCAATGCAAAGCTACCTAAACAAAATTATTTTTAAAATTTTTGTTAAGCTTCTATTAACGAATTCGAAATAGATATATAAAAATGCAAGATAAAATAGTACTTAAACACATAGGTATAAAAATGATTGAAAATTTTTAATGGATATTAATATTCATGGATATACCTGACTTTAATACAGGCGAGTTCATAGTAAAGTTAACATTGGTCAATCGACCTGTAAATCTGCAACAAATGACATAAAACCGAAACAAGGTCCATCATGACATTGGGCATAAAGCAGCCATTACACGTACTGGGGTTACTTTTTTATTCATTTTTCCATCAGATTCGATTCCCGAGTCGCATTTCCCCGAAATATAACGTCACGTAGGAACCCCAAAAAATACTTATATAACAATTCCCGAAGGAAAAAAAATGTTTTATTTGGAACAAAAATAGATCACTCGACCGCTTGATGGAGAACCAATAGCGTTCGCCCTCTAGCGCAGATGGCGACACAAGCGCAGAGATAGCAGAAATATGAATTGTGGCATTGGATATTTGTCACTTGAATTACAACTCCCGACGGACCGCATTCGAAATTCGAATTGTGAGTCGCACCTCGTTTTCCCGATGATCTATTTTTGCTGAATTTTCACACAACGCAGTTTTCTAGTCCAACGCTTTTCTGTTGAGCAATACCCACGTGTTACCGTTATAATCAATGTTTACGTCTGCTATTTTTATTTTTGTATGTTTTTACCGTTTTTATTTTTAATCTGTTTAATATTTTTAAAAACATTATAGTATATCAAGAATGTTATGGAAGGACTAAACCTTCAAAAGAAAAAATATTTAATGAGCAGATAAATTAACTGCTCTGTTGGTCTAAAAACGCCACTTTAGCAATTCATCGAATCGAATTCATATTACGAATTCCTTAGCAAATCTTTAGCAATTCCTATTTCTTTTAATTTTTTTGAAGAGGAATTGCAAAATTTAGTTGACTATTTTACAAAAAATATAAGAATTTCTACAGAATTGCTAAGGAATTCTTAATATGAATCGATTCGATGAATTGCTGAAAGTGGCGATTTTAGACCCCCTGGATACAGATGTCTCCAATCACATCCCGCAAATCTTCATACAACTGCCGTCGTTCGGTAGCAATAAGTAAACACAACTCGTAATAACGGCCAGTCACGCCAAGGAAACCAATTTGGGAGGTATTTGTAAACGTCAAATATGTTTGTGCGCACCTATTTATTGCGAGCATCCCTCACGTACGAGTAACTAACGGAGACACTGCGATAAAGTGAAAAGAGATACAACAATCACAAACAGAACTACGCCTTAAACGCATAAAAGACCTGAACTAAATTTGACCTTATCGTGTTAGTATTACGGTATCATTTTATTTGTGAATTTCCATAGATAAGCTTTGTGCTGTTAAGGCGAATGCGTATACAAGTGGAAAAGTCTGAGCGCCACGTGCGAATGATTCATTGTCGTCCCTTAATTAAAGAAGATTTTAATTGTATCGGATGTCTGTGAAAGCGAAAATAATGCACTCCTAAATTGGGGTTGGATTGGGAAATTTATTTTTGTGAGCCCGAAATATTGCTTTGCGTGTTTTTACCAATTTTCCCTTTTCGTTTATTTTATCCTGTCAATTGGAACAGGATATAAATTAAATGGCTTTCAATTTTGTAGATAAACGAGTCTCCTAATTCTCTCTTCTTCTCACATTTTATCGTATCCAACCTTATTCCATTGGAGCAAATAATTAATTCCAGATAAGTCTATCATTAATTAACGTAACGATAATTTATGCTTTGTAATTGGATTCCAAAGACGAAGCATTTATTTTAATAATACATTATATACCAAAAGGGCCAACAACTCCTTGTAACGAAATTTAAAACACCCTCAACGAGTAAATTCATTTCACAGCTGCCGCCAACTAAAATATCTTTCTTAATTACAAAAGCCTTTGTTGAACGTATCTGATCTATGTAAGTCGGGGCGAATGCTTTAAATAGCAGCCCAACAAATAGGTTCCGGTTGGGCGAAATAAGCAAAACTCCTTAATGAAAGAATATTTGAAGGGTTGTAAGGGATGAAGTTCGAAAATTCCGACCTTAAAATTCCAAAGACGATTTAGGGTGGTAATTAGAATGCTCAAATTATATGTAATCGTTGTATGATTAATACCTCGAAGTTAAACGTTCGGTTTAGAAGATCATGTCTAAATTTAAATAATATACACTTAAGTACATTCAAATCCCAAATGATTTTTTGACTAACAAAATTATCTAGAAAGGGATAAAGCGGTACATATCAAAATCCGTAGAAAATCTAAAACAAGTACTTAAGTTGAATATGTCACGGAGCAGTACAAAATACACATCTAATTAATAATTATTTAAATATAAAATCCACTTACTTAAAAAGGAGAGAAAGGAGTTCGTTAAAAATAGAAGAAACCAGCTGAACTACAATTACGGGATATAATTTTGAATTCAGAACACGATAGTGGCAACATGAAACATTCGAATTTGGAGTATTCGGTCGGAAACCGATGACGGAAGCAGTGTAACGACCCTGTAAAGCTTGGAGCGTACTTCATTTGGCGAACAATGGAGCGGTCCCAGCGCCCCGTAGCGGCGTCACTGGATAAATTGACTGGGGCCTTAACTCGCGCCCGCCGCGGAAAATTGGGGAAAATCGATTTAAATATCTTGAATGTGATGGCTTATCTCGATCGTAGAGTTAACCCATATGCAAAAGTATACAATTGTATAAAATGTTTCACCTCATTATTTTTTATGTTAGGTATTACAACGTTGAACGTAGAAATTACGTAGGTCACAAGTAACATGGTATTTGCAAGTAAGAAATACGGAAATAATAATACCTTTTTGCATATTACAAAAAAGACCTCTAAAGTATAGAATAAGTAAAGTATAATATAAGTGGTGAGTGCGTCATGAACTGGAGTGTCTTGATAAGCTATTAGCTATTGAAAACTGCCAAGCAGTTAGGCAAAGTAAATATTTTGGTGTTGGGAAATAAATAAAAAAAATAAAAATAAAAAAAAGTTCAAGTACGTTCAAAACAATACCAGTTAAACAAAACTTGCAGATGCAGAAGTACGTATCAATTAATTAAACGAAATACAGTACTTCGATATCTAGCAGTATGTAATCAAGAACTGCCAATTAAGAAGTGTGGCTCTTTCATTGGAGATCTAGATAGTGACAGACACTGCAGCCTGGAGCTAAGGACACGGCGATGAATCTCGCGGCACGCAAGCAAGCCTAGCCAATCAGGGGGTCTGAAATCTTAGGACTAGTTTAAGGTTCGTTTCTCCATTTGAAACAACATACATATATTAAATTTTTTATTAGAATTAAAAACTGTTTTTGTTTTTAAAATACTATTTGGGTATTTAGTTTTAAATGCTAGGTGCAATGACGTTCTAAAAGCCCGGCAAAATAAGCAAGTACCTAGGCATAGATTTAAAAAAATAATGCGTCGCTGCAAAAGACCGAGCGCGATTCGAACTTCTTTGCAAGTAAGTATAGGGTCATAAGAGAAATTGATTAAAGCTTGTAATGCAAAATTGGAAGGAAATTTTAAAATAAAAGAACCTGAATATTTCGTATAAATACTCTTCTGATGGTTTCAAATTAGTAAGAACGGAAAAATATTTTCCAATTTGTATCAGTACACTGAAACTGGCTAGTTATATTATATTTTTGTGAGCTGATACTGGCAACTACTGTAATTTTGAGACCTGTTGCATCGGTGTGATGCTCGTTTTTACAAATTCTTTCCTATACCGGTTGAACTAGAAAATTTCTATTGAAATAATAACACCCTTTTAATAATTTGATTGCTTTTTGCATTGATTGTATATTTTATGCATACAGAAACAAACTAATGTTATTTATATAAAAAATAATTAAAAAAATATACATGATCTAATATAGAATCTCTTGTTTTAAGATTTGATACTAGTTATTTTTAAATTTTAGTTGTGATTTAGCTGCGTGGCTAACTTTACTTTTAAAAATGTTCCACAAAAAAACAGTGAAAGATTTAATTAGTTAGGAGTCCTAAGGCCAAGCTATTAGCCATTTAAAAATAAATCTACCTGAGCCGTAAAGACCTCAAAGCAAGGTAAGCCTCCCGCTTACTCCCATCTAATAGAATCACCTTAGATTGCTTTCCGATATTTACTGTTTGATTTCCCCTGCCCAGATTTGGTGCGTTTACCCTAAAGAGGCGTGTATTGTTAACGACTTTCGGTCATGGATACATACCATATAATTAACATTTGGCACTATGAGGTGTAGTCGGTGGTCAGAATCAAGGTTTTCCTTACTCAGCAGATTTTACCCCTTATATTTATTTCCAAACCATAATAGGTACCTATACTGTAGGTATTTTGATTCAGAATACTAACATCTAGCGTCCTAATGCTCTTAAATATATTACCGTTATAAGGTTTGTATTGTCTAATCAAAACAAAAATGAACTTGTGCGATTATTATGTCCCTCAATTTTTAATAAAACTATAATAAAATTGACCAAAACTTTGCTCAAATTCATAACACAGTAATTCAATCAGTGAACTAATTCAATTGATGATGCGCAAATATTTATTGATAGGGACGAAACAAGTAGGGGTCACAATTTATTGAAATCCAAGCACATAGGTAACTTACATAAATTGACATCGGCAATCAGACAAATTGGCTCCAACCCCCTCTAACCGAATTAATCTAGTTAGGTTTTCTTAGCGAAACCACTTACAAGACGAAATATGAGAGAAAGAGGGACAGATAAGACATACGAATTATTTACCGACGGCGCTGATAAAAGCTTTGATCATTTTTGTTCTTCACGCTTGGGTTTGCATCAATTCATTAATTTTAATAATATTGATGTGATGTTATTAAGTACGTCACCTAGATTATATTTTTATTAACTAAGTAATGTAGAAGAAGCAAACTCTTCAGTAAAAATACTCAAACTGAACACACAAACAAATGTAATTATACATTGAGATAACCTTAGTATAAAAAATATTTTGCAAAATATGTTTATTTATTTTAATGCCAATAGCTTATTGTGTTAAATATAAACAAATGCTTTAGCTCTTTCTTCAATAAAAAGAATACTGTCGCTTTGACTGTATTTAAAATAATGAGATAATGATTTATTCAAGAAAATGTATCCAGATGCCCTTTTGAGGATACGTTCAAAACGCCCCTAAGCATGTGAGTAGACGTACGTGAATAAATATCCAACAAATCCACCTTTAAATAAACAGTACAGGGGTAACGTTTTTGCCTCATTCCGAGCAAACGATGCTTAAGATATTTATTACGGGATGAACGAAGTTTTTGGATATTGGGGCCTTTTTATCTGAATTCTCAGAAATAGATGCATTGTTTGAGATTTTTTCAACAATTATTTCTATGTTTTTTTCATATTAACTACTGCTTATTTGTCAATACAAAGTCGCTCTTACTTTTTTCTTCGCAAAATGTATAGTAACCTTTACATTTCTTCATAAAAAACACCTATAAGTATAAATAAATTCTCAGGAAAAACTGATTATGTAATTAGAAGAAAGCCTCGAGTGTCTAACTGCAAGCTAATCACAAATTAATGGCGGTTTGTGCTCCGGCGTCGCGATGATAATTCCACTCCCTGCTGCGCTAAGAACCTCATCAATTATGGGAGACACCCCCTGTAGCCGTAGGCCGAGCACCCCTAGTCTATTCAGGATAGTCACTAGAAGTCTGCTAGTTTAGAAAGCACTTTGTCCAGTCTTAAATAGACATATAAAGAAAAGAAGTAAGCTAGATTTCACAGTCATTAAATAATCCAACTTTATAATAATACTTCATAATTTTTATTTGGTCTTATATTTTATCGTTGTATTCGTGACAGAGATAGGTAAAAGTGCAATTTTAATAAAAACCTGAAGCAATTTAAACTTCTTACAATTTTATAAATGCTAACTCAGCAATCTAGTGTCTTTTAATGCTAAGTTCTAAGCTAACTTGGTTAGAATTTCATAAACGACAAAGTGTACTATTGTTGTATTACCACGGGATGAATAGCTAAATAATATCACAAGTATATATTTTTTAAATATTTAATGCCTCAAAACTCACAGTCTAAACTTTGACGATAAACAACTGCTACACTAATTAAATAATAAAAACTTCAAAGAGACTGTTATCAAAATCTAATTTCACAGTAGTAAGTTAATTAGAACTTAGTCAAAACCGGTGGTGCCGTACGGCCTTACCCTAAATAAGTAATGGCCCTGCAGGAATTGTTACGCCGGCACCAAACACTTCCGAAACCACACTTGATTTGTAGTTCCGTCCTTTGAGTTACACTATAATAGTTTGAAACATTCGGATGCGCCATGTGTTCCCGACAGGCCGTGCTTAAGATTTAATAGACTATGGATATGACATAAATGCCGCGAGACTTACGGCTTTTGGTCATTAAGACAATTAATATAAAATGCAATAAAGAGTTGCTGAATACTGATTTGACATCATATAAATACGCATACAAAGAAACCAAACCTCTAGGTAAAACGATAGCTTTTAAAGCAAAGTGTTTTAAAATCAATGTTTCTCTTTCTCCAAAAGTGATTCTGAGCTACGAACATGAAGCGAAAAACAAATTAACTGCCATCTTATGCTATCAAGCTCTTCTAAACTAGATATGTAATAAACTAGTTATGACACATACGTCCAAAATAATCAATTAGGCAGATCCTATCAACCTTTGCTCGCTCATACGAATATGAAGACAGGCCGTTGAAACAGTTTTAGATCACGCCCGGATAGAGGTCCAAAAATAAAAACAACAAGTTAGCCTCACAGTCTACAATTTGAATGGGATCCCCTAAACGCGGCTCTTGTTGTTATGCCATGAATATAAATCGTGATAAATTCCGCGCGGAGGCGGTCGGGGAGCGGGGGGCTAGCCTCAAGGGCTTTTTTCTTAAAAATAACTTTTGTCAGAGCAATTCGGAGGAGCATCGAGATTTATGTAAAGGTGGTGTCACCCCAGTAATTAGTTTTTAACTAGTTGTGATAAGGGTTCGGCGAGGTTTATGCGGGTTATCGTAAACTTGCCACATAGTTAATTCGTCACGTTTTTAAAACTCCATACATTCAAAGTTAATTCGTCACATGCATAAAAAAGTATTAGTTAACTCGTCACAGGTAGGTATGCGTTATAGTTAATTTGCCACAATTAGCAAAGTACCGACAGCAAGCAAAGTGATTTATTTATTTAGTGGTTTAAATCTACGCTAATATGAAAAATGCCGAAGAGTTTGTTTATTTGGTTTTATGACATGACGACAGGTTAGATTTACAAAAAAAAACCACTCTTGTAAAGATGAAGGTATGTACCATGGGCGGAACTGAAGCGGACAACAAGTTAAATACATTTATTTACTACAAATGTCTAAAGTATTCAACTACATACAGGGGTTTATTTATTTGAATTTAATGATGGCCAAATTATATAATTTAATTTTCTATATTACTCAATTTTATTTTTCTATTGTCATGTGATCTATGTATTGGAATGCAATGTATGAATTATTATTGAATAAATTAATGATCACTTGATCAATTCAAATAGGACATCATTTTTTTTTTAGCTGCAAAATGTTGATAGTTATCTTGAGTTCATTCATACCCTAGGAGGCTGTTGGTGCTTTTTAAATAATCCTTTATATGAGGATGAGAAAATTTACAATCAGACAGCTAGGTAGCACTCCTGCACATGCTTTTATCTCTCTCGCTCGCTGCAACTATCTCTTTCTAAATGTAACAACTAACCCTTTCGGTCAATGCATTCTTGTTATCAGTCCAGTGACTCACATGACCTTGCGAGAGGGTGGTGACGTGTTTTGCAAAATTACTGTGCAATTTTAAATGTTGTAATTTGTGCATCTTTGAAAAAATGGATAATCAGCCGGGAACAAGTACGGGAGGACATGGTGTAAGTATTTTTAAATTTAATTCTATACAAAAAAAAATATGTGCTATTTGTTTATTATTTTATCTCTCAAATGCTCTTATATAAAAGGAGTTCGATTTTAATAACAGTTATTAAACAATGATTTTATTTAATTTAACTTTAGATAGCCTATGGTTTTAAAACAAAATTAATACTTAACTGACCCCTCATTATTTTCACAGCAATGTCAATTTAATCAAGTGTTTATTTAATTGATTCTAGTAATTATAATCTGCAAGTTAAACTGCACTAGATCTAATACGAACTATTAATTATAATTAAATAAATATTTGAATAAAAGAGTCACATTTCTTATTTTATTTATTAGCAAAGGTACAGTTTAAAACTTTAGATATAATTTTAAATCATACCGTTTTATGCTGCTTGTCTTAACTAGACATGACGCATGACAAACTTTAAACAAAATGGCCGACGGCTCAGACGCCAGCGGTGGTGTGATTAATCATACATTGTGAAATTTGACATGTATTATGCTTATTGTTTTCTGTAGACAAACACAGTTACAAATTTCTATACTATACCCGTTTAGTTTTAAAGCATGTAGTAATTTTTATGGTGATTTTATAAAATGCTGACTATTTCCCGTGACTTCAATTGCGGCATTTATTTCCGTTGTTGTTAAGAGTAAAGAGTATTCTTATATTGAAAGAGTTATCAAATTCCGTCCAGTAGCTTTTTTTCCTCTTTATAGTATTAAGTATAGATAAATTTATGATACTATTTCAACACCTTTTCAGGTCACATTTACGAAAACTGAAAGGGGACGGAGAATGCTTGTGAGAGGTGGTTATATGTACACCTTTCATCGGGAAACTAAGCTTGGAACTGTTTGGAGATGTACGAATCGTGCATGCAGTGCAAGTATAAAAATTTCGGAGAATCATAGCGTTCGAGTTTTGCATGAAGCGGCTCATAAGTGTAAACCAAATGTAGTGAAAACAGAGATTATCAAGACAAAGAATCTTTGTAAAGAAGCAGCAGCAAACACCAGCACACCTATGCCTCAACTATTTGAAGAAGTTTTTCAACCAAAAAAAGACGCGGGTTACGATTTATTAAGTGCCTTACCGAAATTTAAACACTTTTCAAGATCACTTTATATCGTAAGGAATCGTGAATTAAACGTACCCAAAACACATTTTGCTAAATGTGAAGATGTAATAATCCCGTTCAAATATACAGATTGTTTTTTATTATTTGACGACGACAGTGATCCTGAGAACAGAATAATAGCTTTCTGTACTGAGACAGCTCGTGAAGCTGTAAGAAATATTCGAACATATTTTTCGGATGGAACTTTTTCAAGCTGCTGTAAACCATTTTATCAGCTTTACTGCATACATGGTGATGTGAGAAGTGACGAAAACTTTACAAACGTAGTTCCTCTCATATACGTTCTAATGCCTAATAAGCAAGAACGGTCTTATGAGCGACTTTTTATTGCTCTCAAGAAAAATTTGCCATATTGGAACCCGGTGACAATGATTGTCGATTTTGAAATTGCAGTTATCAACGTCATAAAAAAAATGTTTCCACATATTAAACTACAAGGATGTAACTTCCACTTCAAACAAGCATTGGCTAAAAAAGCTCACGCCTTAAATATGAACAGCATCAACGAAAAGAGACACTTGGCTTTGTGTGCTGCATTGGCGCATGTAAAGCTAGAAGACATTGAAGACGGTTGGTTGTGGATTATGGAAGATGCGCCACAGAGTGAAACAGTAACAACATTTAATGATTATTTCGTATCCCAGTGGTTAGAAAATAAAAATATACAATTTATTTGGAATATACATGGTTCTCGTCATAGGACAATAAATCTCGCAGAAGCATGGCATAAGCGTTTGAACAATATGATGCCTCAAAAAAAACCTAGAATGCTTCAGTTTCTGGAAACACTCAAAAAGGAAGCTGATTATGTAGATACTAAAATAAAAAAATTGAATCTAGCCATACCATCAAACTTAAGAACGCGCAGGTCAATTGCATATGACAGGGAGTTAAAAACTCTTTTAGAAAATTATAATAACATGCCCCTGTCTGAATTTATATTGAAAATTTCTTATATGCAGCATTTTAAAGAAATGTAACATGGATGTAGTTAATTCTACATTTAAGATTTAAATTAATAATTTTAATGTATGATTTCAAAGGAAAACTAATGTTATAAACAAAAAGCAATATCTTTACTTTATATAATAAAAGTTCTTTTTACTATTGTTTTATTGTAGGTTGTTCTAATTTGTTACATAGATGTAGTTAATCCTATACTTAAGTTTTAAATTACGACTTTAATCTTTGATTTTAGGGGAAGGCAAGTGATGAATTATGACAAAAAATACTGTGATTTTATCTGTGATTCATTAAGTAGATATATTTTGTTTTTTTTTTTTATGTTATACACGTAAGGTATATCAATAAGGTAGGTAGGTAGTAGGTAGGTTGTGCATGTTACCTAGGCAAATCAGCCGCTTTCTATTTATAAAGAGAACTGTGATTTTTACAAATTGTTACATAATATTTTAAATAAAACAGCTGTAAATTTTGAGAACCTTCCTAGAAATTAACAGCAAATTTATTTTTGTTTGCTTCTTCTTTGGTTATATTTGTACGTAATATTTAAGTAAATCATTCAGATAGAACTGTGATTTTTGTAATAGATGTAGGTAAGGTTAATATCCCAAAACTGTGATGAAAGAAATAAATGTTGTTATTTAAATTTTTGTTTAATTTTCTTGCTGTCTGTACAAAAATAATCAGTGTGACGAATTTACAATACTAAATATTAGACTGTGACGAATTAACTATAAAAAAATAAAAGTGTGGCAAGTTTACGCATACTTTTTTTCGTGACGAATTAACTTTGTGGCAAGTTTACGATAACCCGTTTATGCCCGCTCCGTAATAAGTTCAAAGTAATGTCTATAGCACCAACAGGGATTTTAACATTTTATACATATTTTTGAATGATAATAACCTTAAGTTGATTCACAAAAAACATCCAAACAAAAGAGTCTTAAATGATTGTTCAGCACGTCACAATATTTTTATTGTTTCCATATTTCGCGCGTTTGCGGACCATCATATCGCACGAGTAAGGTATGATTTATGACCTCAAGCAAAAAATAAGAAAGTTGTTCAAAGAAACTTCTTTTATTCTCGGAGAAAGTTACGTAAAAAACTGAAGGCGCTTAGAAAAAAGCAATTTTCTAGCTCAGGTGTGTGAGATGTTCTTTATCTAACTTTGCATCCGAACCGCTTTGTTTATGACATCATATTTTTTCGAAGTTTTGAACATTTTATTACGTTGTGCCGTGAATACCTTTTATACCGTTAAAAGGCCGACAAATGTCATAACAATTGTTGTTTTGTAAACTATCCCATTGTTGAAAATAAACCGCTACCTGTTTTAATATTCATAAAAATTGTAAAGAATTGCGCAACTTGTCATAAAAATTCTTCATTCTGCTACGGTAAAAAGCGTAGCACAATTATGTGAACGTAACATTTAATTCGCAACAAAAGTTTAAATAATATGCTAGAGAAAACCGCGTCTCCTTTTTAATGGACACAGAAAATATAATTTGAAATACTCTTTATAGCTTCCATAATGTAGCCAAGTGGGCCAAAAAATGGTTGTCACCGTCTGCCGTAGTACATTAGCATGAAGGGTGTGAGGCGAGGTGGCTTTATCAGGAGGGCCTTTCCAGAGGGAGGGCCAAATAATGCGATATTGCTCGTTTGTGCGAGGCCCTATTTATCTATTAAAAAACGTGAGATTTATGAGCAAGTAAAGGAAAGTTCAGGAAGTTTTTATGTTGTTCCACCGAGCTTCGGGCTAATATAAGAGATTGATGCGTGTTATTTTAGTTGTTAAGAGTGTGTATTTGCAGACAAAATTTTACTTGGTTTTTAAATTAAGCTAGGCTTTAATTTTCTCTATTATTTATCCGCAAGAAGTTAAATGATTAATAAATTACCTATGATCAATAGTTTATTTTACCCCGTTCTCCCCTGGATACGGGACGCAAAAAGCTCTATAAACCAATATGGATCTGGTTCCAATGATTATAATGCTATCATTATAGTTATATGTTATTATAATGTTGCTAAAACACTATTGTTCTAGCAATATTTCAATTAATTAATACTTACTGATAATAGAGTTATTTACTCTGTGTGTCATCTAATGACGGAACGGTTTGTTAAGGTAGGGTAGGGTTGAAAAATTTTGCCATTGTTCTTTTTTCTAATGACCCAAAATATACCTATATTCAAATGTCTGAATATTAAAATCCTAACAATGTATTTAATAAACTTTGAACTAAAACACAATTTTAAATGTCAGATTCAAAACAAAGTTCCTATATTTCAATAACCTGTTTAATAGAAACATGAAGAACATCACGATAATAAGAAACAATTTAATTCATACAGCCGTAAAACCTAAAAGGCATTTACTAAACGGAGTAATGATAGCCAATTTGGAGTGAGTTCGAGTGTAAGTTTAAGGCGGGCTTGCACGTTAAGTCGTGACTCGTGACTCGACGCAATCAGAGCATTGTGGAAAAGAACCTTTTGACGGATAAAATGAAGCGGTTAATCGAATTGGAGATGAGCAAATTTCATATATAACATAGGTCGATATATGCCAAATCGATTACGTAAGCTTCTGTTTTAAAAAAAAAACCGGGATATTTACCATTACCATTGATTTTTTTTCAGTTATACGTAGGTATACTACGAGGTACATATGTTTTGGTAGTTAGTATTAATCTTTGAAGTGAGCGACTACTCTGATACGGTAAAAATTATGCATGATTTTGATGATGAATGAAAGGCAGCAATATTTTTCAGTTTGAGTTGCTTATCTAGATTAAATTAATTTTTTGCTTAGTTTTGAATTTATACGATCATAAAGATATCGTGAATTAGTTATTATTTGAGAAACTTTTGAGATTTACACTCTTTTATTAACATTGATCAATTTTTACCAAGGAATTTAAAGCAAAATTAAAAAAAAAATTACCTCTTCATCCATACCAATCAAACAGTATTGAACATTCAATTTTCTTTGAGATATCACATTTATATTGTCTCTACCTTTCATAGAGCAACAAAAAACGTTACTTTCAACTAATCCAAATGTTATTTCGCATAAGCACCACAAAATTTTCAATCAAATTATCGATTAACCGGACTGCATTTAAAACTAAATCCACATAGTATAGTTGATGTTTATTATCGAGAGGGAATATTGGCTCGAAACATAGTAGTAAATTCGGGCGGACACCCGATACTGCGGTATTATCTCCCATTATTTGTCATGGCTGAACAATACCCAGCCTACTGGTCAATTTGTCGCAATTGTAATTATATTGTACGCCGTTAGAAAAAATATTACTTAATTACCAACTATTTAGTAGGGATTATATTTAGCCTGTTATAATAATTGAATCTGATGATCTATTAAAGATCTTTAACTTCTAGCTGTGCTTTGAATTTGATGGTACGTTGAAACAATTAGATAGAGATTACATCTTCTTCTAGTAGATATTTAAAATCATTATAAGGCACAAATACAACTTGTAGAGTACCAACTAATAATATATTTTTCAGTAAAATTTTTCCAACAAATTTCAACGAAATTAATTGAAACCGCGTGACACATACTTATTTCACGAAAAAAGCAAGGTAATAAAAAGCTATCGTACAAATGACAAAAAAATTTTTTCATGGTTAATCCGAATCCTAAAGCTCCCATTTTTTTCACTGCGAAAACTACTTACTTTATTCTATTTTTTTAGACTCCTTTCCAAAAAAATAAAAGAAAGTAAGTAGTTTTCGCAGTGAAAAAATGGGAGCTTTAGGACTACACCCTTTCCTTTCTCTGCCTAATTGAACTATCCAAGTATTTAATATATCAACGCTATATTCTGTCGAAAGATGTCTTGAAGCTACTGTACACAACTGCAATAAATAATACCAGCGTGAGTTAAGACCTCCCTGGGAGGAAGCAGCCTAGTATACTACCATCGCAAAGCCGTATTGTGGCCACCTACGCTATATATTTCTCTTAGCAAATTGCTCAGTTTGCTGAGCGTCTAATAACCCTTTAATTGAGGAATATTGTTTGTTACAACTTTTATAGGTAATTTATTTTATGGTGATGAATATTCATTACTGTTATGTTGATTGTATTTTAATATTTTTTTAGTTTTTTGAGGTATTATTTCCATAATTTGCCGGTAGGATAATATTACTAAGCATTCACTATCCGTTTGTCTTAGCCAGCAAGCTTGGAAGTAAACCATAGACAGGCACAAAATAGAAATATTTCCTCAAATAAAATAAAGATTTATGCTCTTATGTTTCGACCTATTTTAAAAATAAAACCTTAAAGAAATGTAAGATTAAACCAAAACTGTATTATCGTTATAACTTACTATATACATCATATTAATAGCATATTAATTACAGTACCCACAATTACGGACTTACAATATAAATGAAGTACATACCTGAAACAAAAAATGAATATAAATTTAATTGATGAAATTAAAATATACATAAATATCCAAGGCACATATAACCTTGAAGGTAAAAACTTACTAGTTAAGTATTTTTTTTAAATAAATTAAAACATACCTGAGCTCAATATAGAGTATATCGAGCTCGGGTATATTTTAATTTATTATATACAGACCACATACACAACAACTGAGTTGTAAGTTGCAATTTAAACCAAACACATAGATTTTGCAACAGACATATAATATTTACACACAGCTAACCTATATCATTGTGCGTGTATATGTGTAGTAATACAAATTTAAACCACAAACATAATATTCAATGAAACCACTTTTGATTTCATCAGCAAACAATCGAGTGTACGGTATAAATTGTTAGAAGCAATAACACGCCCCTTAATAACATAATAGTAGTTAATTATCATTTAAATATCTAATGTTACGCAAATGGATTCCGTTCAGCACGCGACTACTCACAAAACTAAGACACAAAATAAGGAGTGAGGAGAAGTGCACTTCACATGTTATATGGCGTAAGATTTTATTAGATTTTATTTTTACTAGAAGTATTATTATATATTTCATTTACAAAATAAATAATGCACTAGTAAAGTATACCGTGAATTTTAGCTATCCGAGTAACTATGTCCGGGATTTGCAATTTTGTTTTCAATTTATTATCCTCATACGGGTGTTAAGTACATCAGTGATTGTGCACTTATTTAGAAAAATATATTTAATAAATTAAATAAATTTTGTATCATAGCGAGTATAGTTCTCCATGGTATGTGAACTATTCTTCTGTGCTTTTATTATTTGTTTACCAAGAACTGTCCATTTAGGTGCCTTATTTACATACAATCCAGATTATGTTTGTCTGTCTGTCGTATGTCGAAGACAAGCCGTGTCTAATGCATGTTCAATTAGAGCGTAATTCATGTGAGCAATGATTATGACAGTTACACAATCTATAAGTTGATAGGAAATTATGCCACAATTAAGTTAAACATAATCAATAGTATTCTGTTATAAAAAATGTATTATGTCATAAGGCATTGTTATAAAATTGTCATTAAACATAAATCAATAACAATTAATAAAAGTACCAACTTTATCCATGTTTCCCACATCTAAGATAAAAAAAACGGTTAGCAATGATTTTTTTTAATTTTATTATGTTTTAACGTTGATTGATCGGGTTACAAACACAGTCTTACAAAATAAGTTTATTTGAACATCACGCACGCATAAAGTTCGAACTTTGGCACACTCCCATAAATCAAGGGGCGTTATACGCCATGTTTCACAAGCCCTCTCCATCCCTTTCCCACTGTCATTATTCGTAATACATTCATCTCATTCTAACGCAAAGCTGGAGCTTTGAGAGGCTCGGGGAGGGAGCAGCTGTCTAGTCGTGACGTATTACTTGGTTGGCGCTCGCTCAGGTCATTCGAATCGACCGCTATTCTTTTGAATAATGTCACAACATTATTTAATTTAAATTATCTTAAACAAAATAATAACTTTAAATTATTTTTAAAACATTTATTAATTTTCAAAAAGAAGCTAACTGGATAATAATAGGAAACAAAGGACAACTAATGAAGTGCATGATGCGAATATCGATATCGACATGAGTGCTAATTAGTTACTGCCGATCGCGCCATATAATGTATGCTGAGAAGGTTCTGAATGCAAATCGCAAGTTCGATCCTGGAATAGACAATGCGAGCACAAGTTTATGGGACCACCCACACATAAATATATAATAAATGCTGCCAATATTTCAATATTATGATTATCGTATTAATCGCATAAAACAGACAATTCCAGACTAAGTAGAAATATGTATGCCAAGTACAATGGTCTATGCTACCTTAATTTAAACTATATGGACAAATAGCTTATTAGAAATAAGTCAAGGCTAACTAGATCGGCTGTAAATGGATTTAAGAACAAAAAATATCTTATTTGACCTTGGCTGTAGAGATGCACTATTTTGCAGAAGTAATAAGAGTAACTAACGATGAATAATGGATCACTACGTATACAGATGTGTGAGACGTGAACAGATTGTTAATAAGTAGGTAAAAATGTCGGGAAACTACATTGAGCTGAAGAATAATAATCTGGATACATCGGTTTTATAGATACAAATTAGAAAATATATTTAGTTCTTATCCGTTTTACTATTAATATTAAGTATGTAATTGCGGAAGAGTAAAAAAAATAATTACTTTTGGGTGCTTTTCGTTAATGAAAATCAATTAAATATAATAAGTAAAAATTATAACTTCAATATTATAATTATACTAATTTGACAAAAAATAAAAGAATCGCGTCCTTGTAGGACACTTTATTGGTAGGTAATAAATATCATCGTTATCTCTCGATATCGACCGCGCGTCGCACTTCAGCCGCGACCTACCCCCGCTCTAATGAATTACACAATGAACTCTCATCTAAATACAGAAAAAAGCTTTTAAAGGCACATATCAAAAATGCCCACAAAAGCCTACTAAGACAGGACTCACAGATTTATAACACTCCCTTTGTTAAATCACGTAATCTCCACGTGGAGCCATGATAAAAAGGAGGTAAATGAAAATAAATGTAGTTCCTCATTCTGTTCTCCTATTTACATTGTGGTCGGTCATAAATCTGGGTTTGTTTAATGGTAATCTATTTTAAAAATTACCTGTTAAATCACATTAGGACAGATAACACATTGTCCCGGGTATGTGGTTTACAAAAAATGTTTGTCGGCACACACTGGTGAGATTTGTTGCCTTCAGGGTGGCATCTGCATCACAGGTCCTCTAATATATTATATGGCACATGGCCCGGAATACATTAAACAGGTAACAAATATTATTACTAAACGTACATATCAGTAATTATTTATTATTTCTGTGTTTGTAGATACTTTATTAATTTGCTTAGAGTTTTGTATGGAATAATAAACAGTTATTATGATATTGATAGAGCGTAGGCGAGTATCGATTTGAATTAATGATAATTTATAGCCTCGTGTTTCGGGCATTGTTCTGTGGCATCGAGTACTAGCTGTCAGCCTATTTTGGGATAGTTTCCGGGTATCTGTGTAACAACCTTAAAAACCAAAGTTATTTATTTTAACTCTTAACCAGCAGCTCATAGGGTTTAATTTTCAGAAAGTAGATTAAGAGTTTTGTCAACACCATGCGGTTAGCCAACTAATTTAAATGCATAGCTAGTCCCACGTAACTACCGAATACCGAAATAACTGTGAAGATGAATAAAATATTTTTTTTATCGATATGACAACCAGGTTTGAATTATTAGATCGCAGTAAATGATACTTGACGAAAAATAGGTAGGTATATAGTTACTCAAGGCAGCAAAAGATAATATATTGCTGTAGTATTATAAATAAAAATAATAATTAGTGATGTGATGTCCCGCAGAGTCAACGTGGCACATCGTAAGTCTCGCCTACGTACAGCGCGGCCTCATGCTCAAGCAATAAGAATGAGGTGAATAAAAAGAAGTGGCCCGCAGTAATATTTTACCCACAGCTCTGCCCGGAAGATGCTGACGCGGGGAATGCGAGACAGCAAGCGTCGGGATCTTGAGATCAATTCTCGCCTGCTGTTGCACAATAATAAAGAATATGTTCTTATTGGTTAAACTGGTGAAAAAAATAAAAGAAATTACTCTTCAGACTTTATCAAACTGTAAGTTTTAATTAGTAATCATTTTAAAAGTATAAAAAACAGTGAAGCGATATAACCTTATGAAACTGAGCATAACAGCTTCTACTAACTTTGACAAAAACAAGATTCTAATAACAAGTTCAGATAAACATCGTTAAACGAACCGTTTATATCTATGCAATGCTAGTGTCGCTAAGATTACCCAAGCAGCTCATTTATTCAGTTTATCGATACGTGACGCACAATTAGCACATCACTAGAGCTCTCGGTGCGAGCCCACAAATCATACCGATAGCATCTTCTACAAATTTGAATCGGATCTTATTTATGATTTGCCTTTTTCACGGCTACGTTTTAGGGAAAACTCGAATATAAATTACTGATAAATGGTTATTGGGTTTTGTATCTAATTCTAATTTTATTGCTCGAAGATACAACTTCCAATTATTCTAATTTAATTAGAATCAATACAATAGAACTCATTACAACTAGAATTAGTTAGAATCTAGGCTAATTAGTAAGAAGTTTACAATTAATTAGTTTTCAATAAACATTTCCCACGATATCCTTTGATTATTCGCAACAACATAATAATCATAACAAAAGCATGTACAAACACACCGTACTTGGTTAAACAGCAATCGCATAAACAAACCCCAACAATAAAGCCAAATAAACGCTCGAGCACGCCATCCAATCGCACCTTGAATCGCACATAAAAGCCCATGAACACCGGTCGGATTGAATAGAACCCAACTCAACAGGAGCATCCAAATATTGCATTCCCTACCGTACTCGGTCGGGTAATATCGAGCACGAGAGTAGAGTTCGTTAGTGCCCATAAAATCGTTTACGAGCTGCAGAAGAGCCCTCTTCAATAAAGGTGCCATAAAAGTTCGGATATTCGACGTTAGATGGCGACAGTAGTGGCCGCTTGAAACCGTAGTAACGATTTTACTGCCATCTATGATGCTTTTTAAGAGTTTTAGGACTGTGTGAGTGGGACAGCGTATTGTATCGATTCGCTCACACCTAATGAATTGAAGTTTGCTGCGAACGGGACAGTGGCAAGTGCGAGTCGGATCAATCATTCTTATTTTGTAGAGCATGTGAACTTTACTAATCTTTAAAATTAATTATCTAAGTATTTGTTTTTCATTCGTTTATTTATAGGACCTCCTCTTATGGGTATATCTACATATTTTCAGTGATATTTAAAGCATAAAAACTATATTATTTAAATCAAAAAATTTTAAATTGAGTTAACTATTTTCATATTTTAATTATTAAGCCTTAATCATATAAAATAGGTACGTTCATTTAAAAGTTTTATTGGTCATTAAAGAGTTTTAGTTTTTTTATTATTATTGATAGTTAAAATACTTAAAATATATTTGACTGTGCTGCGGTAAAAATAGTTTCTAGTGATTTTGTCCGGCAATCATTCATAACATATCATGTAGGTAAGCATTTTCCCGGTTTATTCTTAAGATGCAATGCGCAATAAGACCTTTTTAATGTATCTATGTATCTACTATTTTTAATACCTTTAATAATGTAGATATTATAATGTACCTACTTACGTTTACTAAAATGGAACCGGTTTAAATAGATTGGGTATCTTGCAAGTACACAAACGAAAATACTAAAAATTATTTTTCTTCTTATTATTTTCGAGACGAAATGGCTGTGCTATAAATATATATTCTAAATATCTTTCGACTAGTACATGCCACGTCCACCGCTCTGTCGTTTGTTTTCGTCAAATCCTCAGTCGTACAGGAGGATGAGCCATAGACTAGACAGCACCGCAATGGCACAGGCTGTCAGTAGAAAAACCCCATCTAACTCTGTTCTCTTGGCATCTCCCAATACTAGTACAGAGTCTTAAAGACTTCCAGGACTACTTTTAAAAAATAAACATCAAATAACTTTAAGTATCAAGTAACAAATCGTTTATTTACCTCTAGGTAAATGAAAAATAGGTGGCTGCTGTTCATAATTGGTTTGATAAGCGCAAGGCTTTAATTAATTTGTCTATCATGACAGATATACCTACAGTAAATATGGTTTTAAACGATTATTTATTCATTTGCAACGTCAAAGTTAATGAGTAGCTTTTTAATTTTAAAACTAGTTACATACTGTAAATCGATAAACTTATTTTAATCAATTTACAATTACTATTGAATTAAATAATTTTGTTTTTTATCGTTTTTATTTAGTAGAGTTTTTATAAACATTATGTTTCTCTTTATCGGCAGATGTGTCCACAAATATTAGTAGTAGGTAACACTGAGATATTCGAGAAAAAAATGAAGTGCTCTACTCTACTCCTAAGAAAAACGACTTGAGACGAGTACAACATACCTACAAGAAAGATTTGAATATGGAATGCGCAGGCGCAATCGCGTGATGAACGGTTTCACGCGCATTACTTGTACTTAGGGTTGTCAAATTGTAATATGTAAGAAAACTCAGTTTTTTTTCTTATTATTAGGAAATTATTTTAAGAAAGAAAATAACCTAATAAATATACCTAATAGTGGCAAAAAAAATATTGCTTTAATAAATAGGGAAATGAGTATATCCAACTCACGAAAGACATCTGCCATCCTTATATTGTCTTTGGAAGTGCAAGGGATGTGTTTGTGAATTACGATAATAGGGTTGTCACTAAACTGATTCTTGTGTACCTAGAAAAAAAAAAAGTAAAATAATGCATTTGACTGTTATGTCTTTAAATTCAAAAGAGGTTTCCACATTTTAATTGTACGATGACTTAGGACTATCAAGCATGAATCATTATAATTTGGCTAAGTGATGCCATCACAATAATTTGTAAATAAAATGATTCAATAAATATAACACCTACAAGATAATTTCATTTACAATAACTCATCAACTCGACCTACCAGACCCTTTAAAATAATATCAATACGTCCAATCTATGTTAATAAAGAATTTCTGATTTTCTGGCTCTATCGAGATTTTTCTTTCTCTAACTCTTTTTAGTTTTTATTCCCCAATTGATTGACCACAAACCACAACTTAAGGTAGGTACATCCCTACTTGCTCCAGGCATCTCCACGGTGGTCTCATTAGGGATGACGCCCTTATGATATTCAATTTTTTATTATTTATTATTTTCATAAATTATGAATCATGCTTAGTGGACCGCAGCTCTTCTTGCGTCGATATGAACCTTCAAACATTTTAAAAAAACACGTATAATCATTACTTTGCTAAAACATGTAATAATGCAATTTTACGCCATTTAAGTCTGTAAAATACAATACATTTACGTAGAAAACTCTCTCAAAAAAAAGTTGGTGTACAATAAAATTTTTCTTTTGTACTACCTACTTTACTACGTGGTAATAGTTGCTGTTTTCCGTTAAATATTAAAAATTTGATTTTTTTAACATGTAGTTTATTTTGTTCTTTAGTAATTTTTTTAAAGGATCTACTTTGATATAATAAAACCTGATTTACTTGATTTGACGAGCACATTTTTTTTAACAAAGGTTAGTAGATGCATATTTTTAAAAGGTTCAGCCCTAAAACTAAAATCGCACAGTTTTAAAAATATATAGGCTTTTTTTGTATTATCTTTCAAACGACTGGACTAATTTTGATTAGACTTTTACATCTGATGTCATAACTTACATTTTTTTATTTCAGAATAAAAATTTGACTAAGTACACAAAAAGACACTTGGATACCTTATATTAAACAGCGAGACAGCGAGAGCAAAGCCACAGGCAACAACTAAGTAAGTAGTCAGAATAAAAATATTATAAATCATATAATTATGTATATGCTTATTCATTCCTATGATATTAGTATTAGGAAATTAGTAATAAACCACATATATCATTAATTTGGGCTATTAATCAACGAACGAGTCCGAAAATCGATAATTTATAGACAAAGAATAAAATCGACACAAACATGTTTCACAGAATAAATCTCAATAAAATTGATCTCATCTTAAATAACATCATCTTGGAGGGAGAACTTGTAACCTGTAGGGTTAGCAATCAAAATAAAAATTTAATTTGCCTTGTCGTATAGGTACGTGAAAACGCTCAAAAATATTTCAGTTACAGCGGTATTGGTAATGAACGCGTGACACTCCCGGTGCTTTTTCCCATAAGCTATGATATCTACTGTTTGCCATATGATATAGATGGTTATTTTAAAAATATACTTGTAATTCAGCAGTTATGTAAGAGTTTTGAATTACATCTTGATCATCATTTTCATAAAAAGTTATCTGAGTTGCATGCCAAACCATATAGGATTAAAGAGGAAAATTTTCAATGGCCAAGTTTAATCGTTTTTAGTGACTAAAATCTACATTGAATAATGCAAAGAGGTTCTTAATTTAAACCCCGACTTTACAACGGTTTACTTTGTCTACAATTTGGACAAGGTAATATACATATAAAGGTTAAAATTAAATTAGATATCTACTTCAATTATATAAGAATTATTGATGTTAAGAAAATCAAATACGATTCTGAGAAACAAAATTAAAAATACAACGGGGTAGGTAATATAGTACCAAAATATTTTTTTTGTATCATTAACATTGTTTTATTCTTTTGCTGTCATTATTTATTACTTGTTTAAACAATTTGATTGCCTATTTCAAAAGGGTGTATGTAATACAAGACAAAACTACTCCTACTATATTTAGCTTGCTTTTTCCAACGCTACCTACCAAAACAGGTCTGTGGCGCATACGTCTATGTGCCTACTAACGATAAACGCATTGTTATCTCTTCTTTCGTCGGAATACTTCAAATCATTTTGCGTTTTTATTTTTATAAATTTACAGGATTTACGAACTGGCAAGATGTTCATAACTCAAATTATGCGCCTCCGGCAAACCTCGACAAATTGACCATTTTAAAAAAACATTCTAATGAGGAACGGTAATGAAATAAAATGTTGTTTAGGGAACTTTCGTTTATTACGATTGTAAATGTTATGTTACAAGAAAAAAAACACTTTTAAAATGTCAATATTAAATGTTCTCGACTAAATCTTATTTTAAATTAAATCAAGAGTTTTAAAAGTAGCTCTCATTGCATACATAATTCGGCATAGATTTTTATATACAATGTATATAAAAATCTACACTTTTATATGTCATATAAAAGTGTAGATATAGGTACGTACATTAATTTCTATCCACTTCTTACCTTGTTACTTACCTTGCAATATTCTTACCCATTTTAAAACGTAAGTATTAGGTGTACTAAAGTTTAAGAAAAGTATACAATCAGATTGACTTGAATCAATTATGGTAGCTATATGAACTAAACGATTTATGTTTCAATTTAATGTAAAGTTAAAATTGACCTTTGCAGTAAATTACATCTAAATTGTGGCGTCGAACCATACGCGGCTATAAATAACATAATGAGTTCAATTATTTTCCAGTTTAGTTTAATATTTGTTCTCTTACGGGTTACTTGCTTACTTTGTCTCTAACTAGGTTAATAACTTAAAGCGTAACAATAGTTTTTGTTACATATAGAAGAATAATAATTAAGGACATTAGTATATCTTAGTAAATTATTTCCTTGTTTTCTTTTACTAGGAATAACATTCAGTCGAGCGTCTGAAGAGTCGTAGAAAAAATAACTGAAATGGTGTAGAAAAACAATAAGAATATTTAGAAAAATTACTGAATCCAGACTAAAAGAAAATAACAGATGTAACTGTAATCACATCAAGAAAAGCAAATAATTATGTACAATATGGCAGGTATGTTTATGATTTGTTCGAAACTACGCTTTATATCTATCTATTTAAAAAGTATTTCTTAAAGGAAGTATCGGTCCGTGTTGAAATTAGAATAACAATTTGGATTTGTAAAGATTCTCACGGGAGTTCAATTTGAAATTCAAAGCTCAGCTCATTGATTGATCAGCAATTTGTAACACCTTTATACAGCGTGAACAAAAATGAAACCATTTTACTATGCCAGTATTGTCAGTTAATTGAAGTAGCCATTGCCACTTATATTTTTTTATCAGAAAAACATATATAGGGTAAAACATAGAAAATTTTATATTGAATTGACTGGTAGAAAAATTATCCAGTAATAGCAAGCGCCAACTGTTTGCTTATTATTTACTTTTGAAAGAATAAAGTTTTAAATAAAGAAATAAAAACACAAATAAAATACTTGTAAAAACCACAATGACGTAAATTTTGCAAAGAAAAAAAATCATCATAATGGGCTCATAATGGAAACAATGAGATTTTTTTTTCCTTAAAAAGACAAGAGGGGAGGCCTTTGCCCAGCAATGGGACAATTAAGGCTTTTTAAAATAAACTTTTATTCAATTAAATCTCAGATTGTTGCATTTTATCTTTTTCAACCTTTTGTTGTAGTTTTCATATTTAGAAAATCCTTCGAAATGAAAATAATAATATTTTACACACAGTCAATAATACACAACTTCTTCATCTTCAACATGACAGATTGCCTACCTATTAGCTGGTCAGAATTCCGGACGAAATAAGACAAAAATGGAAGAACAGAACCCACACGTCTTCAATATTATAAACATTTTTGTAATCCTTAACACGAAGCCCATAAAGTTCAATTAATTTGGTGTGTTTACATGTTTTTGGATATCATTTTACAACAAAGGGCAGGCTATCTTTGATCTACATGCAAGCATACAGACGGACAGACTGCAATATTTTGCACAATTATACAGATAACGATCGAGTGCTTCAGATATGAGACATGCATACCGGCTTGTTATGTATTTATGATTACACATGTAATAATATGGTACACGTTTAATTCGTAAATACCCACGGTAAGGGCTAAGCGGAGCGATGTTACGAATAACATCCCCATGCCAATGGAAATATGTGTGACAATAAAATTAAATATCAGCCTTTTGAATCCGTGCTACTAGTACATTAAAATTTTTCCTTTTTAAATTGAGTTATTTAAATTTAAATTTAAATTAATTGTAGATTTAAGTGTAGAATATCAATGTTGATTAGTTTTACTACTGTTTAGAAGCATCATGTATCGCAGCGATGGTCTTGATGGTGGCGCGATGACGGCGTGATGGGAAAATTTATTGTGAGAAACAATTCTCTTTTCGCATTTATTATAGTGTCGATTATTATTGCCTCCTTATTACACTTAACATAAAATGATTCTCGTATTACAAAAGTTTGTATCACCTAGTTTCGGTTTCTTTAATCGCGCCCTGTGGCCAAAATCAGTTTTATTCCCACTGAGCATTCCGTGAAACATTATCTCGGAACATCGATAATAACTACTCTCATTTTTTTATTTCTGCATCCTATGTTGCAAAAATATCATAAGAGAGATGAGACTCCGATTATACCATAGACAGTACATTTTAGGAACGGCATATGGTGATAAATCCACTAAAACCAAAATAAACCGATTGGCAACACCTTAAAGTCTATACTTCAATAAATAACATCTGATTTATGAAAATTTATCATACTCTTGAGGCTTAATTTTGAAATGATCTTTGCTTGTTTCCTTTGGACATGAGAGCCATCTGATATCAGTGTAAATGGGTCCTTGTGATTATGGGGAATTAAGTTAAATTTTGATTGTGAAGGATTGCAAAGAAAGTATTTTTCGTGGCGATGGTGTAAGTGTGTCTGCGTATTGTTTTGATAAGCTGTAGAACGGGTTTGCGAGATTTATGACTGGTATGATTTAATGCGAATAAACTACTCGCATTGCGCTAGTAGTATTGATGGATGCTCTATATTCGGTGTTGTCATTTGTGTCTCCGGTGTTATCTCTGAACATTACCTCTGTATAATCGTGCGCAGCGTATTTCTATCTAACAGACGTAGGTTCAAAATAATATGTTGCTCAGTGAAAATATCCGTCTATCGAGCCTTGCTTTTCACCTTGCGGCGGAGGATAATTTTACGCTGTTTCAAGTATTCATTACCAATTATCTGTCAAGCAGGTGATGGCTGTCCATTATAATGATTGGTTAGTTTTCATAAGCGTTTAGAATTGAAGATCGTCGGTGTTTTTGCATCATACATACTTGTAAACGGCGTAGGCGGTTTCTGCCCTCCATACATAACTATTAAGAATAGAGTAAGTGAATAAAACAAGAATATAAAGAACACGTAATAAGATAAGATAAGATAAGATAAGATAAAATTTATTTAATATCAAACTGATGAACTCTAGTCCTGTTCCTTAGCGTCTGATTGATCGATCTAGAATTGATCAATAATTAGAATAGGTGACAGGATTTATCTGGACAATCTAATGTCTAAGAACCGATAGTTATAATTGTCTATCTTCAATTAATGGGCAAGAACACGTTAAGGAACTAATCCATGGCTGTGCAATATGCAGTACTTAGAGAGTAAGTAGTTATTCCATTTGGTATGGAGATTTAGGCGAGAACCACGGCTCTACCTTGTCATTTTGCAATGTTGCTTAATGGTCTATGTTCAGCTGTTTGATCTTATTTCTTTGCATGGTTTTTTATCATCCTTGATTGTGAGGCTTTCTGCAGGCATTTCAGCCAAGGCTCGCCATATTTTGAACTACTCTTCATACGTTACTGTGATACCTCATAATTTCAAGTCAATACTTTGTCCAATGACTAGCTATGCTGTATACATTAATTCTTATAAAATATCCATGGCTGAGAGGGTTTACTGTATAGCACAACATATTAAAGCTGATGTATCAAGGGTATCTATGGAGTCGCAGCCTTATTATTAGATAGGCAGCCCTGTCGCTCGGAGGCCAATGGGCAAGTTGTAACGCGGCGCCTGTTGGCGACCGCCCGGCGAGCATAACAGTGCAAACAACATAAGAAATATTATGGAACCAATCTGCGTACGCGCAATACAATTACAATTCTGACATCAGATTGAAGTGACATCTAAAGTTTTAAGGGCACATTGTGTTCGTTAGTTATATATTATGATAACTTCTATACATCAATTTTTAAATGCCGCACCAATTTTGTCAATGAAGTTCGAATCGCGCGCGGTCTTTTTAATCTAAAAATTTTGTATTCCAAATCGATTGAGTGCCTTTTATTGAAAATTTATAGCAAAACTATTGTTTTGTTTCCAACTTCAAACGTCATTCAGGAAAACTACCACAATCATTGTCATTTTCGTCAATTTTACTTGATGTGAACTACCGTCAAATTCCATTAGAATGAACAAGGCGAATCTGAATCTATTACAAAATTGACTGACGCAGTGCTGCAGCCCGAATGCAAGTAAATTGCACTCCTCATTCGTACGGTATAAATCATCTGCAGTTAGTATTTGCATGTCACGGCTGGGATTTATTGCGAGTCCAAGGTCGGGCTCTGCAGCCTATTATTGTAGGTCATGATTTGAGAGAAATTATATTTCTCACTTCGAACTACGAAGTCTATTATTCCAATCTCCTCTTACAGATTTACTGGTAGAGAATCCTCTAGAAATAAGAAGCGTCCATATGACTAGATGTTTATTATTCTATGGGTTTTTATATACTTACGGGTAATTTACCTGCAAAATTATGTCAAATAAAAAAAGTTAAGTTAAGTTAGTATTTTGTTTTCTAGTTTTAATGAACATCGATTGATATATTTAGGATATTATACATACCTATCCTAGACACAAACTTACATAGATACTTAGCTGTATTGAAATCGACACGTGACTCTTAATAAAAAAGAAAACAACGGCTGTATGCGAACCACAATTACAGCCTAGCTGGGAAATGCCAGGACAATTACCTATCGATCGGATGTGCATACATGAATACTACATACATATAATTGAATGCGTTTATTGAAATAAAGAAGTAGAGTGATGCAGAAATTACTAGATCATCAAGTAAACACTTATATAGGTTAAACGTTTTAATTTGTATTTAAAATCGACTGAGGCTATTTCCAATAAATCTTTTTGAAGGTTTATGTTAGGTGGTATTAATCATCAAATTTTCCGGATTGATGAATAAAATAAAATACTTATGTAGGTATTATGAATCAAATATTTTTAGTAAGAACATAAAGTTTACTTCAACTCTGAATTCTAAAATGAAAAATAACTTATGAAAACGTGACAAAATCTAGGTGTAAAATCACAAAAATTCCATTAGGTACTTTCATAATCCACTTTTCATAAAAGACGGGCACTTGTGGCAAAATATAACAATTTATAAGGTATAACCCTTTATCACGCGCCCGTTAGGAGCTCAGTTATAGTGCTGGGCGCGCCTATACGGAATATTGTCGTAATGCACGCTATGTCGATATAATACATCGATATCTATGGTATAAAAATTTAATTCACGTTACTTGTGCATATAGAGTAAATAAAAATTAAAAAAAAAAAAAAATTATTTTATAATACGTGTTTTTAGTTAAGTGGGGTCAATTTTCCTTTTATAACTATATGTATGCATCACTATTTTGTTGAATTTGAATTAAATTTTTCAACCTTCGATCCTTAATTCTATAAGAGTTTGTTAAAAAAGGATCAGATGGTAATAGTGTTGTAATCAGTTGTATGTGTTTCTTTCAATAATTTTGTTGTTTCAAAGGGTTTTAGGATGAAACTATTCCTATACAAATATAAATCAAATGTAAATAATTTTATTATAAATATTCTTATTATTATTAATAAAAATGTAAGGTGCAAAATGACTAATTGAAAATATCCTTACTTCCCAAAACCTATGATGTACGAAACATTCTTTGGATATTACATTCACGCACGCGAATGTGTTATAAAGACATAAATAACGAGCCCGTATTATATCCGAGCACATAAAATTCGGTAATAGCCTAATAGGTCTATCTTGAAACATTAATCGGGTCAAATGTTGATGTGTGTAATTTATGAATTATCTTGATTTATTACCGAGAATAATTGTAAATATTATTTTTTATTTGTTTATAAAAAAATAATGCGAATTATTTTCATACAGAATAAGGCTTCAAACGTTCATCCGCATATTTAATAGATAAAATAATTAAATATTACCAAATTTTTCGGAATTCCAAATATTTCATTTTATTTCTTTTTGGTTTTAAGGGCAGTATGTATATTATTAAATGAGTTTAGTTGTAAGTCTGATTGATTGAATTTTACTGTATGAGGTGAAAGATTATTAAAACACACAAAAGAGAAAATCTTTATTATGTACAAATTAACAAAAAAAGAACATTCACAATATCAATAGGATAAAATACCACATAATAAAATTTAACAGTAATCTAGAGAGTACCTAAATAACAAAATCAATTCTAAACCATATCATTGAGACAGAGAGAGAGAAAAAATGTCATTGCAACAAAACAAAAACAAACGTACCAGATGGTCTGACGGCCTTATCACATGAACAAATAAATGGCACAAAAAGACATAAATATGATATTGAATTAGACTATTTAGATTGAAAGCTATTTTTAGCTCACTATCACAAATAAAAAGTAGGCTATGTTAGCGATACAAAACATTTAACGAACTTAAAACATTTCTACTATTTCACATAAATAAAGTCTCGTCTTCAGCCTGTGGGAAAATGTACAACTGTGTCATTCTTTCTGAATTTCACACTTACCCCGTTGTATTTTACATTAAGTCTAGACACAATAAACGTGTGTTCTGTTACATTCATGTTGAGTGTTCGTGACGAGGAAAACACGTAAAAAAACAATGCTAAGCGGTAATAATTGTCTCTCATAGATATCTTATAGAAAAAATGCATTGAATCGATTAGTGTAATAAGCAAAAAGTATCGATAGAATAGTGATGTACTGAGCAAACATTTGCTATCAGTCAGTGTATCAATAAACAATAGTTCAGTATTAGTGGCCTAATATACCCGGATACAATGAGCAGTAGGAGTTGCGAACACCGTGCCCTCCGGTAATAATTCATAATGGGCGCGAACAAGCAATAGAACTAAGAAACGTTGAATTAGTACAACACTAGCCGGTTTTTAAATTGGAACTTATTATTTTTTAATTTACTTTGAATTATTTTACATATTTTTTTTCTATTAAAATATTTTTTGAGATTGATATTATATAGGTTGTTATAACACTAAAAAATTGCTTTAATTAGTAAACACGCTATTTGTTTTTCGTCTTATTTATAAATAACATGTCTATTAAAAATAGAGCGTTAAGAAAGTTGCGAAGGCGTACAGACCTAGAGACTCATAATCATTATGGTATTTTATTGTAGTTATGTTGAATTGTGTTTCATATGTGTGTTAAATGAGTTTATCTTATTCCAGTTCATTACATTCTTATTTCAATTTCTAGTTTTTTATTTATTTATATATATACTGCAAGTGTGTTTAAAGAAACTTAAAAAACTTTACTATCTAAAAATTATTATCTAACTCGTAATCGTCATTATAACATGTGATAACAGCGTAGCTAAGAACTAAACCACAAGCTTTCCATACGCAAGACATTTTCACTATCAATTATTTACAAACATGAAGTGTATAACATGTTTACAACGATATTTTTTATCTGTGGTTTGCCTAGTGGCCTGTTCTGGGCGTCACCGGTAATTTTTATTGGGTCCTTGAACTTGTATTTGGTCGATAATTCAGCGCCGTCTGTTTTTGATGGTTCGTAGACACATTTGTACGTAGTGATATCACACACTGTCATAGTCTGGGTGTAATTGGGGGCAAATTAGATACTTTGCTAGTGTCTCGATATAAGCCTTATACATTTTGTAAGTATGAGTCATTCAAAAATAATGTTGATACTTCAAGGGACTTTAAATTACTCATGATAATATTACAAATACCACTTGTTATTCAAATTTTGTGTTTTAAGGTATTCTTGTTTACGAATCCATACTAATATTATAAATGCGAAAGTCTGTCTGTCTATCTGTCTGTCTGTCTGTCTGTCTGTCTGTCTGTCTGTCACCTCTTCACGGCTAAACTGCTGACCGATTGTGATGAAATTTGGTAGGGATGTAGTTAACGACCTGAGGTCAAACATAGGCTACTTTTGGGCGCGATATAACCGAGTCCCACGCGGGCGGAGCCACGGGCAACAGCTAGTATAATATATATGCACCATATGGTGCACTATATAGTTAAGACATTTGATTACTCCAGCAGCAATATCGTTTGTATTATACCTGTAGGTAGTGGTTTAACAAAACGGTGTTTGGATTTCATGTAACAACATCGCAATCAATTCGTGCTCAAATACGGTACAAAGTTTCTCAAGACAGAGCCCTCAGGGTGAATGAAGGTAACGGAGACGAACTCCGTGCCTTCCCACAAATCAGCGACAATGGAATTATAGTCTAAGTTTACACTATAACTGGCAACAGAGAATTTCTTCATTTCAAACTTATTTTAAAATGAGAACTTAACACAAATCTATAATCACAAATCAAAAGAAAGCATGTGTAAAATAATAACAAAGAAGGCATTTTCTAAATTTGAATTTGTTTATACGCATAAGTATGTCAGTAAAAAGAATTCAGAATTATGAACAATTAGTTATACACTAATTCAAATTAATTAAAGTCATTTTAAGTAGAAAACTATTCTTAGCGTTTTTGCACTAGGCAACCGTGATTGCAATCGATCCAGTGGCCATAGTGAGTTATGTGGTGTTGAACTGCGAAGTAAAATTTTGTTTGATGTTATGTGGTTTCAGGTAATCGTCCAATCGATTGTTTGTACCTTTGCAAAGGTCTAGTAGCATTTTAAAGAAACATTTGTAAAATTTTATTGTATTATATTATTAACCATTTATAATGGATATATGTAGGCACAATCAATTATTTTTTTGTTACTACAAAAATCTAATGTTATATTCACAAATTTGTGTTTTTTGCTTCTCTATCATAACCGCGAATTTTTCTAGCCGCCCAGACATATAAATCAATTTTTTTGCCAACCGAATCTATACCACGCAAGACGTAAAGCTGTGTACGGCTAAGCCCTTGGCCTCACAATGGCAAATTACTGATCTTTGACATCCGAGGAACAATGGAGAGACGGGATTTATGAGGTGAAGTGACTGTTGTATTTTCAATTTCTATAACGCATTGCAGTTGCGTGGTCGGACTTTTTGTGCATGGTTTGTAGCTGATTCATTATTAACTATTGGTTGTATATTAAATTTAACCTATAAATAACTGGGTGTTAAAAATATATTTTTCAAGTGTTGCATGAAACAATGCAGAAGAGATTTATCTATAGTGTCTTATTTATCATAAATATGCAACATTTAACTTACAGTCTATTAAATAAAATAAAAAAGAAAGATATGAAATTAATCTTTTGTTTAATCAACAGATAACAATAACTAGAAAAACCGTTATAATTTTAATCTAAAATTTATACTGAATAAAAAAACTTGATATTATAACTACCTATACCTTATATCTATCTAACATTTTTCTCATCATAAAATGTTAATATCAACTATATAACTTGTAATTAGATTCCACTATTTTCCTAGAAAAGTGAGAGAAACACGAAACAAGGGTCACTAAGGAAACAGCGGAAACGACTCGAGCAGTGGCCGGCAAGATTTATCTACACCCTGTATAAAGCTATGCTTTATAGCCATGCTAATTTCTATTTTATTACCACCTATTACTGTTATAATTTGTCGTATTCTAAATTTTTTGGTGGGTAATCAAAATATGCATACCTATATGACAGCTTGATTATTGAGGATTTTTTTTATTACATCAATCAACAAGTATTGAAAAAATTTTTGTTTTCACCCAAACTGAAAAATTAAATCAAGTTTTTTTTTTATATAGGTAGGTCTTATACAATCTATTTTAAAAAAATTGAAAAAATGTTCTTTTACAACCGCAAAATGCATGTTCTATTCTGCTTTTAAAAGTAATGTTTGAACGAACAAATGTTTAATGGCCATAGATCACCTGTTACCATAAAGTGACGCAACGTCTCTTTATCCATAAAACAGTAAACCTTTCAACGGTAAAGCAAATAATGGTTTTTACCTGACTTTTATGACTTTTTTGAGGGAATTGTACGGCAACGGTAAAAACTAACATTCACTTAAAACGTGTACTCTAACAATTGTACAGTAATCATAGCGTAGAACAAAATGAAGACAATATAATGAGTTTTTATTTCTTAATAATTTCCGTACTGAAATTATTCGGCCAGTTTTTTTTTTTAATATCATAAATGGAGAAAGAAAATCTGGAAACCCACACGTACAAGATTATTTATTGTACGAATGAAAATTCTACAGAATAAGCTAGTTTGCAATGTAAACGAGAATATAATGTGTATATGACCAACTGACTACGTACAAAATGTCTCTTAGCATGACAGGCTTCTAGATAAAATCTTATACGTCTCAAGCTACCATTAAGCTTGTTGGAATTCATAACACTATTTACAGGCAATCTAACTCCGCGTTTAAATTTAATTCCGTACATTACATTTAAACTTTCATTAGCAATAAAATTAATTGAGTTTAAAGAGGGAAATAGTCGAAAATTCGATTTTAACAGCTGTGGTGACGTCACACAGCTGATCCTATAAAATATGTTGTAAACAGAACCGCAATAAAAAGGGACCGGGACTTGGAGCGCGAGCATAAGGAGAAGCGTTCACTGGGAGAATTTGTATCGCTTGAATATGCTATGTGTATGAAATTAAAAGCAAATTTAATTTAATTATGAGTGCAATATGAAATTTTATTGATTATTTAAATGTATTAACATGAATTTGACGATTTGAGTTAGTACGGACACGTGACGGGGACCATATGACTAGCATGGCGATAGCCATACAAGTGGGCAAAAGAGTAAGAGAATTACCTTACACCTGGATTCGAACCGTTTCTAATGATAGGAGCCCAAAAGTGACACAAAATTATCGTAATGTTAAGAACAGAGAAAAAGCGAAAAGAGCCAAAATTTTATTTGACAAATAGAATTCTTATCAAATTAAAATAACGTAACTCGTATTTAATAAAATTTTTGATAAACATGGAATCTTTTTCAATGAGTTGACTTTAATGACGCTTAATAATTAATGAAATTCTAACCATTATTTTATAACAGCGGGCACATTAATTTACAGGAGGTAATTAAAACTTTCCGCACGTGTTTAGTATTTTTTCATGTTACGTCATATACTTGAATTTGTGCGTGAATAAATTTAAAACAAAATATGGGACAACAAAATTTTACAAGAAAAAAAATTGATATTTTTTAATAGTGTTTGGTCTTATTCAAATATTTTGTAAACATTAAAATAAACGATAATTAGTTGTGTGAGAATTATTTACCAGAGAAATAGAGACTGCAGTCCCATAAGCTCTCACTTATCCAGGATTGATTGAAATATATAAAACCGAGCACAATAGTTAGTAAAATTTAGGAAGGCTTACAAATGTAGTAGAAATGTTATAGAATCAGGCGTATATGTTTTTTATTTATATTGAACCCGTCAATGACAATTTCGTGCTCAAACCGATCGTAAACATAACAGAAACTTTATTATACAATATATAATTGCACTGTATATTCCAATAGCATTATCTATAATAACAATTAACCTTTAGGTCAGTCAGAGATATTTGTATAATTTTTTTTTAAATATATATATTAGAAAACAATGGCTACAATTTGATTATTGAATTTACATCCGCAACAAGCTTCATCAAAATGTTCACAAAAATTTTATCAGCAACATGCTTCGTCAAAATAAACAAATATTATTAATTTTTTTTTAATATAATTTCGTAGGCAAAAACGTAGGCAAAAAATAAATTATTGTCTATAAAAATTGCGGTGTGGTGTGGTGGTGCAGTGCAAATTTTAGTATGCGTCTCTCCTAAATCGTAAAGAGTTCGTCTCAGTGCGTTCGGCTCGCCGTGTGACGTTTGTACGAGGGCAGGTGCGAACATTATCTTAATTCAGTGCTACTGGCGGTTAATGTGTATCGCACTTTATACACGATCGAATTTATTTTATGGCCAGATCTGTCAATCGAAACAAGCTTTTTAGGAAGACGTGAATGTTTTTAGTTGAATTAAAAAAATACGTCCGTTCAAAAAAAAATACGTTGACTTTCTTCTTTTAGAGTCGAAAGGGCTAATTATGTTTACTTTGATAGCTTTAAAATAAAATAAATGAACCTATAGAACGGTCAGAAATAATGTGTTGCACTGAATTGATTATATTAAATTTTTAAACTTTGAAAACGTAAAATAACTCGACTTAGCTATAAGTGAGGTGATTGCAGACCTAAGTCCGAGGTCAGGAGGCCAGCCGGAAGGGCGGAGTTCACTGGCCCGACCTACCCTGGATATAGCTCCGTGGAAGCAACGTGCAATAATTTTATTTTTAATTTCATTTTATAAGTTTTCCCATTTCACGTCAAAATTACGAATACTTACTCTACCTGTTTCAATTTACAACTTCTTATAATAACTACTTTAATGAACCAAAAAATGAGAAGCATAAAAATAGCTTCTATAGTACATACATTTTTCATAATTTTATGAAACTAAAATATTATGTAAACAAATTGTAGAGACGATGATGGCAAGAGCGTTTCTTATATATTTTAACAAACTAATAATAACACCAATACAGAAATTTAATAATTTAACACCTTCGAAGTAATTTACAAAATAAAAATGTAGAGTCGACATTAAAAAGATCCGTAAAGCACTTAAAACACTAATTTACCCTAATTAACAGGTAACTACAGCCATGTATGCAATGTTAGAAATAACTAAAACTGTGGTTAAGTAAGCTGAAATATGTACGTGAAATAGCTTGGACATTCCCGTCAGCTAAATTGGTGGTATGCTGGTAGAACAGCCAATTAAGGACGCTTACGTATCGCGCGATTCCAAACCCTCTATGATTAAACAAAAAAATCCTAGTATGCTTTTAAATAATATCAACACATCAGCATAGGATAAACCCCAGTAAATATAGTGATCTAAAAAATAAGTAACCGGCGCCGCCCTTATATTATTCATACGGTAATTACTCCAGGTAATTGAAAGTTAATTTGCACCACTATTAAAATGAAAATCCACCAAACGCAACCTGCACATTATGCTCATGCAGGTTTTTGTTACCTACTTATTCAAAGCGCTAAAGACCCTGTTTGGTTTTACTTTGTTTGTGGAGACATATTTCCCGACGCGGCGGCTACGTGCGCTCGCATTCATAATCCAGAACCTTTAAGGTTACTGAAACATTTTATAGCACCAATAACAACTTTTAAACTATAAATAACGAAAATTATTCTCCCCGTCACGTAGAATTCTTTAAAAATAACGATTCCAGCAATGCGATTTATATTTTCATAAGTAATTTAAAATACATTATAAAAAGTGTTTAAGACACAGAACGCGATTGTACTTTCCGTTGTAAACATGACTGCGGTCAGCGTAATGTTTATGTATTGCAAGTGCACATGGAGGAAATTCACATCAGAATTCTGCGCAGGCGACGATGATTCCAACATTCGTGATTTGACGACAAAGAGCATCTCGTGTGAAAAAGTAAAAGCCTTGGAATAATCCTGATTATGAATGACGGTGCGTTGGTATCAATGTTCATTGTAGAAATCCCGGGTTTGCACACGTTGATGATGTCAACCATGTTATGCCTTTAGAAGCCATTTTCGGCAAACTGTGACTGCTGCTGACCAACGACGCCGATTTTGATGCGTAAATTGGCGATACGTGTGTCGCATCGCTTTGCATGTTCGCAACGCTTTGATCGAACGCCGGCAACAAATTGAACTGTGGTAGGTCACGACGACGCGCGAACGCCAATTCTGTATGCATATCGGTCACTGGAGTTCTTTAGAATAGTGATGGGAATTGCACGGATAAATTATCACTAGAACGTCCACTACACATGAAAATCAAACTAAAACTAAATAACGAACAAAGAGACGCCGCCATAGATACGAAACTTGGATATCTTAATTTCGTCCTGGGGGTTAATAAATTATAATTTATGGTCGTGTTCTCGGACAGTCCGCGGTGAAAAAAAGAACTCTATAATAGAAACGTCGTTTTTTTACCCGCATGTAACATTTAACCGAAGTTAGTCTTCCGATGTTTTATCAGACAGTGGTAGCCATTTGGATATGCGTTAGATTGTAATGGAATTGTGATCTGTATATTCATCTCTTTCGTACAATTAGTCATTTTAAGGAATTTTGGAGCAGGTATTTTCACATGACTTGGCATATTCTTGTATATTGTCTTAATTAATATTTTAGGTAATTTAGAAGATATAGAATATGAAATACTTTAAGGCACAAGTTTAAAGTAATCTATTCAATTGAACATAACAATATAACTACCATCTATGAAAAACTAATTTCACTTTAATTTTCACAGCAATTTATGAAGAAATAATTTGTAAGTAAGTATAATTCTCTTCTCAATAATTATGAACCGATCAAATTAATTTAGCACATTCGTCGAGGGTGGCAATCATGTTGTGTAGCAGACCGAGACAGGTAGACTCCACAGTGTGTGTCTTTAAAAATGAAGGGTTTATTAGTTAAATATGTGGTGGGGCCATACATCATGAAAATCGGCGCCGGCGCAGGCTTTCTGTTCGATTCCCGTCGAGAGTTCCGATGTTATTACTTTTTAAATGTTTCTCAATAGTAAGTGAATAACATCAGTTAAGTTTAAAATTAAAGAGACTTTCCCCTCACTGACCGATAATAAATACAATCGGCTTCTATAAAATTTTATTATCGAATAAATTATAAAGATTCCTACTGAAATGGTGTGATAAACTTTATTGGTGATTAGAACGAGAGCCGCGGCCAATTGGTGAGTGCCATGACTGATCAGTCAGATTTGTTACGGACTTAAACATGAGTGTTGATTGACCAATGATAATTATAAAGTAGCGAGAGTGCTATAAAACTATGGTAAATGTACCTATGAATTTAACGAAACGCTTTATCGAATTTCACATTCGGATATTTGAAACATTTTATCGTTGCGGCTTTTGCAGAATTCATATTTTGGATAACGGGTCTATGAAAATAATTGGTGTTGTGTGAGATCTGAATGTTTCATTGTAATCTACGCGGTTTTACATTACAAATAAGCAGTGATGATTTATGACACAAAAATGTTTATCTCGCCTTAATTAACAATCAGTGTCAATCAAAAGTGATTTATGTGATACAATGTACTTAACAATGAAGAAACACAAAACGGTGTTTTATGCGAGACTCATAATGGAACCAACACTATTAACCGACTTAGTTTGAAAAGAAGACACATTGTTCTGTAAAACGCTAGTTTCGGCACGAAGCAGTCTACGTCACATAACAAATCCAAAATATCTTAAATACGTAAATCGTTGCGCAAGAACGACCTTTATTACGGCATCACAAGGTCCATCTATGTCGTCATATGAATACACTCGGATGAAAAATTAGCTCGTGGAAAATAGATCCTTTCCTTCTGGCAATAAAAATTAAATTTCCATGTTTCTGTAAAGATTTTTATTCCTAATGAAAGGCCAGTATAACGAAGTTATTTATATGAAGTGTGTGTGTTACCGTGCACTGTTTATGTAGAATTAAATATGGTTTAATAGTTTACTAGGAACGAGTTAGCTCGTGAAAATTAGCCAATTTAAATGCCCTTAAATGCAAATCGATTTCGTCAAGATAATCATAAAATCTGCTACGGCTAATGCTTATTATAATTATACGTACGTAAAATATAAATAATATCAGTGCATGAGCAATGCATTCTATTTCATTTGAATATGTAGGTATACATATAAGTATTTAACTTATTTTTAATTAAATTCGCATTTTCAAACTTTAATCAACAATACTATTCCTATACGCTGATTGTTTCTGTTTTAAATGTAATTATGTATATAAGTATAGGCATGATGACTTTTAAATTAAAAGAAAAAATGTTATCTAAGTATTCCACCAAAAGAGATTTTAATGCATAATTAGGTAAATAGGGGAAAATCCTACTAAATTGTATTTATCTATGCTGAGACACTGAATACTTAGTGATTTTATCCACTTTTGTTGCTTAATTACTAACATGATACGAAGTACTATAATATATATGGAAGAAATTACATTAGCGATAAATCTGCCTTTGTACACATTGTTTGTATTTGTATCAACATCTATAATTTGTATGTTAATGGTTGTACCAGAGTATATCTATCTACTATTTGATAAGTACCTACATAATATCACTATTTACGAAATATCTTTGTCGTTTACATTAAAAAGTATTAAAAATAAGTCTATGAGCCACAGTAACTACTTTCCATAAGGTAGGAATCAAACCAGTTACCTATAGAAATGAAAAAAAAAATATACCAATTATTTTGTCGAAATCCATTTGGACAATAGTAAGATACATAAAAGTTTACTTTACTTTTACGTTTATGATGATCTATCTGGTAATCTTTCATCGATATATTTTACAACCTACTTGAGTATTCAAACCTGGTCTGGCGGGCACCTCCAGTGTGGGGTATCGTGCAACAATTAATTACCACACAGACTTCAGACTCAGGACTTAAGAAAGGCCCGTCGTACACGAGACAGCTACGCTTTAAGATATTTCTAATCGTTATAATACTCCACGATTCAAAATACAAAGCGCTGGACAATTTTTGTAACATACAACTTACATTATTTTTTGTCCAGATCATAGAAAAAGCATTTCTATACAACGTGGCAATGCTACCAGCCTTTTGGGAACATTTCCCGATGGCAATGATTTGCGGGATATTTTTTATTTATAAGAATTTGTTTTTTTGAGGTTTTTAGTTTTTAATTAAGTTTAGTTTGTAGTTTAGTTAAGTTTGTTCTTTAGGCCTGATTAAATATTGAATACAAATATATATAAAAATGTATACCTATTGCACTTTATTTTATAGACTCTATCCGGGGCATTGCTTTCGTCCCGTGAGAATTTCGGCTTTCGATTTACCACTTCAAATTCAAATTCGTTTATTGTTTTTATAATGTTTAAGTTTCATAATTTCAAAACTTAGATATTGAGATTTCGTTCAATGTCCTTTGCTTTTATATAGTTTAATAATATATTTTTATAAACATGGATATTTATTATTTTAAGAACCAACATTTTTAACCTAGGTACTCATGAAAATATACATCACTGAAGTACTCGTAAACCTATAAATTTTGTGTTGAGTTGTGTGTCAGTAGATATAGGTGCGTTAGTAGGTACTATTATATATTCTGTTAAGTCTTATTTAAAATATGTGTAATAAATTATTGTCACACATGTAATCACCATTAAAACTAATACTAAAGAAATAATTACTTAAATTTATAGTTTTTTTTTTAATTGAGTTTAGGAAAGAAGAATAAGAATTTAAATCTATTTATATATAAGGTATAAAATACAAACAATAAAGTATAAATAAATTATTTACAAAAATCATGAAGTTGAATAATTGTGGTAAATACTTATATGGTTTTACGTTTTACTCATTAAATATTTTCTTTTTGCTAACGAAAATTTTATTGTTTACATTTACGTACAATTAAATTCTGCATTTAAAAAATATCCATATCTGTACATTTACAATTGATAGCTTTGGGTGATAAACAAGCATATGTCACATTCGCATTCAGGGCCGAACGAACCGTCTCAGGCTCAGGACTTTGTAATAATACATTTTTAACACAAGGGCTATGTAGCGTACTATGCCGATAAATTATAGAGTTGGTGTTTAACCAGCTTTTAGCAAAAATGAACAAAATAATGAACTAAAATGAGGTAAACGACGTAGTTACTTTGTGATTGCAGTAATTACTTATATTTTTATCTTTTTCATATTTTATTAGAATTGGTATTTTAAGTTTGAAAACAATTCTAGACAGTAATTGAAAATAATGACTGTCTAGAATTACATATACATAAAATTTCGTATATTACTAAGGCTTGCAACAAATAAATCAATATCCAAAAAAGCCATATCCAAAAGCCAGTATTACATATACAATCTATTAAATTTTACCTCCTATATGAAATTTATAAAATGAATAAAATAAATTATTTCTAACGAGTTAAATAAGTTAACTGATTTATCTAACTGAAAAATGGTCAAACCATTTAATAAATTTCACCAACTCATTTATAAAAAAAATAGTTAATAAATATTCTCACGATTATTTTAATAAAAAAATACTGTATGTAGGTATCTATTGCACATGATCTTTCCAATCTCTTTCTACTTTACGCTGTATTTTAACCTAATTAAGCTTATAATAAATATCTAAAATTAGAAAATTTGCTCTACCGTGATTATACTCTACAATGATTTCTAATGCCGCATGTATAATATCATGTCACAGATAGAATGACCAGTGTAAAGCTATGTGCACACTTTAGACTTAAAACAAAATGTATAAATAGTGCATGGGACCAGCACAGGCCACCAGTTCTAAAATTATTGAAATAAAATTTTAGATTTAGATTTTGCCAATACAAACAAAACCTTTTAATGGAAATAAAATTATATTTCAGCCTGTAGACATTACATACACAATGAAATAAAAATTATTTATAAATGAAATAAAAATTATATTTTTTCTGCTTCCAACTACGTAATCGTTTAAAATAGAAACATTTTTTTTAATCTTAAAGATTTAAATAAATTATAAGTAAATAATACAGTTAATAGTTATAGACAAGCTCCATATAGTCGCATCACAATTTTAAGTATTTTGTTCTAATTCACTTTAATATTAAAATGCATACACACCAACAGACAGACTTCTCACATATTTTATCACTTAACAGCTGCACACCTATGCTATGATGGATCCTTATCCAAGATGGCCGCCGCCGGCGAGCAGTCGACAGGCGGGTAACCGTATGCGCACCTCCTTTTTGTACATTCGTCAATCCCATCGTTTTGAAATTAGAACACTTTCTGAATCGAACTTTTAATCATTATAATTTAGTATTTTATTTTTTCACAGCACAAGCGTGCGGTCTCTCTTGAAGTTTGCGTTGTACTAAAAATTAAAAAAGCACGTTTAACGTATTCAGAACTTGAAAACCATAAAACATATCTCCCCCATTATTAGTTTATGGCTTGCGACTGTTGTCGGGCTATTATGTTGTTATTTTTGTGTGTAGTGCTGTTTGTTTTTGTTGTATGCGGTGGACGACCGACCCAATTGGGGTATACCTACAATTACAAAAGAATCTCTATTAAGCAATGCTTATACCGTTACTTTCCGAGAATTAATTTGTAAAATCATATTCTGAAATTTTATGTTATTAAAAAGATACCTACATGAATATAAGTATTTTTAAACCAATTTACGTAAGAAAAAATTACCATCACATATTTGTAGTCACCGACGTTTATTATTTTTTTTTCGGAGAAGAGCTATAATAATATAATGCACCTAATTACAAAAGTAAGTACCTACTTTAAATTATTTTAAGTACAAAAAAAAAATTTAATAGTGGCGTTTATTTTTTCAATTATTGTATTAAATCAAAACAATTCAATTACTTATCGCAATAATATCGCAAATTCAACAAAAGTTATAAATCTTTTATCAACTCACACACAAAGGAGTGCCACTTCCAGTTTGTAATATAGAGAGACGGAGAGAGCTTTGATAATATGTGAACGCGTACTTTCATTTATTTTTATTTTTTAATTTAAATGTGCCCGAAATTGCCTTGTAAGTATTATAAAATTTATCTAAATTTCTTATTTTTGAATATGTTCTTTATTCTGAATTTAGCTTTATCTATAAAAATCCCTCATGTAAATAGCTTATATTAATAATCTACCTTAATATTATGGCGGTAAAGATGATTTTACATTCCTTTTTTCATGTATCTACATTTGCATATTATCTACTATTACTACTCTTATTTCAACATAATAATTATTAAGTAGTATTATAATGTTACTAGTCTTACTTCAATTGTTTTAAATGTAATAAACTAATGGTAAAAAAAATTCAGTTAAGTAAGTAGGTACCACCAGACACCTCTTGACAAAATAATGTTTTCAAATTAAATTTTGTAATTTCCATAATTGTTATTTTTCATGCTATTTACTAGTTAAGACATAGTACAGCATAAGTAGACACCTTATACTTAAAACAATTTTAGAAATTTTTACTACAACTTATGACGCTTGTAAAATAGAAAGTGTCACTCACATGTACATCCCCACGCTAAGGATTTATTTTTATGGAGGATTTTAAGTACGTACTAAACAAACAACAATTATTTAAAAATTAATTAAAACAATTAATTCTTACCTGATATTTCAAGTAAATACATATAAATTGATAAAAACGAGGTAACAATAATAAGGCAATGTAAGTGAAAATAAAAACTTGCTGTAAGCAACTAGCGATTACAATATCTCATTTCCTTTAATAAAGGTGCATTTAAATACGTGGGCCCGGAGCGATGGAGTCGCAATTTTGGGACTGGTTTAGAAATTATAGGGTCAGATCGTATGAGGTTAGATGGAATGGGTACATTGGTAAGCGAAATAACGAGTGCTTTTGATGTTGTACAAATTAGTGTGGAGTCATCAACAGTAAGGATTTGTTTTTTATTATCTGATTAAAATCTCGTTTACGAAGAAGTAGTGTTATTAATGTTTTTCGAATGACAAACGTAAGATTTTTTTTTTTGTTTTCCTAATGTATTTTATTTCAAAATTATTAATTTGATTAAAAAATATTTTATTTAATAGATGGTGTTAGATATGAACTTTTTAAAAATTTAATTCATTAAAAAGTATTTTTCTTCTAAAATAAAATAAACTTTTTGTATAAAAAAAATTAGTCGCGCACCTATACCATCGAGCAACGCAGGATAGGAAGGAAGCCGCGTTGCTCGAAGACCTACACTCATCCCATTTATAGCGGAATTTTTACAATATAAAAGAAAAAACATACCAATCATAATCGACAAAAAAGATATTATTAAAAATACATATTTAGACAGTAGCAAGTATAGTATAAATGTACCATGTTTAAAAGCTTAGAATATAGGTAAGTAAAGTAGACAACGGTTATTAGAAAATACTTAAAACCTATCTTGTCCATGTCTTCTAAGGTAAGTATGAAATGATCTAGTGTACTCAATTCAAGTAATTGCTCATTACTGTTATATTAAACCTTATCGAGAAATAAATTGTAGGAGACCTCGGACTGTAACACTGTTTTTTGATAAACTTATTTGCGTTTTCTGATGATCTGCGATCTGGTTTTAATTTAGATTATTTCAGTTTTATATACCTACTCATTTAATTAAATAATTGTACACTTATTACAACATTTAAAAAAATATATATTTACTTTTTTCTGTGACAATACATAAGATAAATAAGTGTTAGAGCTACTTCGACTACTTTTGTCAAAATATTGACATAAAGGAAAGTAAAATTATTTTGAATAAAAAATATTTTTTTTTATGATTAGTGTAAACATAGCCTAAGGCGATGTAACTTTCGCCTTATAATTTAACAATGCTCGAACTCATCACATCACACTTATAATAATTCGACTAAGAGTAAGAATATTCCGAGGTTATTAACCTGTCAAAAGAAGCCTGCTCAACAATTATAACATGACGTTAGAATTTGTAATTACAATTTAATTAACCATGTATTATTTTTCATTAGTTACATTTTATTACATATCATATTAATTTATTTTTCTTAGTATTATTGTAATATCGATACGTACCGTATTGAATAAAAAATATGTAGACATTAATTAATAACATTAATTAATGAAAAATATATCTATTCTTGTAAATGTATTTATAATTTCATCATATTATAGCAACAATATAATGTAAAAATATAATTTAATCCTAGCAAATATTATTAATTAAAAGAAGAAAGTTGACGGAAAGAATTACTGATAATATCAAATAATAATCGTCAAAAAATATTCGATAATACTTTTTGTATAATGCTTAGTCATCCTAATACCACATACAAATCAGCTAATAATTTGAATTCGCTTTCAAATTATGGTATGGCATGAAGTCAGCCCACGGCCGGGCTAGCCCGCGTCCTTGTATTGTTTCGCGGGCCCTGTTGCGTGAACCCAAATGATAAACGACCGACAGTTCGACTACTTATTTTTCTTTTATTTTTTACTCTGTGACTCCGTGTTACTTAATTTTATCAAGTCGCATGAGTTATGATCGACCACACGCATCGCCTTAATTACGTACCTACTTACGAGAGTTCTATTTAGACACGAGACCTTTATCGAATTCTTATCAGAATAGTCCTGTTTCGGCCAATTAGAAACTTATCCGACGCGCTTCCTTTAAGATACACAACAAAATAGCACGACGAATTGGAAGTTTATCTAGCTCTGATTTGAATTTATTCTTTTAAAACTCACCTCAATGAGATATGCAAATCATATCGTCAGAATTTAATTCAAAATTCGGTACTGTCCGTAACAAAACCGGTTTTCGACGAAAATTTTATTAGCTTTTGGCGGTGGATACAAAAATCTACGCAACCGTTCCACGCTTTTGTCGTAACATCAGTGATTGCTATCACGCACGTTTTTTTAAGCCGTTGCCATGTCGATTTCAATCGGTTTCATCTCGAGATCGTCAAATATTCGAGAGGCTACTTGTCAGTGGTCAGTGGCTCTCAAGTTAATAATAATGCGCCCAAACTAGACCGGGGCATTGACCCGGGCGGGCGGCGCGGGCGCCTCTTCCCGTCACATCACTGGTAGTTAAAATGCTGCTAAGGAACAACTTTAAAAATGTGCCAGCTGATTTTTATTTATTATTTATAAATGTATTTTTGTTGTATATATTAAAATTGTATCTAAAAAAATACAATTTTTTTATTGTGTGTAAAAATTTTTTTAGGTAATATTTTATACGACATTTATGTAGACCGAGTAGGTATATTGAATAATACTTTAAAAATAAAATTGATTTCTTTGGCGATTTTAAATCTCAGTTGCAATAATTGATTAAAAAATTCGTATTAATAATTATAGAAAAAATACCATTTCATATTTAGGTAGAGGTACAAAATAAACTTTCAATAAAAAGATACGTGTCAATATATTTTTCCATCCACATTCCAGATCGTTAAGATTATTGCTCACGCGGCCGTTCGTATGTAAATTGCCGCAATTTTGCTTATTGCTTTATAATTTTATATGCTTCAAGTTTAAAAAAAAAAATACTAAATATTTCTAATGTTTTGATGACTGTCGTAAATTGCAAATGACACTCAAATCTGTCGGCACTTAAAAAGGTGTTAACAAGGGTCGTTCATTTTATGTGCTTTTTATTGACACTTGAGTGTATTCGATGGGCGCGCTACCTGTCATGAGCTGAGCATTCTTATTAGTATCTTATAGGAGCTAAGGCTCAAATAATTTCTCATGCCGACTGTTTGGGAGAAGCGTCATTTTAGGGTCTTTTTTCAAAGATTTCTATAGTAAGTATTTTTTAGCAGGCACTATCTTATTATTAATATCTAAATTAGATATTTATTTTTTTATAAATCTTCTGTATATTTTCAAACCAGAATTCAAAATTATTAAACAGTAAATATATAAAAAAAATAAAAAAAAAATTTAACCCTTCGACGATCGCGTGGGTATTTTTTGTAATAAAATTATTTTTCATAAAACTTGACTGACCTGCTATGGCCATCCAAGGGTAGAAGGTGTGGTTGGTGGGTTGATGTTGGACTGGCTGTGCTGCCGCTGCCGCGGCTCCTGGCAACGCGCACTGGTTCCCCCAGGGTAGTGCTCTTCCTGGACTCGACGACTCGCTATACCGCGCTTCAGGGGTACAAGCTGCTGGTCTTACTAATGCTCCCAGACCAGAGCCCCATTCTTTCCCTCCATATCCATTCTGCTGTTCACCACCAGCTTTCGAACAATCTGCCTTAGCATACTGTTGCTCGCCAGCGTACAATTTACATGCCGCTGCTACTGACGCATCGTACGGAGAATCCTGTGGGCGAGGTTGGTGCAATGCATGAGGCTGGGCGTACGTCAACCCTAAAGGAAACCCGCGGTACTGGTCACCGCCGCCACCACCCTGGTGTACCCCATGGGCCCCGTAGAATCCACCCTGCTCGAAATAGGAGTTCATTCTGATCAGTCACACACAAACGTCACTCAGTTAGCCAACACTTATGTCATCGCGGCCCCACGCGCCGTGATAACGCGACCTCCGCCAATGTCACTCAAATACCAGACAATGAAATTTAATTTTATTAATTTTATTGCCTCTTAAACGTCACTCGAGCGTCATAATGGGCTTCGTTGGCGATAAAGGCCAGTTGACGTGTGTTTACTTTTTACGATTATTTTACGACTTGGGAGCGCGTGCCGGGGTTTTACGAGTTTTTAAGCGGTTCCGTCTGCGGCGCCTGCTCGTCTTACAATGAAGAGTTCATCACGTTTTTTTTTTCAGGTGGCGATCTGTGACACGCTGTCGCGAGCGAAGTTTTCGTTCGGTAATGGCGGGAGTGCACGGTGTAGACTAGTGCGACCGGCGCGGCTCGACTCACGCAGTCTACTGACACGCGCGCCGCCCCGCGCGCTGCCTGCGATCGCAACGCGACCAATTGTTCCGTCCCCTTTTCGCTAATGACTATAAATATTATCAGTAACGCTCTCTTTTTCCTTTCTTATCACTCCTCCTGAAAGCACGTGGTTGGAGACTATCATTAAAAACGAAACATTTCCCTGCTAAGCTCTATCTTTGCTAGGTAGAGTGGATGTTCAATTATTTTATAGAACACTTAATATTTGAGAATATACCGAAAGCTCATAATTCAAAAACTTCACATGCTTCAGCTTTGAAGTCGTAACTTTTATAGAGTTACCAGTCAGTCGTAAAAATAACACATTAAAAACGCTGACAAAAGTTAAATAATGACAACTACTGTAAAGTTAAGCCGCAAAGTCGTAAACTCATAAACGTACAATTAGTGAAACGGGTGAGTAAAGAAAAGATTTTACAACCACTTCGAGCGGGCCACAATGAGCGCGCAATATCGTAACAAGGTGCTGAATAGAGTGAGAAGTCGTAAAGATGATTATTATTTCTTCTACTACCTGTTTTTACGAGTGATCTCGCTTTCACAGTCGTGCTTACGGGTTAAGCGTAGGTGTAAAAGGGACGGGGCGCGCTCCGTGAAACGTTTGTTGTAGAGCGTAAATGACGGGATATAGTCTATCCCGCTCTGACATAGTATAGTGGCGCGTGCAGTGTGGCGCGCACTATCGAAGGGTAAACAATAGCACATTATCGCAAGAGCTCTCAGTTGGCGCGACCAAATGAAGTCATCAAACGAATGAATGGCCTTTGGTGAGCGGCCTACCAAGAGACACGCTCGCATTTTTATTGCACTCACTTTAAACAAATATTTGCCGATAAAGGACGGGATGTGTTCTTTTTTTAATCCAAAGTGCAAGGTAATTGGCCAATTTAGGACCATAGAGATGTCGGCACGTCTTAGAGAAGATCTCTAATAGGCTATAAGTTATCCCATTAAGGTTATTAGTTAGTACTAGTAGTAAGCAGGTATGCATTTTTTTTTTCAGAAAATCCAATCACTTAGATAAAGTAGGAAATATTAATAATGAATCTAACCTAACTAGTATTGTAAAAATATATTACTTTGTATGCAGACGGCCACAGACGGCGCTCTTCCGTTCCCTTAGAAAGTTTTGGAAAATTTGTTCTTAGCTGACATTTTATAACATATTTATTCCTAAAGTAAGTAGGTACCTGTAAAATATCAATTTTAAATGACCATTTAGTTTCGAGATAAGATTGCCACTTAAATAATGATATATTGTAGACTCTACAATGTAGAGTACACCTAATTTCCGATTTAAAAATGTTCAATTAGACAAATAAATAACTAAGTCATAATTTGATTTTAAGAAAATATTTTTTTACATAGAAAATGTTGAAAACACGTTGTACGAAACAAATATATTTTACAAATTTACAGTCGAGAAAAGTAAAGACTAATCCCCAGTACGGGTCTAACTGCCCCCCATTCTGCTAGGTACCTACTTATATCACATCAAAGTAAACATGAGAGCAATAGCTACAGGGTAACTTTCTTGGACCTGGTATGGTATGATATGCCTTGGATAAATTGACCTCTACTCTTAAGCTCTACAATACGTAACAATGAACCTGCAAACCTTAATTATTTGTATAGATAAGTTTATCTGCAGTTTATATAGGTTACTTAGTTTGTTTTTGTGTATAAAATGTACATGTGACATTGTGATCATGTCCTGAGGAAAAGATTTAAATATTTATTGAAAAAATGATGTAGAGTTTAAGAGCTTACTTAGCTTGTTAGTATTTCAGTAATTAAATACGTAAATCTTAGCGAAGTATGTTTGTAAGCTTTTGAAAATTAAAACATGTAGTGTGTAAGAAGGATCTTTATGTCCAGCTATTTAGGTATAGTAAAGGCGATTTTATGGGGACACCAAGTGCGAACATAGTGGTGCTAAAAATGAAGTCATGGAGACGATGAAGAAGTGGGCTCAAATGCCATATATCACCAGGGAATGGCTAATGAGATAAACTAGCCTTTTCCCGCGGAATCACTTGTCCATGGTGGGTATGTGAAGAAATTTTGAAGTCGGTTTAGTAGTATCTGCAAACTTCATATAATACTTTATAATATAATTTAGATAAAAACGTGATCAAATTTTGTGTGTTTGTAAAAATGTGAGACTCTACCTATGTGGAAAGTAAACTTTTAGGTCCAGTGTACTTAACAACATCCTTCAACAATTTAAAATATTTTTATAATAATAGTGTATAAAGCAAAAACAGAATGAATAGCAAACGGGATCTAGTGCTTTGCCATGTATTATTATTTAGTTATGAAACTACAGATATTTACCAAAACGGTGGTGGATGGACAATCTTAGATCTGAAACATAGAAAAAATATTTTTTATTTAGGAGTAGGTAAGTAAGTATAGATAGATACATTAGTAGAAATTTTGAGACATATTATCACAAAAAAAGAAGAAAAAGAATAAAATTAATTATCTAATACAACTGATTTTAAATTGTATACCGATAGAACAGAGTATATGACGTTGCTTGTAAAAAACTGCGTTACTAATAAAAGAGTGTTAAGAAATTTGGCATACAAAACGAATCTGACGATACTATCTATGTCTTTGGATTTTAAATTAGAGGTTGATTGATAAGTACAGTTAATTAATTTCATTACCTAGCTCAAAGAAGGCCGTCTTAGTTGACCTGATGGTCGGTCCCTTTAATAAAGATTTGTGCTCTGTTCTAGACTTTAGTTTAATCTGTGTCCCAAAGATCTTACGCGATAACTAGCAGACCCTGGGATTTGAAGTCATATAAATAAATATTCCTTAACTTTTGTTTACATACTTACATAGAAAAAGCTTTTATTTGACTGTTAGGACTCTTTTTTCTTTACACGGTTTTTCGTTGTTTAAGTAATATTCACAACTGCGACGACCGTGTCTAAACAGGGCAAATTAACAATACAATACAATACAATATATCTTTATTGCCCACATACAGAATATATAAATTAACCGTAGTATTTAAAAAAAATCTTACATAGGAGCTTCATCAATAAAGGATAGGCTTCACTACAAGATAAAAAATAAAGAAAAGAGTGTTCTTTTCCTACGTCTTTGCAGTTATATCCTGATTTCAGCAACATACGCCCGAATACTCAAACGCTACTTAATTTTGAGAGCTGCTCAAGTATCATGCTGTCGCGTTGAACGTCAACAATACGACAGTGACAGCATGATACAGCTCTCAAAATTGAGTAGCGTTTGAGTATTCGGGTATTAGCCACAAACCAACATATTGGATACGAATCCATCATCGCCGCCAACAAACAGTTTGTTTGGTCTAATGGAAGAGTGATAGAAAATTCCATTTGGTAAGTCCTCCATTTATACCTACATTTTCTTAATTTAAAATAGAGTTTTAATAAACAAACCTTATTTTCTTCTATATCTATTACTAAAACCTACCATTGGTACTTCTGCCTTCGTACCCCTGATAAAGTTAAATAATAATACTAGCTTTAATGTCGGTTACTGTGGTGACGTAAAACGTACGTTTTAGTCATCTATTATTAAAGATAGAGAAATATAGATGTCTAGCTTTTGCCCGTGGCTTCACCCGCGTGAATTTCCCACGGAAATAGTGTATTTTTTCCTGAATGAAAGGTTTCCTTTGTCCTTCTCAATACTTCTATCTATGTGTATGCGAATTTTCAGGAAGAGTGGTACAGTAGATATGGTGAAAGCGTAACAAACAAGCAAACTCACTTTCGCATTTATAATATTAGTTAGGATAGAAACAAAACCCAAACTAATAACGTCTCGGTAATTTTTTGTATGATTGTAACTGTTGAATGTATCAGTCAAATATTTAACTGTTAAGTTACATATACAATTACATCCCATAGTTTTATATAGAAATGTTAATTGAAAGCCAAATACTTATTATTAGATAATTTTTATATTCAACTATAATATTATATTTCAGTCAATAATTGACATCAAGTAATTTCAGCTTTCGAAGTGGTTGACGGTTAGGAGAATAATTAAACAATTTAAAAGGCAAGGAGCCCAGATGATGGTAAGCATTTACCGCTATCTGTACAGAGCGTTTTTTCATTACTTTAAAAAATAAAATTCTAGGCTCGAGCCAGTTGCAGTTATGTAGAGTTACTAATAAGTATGATATTTTCGGAGTACAATATAAATGTATATATATATTAATATTCTTTTTAGTACTAATAATTACTACGTTATAAAAAAAATAACAGCCTGGCGCTAGAATACTGTTGATGAATCTTGCCAGTGGCCGGCCTTACCTAAAAAGTCGAATCGTGCAATTGGGAGACAGTACCAAGTACTATTATTTGTTCTTTGAGAGAACCACAGATTACATAGAATCGGTTGCGGGGGCCCTTATTTTGCGCCCACGACTCTACATATTACTATATGCCTATACCTGCCCTGAAATATAACATATCAACGATAATAAACATTAAATAAGTGACCTGATTTTATTCTTATGTAGGAAAAGGTATCTATATTTCGCTGGAATATTAGAATGTCATTGGCTGAAATATATTTTTTAATAATGAAGTATTTTTTGTTGAAAATTAATTTTTTGGATATAATTTAAGAGTTGAACAGGAAAAAACAATATGTACATAATATACATATTACGAGTATATATTATTGAGAAATAAAATGCAATGGAAATTCTTCCAGTCAACATTTGCGTTCAAATTAATATTTTCTTATTGGAACTAAAGATTTTCTTATAAGATCATAGTCCAATTAGACATAATCTATTACATGGATTTTCTTTACAGTGATATAAAAATAAGTACTTCCATGCAATGCTACGATTGAAATATATATATAAAAAAAAAAAAAAACTTATAATACTAAAAGAAATAGTAGTTAGAATATAATAGAAGACATCTAAGTAAATAGATCTAAAACAATGTTATATCAGTTTCATCACTCATTGACACATACAACTGGTAGACCTTGGACATTGCTCTGTTCTATATAATGAATGCCTCATATCGCAGCGTACACCCGGTTCTATTCCAAGCCGCACTGGGTCTGCTTAAAACTCGTATTTTTCATCTACATTTCGTCAAGCATTATCTTTATAACCAGTAATTTTTCGTTAAAGTTTAGGAAGTCTTATTATTGATAAAAAAGAAAGACAATAAAAATTGAACGTCAATCTTTTGGTCCGCTTTACATCATACATAAGAAAGAAACGTCGTCTATTCTGAAGCCAGTCATTCAAGAAGTTTAACTAAATATTTACTAAGTGCAAAAACCAAACCAGCTCAATAGGTACCCAGGAAGTAAGCGTTTATATGCTCATCGCACACACAATCGGCAAACTTATTCGCATGCGGCAAGCAAAAGTCAACCGCGATCATCGCGGGCGGCGCCTGCGTCGGCTCGCACGCGCCACACTCGTAAACACCATTTTTACTACCACTCGAATCGTCGTAAACGTCACGTGAATTGCCCGGTTGTAGAACTCCCTGTAAACACTCAGATTATTTCGAATACGCCTCCGGGGCTAAACCTCAGTATAAATTCGAAACTTTATGGACGCGCTCGACGCACGTGGATTGTTATTATGCCTTTGGACGTTTATTGAACCATTATTGACTTGTTTAAAGTATCCGTTTAATATAGATAAAGGAGTTGATAGTTTATGTCTTTATCGTGTGAGGATGAGGATACAATGTTGGTCCGCGCCTCGGTGTCTGCCGGCGCGATTACAGCTGTTTTTATTACTGTAATTTTCCTTTTTATTGAGTCTCGGAGGCTTATGGCGGGGTTATTGTGATGTGTAACAATCAATGAACTAATAATGAATTGTTATGATTGCCGATGTGAATGGAGATTGCCGTTCATTAAAACTTAAATGAAATACGACATAAATATAACCATTAAATAAGTAATGGGAAGTCTCTTTCATAACATGTTTTACATACATACATATAATCACGTCTTTATCCCATACGGAGTAGACAGAGCCTAGAGCCATAAGACCTTAGGCCACGTTTAGCATAATGGTAGTTGAAACAGGAAATCAATAGTGATGGGTTGCTAGCCGCATCGCGTATGTCATGATTTCCCCATTCGGCGATTCCCTCAGACGACTTTTACGGCTTGCGCAGGAAGAGAAGCAGCTGGTACATTCTATGTTTTTCTTTTTCTCTCAGACCAGCATATAAGTAACATGTTTTAAACGTGATTTAACTGCCTCAGTGGCCCGGGGGTAAGGCGTTTGCCTGTAGACCCGGGGGTCGAGGGTTCGATTCCCACGGAAGTATACTTTGTTTAGTTGTTGCCAGTTTGGTTAGGACATTGCAGGCTTGAATCACCTAATTGTCTGTTAATAAAGATGATTCCATGCTTCGGAAGGCACGTTAAGCCGTTGGTCCTGGCTGCCATCTGGTAGTCGTTAAAAGAACCACTTCAGAGGCCGAGAGGCGGTTCCATAGAACTCTAATACTAGAATGTGCATGGTCGATTGACCGTGACGCCTACTTGAAATGGTGATGAACATGTTTAATCTGACATTTCCCTTTACCAAAGGTTGTAAAGGGAAATTGATTTACCTTTTATCTGATGGATTTCCCATTTGCTACTTTCCTATTTACTACTATATATTAACTATTTACTAAATTACAATTAAATTCATGCTAGGCATTATTCAAAAGTTGACTAGGATATTTCCTGCCAATAAGCGTGATGATGACATTGATTTCGATCGATTCGAGTAATAATACTCGTAATACCTACCTAGTAGAGAAAAAAAGAACAATGGAATAAAATGCAGAGTATTTCTGCCATACTTTGAATAATAACATATAATATAAATAATTTAGTTAAATCACTTACTTATTTTTAACATACTAAATCCCAATTTTAGAGCTGTGGGAGTAACATTAGATTCCCACGAATTGAGAAACTCCTTTTTTAGATTAGTTGTAAATCGAACAGGTTAGTATTAGACTAGGAAGGATTGGTTTCTGGATGAAAAGGACATTTTAGTTAAACACAAGTGCTGAACTTCAGTGACTCTACCTAATTAATTCAAATTATGATATTTAAGTGTGATTGCATTAATAAACTAAATAGAAAGTAAGATAAGATCAAAGAGCAACCTGATTCCCAAAGTCAAGAGTCTCCTTTGTTTTGTGGATAGGCTAAGTACATATTAGTAGAATTAAAATTGATTTAAATTGCTCTACCTAACTCAACAGTTGAAATTAAAATACTTATAATTGATTTAAAAGCAGAAAGTAGGATAAAAAAGGAAATTTGAATGTGGATTTATTGGGCTATGGCTACAATTTATTGTTTTTTTTTTTTGTAATTTAATCTAGCTTTAATTCGGTAAGACGACTGTGGCGCCATCTACTGAAGATACTTGAAAACTCAAATCTTGCATGTCACATACAGTAAACAATAGACGGCTAACAGTAAATAATAACTATGTAAGTAACTAGATTCATAAAAATTACTTTTAGCAAAGAACGAAAAAACATATATTTTATGTTACATCCACTGAGACTTAGAAGCATGGGATATTGCTGCCACCTGTCGTTACTTCCAAAAATTAAAAATGGCGAATTCCTGCTGTAGGCACCTCGTCTGTAGGTTTTGGGTGGAATATAAAATGTTCGAACCTAGCAGGTTTCCTTTTCATACAATACGTAAATTTTAATAAATACACCACGATAATTGTTTTACAAAAAAAACCTAAATCTGTTTACTTACTACTTTCTTATATTGGCACAAAAATTCTACACTGAAATAGGTAGGTATTAAGTGAGGTGCTTGAATCTATTAATATCCAACTGTAATCTAAATGCTTATTACAAAGTTGATAGCTCATTAATTAACAAAATGACACGATAACATTGTGTTTACATACTTGGTAGAATAAATCAGTTTTACGATCATCTCATAATGTTGCATAATAGTTACCGATCCATATGAAAAAGAGCATAACTGCCAATAGATGTGCGATAACAAGCTCATAAAAGCGAATTTTATTGCTTTATTCATCATTCGGCCATATAAATTCATCAAGACACTTGTTAATCGTAAAATAAATCTTATTACACAGTAAAATGATGTTTAAATCGACGACAAGCGTTTTATTTTCGTCATAACAATAAAATTTATTTTTACGAGCAGGCCGTACAGCTTTTCTGTTAAGTGCCATCTAGCGGTTACTTGCGAGACCGCCACGTCATGACAGTTAGTTGACGTCATTTGATAGCGGGTTTTACGATGCTTTCGTGGCGCTTGTATGAATGGAGAGATCGTAAACAGATTTGGTGGTTAGTAAAGTGCTATTCTATAGTATTAGAATACCTATTTACAATTTTAGTTGTCTTTTTGCCTCGGTGAGAACAATTTTTTGATGCAAATAATTTTTGGGCTTACTTATTTTCTGATATTCAAAGTATACTGTTAAGTTTATGGTTTGACTCTATCTGTAGATTTTACATGGGTATAAATTTATATTCTACAAAAATATATTTTTATTACATATTGATTAGCAATTTACTTTAAGCAGTAAAACAAGCAGGGTAAGGTTAGCTAAATATATACATTTAGTATAATCGAATAATATACCTACTGACTCTACATATGAACATATTTCTAATTTGTAATAAAAAAAAAACTTCTTATTAAATATGAAAGTATTTATATAGGTAATCTAAAAGATACGTGGAGTTAAACAAACGTGATTTATTAAAAAATATCTGACGTTAAAAATATAAAAATAGATGACTCTAGAAAACTTGCAACCGACGTCTTGATTCCACACACAACACTGCTATAGTTTCTTCATCACATACAACCAAGTCTGTCCCCACTTTCGCTAGACACATTAAAACTAAACTAACTTTGCATAATTGTCTCATTCACGCACATGCTATCGTTATGTTGCGTACAATGGCACTATCTCGCTCTAGCTCGATCGTCAAAATGGCCTCCAAACGAGATGTTTTGAAGGAACGCCGCCAACTTTTGTTGCCTGTAATGGGCGGAGCGTGCATGCACAGGGTCGCAATTGGATTTTGATTCAATATTAATTATTTTTTACTCTTGACTATCAATGACAAGCACTACATACGGCATAGTAGTGGGATAGGATAAGCTGAGAATGCCTTGAAATGTTAAAAATGCCACATTAATTAGGTATATTATTATTTTAGTGAGGATTACTCCTAAGAGGGGGAGTGGTCTATTCTAAAGCCAGATATCATAATACACCAATTCGAATTATGACTAGTAAATATTGCAAATTAATAACCGATAATTACAAAAGTGAGATCCGTCAAGTATTCATCTCCCTATCTACGTAACGTTAACTTTGGTAATGCCATGTGGGCCCATTGCTTACAAAAAATTTGTTTCTTTTCTTGCTACTAGTTGGCGCTACAAGGATTGAAAATTAATTTAGCTATGCACTCGCTTGTTTTTGGCGAAAAAAGAGTGTGAATTATAAAAACATGATTTTTAAGTATCGTCATCGTATCACAAACTGATTTAGTGCTTTATGTAATAAGTTTTCGGATTTAGAATCACAGTTTCTCAAGTGATCAATAGATGGCGTTAATAGTCTCAGTAATATGGGGAAGACTCTATTGGTACTGTAAATATAGGCACGCGTCTTTGTATGGTGGTTGAATATCTGTACTAGTAGTATAGTTTTCTGTAATACTACTAAAATACTAATGAGAAATTCTTATTTTTGTTAAGTATTTATCTGAGTTTTTAAATGAACTATTGCTTTTTTTGATTCCGTATCTCAAAATGGAACCCATATTAGATCACATTTTTGTCCGTCTATCCGTCGGTATGTTTGTCTGTCTGTAAAAAATTTTTTTCTGAGGAACGCATGAATGTATCAAGTTAAAATTTATAACATATCCTAAAACCTATGGTCCCCTCGGCTGTGAAATAATGAAAATTATACGCAATCAAAATATATGATCGCATGTTGCAATTTTTTTATATCATTCGATTTCAGGTGGAAATAAATAAACAACAACCGGGTACTTTCCGTTGCCAAATAAATTTTTAAAAAACCTGTTAGTTAAGTATTTTAGTATGTATAGTGTGGTGGTACGGGACTCTCAGAGCGCGAGTCCAATAATTTAAACTTGGCCGAAATTTTTTTCAAAAGTGATAACTTTCTTACTCGTACATTTAAACATTATATGAGACAAATAATTGTTTTCTTTATTTTTGGTTAAGTAAACACAGATGTGCAAAGTAAATATTTTTTTTAATAATGCTTTTTAGGCAGATCAATCAGGAGATTAAAAAAAATGGAAACCTTATTGTGGTATATGAGGAAAAAGATTGTTTTATATGAGGATCACATTTATATTCTTGTGATAATTGTTATGATTTTATTCACGAAATTGTGGTAAATTCCACATGGGTAATACATTTACTTACGGAATAAAGTTCACTAAAATACCAGTAGACAGCTTTTAGTAACTCGTGTCTTAATGTAATATTCTGTATTAATTATTAAATAGTTAAAATTTTCGCGTGAAACATCTGCAAACGGCAAGAAAAATCTTAAATGTTGTTATTTTTTAATGCAATTTTTATAGGTTTTGACTTTGTTATTGACCATTAATAATTAAAAATCAAATATTTTAAATAGTTTCAGAGCAGACAAGATATTGTTTTTACTGTATTTTACATCGTGATTTTAAACTCAACCCAAGATAGTCTATGACTTGATAGTTTTCTCCATGAAAATACAGCATAAAGACGATCAGAGTTTCGACATTTGTCTCCTCACTCCCTCCATTACGGTTAACAAAAAAAAAAAGGTATTTTCTCTTAGTCCGGCCCTGTTCAATGGTATTTGGATATGGCGACCGATGCGCTGTGTGACTAAGGATCAATGCGATTGTTATTTCTATCTAAAAGTGAAATTTACGAGAAGTTTCCTTAAAAATGTGTTAATTGTGTTCAGAATAAGTGAATAGTGATAATCTGTTTTAACATTCTATGTTTTACTATAAAATAATTCACAAAATCTGTTTGTGTTTGTTTCTGGCAGCCATTATGCCCTACAACGACGTTCTTTGGCCATAAGAGATCGATAGATAGACGTGCGTCTCTTTTACTCTTGTAGCAATAGCAATATGACATTGGATATAGCTGAATTGGGTTATTAGATATTTTGAATGTTTCAGTTTACATATTTAGAATATTCTCGATGAATATGGAAATATATACAAATAATAATAATAAAATTATTTATTGATAGCACCTAAAAGTGATACAGTTTGACAATATAAAGCTTATGTTCAAAATAAATATAAGTACTTACTTAATAAGCAACATACCCAATTAATCATTTTAAAATTGTTGAAACAAAAAAATTTTGAAATTATGACATTATTCTATTTTAGTATGGTACCTACCTAGTATTTTTACAATATATTTTATATATTGTTTTTCTTTATTAAAAGGACACATATTTACATAAAAATTTGTTTACTTATTCATTCTGAAAATAATACCTTATAATTTTATTTATTTATATAGGTACTTAGGTCTTCTTCAACATCCATCACATTATTTAATGTCGTTCGTATCTACCTAACCTTTTGGCATGCAAACTTCATCATGGTATCATCTAAATACTAATCTAATATTAATTATATATACTATAGTTATAGCATATTTTTTCTCTCTCTCTGTATTACATGTGTACTTACATAAATAAAATAAGTTAATGAATACCAAGCAACTTTTCCTTCCGATGAACTAATGCTTAATATTTTTAATTTTAAAATTGTTACCTACTTTCTTAAGTAGGTCATTTTTTTATAATTTAATTTGAATAACTTAGCTACTTAAGTAATTTCATATAGTCTTGTTTTATTTAAAAAAATCACTAACGTTGAAATCTAATATTGTGGGTTGTGAGCAAATTACAAAATGGGCTGAAACCAGTTACTGCAACGAAATTAAAAATTGATTGGGCAATTTAAATTCAGAATCACGTGCATCCGACCGTCGGTAAAAGGTTTCGACCACGCATTGTAACCAGGTTATTTAGACCTGCGAATCAGAGTTCGTCTCTGTATAATGACGGCTTTTCTTTATTGGCCTCTATTTAGTTGTAGTGGACTAAAATAAATATCGTTTATTTCTCAAGTATTTTATTTTTTGAATTTGTTTTTTTTTTCTGGAGTTTACTACAAAAGATGTTTGAAAGTTCCTGTAAAAAACACCAAAGCAGCTTAAAAAAAACAATTTTTAAATTTAAATACTCTGTACTATATATATCCAAGCTCTATATATTTAAACCTTTTATAGAGATTATTTTTAATATAGGTACTTATACAAAGTAGGTACCTATGTAAGTAGTTAACTTTTATACTTCCTAACAGTTGCAGGAAATTAAACACCAGATTTTGAAATAAAACCTACCCACGATATTATCATTCAGTGGGCTCTTACAAGTACTTAAATAGGTAAGTACTTAGTTAGGTAAAGATAACAAGTGGGCGTAATGACTCTATCAAAGGAAATATTTTACGTCAATCTGTTATTTACTGAATACAAGTCAAATTGGACACGTTGGCAATTAGTCAATGATTTGTTACTAACACAATCAAGTTGGTGATTAATGCACGTACCTACTGATTAACATTCATACATTTTAATTAAAGGTCCTTTAAAGGGAGACTTAATACCTACCTAAGGATTTATCTTTTTAAATGTGTGAAGAAGAAAGTTAAAAAAAACAGTTTTGTTTCATTTGCTTACAGGTAAACAAATTATTAAATATTGTATCGATACGTGTGTGAGTGTGTGTTTATTAATGGTTTAATAAAGATTTTTGTCTTGTCTTCATTGTATCTACTAATGATGACAGTATCAAATAATCATGTTCTAGAATAAATTAGGTAGAAACCTAATGTAAAACTAAATAATACATTTCTATCAGGATCAGTTTGTATTTATTTTCTATACTTGATAACCTATATCTTTTGTGACTAACGATTCGATTTTACATGGTAAGTATACTATGCTTGGTGTTTGCAAGTTTATCAATATTGAGACATAACAATATAGGGTAGGTGTACACAAGCTAAAGAATGTGTGTTTAAAGTTTAAAGAACAACAGATCGGTAAATATTTAAATTTCGAACGGATATGACACGTGCGCGGCGCCACCATGCCTTGGTATATTTCTCCTGGCTTTGTTTAGAAACGTGATTGTTTTAGTGATCGACGAGCAATGATATTGTTTGTTTATGAATTTATAATCATGACAAGATTATAGAAAAAAAAAAATTCTTCTTTTTTCCTCTTTTTTCTTGGAGTCAAAGGAGGTCTCCTTTGCCGTCTCTACATTGTATGAACTTGAGTGCTTAACTTATCATTTAACTTGATAAACCTGTTTTTATAACTTCTTTTATGTGTAACTAAATATTTTTTTTAATACGTACTTACAGATGCATTAAAAAAGGAGCATGATTAAAAGCGTACCCTGGGCTTCTAAAAATGCAACTAGGAAGAAGAAAATACTCAAATTTACAAAATATGTTTTCAATAACTAATACCTAAAAATATTAAAACTCTTTGAATATTGAAACTAGTTAATTCAGGTATAAGTATTTTGCGGAAGTCAAAGTTACGTACTAATTTACAGATTTCAGATTAATTTACCTGCTTGTTGTAAACATGATGTAAGTACAGTAAGGTGTTACAAAACCAAACTCCTTTACGTGCTTTCGCTAGTTACTCGTACTTCAACAAAACTACCTGATACAGGAATTTCATAAGTAAGTATCTGATAAAATAAGTAACCACTTAGTACTAACTTAAGTAGTCCCATGGTTATAAAAAAAAATCGGTTGTCTGTAAAGTCGGTTCACTGACGATAGTTGAACGTGACAACGTCATAAGAAATTAGCTTGCACCTCAAGCCTTAAATGGAACGCCTCAGAGCGAGGTAACGCCGCATTGCGTCATGTTTTTTCGTGCGTGCAGCCGGCTCCATCGAATTATAAGACGTTGTCACGTCAAAAATCACTTTGATATTTTTGGTAAGTACCAGCAGGAAAGCATCCCGTAAAGCCGCAAGCCATAACAAGGTACACACACATCTTCCCCTTCCTAGTTATATTTGAGTGTGTTTTACATACACTGAGCGCTATCTTGGCACCAATGTCTTGGAAATAAAGTAGATACGTCAGCTCCACAATGGGTTCAAACCTATGTGATAATTCTAAGCCATTGTCTGCCTTAGTATGCCGTTGGTTACGTGCGTTTGTATTGAATGAAAATTAATATTTTATTCTGTTTCCTTATTGTTATCTAAGACGTTTTGTTATTCGATTCAATGTGGTTTTGGTAGAAAGCAATATTTATGGATGACTTATATATATTTATGAAATGCTGCCAGCATCTTCGGAACATTGCCACATGGACCTTTTCTATGATTTTTGGTAAGTATTTTTGTTTTTGTTTTATTTTTATTTAGTATTATTTAAGTCTTTAGTTTTATTTTTTTTAAGTTATTGTAATTGTCTTGTAAGTTATAGCATATATAAAATGAAAATAAATATTGATTTTATCATTATTTATTTATTTAAGTTAATTTGTTAATGGAATATAAGCCCCTGCTCTATTTATGAAGAATTTCGGAATTATCTGCTTAATCTCAATTATATAACATAAGTCATGTAACAGTAGCTGCAGTTAATAGATATGGACTAAGTATAAGGACCTCGGAATCGAAACATTCTGTTATTTTAAGAACCTAGCTATTAACATCATAGAAATATGGTAGTTTACTTTTATATATACCTAGTTATTTTTTAAGCCAATTGGTGGTGAGAGGACATAGATAGCTCCTAATATTATCCTAGATCTTTTTAGCTATATACTTATTCATCATCATCATTTCGTGTAGGTGACACGGTCAATCGACGATGCCCTGGTGTCAGAGTCCTTCGGAACCGCCTCTCGGCTTCTGACGTGGTTCCTTTAACGACTACCAGATGGACACCGGGACCAACCTATTGATTATCTGCATCCGATTTAACCTACTTTTAGGAAGATATCATTCAGCTTAAAATTAAAAATCTAAGTTTTCTGAATCACAGAAAACCCAGACAGTAAGAAATCCTTGATGGGGATAAAATGGATTGATTAAAACATTAAACTAGGTAAGTTAGCATTCCAAAAGAGTCACGTTAAGATTGCGGAGCTCGAGATAGTTCACCTTTTGTTAGAAAACGGGGAAGAAAAAGAAACATTGACGGCGCCGCCGGTGCGGGACCGTCGACTGAAAATATCCAGCCACCCCCTCTTTAGCATTGGTTTACATGTCGACGACGAAACAGAGTAGGTACTTAGTTATTTTATTACAAGCGAATAATGTTGCATTGGTTTGTTGATGATGGTTTTAGGATTTTTAGATATGAATTGAAGAATGACGACCTTCGTGGCGTAACGGTTAACATGCCTGACCGCTACTCAGGAGGTCCCGGGTTCGATCCCTGGTCAGGTCAAGATGAAAAATGATCTTTTTCTGATTGACCTGGGTCTTGGATGTTTATCTAGAATATATGTATTTGTTATAAAATAAAGTATCGTTGAGTTAGTATCCCATCCATAACATACAAGTATCGAACTTACTTTGGGGCTAACTCAATCTGTGTGATTTGTCCCTATATATTTATTTATTTACTTAAGTAGGTACTTGATTACGGACGAATCCATAAAAAAGTTAAGTAGATACCCAAATTTTTACACATTTCTATATCTTATAGAAATAATTTTCAGTTTTGTGCAATTGTATTTTCGTATTACAAACGAAATTTAAAGCCTCAAATTTAAAAGACTAAAAAGTAGAAATTTTAACATCATAAATTGTGACCCACAAATCCTTTATAAAGCCTTTTCATTGTTATAGTACCTATAAGTACTTGTTTATTTTTTTTTTTGTATGTACTATGTCGCTAATTTATAATAATTTAAAAGATGATAATTTATTTTGTTAACCTTTGTCTATACCTACTATTTTACACGCTATAGACTTAAGTAACACGACTGTAGTCAGAGCTTTTATGTACGAATTCTTAATCTACTTTGTTTATTGTTCTAAAATATCTCTTTGCAATAAATAAACTGAAATTCCCATAAATAATATGAAGATTGTCTACGCTTTTTAAAATAATATTTTTTAATGTTCTATCAACAGAACCAATAAACACAGACCAACTTATTTTATTAACAATTAATAAAATATTATTTCATTTTATTAATAAATATAATATATATAATCATTTCATTGACTATTTAAATTCATTGTGTTAAACAAAAGCTTATACCTTTTTTCGAGCAGTCACAATTTCAGAGATTTAATTTTAAAAAGAACTAATCCTAGTAGGTCGGGTAACATTTAATTTATTCATTCCATTTACAAATAAAAGTAAAATTTGAATATAAAAATAAACAAATATCATAATCAATCACTGGGGCAATAAAAAAATGTCTCTAGATTCTCTACCTACACGACCGCTATGCTGCGAATCACGGACAAGATAAAAGTCGGCCATTTTGTTTTTGTGTGAACTCACCGCGCTAGTTCTCCTGTCGACTCGAAAGAGGGGAGAGCACTGCCATTTATCCATTATAAAACCATACGTCCGCCAAGTGATTGTCACCTTTCTTGCTCTAAATATAAGGTAGAAGTTAGGGGTCAGTGTTTTCTGGTGATGTAGTATACGGGCTGTTTATGTTGCCGAAACTGCCGCTTCATACACCGACGGCGTCGCAGCCATCACTTTCATTATTATTAGGCGATTCACGGCGTTTACTCAGCACTCACCAGAATCTCAGTTCCGTTGTTCAATTAAAATGTGGTGATTCTTGTGTTTCCCTACTTGTTTCGGAATTTATTTGGTTTGTTCGAACTAGAAATCTAGCTGACATATCGTGGTGACTGCTACCTACTAAGTGCATACTGTATTTTTGAAAATAGGTGTTCCCAAGTATTTAGGTACTAATGAAATTATTAAAGTACCAAATACTAACAAAACTCCATTTTTTGTGGCTTAATTAGATATGTTGTATATTATTGTACAGCATGTCTAATTAAGTACAGTATTATAAAAGGTATTACTTAATACTAAGCAATGTCTGCCAATTCACCTTTGAAACTAATGATCTAACAAACTATAAAATACTATTGTATGCTTAGTTACTAAAAATACAATGTATTATAGGCAAGTTTATCCCAAACCACATTACTACTAGAACGACGTCCACGCTGTTTCACAGACCTCATTTTGGTTTTTAGCCAAACCGAAACACACAGTCCATTAGACTCTTAATAGCCCATCCTTATTAAATTTATACTGGATGCTGTTATTTTCAGTTGTTTAATTACTCAGCATTTTGGCCAGGGAAACCGCGTTATGGCACACTGGGCGCGCTGTGGATGGACGGCGGACCAAATTAGGTGGTTAGGTTAGGTAGGTGATTTGACGCTATAGCCTATAGGTAGGTAGGTATTTTGTTAATTGTAGAAGCATTAGATATATTTATCTATATGTAGAACTAAATGTAGTTAGGGAAAACTTAATATTACAGACTTCTTATAAGAATTTGTGCTTTAAAAATAGCAGCCCTAACAACATAGAATCGGTATCAAAAGTGTGTGTTCTCTATTTCTAATATTATTATTATTTTATTAAGTTCTGAGATATTTTGCAACAGGTATCTTTATGTAATATTTATAAGTTATGAAAAACAGCTAAATTATATACCTTAAATTATTGAAACCCAATGAATTTACACAATATTTTCATTTGTATATCTTTTTCGAAGACATGGGTAATGAAATACAATCTAACATTACCATAAGCTAGTCTTACGTATAAAAAAATTAAGAAACAATTATTTAAGAATCCAAGTAGCGTCACAACATAGCTTTTAAACTTTGTGTTCCTTAAGTCTTGATTTACAGCTAGTACTTAGTAGCAGATAAAAATATTTAGGGTACAAATAATATTAAAAATCAAACAACAACTAAATATTCTTTCTTACTCCGTAGAGACCCACAAACCAATGTTGAGACGTTTCTCTCTTTATGTAACGAGTAGCTCATAAAATAAAAGTGCATCAAACCGCCTGCCGTTAGCATTGTTGCGATGATAACCCAACCCAATCAAAAATACCCACACCGTCTCGTATCACCCAACCCCGTGACGACTTCTCAACTTTGTAGAGCAGCTCTCCTTACGATTATTTAGTCGTAAAAATCAAAGTTATAGCCTATTTATACTCGTAACTGTATGTTAATCTTTGTTTTACGAGTAGTGTGTTATTATTTAAACGTTAATCACTTAACACTTCAGGTAATGGCTGGTTTTATAACCTTGTTTTGTTGATTTTGACACATATCGACTTAGCTTTGTCATTTTATTACTGCTTTTTAAAATATTGATATAATTACAAATTAAATAACAAAAATACGCAATAATTTTTTTTTTTTCTTAATGGGGGTAAAGACCTACTTAACACAGATAAAAACCTATATTTAGATTTAAAAAATGAATAACAATGTCAGTAATGTAGGTACTGAGAAGTCACTGACTGCAGTGAAAGATAGATACTAATTAGGTGACTTACGTAGTATTTATTACATCTAGAGTTAGTATTATTATAAATATGTTTTGATAATAGTCAAAACAAAGAACTGACCTTAATGAAATAAAATACTTAGAAAACCTTAAGAACATATAAGTATGTAATATTTGTAGTTTAGTAGGCATTTAGGTATTTAATGCTCATTTCAATATACATCTTTGTAAAATTTGTTTATTAACTGTAGACAATACGAAAAAATTGTGATGATTGAAGTGCCATTGCAGGAAATAATCTATTGAGAAACTGTCGTACATATTGATTATATTGTGAAGAATAAATGTACATTGCAGTTTACATAATTTAAGTACAATTGAAGGAAGCGAGCAGCATCGGCATATGACATTAGTCTCATAACTCTCGTAGTCTCATTGAAACAAAGACATTAAACAAGAGTGTCAGGACCTCAAACAATATTCTACACATCTTTCAATGTCTTATGAATCTGGTATTTACCATCTATACCATAACGCCACAACCTACATAACTTTAACACACAAATGTGTCTCTTATACACTTAATCATTAAGTTCAATTTGAAGATTACGTAAATAACGATAGGCAATCTGAAGCAAAAGTAGTTTAAATGTAGTTGAATTAAGTGCGCCGGCGCATGTGATTGTATGGAAATTTGCCTTGTTATTTCTTGATGGGAGTGAGAGTGACTTATTAATGATATAATTACATTCAATGAGATATTAGTGCATAACTACAGGTTGTATCTAGGTTCTTGTGAAGTATATTTTAATTAGGTGTAAAAATACCTATTGAACTACCTAGATCTAAAAAATTCTAGACTCTATTAATTTCTCTTCGTGTTGTATTTTCTAGAACATTACTCTTTTAGAAATGCTTTAAAATAAATCAACTTGACGCTTTATTGGAATTTTATACCAGACTATAACGAAGTTTCCTTGTGTTTTATGTAAATTATATTCGTTTAAAATTCTCTGAAATGTAAATGAGTCGCATGGCATACAAAATAAGTGTAGAACTATTTTCTTAGCAAGTGAAAATCACTTTCGTGTTGGAGCTTCACGGTTCTTGTAGCTTTATCGTCCCTTGTCGCTGAAACATCCTTTTATAGTGCTATAACTTGCCAACTTACAACACAACTATTTCTAACAACTACACAATTTACTAAAACGTACATTAAGTAACTAGGTATAGTAACACTGTTTCCCTTGCCAACATATTTTCTTCTCTTTGTATTTTTATAAAGAACAGGCAAAATGCTATATTGATTCGTAAAAATCACAACAAGAAGGTATGTAACCTACGCAATAAAATACATATTAGTAAATAAAACTATAAATCGTTCAGTCCTGATTTTATTTGTGGGTAAACCATAAAACAGCCAACACCCACGGAAACTAGTTTGAATGTTAAAACATTCGAATCTATAAATAAAAATGTGTAAATATTTTTAAAATACAACATCAGCATATACTTAAGATAAATTTGGTGTAATTTATGTCAAGATAACATTTTATAAAAATTGATAAATACCAACCTAAAATAATAAATTCGCTTTACAATCACGAAATACTCGTAGCTGCTTATGCGCCATTTCCTTAAATAATTTGAATTCATAATTCGACTACGTAGTGCATTTCATGAAATTATTTGCTGGCTGATAATTAAAAAATACATATTCCATTGGCGATTCAAAAACACGGTTGGTAACATTGAAAGGCTAGAAATAAATCGGCTTACATTCGGGTCACGTCGGGGCCGTCGTGACAGTAAATACATCACGTTGAGTCGAGATAAAAGCACTCCAGTGCATTGCCCATGCCCACTCCCGGCTAAAAAAAAATAAACCTCTTTAGCACTTAGTGCGCGTGATTGAATGATACGAACTCTCGCTTTAAATAATACCTAATATTCAGATAAGTACCTAACCTATTCAATTTTCCTTTGCATACTTTCAATCGTGATCTTATGTATATGTACTTATTTATTTATTTAAACATTATTGTACAAATGGGGATCTAATGCCAAATGGCATTCTCTACCAGTCAACCATGGGACCAAGCAGAAAATGATATTGACTTACATAGTAAAGTACTAACTTGTGATACATATTCCTTGCTATTGAACTACGTTACTGTGGAACAACTGTCGTGTTTTTATTTGGTAGTATTTACATATATAGTTATAAAGTTCGAATCATGATATAAAGTATAGAAATGGCACTTTTGAATAGCTAGGCGATTCTAGGTCATATTTTTATTTATTGAATAATTTAATTAAGTATTATATCTATAAATGCAAGAAATTTATAAGTATTTCAATATTTTATCAGTACCTACATTATTATCAGGTTCAAAGGTCAACCCATATCTAGCGCCTGAGGACATGTAAAAATATAAAAAGATAGTGATGCATTGCCTAATTGATAAGTATACCTAATTATAACATATCTTTCTTTATCTATTATTTTGTAGGATTTTTTGTCAACTAGCGACCCGCTCTAGCTTCGCATGGGCATAAAAACCTTACCCTTGCATCACTCTATCTATTAAAAAAAACCGCATCAAAATCCGTTGCGTACTTTTAAAGATACAAATGTATATAGGGACAGAGAAAGCGACTTTGTTTTAAACTATGTAGTGATTATCTATAAAAATAAAACTTAAATAAAATTGATATTGCTCAGAAAACATCTCCAGACTTCACTGAAAATGCCAAAAAGTCTTTTATTTTAAATTACTTATTTACAAATAAAAAAAGACTTCACTTACTACTTACTTATTAGTTGGGATACAGATACAACCCCTTGTACACATTTGTACAATATACCTACAAGATATTATTACCAGAAAAATATGGATTTTTTTTATTTTTATAGCAACATAATTTTGCAGTTAGTTATTTTAGTAAATAAAAGGTGTTATGGCCGCCAATCACAACTGGAAATTGGAAAACGCTTGAAGTAGGACGCTTAAACCTATCAGTATGAAGAGAATATGTTTCTAAAATTTTTGTTATTTTTAAGACACCTGTGGATACTTTACATTAAAGTCTACATTGTTCTTGTTATATGCTATATAAGTGTACACAATGTTTGATAAATGAATAAATAAAAGGATTAGAAATATTTTTCATTTTAACACCCTGTATAACAAGAATTTGCTGCGTGGGAGAGCGGACGATGTACGAGAGTGCGAGCGGACACGGCGGCGTGAGTTATAGCAGCTTGGATATCGTGGAGATTCTCGTGTATAGGGTACACGTATACAGGGATGTATTTCGAATTAAATGTAATGTAAATTTTATCATAAGTAAATATATCATAGAATTAATAAGTTCTTCTAGTCGCTCGCAGTTCCTAATTTTTATCAAATATACAATTTAAATGTTTAGTGAGTAGTTTAGTGAGTGATTTATATGGTTTATTTTGCTCTGCCTTCATTACTCTCATTATACACCCTCGCCTAGAACCATTTCATTATTGAAATAGTAAAATAACGCTTTCAACATAATCAATAGGTATATACTACATCCAATTTAGGATATTATTTATCTCACCTTATTTAAAAGTCATTCCGTTTACTTAATTTACTATGTCCAGTGTACCGCGCACCTGCATTTTAAATTATTCATAAAAAAACGTGAAAACGAGGTACAAGTACGAGTGATTTATTCAACGTATGCTGGTTTTAATATTGATTTTCCTTCGAATTGGTCATACTTTAAAAAAATGTGTATTTAACATTAAGTAAGTGTGTGGATGGAAACAAATAGCAGCAGAGACGAGTGGAAGATAAAAAGGAAGGGGAAAATCCCCGCAGTGGGACATTTAAAGCTACAAAAAAAGTGTGCGCTTGATAGAATACCTCCTTTGGAGTTTATTATTATTAAGAATATAATTTGTTACTTTTTTAAGATTTTAAAAACAGAATGTCTCTTGAAGGCCATTGGCAGAACAAGAATAACGCTCTAGAAAGTGAAGTCTCACGTTCCCGATGCAGAATAAATGGCTGCTTCACTCGCCTTAAAGTATTTCTTTGTAAACAGATACCACATAAATATGGAGTGGCCGATAAAGAGTTATGTGTTTCATGGTAGGGTAGATGGTAAGGCGTAAGGCTTGTATAAGGCATCGGCATCAATTACAGGCGCTGAGCGGCGATGCGTTTTTCAGTAACGTCTCTATCTTCTGTTTCGGACTCTCTACGAATAGTTTTATTATTATCTGAAATATGTGAATAAAAACGGACTACTAAAGTCACTAAAAGCGAAAACGCTATGCAAATAGGTACGTTTTCATAAAACTAGCCAAGCACGACAAATATGTATGATGCAAAACCTAGGTAAATTTATCTGTAGGTAAGTATGTCTTAAGATTTTTTTTAAACAGTAACAGAATTTACATCAAGACTATTGGAATATTACAAATTTTGTACAAGCTACTAGTGATGGTTTTTCAACATTGGAAAAAATATTCAGTTACTAAGTTAAGTAAACAGTACGGATGTCACAAATGTGACTTATTCGCATCTATATGGCCAATGCTTTACCTAAAGTTGTATGACTAGGTTGGTATGATAAATTGTAGCATAGTATTGGATTGCTTCTATTCTTTTATGTAGTATATAGAAAATTAAGTCTATTTTTAATAGACATCCTACATAACTAACATACTACATAACTACATATACATTAGTAACCTAGTATAGTAATATGATCAAAATTCAGTAAGGACTACAGAGTTCTTACTGAATTTTGATCATATTACTAGATACAGATCTACTTATAGAAAAAATAAAACATTTAAAGTCAGTCAATGCAATGATAGGGTTATCGTAAACTTGCCACATAGTTAATTCGTCACGTTTTTAAAACTCCATACATTCAAAGTTAATTCGTCACATGCATAAAAAAGTATTAGTTAACTCGTCACAGGTAGGTATGCGTTATAGTTAATTTGCCACAATTAGCAAAGTACCGACAGCAAGCAAAGTGATTTATTTATTTAGTGGTTTAAATCTACGCTAATATGAAAAATGCCGAAGAGTTTGTTTATTTGGTTTTATGACATGACGACAGGTTAGATTTACAAAAAAAAACCACTCTTGTAAAGATGAAGGTATGTACCATGGGCGGAACTGAAGCGGACAACAAGTTAAATACATTTATTTACTACAAATGTCTAAAGTATTCAACTACATACAGGGGTTTATTTATTTGAATTTAATGATGGCCAAATTATATAATTTAATTTTCTATATTACTCAATTTTATTTTTCTATTGTCATGTGATCTATGTATTGGAATGCAATGTATGAATTATTATTGAATAAATTAATGATCACTTGATCAATTCAAATAGGACATCATTTTTTTTTTAGCTGCAAAATGTTGATAGTTATCTTGAGTTCATTCATACCCTAGGAGGCTGTTGGTGCTTTTTAAATAATCCTTTATATGAGGATGAGAAAATTTACAATCAGACAGCTAGGTAGCACTCCTGCACATGCTTTTATCTCTCTCGCTCGCTGCAACTATCTCTTTCTAAATGTAACAACTAACCCTTTCGGTCAATGCATTCTTGTTATCAGTCCAGTGACTCACATGACCTTGCGAGAGGGTGGTGACGTGTTTTGCAAAATTACTGTGCAATTTTAAATGTTGTAATTTGTGCATCTTTGAAAAAATGGATAATCAGCCGGGAACAAGTACGGGAGGACATGGTGTAAGTATTTTTAAATTTAATTCTATACAAAAAAAAATATGTGCTATTTGTTTATTATTTTATCTCTCAAATGCTCTTATATAAAAGGAGTTCGATTTTAATAACAGTTATTAAACAATGATTTTATTTAATTTAACTTTAGATAGCCTATGGTTTTAAAACAAAATTAATACTTAACTGACCCCTCATTATTTTCACAGCAATGTCAATTTAATCAAGTGTTTATTTAATTGATTCTAGTAATTATAATCTGCAAGTTAAACTGCACTAGATCTAATACGAACTATTAATTATAATTAAATAAATATTTGAATAAAAGAGTCACATTTCTTATTTTATTTATTAGCAAAGGTACAGTTTAAAACTTTAGATATAATTTTAAATCATACCGTTTTATGCTGCTTGTCTTAACTAGACATGACGCATGACAAACTTTAAACAAAATGGCCGACGGCTCAGACGCCAGCGGTGGTGTGATTAATCATACATTGTGAAATTTGACATGTATTATGCTTATTGTTTTCTGTAGACAAACACAGTTACAAATTTCTATACTATACCCGTTTAGTTTTAAAGCATGTAGTAATTTTTATGGTGATTTTATAAAATGCTGACTATTTCCCGTGACTTCAATTGCGGCATTTATTTCCGTTGTTGTTAAGAGTAAAGAGTATTCTTATATTGAAAGAGTTATCAAATTCCGTCCAGTAGCTTTTTTTCCTCTTTATAGTATTAAGTATAGATAAATTTATGATACTATTTCAACACCTTTTCAGGTCACATTTACGAAAACTGAAAGGGGACGGAGAATGCTTGTGAGAGGTGGTTATATGTACACCTTTCATCGGGAAACTAAGCTTGGAACTGTTTGGAGATGTACGAATCGTGCATGCAGTGCAAGTATAAAAATTTCGGAGAATCATAGCGTTCGAGTTTTGCATGAAGCGGCTCATAAGTGTAAACCAAATGTAGTGAAAACAGAGATTATCAAGACAAAGAATCTTTGTAAAGAAGCAGCAGCAAACACCAGCACACCTATGCCTCAACTATTTGAAGAAGTTTTTCAACCAAAAAAAGACGCGGGTTACGATTTATTAAGTGCCTTACCGAAATTTAAACACTTTTCAAGATCACTTTATATCGTAAGGAATCGTGAATTAAACGTACCCAAAACACATTTTGCTAAATGTGAAGATGTAATAATCCCGTTCAAATATACAGATTGTTTTTTATTATTTGACGACGACAGTGATCCTGAGAACAGAATAATAGCTTTCTGTACTGAGACAGCTCGTGAAGCTGTAAGAAATATTCGAACATATTTTTCGGATGGAACTTTTTCAAGCTGCTGTAAACCATTTTATCAGCTTTACTGCATACATGGTGATGTGAGAAGTGACGAAAACTTTACAAACGTAGTTCCTCTCATATACGTTCTAATGCCTAATAAGCAAGAACGGTCTTATGAGCGACTTTTTATTGCTCTCAAGAAAAATTTGCCATATTGGAACCCGGTGACAATGATTGTCGATTTTGAAATTGCAGTTATCAACGTCATAAAAAAAATGTTTCCACATATTAAACTACAAGGATGTAACTTCCACTTCAAACAAGCATTGGCTAAAAAAGCTCACGCCTTAAATATGAACAGCATCAACGAAAAGAGACACTTGGCTTTGTGTGCTGCATTGGCGCATGTAAAGCTAGAAGACATTGAAGACGGTTGGTTGTGGATTATGGAAGATGCGCCACAGAGTGAAACAGTAACAACATTTAATGATTATTTCGTATCCCAGTGGTTAGAAAATAAAAATATACAATTTATTTGGAATATACATGGTTCTCGTCATAGGACAATAAATCTCGCAGAAGCATGGCATAAGCGTTTGAACAATATGATGCCTCAAAAAAAACCTAGAATGCTTCAGTTTCTGGAAACACTCAAAAAGGAAGCTGATTATGTAGATACTAAAATAAAAAAATTGAATCTAGCCATACCATCAAACTTAAGAACGCGCAGGTCAATTGCATATGACAGGGAGTTAAAAACTCTTTTAGAAAATTATAATAACATGCCCCTGTCTGAATTTATATTGAAAATTTCTTATATGCAGCATTTTAAAGAAATGTAACATGGATGTAGTTAATTCTACATTTAAGATTTAAATTAATAATTTTAATGTATGATTTCAAAGGAAAACTAATGTTATAAACAAAAAGCAATATCTTTACTTTATATAATAAAAGTTCTTTTTACTATTGTTTTATTGTAGGTTGTTCTAATTTGTTACATAGATGTAGTTAATCCTATACTTAAGTTTTAAATTACGACTTTAATCTTTGATTTTAGGGGAAGGCAAGTGATGAATTATGACAAAAAATACTGTGATTTTATCTGTGATTCATTAAGTAGATATATTTTGTTTTTTTTTTTATGTTATACACGTAAGGTATATCAATAAGGTAGGTAGGTAGTAGGTAGGTTGTGCATGTTACCTAGGCAAATCAGCCGCTTTCTATTTATAAAGAGAACTGTGATTTTTACAAATTGTTACATAATATTTTAAATAAAACAGCTGTAAATTTTGAGAACCTTCCTAGAAATTAACAGCAAATTTATTTTTGTTTGCTTCTTCTTTGGTTATGTACGTAATATTTAAGTAAATCATTCAGATAGAACTGTGATTTTTGTAATAGATGTAGGTAAGGTTAATATCCCAAAACTGTGATGAAAGAAATAAATGTTGTTATTTAAATTTTTGTTTAATTTTCTTGCTGTCTGTACAAAAATAATCAGTGTGACGAATTTACTATACTAAATATTAGACTGTGACGAATTAACTATAAAAAAATAAAAGTGTGGCAAGTTTACGCATACTTTTTTTCGTGACGAATTAACTTTGTGGCAAGTTTACGATAACCCCAATGATATTATTGCTTAAATGTAGCAACCGTGAAATTCAGTAGATCATTGATTAGATTTTTAATGCATCGTTAGACTTAACCTTAAAACATTGACTTACCCTGGTACAATAAAAAAACACAATCACTCACTAGTAGACTTCCGCTTTTTGATCGTAATTATTTTAATACTGTAAATAATTATATCTAACACCGAATTATCGACATTTAAACCCGAGTGTACACTAGAAGGATTTTTTCAAGACTAAATTCCTCACAACAGACAGACTCTGACACAATAGCCCTAAACGTATATTTAACTTCCATAAAATAAAACAAAGACAAAACAAAACGTTAGGCTTTTGTAACGCCGCGTTCGAAGAAGACTTTGAGATCAACAAAAAACGTTAAAAAATCTTTTGTATGAAATAACCCTTATTTTACAATGATGTTTTTTACCTAGATGGGTTAACGTTTACAGTTTAGTGCACTATAAGATATGGCCTTAAAAAGAGAGTGTAATAAATAAAGTTTTTATAAAAAAACCATACCTTTTCCGTGTTTTGTGCGAATTGGAAGAAATTCCGCAATGTTTTACTTTGTCCAAACCTATTTTATTACACCGGTAACCGCTAAAAAGTACCTCGTGATAACAATACGCCTCGGGCCATTACCTCTGTTAACAAACAATAGTGTTATAATTACACTAAGTTTTATTTTCTAAAGAAAGTCTTTCACTTTGCACAATTTGTTTTGCTCTTTATTAATGATTGTTGTGAATTTTTGTCACGCGAATTATACAGGTGAATTATTACTTTCTTTTTACAATGTTTTGACAAAAGACGTTGCTATTTTTGTATTATTTTACACTCAGTATGCTTTTTATAGTGGTAAAGTACGGTTGATGTGTAATATCTCTTAAAAACTATATTTTAAAAAGGGATTTTTTCATGAAATTTTCTATTACAATTAATTTATTCGCAATCTCATACAAATGTGTCACAATGCAACAACTTTAGTGAAAGTTTCATTATCTGGCATATTAGGTAAGTAACCGTGTCTATAATATATTTTTTTGAAACAATTTAAGTTTTTATAAAGCTACATTATGTGTAATTATAATCATGACAATATAAGCATCATTGCTCATTTCTCATACCTTCATATTTCATTTTATATATTGTGTAAGTACTACATTACTATTCAAAATTATTTTGAGCATCGGACATTGGGCCATTTTTCAACTCATTAACTCACTCCAGTACCTGGGCGACCGAGCTTCGCTCGTTTTATGCAAAAAATCTTATTGCGTGAAAATGAATTTTCCCAGACATGGAACATTTTTGACTATGTAAGTACTTACGTTTAAAATTTCAAAGAAATCGTTAGAGCCGTTTTCAAAAACTCGAGTACCAATAAATTTATTGCTCGATTACATTCACGGAAGTACCATCTTTTACTATTAGTTTTTCATGACATATTATTATAACAAATTCTATTGTAATTGTGCAAAATAAATATACAAAAAGTTGTTACTGGTGCATTATAATTTTTATTACTGCTAAGAACACATAACCTCAGACAGTGCAGAGTCCCACCTACCAATATATTATGCGTGTATCGGTGTCTCTACCGACTGAGCAAACGGGGCCTTTCAGGACATAACTAAATAAAGATGGCACTCTCATCAGTAACTCTACAAGCTTATACATACATACATAGTAACTCAAGCTAGTATGTATTTGCATATCTGTGCGAGCACGTAGTACAAAGCCGGCTAATGGTGCGACAATCGGAGCCACATTTCATAATTATCGCCTATTTTGAATGCACAATATCGGTAGCTCACTAAGGGACGCTCGGTAAGGTCACTGGATTAGAGTTGCTTCTATAAACAGAATAAGTACTTCAATGTATAATAGACTTGCAACATACTTGTCAAACCAGCTAGATAGACCTAAGTTTCATTTAAATAACAATTATACATTAAATATAAAATAGAATTTGAATCTAAATATACACCTTCGGGGTCGACAACGCGCTTGTGCTACTCCTGCTATTAAAGGCGGCAATAGACTACGGTAAATACTTTTCATCAGATGGGCCATGTGTCAGATTACCTACTCAGTAGTTTTAAAAAGATTTGCAACGGTATTTGGCATGATAAGTAGCTTTGTGTTTATGCTGCATATTGAGTACCTATATAAATATATCTGTTGATGGTTGTAAAATCTTTAGTAAGAGTGGTCAGTTTTATTTTCACGTAATGGCGTAAAGTGTAAACAATTACATACGATAATGTAAACATATTCGGGTAAATAAGCTTGTTTGTTTAACTAGAGAATCGGTGTTGAAAGCACCTTTTAACGTCCTATCTGTGAAAAATCTTGCATTTTATAGTATTATACAATGAATGCGTATAAATTGTAAGAGAATACAAAATAAATTTAGGTATGGTGGTACCTACCTTAACTACACACATATTCATGATTATAAACATGTTTTTACATTTGAAGGAGACTGCTATGTTCCTGTAAGTTGTTCAATATGCCAGTTTTCATCTATAGATTCACTGTTATTTTTTAGAACACTCTTAGCTTAAAACAGAGATATTGCTTTTTGCTGTGTCAATGTCATTGAAAGCGATACCAAAAGAAAAAAAAAATCAGGCATGTTTTTCCCGTTCGTATTTGAATACTTCACAGATCAGAGCTACATATAAAATTTTATTTATAACCAACCATTCCTTCGCCGAAAATAGTACTCAATATGCAGTCAATACACAGAGTGCCACACCATCGTTATCACGCGTTTGTTCGACGTATCGGGATCACAATACTGCTGCCAAATGCGAGTAGTCTCATGATGGGAGCCACTTTTAATGCTCCCATTTATGACACTAATAGATGCTAATGACTAGTCTCTGAAATATGGGACCCTATGCTGGTCACTTCCGCGTTAAGCAGTTCTGAAACTAGAGTAATGGTCCGTTATGTCTAAATAGGGACTTCCTCGATGGGTCTTCAGCTTTTGAGTCTAAATAATGCTTATGGTACAAGATTATTTCGTTGGAATTATCTAATCAAGTATAAAACTAAGGCTCAGGCAAGACACAGCAACACACCAACAGAAAAAGATTCAGAATTTTTTTTTAGAATAATGCTTCATACTCGTACGCTTCACTCGTACCTATCTGAATTACTAAAAGGATTTTGACTTAGTGTCTTGACTTAGTGAATTACTATTTTAAGTGTATTTGTGTTTTAGAAAATTCTATATTTTCTCTACAGCTTGAATTAGCATCATCTTAACAATAATAAAGTAACAAAAAAAAAATTAGCAAGTATTAAATCTAATTTCGTATAACCATAATTTTGGGATAGTAATATAGGGTATTACCTTTTAGCCCTGTAGGTATGTAAATGTAGTTACGGCCGCGTCATTACCCTTAATTGGAGGGCCATTCGCGACTGGGATAATTCTCGATGGGTTTGGGGTAAAATACCCACAGTAATGGCAGAACAAAAAGTTTTAACCGACCAGTTTGGAGGTTATATAAAAACCAATGTTGAGGAAATGCGGTATGAGAGAGATGTTGATATAGCTCGTTAAATATACCTCTACATATGTTTATTACCAGTGATAAAATATAATGAATGCTAATTTCCTAAAAATAAATAAATTAATTCTAACTAGTCTGAGATTTTTCCAATTAATATAACTAACTGATAATAGTAATTTTATAGTTATGTACTTGTTTATTTTAATTACGTTATAATATGAGACTATGTTACATTTCCTTTACTAGAGTATAGATTACAATACAGTTATATCCAAATATTTAAGTAATTACAAATGAGAGCACAAATATTAAAAACATTAATTAAAAAATATTTCGAAGTGTAACGCAAACGTGATTTTAAATATACATTTTTCAAAAAAAAACATTAATTATTACTATGTCTAAAACGATCAAATTCTTTGGTCTAATGTAACAAGACCGCACGCGATTTGAAATTCTTTGACTTAAACACATCACTACATAGTATAAAACAAAGTCGCTTTCTCTGTCCCTATATCTCTATGTATGCTTAAATCTCTAAAACTACGCAAAGGATTTTGATGCCGTTTTTTTAATAGATAGAGTGATACAAGAGGAAAGTTTTTATGCCCATGCATAACCGGGGCGGGTCGATAGTAATAGATAATAGTACTTTTGTAATGTAAGTGGGATATACAACTACAAACTCTTTAGTAAACAAACTTTAAATAGCTAAGGTAAACCAATATTTTATAGTTGTCTGAACAAGGCTTTAAATTCTTATATTGAACAATACTTTATGAATATTTGAACTACCCTTTTCTTTATATGGAGCACAATTTCTCGCATACTTTGCTTTTAAACGACAAGGGAAATATTGCAAGCGTAATAGATAAGGCTTTAGAAGGATGTGTTCCCTTTTGGTCTGTTTATTTATCAAAAATAGGTACTTACTAATTGAAACTTCTGGCTTTTCATTATTTTTTATTTGGGTTAACTGAAAAGTCGAAAATGGGTAAGCAACATAGAGCCCATTTTTATAATTTGAAATTTCACTGAAATTGTAGATATTTCAATATAAACAGAAAACTGCGCTATGGTCTGGATAAAGAACGATATTAAAAGAGTTACCAAAAGGTTGGTAACTATTCAAATGTATGTCTTTGTAAGTGAAACCCATCCATTTTAAGGGATCTATTTCATGTAAGTACTGTTTTCGTAAAATACAAAGACTATGTAAAGTTAAGACAACTCCTTTTATTTTTATTTTTATCAACTGTGATTTACAAAGAAGGTTGACGGAGATAGGCAATTTAAAGAAATTGTAAAGAACATTTAAACGGACTCTAATATATACGCTCCGGTAATTATGAATAATGCCAAAGACATAAGTGAAATTTGTAAATTTAAATATATTATACAATATCCGTATAGGATACCTACGGGTCCAACAGGAGTACACCTTTACAGGAAGTCGACTTAACGGCTTTTGTTCCCGAGAAAATATACATTTTTCATTTGTGCCATGCGCCTGACGTAGGAAAATTGGCTGTAAAGCACGGGATACAGTGATCATAATCGCATGTAATATAATTATGTACCTAGAATCCCTATTAGCGCTATTTACAATAATTTATAATAAGACATTTGGCTTTTTAATGGAGTTGTTTCGTCCTTTTAGAAGTTAAAACGTATTTAGGTAATAATCTTCTATATGTATATGTAGTTACTTAAAGATATTATTATATATAAGTTATATAAAGAAAGTTTGTATTTATGGAAACTTATAAAGAATTGGTTTCTGAATAATGTAAAACTTTGAAATAAATTACAGAGTAGTACTTTACTAATTTTGTCAACTACTTTTAAGAGGATTTCTCATTCAATGTAGCGCCCCGGCTGCATATTTGGATATAAGTACTTTTATTGTACCTGTACGTACCTTTCTCGTCTAAGCGTGTTTCCTGGTTGCATCTTTTAGCTTAAAGAGCACAGCATTACGCTGTTAATCATGGTCCTGTTTTGGCGGTACTAGTTTACAATGGAGCGACTGCCGTCTTACCTTTGTAGGTAATCCTTTTTACAGGGAAACCAGACCAATAAGAACATTGTACCTATTTGTTGTGGTTTTAGAGCGATTATTTTTAAATATTTTTTATCTCTTTTTACTATCTTATAAATAAACAATTTTTAAGCAAAAATAACAATCAGACAACACAATATGTCTGAACACGTTTTATTTTCGAAAGAGAACGCACACAGCGAAATTAAAACCAGTTATCACAATTGGAAATAAGCAATCTCTTATCCTGCATATCTCCATATCCCATACAACGAAGTTGCAAATTAATAAGGATGTATATAAGTATATCTAGTATATAAATTAAAAGAGTAAGAACGTAGACAATGTACCTACTCGTAGGAAGCACGAATATGAAACATTTAGACTGGCAAAAATCATAATTATTATATACTTCGATTTTATATTAATATACTAATTTATAAATTTTCTCGTGGATCTCGTAAGAGATAATTTAGAAAAACTTAACCTTTATGGTTTTCTAATGATAAATTTTAATATACTTATCCTTCATTTTAGGGTTTTCACGGTTGCTTTGGTCGGCTTGAATTTGACTAATAAACTTAATTTATTGCTACTTACTATGTAAGTAAAAACTATTAAATAAATACCTCGTTAAAATCTCACTTACTTTACTACTTATTTTACTTCTTTACGGATTTATCTGATGAGACGGAGAAATTTACTAATGGAACAAAATTAAATATTTTTATAGCAGGCACCTTTTAATTTTAAGGTTAGCCCATATCCCAACATCATTTTGGAATAACACGTTCTGGACTCTCATTAATTTGTGACCAGGCGGCCGCGGGCGGCGAACTAATCTCAATAACTTTAATCCTTTACCCTCGTACCAGGAATCCAATCAAACAGTACAACCACCCACCAAACCCCCCACCCTAACCCCCCTTCGCCTACGCAGCCTGTCCCGAGTAATTATCAAAGCTTTAATGACGTCATAAATCGAGTGTATAATCTAATCTGGAAAAGCCCCGGGCTCCGACGCGCGGCTTAATGGTGTGAAAGCTGCCTTATCTCCCGCCATGTGTGAATAGAGCTTTATAACAGCCTGAAAGCTCGCGCCGGGAAACTTTGGAAAAATATGTCGTAGAACGCTCTAGATAAGAATGTGGGACGAGCTTTCAAGTTTAATAGAAAATCGAACATTATCGTAAAGGAGATGTCTTTCTAACAAATTCTAAAAGTGTATCTGTTGTGTAAATACGTGCGTTAGTAAGTTTGAAAGCGGTGAACTTTTACTAATTTTGCATGTTAAGTGTAAAATAAATTCGAAAATTATTTAGACGTTTATGCAAAAATAAGAAAAGCATATAAGTATAAAAGTACTAATGCTGATGAATCCAAGCGGCTATTAATAATAAAATCTATGTTTTTTTTTCTAATTAGAAGTAAAGTAAGCATTATTATGTGATGTTATAATAGGCAAATTAATAAAAAGATTATATTGATATATTACTTTAACAAAAGAAGTCGAAGGGAAAAGCTACTAAAGGTAAAATGTAAAACTTCAAATTCGTCATAAAACGCATCCTGTTTAAAAGTCAACTTGTTCTTTTGTTGAGCCTATGTTGGTTCAAATCATAGTACATGTAAATGAGAATATCTGCGACTTTAAAACTGTTTGAAGTTAAAAATAGTGGTCTCAAATACGTCGACGTCCCTCGAATGAAGTGTGAAAATGACCATGTATCTGTCGACGAGAAAATTAAGTCTAAAATTAACACGAGACCACGAGTCACCCATTCAGTAATTTTCGATCATTTTCTTAGGTTTACATTGGGTATTTTTAAACACAACTATTAGGGAGGTATGTGTGTTGGGCTTTATCAACTATAAATTGCAATTGTGATATGTTTTAAATGGGTTTGATAGTCTGTCTACATGTTTAACTTGTAAAACGCTATATTCTGCAACAATAGTTAGCCTGAAAGAGGATAAAATTACAAAATGATTTTTTTTTAATTATTAAAAAAAAAAAAACTAGAACATGCATAATTTGTAAGCAAGTTACGATATTCATCACCGTTAAAAGCTACAGTAATAAAAATGCAATCTTTAATTATCGAAAAGTTCAAGTAATTAAAAGTAGCAAGATATTTGTCACTTCGAAGCAGGTGCATTAATTGTTGCATTCCCAAGTCCCACTATTTAAGTATCGCTTGACATCCGGGCTGGTTTATGCCAGCTTGAAATAACCTACGCATGGTCATTTAAAATAATAGTTGATTGTAATATGTCTATTTAGTTGGTATATATACATTTATTGTATACCTAATAATTGATTCCGTAGTGCATTTAATTTACCTATATCTTTATCGTTAGTTTAAAAAAAACAATAAATTATGATTACAAAGGACTTCTTCTTCATATAAATAATGTAGAGTGAAAGAAGCTGTGCTAATTGAACTAGGGAAAGTACTTTCTAAAATAATATTCGAAAAAAATATTTAAAATTCGAATGAACTCGAAAGTCCATCAAAATATAGCGAAAACTTGTAGACTATAAAAAGATCGCGATTTCCCATTCGGTCGCTGTGTGTCCAATCTTTGATTACAGATAATAGGTCTCCTAGACTGTTAGTGCCGCCGGTCTTTCTACGTTATTATTGAATTACACGCAAAATTGTATTAAACGCCTTTGTAGACGGCCTCGTAAAAATCTGAATACAGTTTTATTGCCACCAAATTCGATATACCCGACACACAGTCTAACAAACTGCCTTAGCAATAAATGACCTACTGAATCTTCGTTGCCAAGTTTGTATTTGTATTTTTCTATACTGTGGCTATGCATTCTCGAATTCTAGTTTCTAGTTCGATTTGTTTAATATCATTGACGCGATCGATTCGATTTTAACGAGATACCGTTCTGACCGAATCGAATTGTGTTGTTTCTCACGTTTTTGTTTCGACAACATTTTCTAGTGTTCGCTTAATCGATTTGTCGCCGATTATTTTTTTATTTCTCTAAAGCGAGCGATTGTTACCAAAAACATTCTGTATTATTTTTAGCTTCAAAATTTATTATTGGTTAATGCTAATGGTTTGAATAACAATTCATTATCTTTAACATTTACTGTAGCTACGTCTCTTTGATTTACTTTATCACCAAATCATAAGTTGACTAATTGATTTTAAATTTATTTATGAATGTGTGTAAATAATAAAAGAAATCTTATATTAGTTTATGTAACGAAACAACCTTGTTTCACAAAACATAGTAGATGAAATACATAAGGAAACGTGACGTCACAACGCTTACCTATAGCAACACTGCATGACTATATCAGCAGCCATTATCCTAAAATTCGTCTCTCACTAGATCCCCCGCATGGAGCTTAATGAACGAATAAATAAATTGAGCCCTTCTTGTAAACACCGACGTGATACGCTGCGGCCCTGTAAGGGGTAAGTGGATTTTGGTGTATCCGTATGTGTTGTCATGTACGTATAAATCTACACGTTTGTTTTGACAGCGAAAGTGTTAGGTTTATGTATCCAACAATATAATTTTTACATAAATGTTAATCATTTTTGCGAGGAATTCAAATTACTGCTTTATCGACCTTTTTTACTATTTTGAGTTTTTTCTTAAATTATTTATATTACCAGGTGTAAAGAAAGCGAAAAAAATTAACATTGCAGAAAATTTATTGCCGGTGCTCTTAGCGCTCTGCTAATGTTGTTTAATAACTTGAAAGTACTTTTAACGAAGTGGACGCCAAACTTCAAAGCGACAACTATAAATACAACTCCAAATAAGTACGTTAAAACCTAGTGAAATAATCCTAGTGGACCTATACAAAAATTAATTCAAAATAAGGTGATTCATACCACTGTTATATTATTAAGAAAAAAATGAAACTACAACACAATAAAGTCTCACCGACTTTAATTAAAGTTTGTTAAGAGAGATTAACTTACTTAGGCTTAATTTAGATAAGAAAACATTTAAACTAGTGTATTTGTGAGTGTAGAATCAAATGACAAATCAAAAGTTACAAATGAATACAATAAAATGCAATAATAATGAAGATAGTATTGTAATGCAAGCCCTAACCCATGGCTCGTGAGAAACATGAAGTGATACATCAGGATTTGTGTAAATCTGTGGATGTATGGAAGGCGATGTTTCGTAGTCCGTGCACCGTGGCAGACAATTTATGCTCAAGGTAGGCCGAGCTTAGCTAAGCTACAGTACATTAACTTGCCTATAAATAACATTAGTTCACATTCAGTCTGATATATTTATTTAGATCACGACTATGGTGTAGAAAAATGTAAGATGGGTATTTAACGGTTATAGGAAATTCTGTCATAGTATGAATTATTACTAATACTCGTGTAGTGCTTGACCAAAGTTTAGTAGCAGTGGGTTCGAACCCAATGTAATTTTATAATTAAGATTAAATATTCTTATATTTGTAAATTTATTTATAATCTAACAACAAAGCGTAATACCTAATACTTTTCATGTAGGTTTAATAAAACATACTACACTTTTCGAACGCAGGACTTTCGGACATACAGAACCTGTAATCTGTTTATTTATTTATTTTTAATTTTACACAATAAACATTTTAAAGAAATGAAAGTAATATTAAACAAAGTAGGCAAACTGAACTTCAAAAGCTTATGTGTCAACTTGTAAAGTATTTTACATTTATTTAGGCACTTAATTTTCACATTACACTAAGAACGTTGATTTTCCTCTGTCAATACATCTGCAATTTATTTAGTGCTGACGACAATATCTCAAGAAACTTACGATGTTGTGGAATTATTTGTTACGAACACATCCAGTTTCCGACAATGTTATGAGTTATGATTAAAACACATAATACTTACTATGTTAAATTCTTTACTTACCTACCTACTGTTAATATAAAATAAAGTAGATCAATAGTTGATCGTGATCTAAAGTTTTCAATTAATTAAATTACAGTAAAGCTGAAAACTGGCAGCACTTATCAAGGACAGACTTAAAAAGAATATATGTATTGCCTTTTCGACTTAATATTATTTCATATGCCTTGGCTAAACAATTTTATATGATAGTTTATAATTTGAACTCTAAAGTCACGGACAAAGTACTCTAAACCTATAAGTCCTATAACAGTAACGCAAAGCAAAATTACTGATAAAATAATCATTACGCCGAAAATATCCGTGTGGGTTAACCTTCCTTTGCAAACTAAAGTAATTACAGAGAGATAGAACTCTTATACATTTTTTGAAATGCCCTTTTTGAGGTAGAGTCAAGATTTGTTTGGCTAAGTAGGTATATAAGCCTACATCTCTCAAAAAAAAGTCTGTCAGTTTTTCAATTTGTTTGTTACTCTCACAAACAGGTATATAATATAAACGGTTTTATCGTGTGTTATACTTGAGTTATATCAATGAATGTTTTTATGTTCATAAATCTATCAATCCAGTTAAACTTTGCGCAATATTAGGAGCCTTTGATAAATTGGGAAAGAAGTAGGAGAAAGAAAAATGAGATCTATCAAACGGATCATGGGAAGATCGTAGTTAAATTTGAATGAATTTCGTAATTACACTTCCAAATCTTTATTGTACTGAGGACATACAAATTATTTTAAATCTATCATGCCTTTGTCTGTAGGCAGAGAGATTTCTAGTTGCTACGATTCTCACAGACCTTCCTCGCTTTGATCCTTACAGGCTTACTTTTATTTTCAAAAACCTTCTACTTATACGGATAAAAGAGTGAAAAACTAAAGTAGACTCTGTATAAAGAACCGTTTCTGTTCGGGCCTTAATGTGTTTCACAAAAGTTGAAACAGTGCGTTCCAAGGCTGTTTAATTTTGACACACATTTATTGTACCGTTCGTGTTCCATTTCGATATTGACTCTCACAAACAGGTATATAATATAAAAGTTATTGTAAAGTACTTAAATATCAAGTATTGGTTGCGTTTCAATAGAACATTTGCGGCCCATACTTCCGGAATTTAGTTTACTATTTGAGGGATTCAATATTAACCAAATCAATATTGGTTAGGTTAATAATTGTTACATTTTCAGTTTAACTAATAGCTGCAAATTTTTATCAAGCATACCTATTATTAAACGGCTTTGCTATGTATAACATTGTTTAATAATAATCACAATATATGAAAGAACCAATGGTCGATGAGGCAGAAAGGTTCTCGAATGGCGACCAGGCACCGGCAAGCGCAGCATTTACCACCCACCGACCAGATGTTCAGATGACCTGAAGAAGTTCGCAGGCAGGCGCTGGATGCAGGCCTATGTCAAGCAGTGGACAGCCAGCTGCTGAAATGATGATGAATAGATGAAAGTACTATGTATAAGTATTGATTCAAATTTGTTCGTTTTAATATAAGGTCCATTTAGATCACGATTAGTTTAATTCGAGTAGGTAGATGTACTGAAATACGATTCAGATATCGTGAGTATACATATTTAGTCATCTATTTAAGGAAAGAGAGCCATTAATACCCAAAGCATTATTTACCAAGCTAAGTAGGTAGGCACGAAACGGGTTCCCTTGACGCGATAAATCGAGTCGAAAGCTCCGAATAAATCTCTCGAATGCACGATAAGAATCGATGTCTCACGCGACGTCCGTTATTTATTTCTTGGTATATGTCTACCCGGAAGAGTGGGAGAACAAGTCGGTATTTTGAAGAATTATTGCTCTGCCAAGATCGGTAAGGATGTTTCAAAAATGAATCCTGACGATCTTGTACTGTTAATTTGAAACTCTTCTTAAAATCAGATAGTGAAATATGTATAAAAAAATTTGACAGATTACAACTCTAAAACAAAATGTATATTTCGTATCTTTGTTGGTATGAATCATCAAAACACATGAATTTATTTTTTCATAAATTACCGTACTTTACACTTTCATAGGTTTTAATACTTTTAGGATAGGTAAATTGAATAAAGCAGCTACCATAAAGTGCCACAAAGCTATTTACTAGAAAATTTAAGTCTATATTTGACACATCGACTAATTTTACAAAATCTACGAAAAGAACAACATACACTAATCAAGTTTATTTTAATAGAAAAAAGAGTATTATGCTATAAATATAAAAATTACGCACGAGTGCCTTCTTCCACGAACACTTCTTTTCTCACCGCGGCCCTTCAATTGTATTTTAGATTATGATTTTTGAAAGGTCATAAATTTCATGAGAGTTGTTATTTTTGCGTATTTATTGTACGCAAAAATTATCACTGTGGCTTTTTTGCGTACGCATAAATTCGAGTTATCTTAACTACGTCGGAGGTGGAATTTATTCCGACAAAAACGTATGCAAAACTCGAAGCGTCCACCCCCTCCCCATGCTTTATGTGTTGTGGACATCGAATTTCATATTATTGAAATTGGTAGAGTGAAGTGTATTTTATGAAAGTTTTGGTATATAATATAGTTTATTCGGACAAAATTAAAAAAATAAATTATTACAATTCTCAAATTATATTTCAAATTATGATCATAATCAATGATTTCATAAATTATTTTTTCATCAACATTTAAAAAAGATAGTGTTACTTTTGTTTTAATTCAAAACAAACTATATAAACTATCTCAGAGACGATAAAGGTAAACCATTTTATAAGATTTACTACTATTATATGCTAGATATTTGATACCTTATGTCATCACTACTAAATGGAAAGATATAGCCATAAAACTTAAAACAAAAACAGAATTATTTACTACAAATTTTCAATTACCAAATAGCAACGGAATCTCTCCTCAAGTCTATTATCAAGGTTCTTTTCTATTAAGGTTATGATACAGAATGCTTCTAACAAAAATATCGGGGCAGGGAGTCGCCACTCGGTGAAGTTGTTGTACACTGCTAATGCCTCTTGATTTATTTATTTAATCTTTATTGCACAAAATACTTATGTAAAGCGCAAAAGCCAGACTTTTATCAAATATTTTTAAATAAAAGATATTATTTCAAAATTTTCTTATTTATTTATTTCTCGGATATGCTCTTGAAATAATTAAAGTAAATGACAGTGTAGCCTTTATTATTAAATTGAGAAAAAGAAAGTAGAAAATTAGATAAATATATTTTGTCATTCACCAAGACATTGAATCTTAAATCGCCTTGTACTTAAAAACCAGACGCACAGTTAGTGAAGTAACAGTGTTGGAAATGATCAGCTGATGACAATGTGGTATAGTCGCGTAGATATTTCGTAGCTTTCGTAGAGCTTCTGTAGCTTAAATATCATTATGTGAAAACAAATAAATGTGTAATTTGCAATTTTTAAAAACCATCAAATACTAACATCCCTCTTCTTTAATTGATATCTATAGGTAAGAAAATCTTTATTAAAGGGTCATAAAGCTTTTAAGCCAAGGTTTTAACTGGGAAACACGTTCGGATGATAATAATGATCTAGTACTTATTAGTTTATTATCACAATATATATTATTACATACATACATAAGTTGTAAGTGTAACACAAAGAGAAATTCGTATAAAATCATATTATTTTTCTTAAAAACATGAACAGAGCCTTTACTCACGATCAACGTGCAACACGGCCTGCCAACTTTATTCTTACGACGATGACGCGACTCCATTTTGATTTGAGAATTTGAGAACTTTCGAAGTCGAAATAGGATAGCAGTGTACCCCATATGTTTCATAACCGAAATGTCGGGCGATGACCCCGGCCGGGGAGTGTGTCGGTTGGTCGAGGCCGCTAAAACCATTCGTCAACCAGATATCACATGTGCTGTAATTTGGTTTCGTGACAAAATGTCCGCCATATTTTAAACGAGGATGCTCGCGTGAATAGGATTTTAAATAAATACCTACTCTACGTAAATTTCAGAAAACGTCATTATAAATTTAATTTATATCATACGTTATATGTTTTGTTTTTGAGTTATTCACCTAGTTTTGTTTAAAATAATTGAAACCACAAGGGGATTATTTTGTTATTCGTCTATCTATATATTATTTTCTTAACAAAAATTGCTAGTTTACAGGTAAAGACTTACTATTTTCCGGATTTTAATCAACTTTGCAAACAAATTGCCAACAACATATGTGACAAATAACATAAACTTTTTGCTCCAGGTAGAAAACAAACGAGAAAAACGTTCAAATTACTTCCATAGCCATTTTCCGAACTCTATAGTGTCTATATTTTTATTGTCACGGCGTTGGATGCTTGGCTTTTTGCCATTGTTGCGTGAGGTGAGATGCACGACGCGCGAGGGGCGTTACGAATGGAAATCAATACTAACTGCACACTACTGCATTGCTCCAATATAAATCAACCCCTCTGCCTGGCACCCCGTTGCTTGCCAAACCCTCGTACTCGACAAATTAGATTTTGCTACATACAACTAAAAGCTCAATTTCCGATAAACATATTGAAAAGAATGGCTGCGTGCGTAAGTTTGGTATAGAATAATTTATAGAATGTCTTATTGTCGCCTTTATTCAAAAGCGTAATTATTTTGCGGTTTGCTGTAATTTGCTATTACGTAGAATTGAAAACGGGTCATATTATATTCCAAAATAAGATCATACATAGTTATGAAATAGTTTTAAACAGGCATAGTTAAGATAGCGTTGATAAAATTTATTTTGATGGACGCGAAAGTAACTAATTAAACATCTACTAATCCATGTATAAATTATCTTTTTAAGACAATCCGATAGTTTTTATTTTTTCATTAACCAATAGATATAACTATACATAAAATAAAATAAATTTACATTCCAACTTTTTTTTCAAAATAAAATAGTAACCTGACAAAAATATTATATAATTATATGTATATCTCAAACAGATTTATATTAGCGTCGTGATTTTCTAAGTAAACAGAGATACATGGCCTCTTAGGTACCCAACTATCTAACTTGGTGTAAGGTTACCCGTTCTAGAACACGAGCGGCAGATAAGAAACTGGCTCTGCTCACGGCTGGTACTAACTCTTAGTCTTTATTTATTATCAGCTACATGCCCCAAGCGAAGCAAAGCAACCGCCTGTGTACAGCCGACGATGCCGCATCCAGTGCATTATCAACCTAACTCCAAGTCCCAGTGAGTGGTACTTCAAAACAAATCGTACACGGAACAGAAGTCTAATATTGCAAAGCAACTTTAATTGATAACGCTTGGTGTATTTGGAATTGGCATGATTTAAAGTGTCTTAGGAATTCGATGTTCGATTTATGTGGAGCCGGGTAGGTGCTATGTCTGTGTTCAGCTTTATCATTGTTCTTGCTTATTGTTTCTTTTTTAATAAAACATAGTTTTGTTCAGTCTTGATCATGCAACTTTGTTGCTACGGCGTATAATGTCTCTTTGAAAATACAATGAGTAAGAACATTTTTTTGCTTCGTGAGATGATAAAATTATGTCGTATACTTAGAATAGCTGTAATAGATTATATCTTTCAAGCTACCTGTCATATGTAATTAGAATTAGTTATTTTTGTTTGTAAGAAAATGTAGTTAGGTACATAAAGAATAGAAATAGAAATAGACGTAAAATTAAATATCTCTACGCTTTGTTTTTAGATTTTAAATATCACATTATAATAATTTTATATGAAAAAAAAATTATAATTTAAAATTAAGGAATAGGTACCTACATACTCATATAGCGTTATCTTAAGAACATGGTTACAGTATGATAGATGTTTCTGTACTTAATACCTAGTCTTTAGCAGGTTGATTAGATGTTTTATTAATTTAATTCAGATATATCATAGTTTACATTGATTAGGTTAATGAAATGTATTGATACAACAATTAAAAAATTATATATTCTTCTAATTAACTGTAAGTATGTTAGCTTTGTAAACATGAAGGCTGGCAGTGCCGCCTGTATAATTTATTAACATTACGACAGCCATATTTAAAATTCATGTGATGTAAATTAGTCTCCTGTGAAGAATTGCTGAAGGTTTAACGTGTACCTTATAAATTGAAAATGTTTTATATGCGCGTAACAAGTTAAGAAATAAATAAAAGTTGCACGGCCGCTTTTGGGCCATATCCTGTCCTTCTCTTACATTTGTGAAACGTTAAAGTGTGAATGGGATAGATGAAAAGACGAATTGGCCGTTCGAAAACCAGTTTATCATCAGATGGGTCACTTTTCGTTTTTTCCATGCGGTAGGCGTCGAAGGCACCGCTTATTGTGTTTTTCGAATTTCGCAAATGCCAAAAAAAGATGAAGTTTAATTCTACCTGATATGTGAGGTAACCCATGTCCTTCGGAGATATCCGTCTTTGTTCACATCTGTTGCTTATAGGTAGAGAATAGAAGTTTAATTTATGAAGTAAGTAAATACTTAATGTTACGGATAATAATTTACAACACATACTTATTGCTTCTTTTCCGTTTTTATACCCAATAAATTTATTTAGTAAATACATATCTTTATTTTCTATCAAGTAAAACTCTTGTTTAAGATAAGTAACGTAACTAACTGAAATTTTACAATGAAACTGAAGCTTTTGTCATTATACGTTTACATTACATAACGTTATTATTAAAAAAGTATTAATATTAAAAACTTTTGACGTGGCTGGCGTACCCCAATACGTGCACGCTGGAGTATTTTTACAAGGCTACAGAGAACGCTGTAAGGGTGACCCAGTTTTGGACATCCAATTGATTTTCAGTTGAAATTAATGTGTAGTATACCAATATCATCTGAGCTCAAATTGATAAGTTAGTACATAACTAGTGTTATAATATTATATCTAACATAAATTAAAGTAACTCAGTACAAAATTATGTCTAAGGAACATTTAAAGCACCTATTTTTCACAAATGATTCGTAATTCTAATTCAAACTTAAAGTCTGAAAATAAATCTGACACAAAATAGAGTTAAAAAGCTTTAAAAGCGAGTAAATCCGGAACTTTGCGCGAGCTTGTACAATAAAGCAAGCACCGGTGCAATTAACTATCGCTCGAGATTTAAAGCTGAGCTTAAAGCTTTTTAATAAACGCCTGCTGCCTGCCAGCCAGAGATTATAGAACTTGATATTGTTACACAATACATTTCTGTAGACGTATTTTTGCACTGTTTTAACCCCCGATAGAAAAGAAAAGTGTTATTATATTTGTAATTGAAAATATTAATAACGATAGTAAGTTTTGTAGTTTTAATAAAATACCACGATCAATATCATTAGCATGGACAAAAGATGACGCAAGAGCCGAGCAGGTAGACGAAAAAAACTTGGTTGAGAAATATCAGGGAGTGGACTGGTATTGCCAAAATAAAACAACTATTTCGCTAGGCCATATACGAGTTTGCAATACGGATGTTCACTTTCATAGACTTCACCTAATCGAGAGATACTGAAATATGAATATTTATAGCACTAAATAAAATTTGTTAAAAGACATTTTACTATAGACATTACATCATATAATTATGATCTGCAACATCTTTCGTCAAATAGTAACCAAAAAAAACCGCAGAAGTTTCGTCAAAAAGTTTAAATCATAGATAATTCAAATTCTATCTAGATATTTCTAGAGAGCTTTGCAAATAAGCTTCTTTGTTTTGTCTTTCACACTGTTGGGCTAAAACTGAAATAACTAACTGCTTATGTAATTTAACATTATTTATATTTTTATCTTAAATAGACACACATTAAAAATATTTTTATAGCTTTAAAGTTTGTAGGAATGAGGTTAATTACTTAAAAAATGTCGATTGTGGGCTAGGCACAATGGATGGTAATACTTTAGTATGGAGAGTTCTTGAGATATGGGCATCAAACAGATCAATGGCTGGTCGCAACGCTTAGCGGTTCCGTAAATGGGTATTTTAAAGTAATTATAAAGGTTTTACAATAGGTACGTTTTGTTTGTTTCATTCGTTACCTGTGTCTACTTCTATGGCCCGTATTAAATTAAAGACATTTGGGTTATTTTTTATTTTTATATGAAATGGTATATAATTGTGTAAATTTGGCAAACTATTTTATTAAGAAAATACTTTTTATCATCTATCCATGTCTCCTACTAAAAAGCATATTTAATATTAAATTTGCTTGTGTAGCAAATGTCATAATGACTATTTAATTTATTTTTGTCTCTAAACAGCTCGTGTCAGTTTTGCTCTCATCTTTCCGAGTGCATCGGTAACAACATTATTTCGTAATATTATCTGAATATTTTCTTCACTTTGTAAGTTGGAGTAATTTACGAAATTAACCTTGCCCCATTCCATCGGAGTGAGGCATCTGTGCCCGTTAAGTAACAAGTTAAAATTTAAAGGCTGAACAGGTTCAAGCGCGGGGCGATATCATGTGTACTCGAGTTAATTCCGGAGAATATCTTCAAGACCACATACAGGGTGTGGCTAGTGTTCTACGTAGAGATACAAAGACAAAGAAGATTAGTCTATTGTAATAGTCAAAAATGAACGGAGTATTTTTTAACAATGTGTTGTGTATTGCATGATTAAGTTTTATGTACTTAAGTACTTCTATAGGTATGATATATATTTTTTTTTTCATCAAAAATAATCAGCCTTGATATACTTACTATGATGATAAGTTTGACGTATTTTAACATTTTTTTAAATTAAATTTAAATTTATTGCTCATAATTTTAAACCATGTGATTATCGCTTATCGTGCTCAATGAGACCCCAACTCAAGATTTATTATTTCGAAAGTCTTAATATTTTAACTCGATAAGAACCTTTGTATGTAGTAACTAGGGTCATCGCTGATTGTGTAAAAAATGGACCCAAGCATCGAATCGATACTCGATAACGATTAAAATTACTCGATTGGCTAAAGTGATTTTGATTATTGGCTTTTTTATATAGTACATCTACTTTTAGCGTGTGGTTTTTTTTATTTTATTTTCTAGAATAAGTACTTACATCTAGTTTAACAAACTTATAATGATAAAATTATTGTTTCTTACCTCTATTTGTTTGAGTGAAAATAATTGTAAATTCAGTACGAGTACCAATTATGGCTACTCCTATAATATCATAAATGATATCAATCAACGTGATAAGAGCTTATAAACATGCAATTATTGTTGACGATGAAAACAATGTTAAAACCAATCAAATAATCGAGAGCCAGTTGAATTATAGGGTGAGTAGGAAGTAAAACAGTTGCAATTGCAATATGGTAATGCAATAGGGTTGTGCATGTAAGTACAATTTTCGCAGTTTAAAGTTACCATTTTACATAGAGCAATCAGCATAGATGCAATTTTCCTTTTTACATTCCTTATATCTTCTTTATCCGAGCGCTTATCTGGTTGCATGCTTAGTTGGTTTTTTCGGAGTCCAGAGTCCGCTTTTCCACTTCTTCTCCACTTTGCTCGGTTTTATGGTAGGTATCGTGTACAAGTCTTATAATTTACATTTAATCTCTGTTTAAGTAAACAGTACCTACAAATCTTTTAATTCAGTACAAAAAGTCAGATTGAAATAAAAATTATAAATATGTAAAAAAGTTGGTTAAATCACAGAAGATGATGACCCTAAATGTAGGTAATGTAAATTGCATCTAACCACGCTCAGTCGATTCATTATTGTAATTAATACCACTGCATACAAGACAATACACTGGCGCAGGGGTTGCAAACATTCGGCACGTTGAGCGTTTCTGTGAATAAATTTTATGGATTTTGGATGAAATCGCATTCACTTTTTTAAGAATGTCGATAAAGACAGGTTAGTTATATGTACAACTAGGTACTGGACGTTATGTTTAGACTGCAATTATTATTTAATTGTCTGTAAAACATGCGCGACATAATGTCTGAAACAATCTCTTCTGGTTTACAAATAATATTTGAGTGAGTTTTATAGAAGACATGTGAACATTTATAAACAGGTAAATTTTTATTTTGTACTAGAATAATATGCACGACAATAATAGGGAGATTGCATTACTAAGATCAAAGACAGGAGGTTATAAATGGCGCTGATATAAGTTCCATGAAATAATCCCTGTCTACAAGTTGATACAGGGTTAAGAACAAAGTGTTCTATTTTATCCATATAAACTAGCGATCCGCCCCGGCTTCGACTAGGCATAAAAACCTTCCTCTTGAATTACTCTATCTATAAAAAAAACCGCATCAAAATCCGTTGCGTAGTTTAAAAGATTTAAGCATACAAAGGGACATTAGGGACAGAGAAAGCAACTGTTTTATTCTATGTAGTGATTACAACTTTTACAAATAATTTTAACCTTCATCAAAAATAAACAATAATTATTTCGCTTAATTTCACCGGAACCAATGGTTGTCAACGACTGAACTAGATAATTCAAGGGATTTTAATATTCAATTAAGTGTCCGTACATGTGTAAATTAGTGTCCATGCTGAAATATTTTAAGTGCTCTTTACTTAACAAGCAATTAATCGTTGAGATAGCCACGGAATATAATCAACCTATTAGCAATACATACTTGTGTATAAAAGAAAAATCGAGCATACAATGAGCAATTTTCGCTCTTACTTCAGTGAGTTAGGTTTTGGTTTAGCAAAACAATTTTTAAAAAATGTCTTTATTAAGGCGTTAAAAACATGAAGTGAAAATTATGAATACTTGATATGGTTTGTTGCAGTTTTAATTGCATTTCATCTAACTAATTGTCTGTTATAATAACCTGATTTTACTAAGTAAATTTTAGGATCTTGCATTTGTGGATTGGGTGGATGGTCATTATAAGTACGTTGCAGTATATATTGATACGAATACAATCCTTACATGTTTGTAAGTACAAACACATAAAGAATCAAATAATCTTTAGAAAATCAAATAAATAATTCTGTAAAGGCATTGCTTTATTCGGTCTTAACTATTACATTTAAAAATGAAAGTATATGTCTTGTTGACGATACTACCGTACTTTACCTACATATCTGGTTTAAATCTATAGAACGTATACAGTGTAAAGCATCTCAACGCGGCGTGGTGGGTTAGTTACATTGCATTGTAAGTACATAGACCTCTATAAAATAGACAAAAAAGCGGTAGGTCCTACACACCTCATCTACTTAATCCATACTAATATTATAAATGCGAAAGTCTGTCTGTCTGTCTGTCTGTCACCTCTTCACGGCTAAACTGCTGGACCGATTGTGATGAAATTTGGTAGGGATGTAGTTAACGACCTGAGGTCAAACATAGGCTACTTTTGGGCGCGATATAACCGAGTCCCACGCGGGGCGAAGCCGCGGGGAACTGCTAGTATAATAATCCATACTAATATTATAAATGCGAAAGTCTGTCTGTCTGTCTGTCTGTCTGTCTGTCTGTCTGTCACCTCTTCACGGCTAAACGGATGGACCGATTGGGATGAAATTTGGTAGGGATGTAGTTAATGACCTGAGGTCAAACATAGGCTACTTTTGGGCGCGATATAACCGAGTCCCACGCGGGCGGAGCCGCGGGGAACAGCTAGTAAAACTATATATATTTAGATTATTTTAGTACTAATAACAATATAAACTACACTAGGTTAAAAATCGAACAGAGAGACGAATGAACAGAGAGAACGACAAAGATTAGGTATTCTTTATTAATACATTGTATATATTTTAAAAATGCAATTTGAACCAAATATTGCGATTTTTCAAGGCTTAAATAAAATAAATATAATAAAGCCTTTTATTTCCGAACTTGAACAGTTTACAAAGTGAGTTTTAATTATAAAAAATCCCTAAGCACGGTTTGCCTTTTGGCATAGGCCTCCTCCAACTTCCTCCATTGTCCCATTCCTAATTAAAATAAATAGCTAGATATTAAATGAAAATAATCTATCTAGATGTATACTCTGTGGCGAGCGTGGTAGTTCTTCATACCTTGGCTAACAAACCCTTTGTGCACGCGCATAGAGTTAGCGCATCGTAGAGGCGGAGAATATGAATTACGTCCGCGTGCGCCATATTTATATCAAAACGAGTTATTCCCATGAGTAATAGTACTTATGTACCCGGCTACATTATACCGTAGTAAATCTAGGATGGCTGTCGCGTTTACTATTTAAATGTATTCATCCGGCTTATCCGGGCGTCATGCGGTGAGGCTTTCGTCACAGAATATGGAAAGTGTAGAGTCAACAATTTACTGCATTTAGACAGAACAGATACTTGGAGATATCTATGTGCAGAAAGATCTTCCGTTTTACCAAGGTTTTCTCGTAATATTTAGTTAAATATCTGAATAAATTGTAATAATAGTAGTTATATTCGCGACCTCATTCAACTTAAGTACCTAATGTAGTTATTTCTTGAAGCATATTGTGGCCAAAATAGGATTCTTTTCTTATATATGTATTACTATCAGTCCACAGGGCTTTGTCCGTAGTACAAACATAGCATATGTCACTCAGGGTGAATGAAGCTATCCAATGGTAAAAGAATTTTTGAAATCGGCACAGTAGGTTTTGAGTTTGATAATTACAAACATACATATAAAAATACAAATATTTCCTCATTACAATATTAGTATAGAGTATAAGATAGTATAGATATTATTATTTAGATCTAGTTAATGGTGTTATCATTTCATATTATAAGGTATATAATAAAACAAAAACTACCTTTGCCGACTAGTAGGATAATCAATACGTTTTCATTATGTGATCTCCATATTTGTAGTGGTGAGCCTTTCATGCCGAGATGTGAATAATTTTCATATAAGCCGAACGTTTTATAGAGTTTCCAGTTATGACACAGATATGTTTGATGTATCATGACTGAAATTTGGATTTACATAACAATATATTCAAATATTAGACTTGAAATGACAAATATAACCATTTAAATTAATTAAAACTATTGGTATCAAAAACACCGATCGAGATTCTCAATGTAAGAAAGTTAAATTAAGATTCCTCCATATCGTATCTTTTTGTAATTTCATTTACAACACAAGCTGAACACTCCATGTTCTCACTTCATAGAGTTCTCAATCAGCAGCTGCAATAAGATCACTTCCACTCCTGACTGAGAAACACTTTGATCCGGATACCTTAGATGTTGTGTGACGTTCATGCGTTCAACATGCCCTTGTAACTTTAGGTTCCAAGTTAAAAGATACTTTATCGTACTACTTACTATATATTTAATTAAAAATAAATAAAAATGTACGCCCATAACTTCCTTATTTGATGTGTCGGTATCGTCAGAAGAAAGTATCTCTATATAAAAATGTTTATGTGCACCAGTACACATAACCAAAGCAGATAACTAAGTAGTTTATAATAAAACAAATAGTATCTATTAATTCATTAAGTGGCTCTTCTTATTACAACAAAAACAATATATATAAAGGTCAGTGCAAACTATGCATTGATATGACAAACATGATTAGGTGGTAGAACAATTTTTTCAAGCATTTAATGTTAATATATCTCGCTGAAAATAATAAATACTTGTTCCAAAATTAAATTTTTTACCTTGTCTAACTCAAATCCGTCTCGTAACTCGCTCAAACCTTTAATTTGCACCAATCAAATGTAGTGCAAATGAAACTTATGGAATTTATATGAGCACAGCGTGGCACGTGTTTCGCGTATATTTTGCTCATCTCATCTACATCGCACGATACCAAACTAACTAAAACTAAAATGCAATTGTCACTTCATATATTTTGCTATGGTTTATTTACATGACCAAAAAGCTTAATTTAAAATTATTTGCAGATTTTTTTTTTATAAGCCTATAAAGATACCTATTTCATTAATCTATATATATAAAAGAAAGTCGTGTTAGTTACTCCACTTATAACTCAAGAACGGCTGAACCGATTTAGCTGAAAATTATCAGGGAGGTACTTTAGAGCCAGGAGAAGGACATAGGGTACCTCTCATCCCGGGAAAAAGCACTGTTCCCGAGGGAGGATTACCGGGGCGAAGCCGCGGGCAAAAGCTAGTTATAAAGTAAAGCTTGAGTCAAAGTAAATCAAAATTTAATAGGTTTAAATTCTCGATACAATTGTATTAATCCTTTAGTCAGTCAGTCGTTTTGTTTGATAAAATGATTATAACGTATCTCGTACCCTCGACTACTCGTAATTTCTAAAAATATACACTGCCTATACCCAAGTAAAGGTTGTTATTCATTATATCAAAAATAAAAGTAATCTTATTTTTTTTTATTATAAACATATTTATTATTAGTTGAGAAAAAAATATAAAGTTAATGTAAATTACAATAAATAAAACAGTAATAATAACTATTAAATTTAACCTAATATAAAATTGGACCCTGCGGCATAGTACCGAAGACGCTTGCAGCTTATAGTTGTACACGGGTATGTAAAATAAACTTCACTTCAAATATAAGTTTCAGGTTTCAGTTTCAAAATAACATCCAAACAAGAGTTGTAATTCCACTTCGAATGTTTACTTCCAATCTCGAAATGTGTCACTGACTAAGAGTACTATGCCCGTGATATTGTTAGAAGCTAGTTAAAATGGAAGTCACGTATTCTCATGACCTAAGTGGTCATCTAACGTACGGTCTGTATTATAGTCAGAGAGACAAACAATAGCTACATGCTTTTTAAGATACTATATGACCACTAACTGATATTAATCTTTTGTAAGTAATTCCTAAAAGATAATTCATCTCAAAATTATAACGGATGATGTTACTGATATTTTAAAATTAGTTTAGTATGAAAGGGTATATTTTGTAAGACACTTTCAAGGCAAAAGTAAAGTAAGTTTTGTATTAATCTACAAAATAATTTTGTTCTTAATTAAATAGGTGCTAAATAGCAAAGTTAGTAATGTAAGCTTGCCTAAGAATATTTTTTTAGATAAGAATATGAATATTTAGAGGAGTCACCGCAAAACGTAGTCCGAGGTAACGAGTAAAAATTAACATTAGACTACATTAACGTATAACATACGAATCATACATGTGAGGTCTACTTATCTAATAAATCTAACCTTGAACATTCATATCAGAAACGTGAGAAAATTCCGGTAGAAGTGCCTTAATTTTTTGTTGAAAAAAAGTGATGTCACTTTAGTAATAAAGTTTATTTTTCATTGGTATCTTATTAGTTGTCTAATTTTTAACCAGAACATGGGTACAATTATACAATATTGAGAACTTAAAAAAAAAAGAATTAAAAACATACTTATATTTTTTTAAGTACGTAACTATGATGCGATGCCCGTAATCTTTTGAAACGCATCTCAGTTCAGCAATCCCCCCGTCATTCTCTTATTTTAATGACCCGGTGCCTGACATCAACCTTCCTTGGGAATGGTGTACTATAGTAGAATCCCCAACCAGTCGGACGGAGGTACAGGAAGATGGAGACCTCTGTTATTCCCTCAGTAGCCTCTAACGACATCCATGGAACGATAAAAGATGGCCAAATAGTCTTAAGCATACCTAAGTAGGTATAGATGTAGGTAATAGTCACTCCTCTGACTTGGCTAATGTTTTTTTTTCTTAATTTGACGGCGAAGACTAAAGATCAGTATTTTGCTCTGTGAGCAGTCTCTACACGTATCGTTTTTACCTTTTTGGGTCACTGCAGTACAATTTGAGTATTATGTTTTTGCCAGTGTTTCTTTATGCGCATGTTTTTTGCCTCAGTTATACGAATAAAATTATTATCTGTCTATCTAATATAATTTGATGTGAAGCTAGTTCTAATTCAAAGGAAGGAGAAGGAGGGATAAAGACATTCACAATAAAACCATGCTACTACAATTTACATACCTAACTTAATATCGATTACTTGTGATAATTTTCCTAGAACTAATTATATAACTTGAAAGCGGTACACATGGCTAAGTAACTCAATAGTAGCATTTCACAATGTCAGTTATTACTTATTTATTGACATGAGTAATTAATTGGTTATAGAATGTTATATCAAGCGGTAGTGTCGACACCGAACATGTAATAAAATTGTTCATTTAATTGCTTTATGCTGAATTAGGGATTGTAAATCAATAAGAAACTATTAGCTCCTTTGGCATTTGTTAGCTAGTATAACACTAGTATGTAATTAGATACAATTGTAAAGAATTAACATGTTTATTAGTAACACGTTCACGTAGAAAAAATAGGGTTTAAAAAAATTCTAAAAGGTCTTTTTTGTCGTCGTCTTGAGGCTGTTAGTTTTTTTATGTCTGTTAGGTACAGGTAAATGAAAGTATTTTGAAAATTTCAAATACCTAAAATGCTGTTCGTTTGACGGTATAAAAATAAAAATAAATTTTTTTTTCATTAGTCTAATAAATGTTTTGTATGACGTATGTATATGAGTAGCATATTTTTTCAGTAGGTACTCCAAAATCTTACTGAAAGTATAAGAGGACCATAATTCTATGTCAACACTGTCTAATATACTAAAAGCGTCCAACTTCTCTATCTGAATAACACCCCTTACTAGACTAAATCAGCGAAATTTATATGTCACTCGCACAATCTAGCGTTAACACAAACAAAATGTACTTTACGCTCGTTACAGGCAAACCGTCAAGTCGTAATTTTCAATTTGTGTCCGGGTGGCCCGTAAATATGCCCACCATACGTCACTGTTGGGCTTAATCAGGAATAAGCGCCGTGCTTAGTTGAACGCTGCCTAGTGACTTTTATATTGCAATGTTTTATGTAGATATAATTTAATGTGTTGTAAATTTTGATATGTCGTAGTTATTTATTTACTTATATGGAAAATAATTTCGAAATTGCTGAATTGGTTATGTTTAATATATATATTTTACTTCGCGAGTATCTAATAGTAGACTTAATACAAGGGCTTTAATATTCGAGTTTGTTTCATTCTTTTCCCATCTTATCACTTTGTCATATTTATAAAGATCACAAATATCATCAAATACAAAAATGTATAACCGTTTATTTATTTACATACAGTAAATATTTATTTTAGATAGTCATTTATAATATATGTACCAAATCTCTGTGACATTAATAAATAAATATGCCATTGACGTATTGTAAGTATCATCTCTGTTATCTATTCTTAATCTTATACAGTATTTTTAGTTGCAGCAAGTTCTAGGACCAAGAACTTCGCTGGTTTTACTCAAAACTTTTCTTATTAAGTACTTAAGCATTATATAGGTAGCTGCTTTAGTTTAAGACACTTAAGTTTAATTAAAGTTCTCCCTTAAGCGCAGCGCAATTACTCGGCCCGTGTAAATGCAAATAAGTTTGGAACACCCTGTTGTTTATACCGGCCACTGCTATGCGTACCAACTACACCCTGTGTGTCATTTTATAAAACTAGTTACAATGGTCTGAGACGCTACAGTTTATAATAACAAAGTGCTGCAGTAGTTGGTTTCGGGTAATTTGAAAACTTACCGTTTTAACTCATTCCGGACGCTTCGTAAGTTTTACCGCAACGGGGAAGTTTGTCTTTTAGTTTTGCAGACATATTAATCTTAGACTTTGTCGTGGCCACTTAGACTAAAGTATTGCATTTAATATACTTTGGAAGTTTATAAATGTACCTTTTAGATTTATTAGGATACCTAGGTATATAGAAAAAATAAATTTAATAAGTACTTTTACAATTACTTCGGTAGCGACAAAAAAAACATTTATTAACTGTAACAAAAGAATAATGATCTATGTTAATTTATGATAAGCAGTTTACAGTAAGCAGTTAAATTTCTCTGGTTAGGATGTAGTAATTGGGAATACTGGTTATGTTGCAGTGAGTATAAATAAAATAGTTATTTTCACTGTTTTATAGTGTAAGAGTGAATATTACTCGGGCTTGGCGGGTTTAATTTATTTCTGTATTTCAAAAAGAATTGCAGCTTTCGAATTATCAATATAAGAAATGTGAGGCGCATAAAAAACGTCCTAATTGTCCAGTTATCGACATTCAAGAACCTCGCACCTTGTAATTACGAGGTGTACGTGACGTGAGCAGAAAGCTTAAAATTGCTAGCGTAAGGTTGTATATTACTTATTTGTTTAGGGCGACTATATACCATTTGTTTTTAATATTTTGTACCAATTAAATCGTAAGTATATTTGTTAATAGGTTGCCGTCTCCAATAATCGACTGGACCAATACTTTCTTGACCATTACAAACTCTATTATGCATGCCATAATTAATACGCAATGTAAATAATAGTGAACAAATGAGAGCGATGGTATAGTCTGAGATGTATCGACTCTACTTCGGCAACTGCGTTAATTCAATATTTTTTTCATATTATTTTCCACAAATATAAATTGTTTGTTATTTTGTCAGTGCCCTGTATGAGTCACTCTTTACTTCGTACGCGAAGATATTTACAAGTTGGGCGTTGATCGATGTCGCCACATTATTTACGGCCAGACCTACCCAACCATGTTTTTTACTATATGATGCTTATCTACGGTTTCCTTTTTAAGTGCATTATTGTACTTCTTTTTATTATATTACACAACTGAATCGGAATACCTACCTTGTAAAATTTTTCGATGTATACGTTATTAAACTTTATTTTGATAGAATCTATAGCTTCCATATCAGGCTCAAGGTATGATTATATCATGGTTCTTAGCCTAACAGTTTAATTTATAGTCACTTGTTTCAAATATATATTAAATTAGTAACCAATTACTTTCTGTCAATTAACAATAAAAACTTCTTATGACAAACCACTGAGCATTTATCAGACTGCTCACTGAGCAATATACCAGAATGTAATATTTCTCAAAGATACATTGCACTTATAAAGCAGAGACACAGTATGATTAATAAAGTTCAAAGCCCCCTGGACTGGGAGCCTGATCAAAACGCAGTTCTTCAGTGCTGCTGCGCAATCCCACTTGAGATATCGCTTTGAAGCCTCGTTTGTATGCATTGTACAACTTGCTTAAAATACATTCCAGTTAATGAAATGTATTTCTATTCTTTTCGATCAAATAAATGTGTGTACCTATACACATATTATATTTCGAACTACTGGCACCAAATTCGATAAATCCTTTTGGTGTTCGTTAGTGAAAAAAACCCGTGCGAAGCCAGGACCAACATCTAGTTTAATTGAAATATCATATTTTAAGGAATGCAAAAAAAAAAAATTTAATAAAATAAAATGAAATTTAAAGGTAGTTTTAAAACAAAGTGGGCAGCGTTAGCCATTACATTTGTTTATTTAACAATTTTATTATTATTTTTAATATAGGCGCATGATTTAATACTTATTATTTTATGATCTCTCATTTCATACATTTTGTCCAAAAACGGACACATAAGGCTAATAAAAGTTTTTAATATTGAAATTAATTAGACTACTTGCCTCAACTCATTCTATTATCAAGTTTCACAGAATATAATAATATACTGACTTAAGGCGAGTAACTCTTATAAGTTAAGTAGCAAGATAACAGTAAATCTACAACGGTCCTCGAATTGCATCCTGCTTCTCGTCCAATATTTCAATTCGCACACATTAATGCCTTCGGGAAAAGTATAAAGCCAGTAAATACGTCCAACCATTGAGGAACATCACGCAGTCACTTGACGCCAATTACCATCAAACGAGCGTTAAGATATTGGTGTATGGAAATTCGTGTGATGTAGGTACAATATTATACTGTATAATTGTAAGGTTATTATTTATATTGATTATTTATCACAAAGTATATAAAATATAAAAAATCTAATTTTAAAATAAAATATTTAGTAATAAAAGTAGCTTATTTTTCTTTTAAGTATTAATTAAGGAAGATAAATTAAGTAACACTACTACAAAATTTGTTACAGTTTAATCTTACAATAATTTTAATTTGCTTTTATCTGATAATGATTTTTTTCTCAATTCGTTCTGCGTAGTAAATAGAAATGCATATAGGTTGAAATAATCATAGCCATCTATTACAATTTCAGCAAAAAAATATATGATATTTAAATTTAGAATGAAAAATTGCTGGTAATGAAACAAAAACAAAAAAAAAAAACTAGCTGGTGATAAATTCTCATACTCAATATTACACACGTCCATTCAACTATTAATATATATTATATATAAATATTCATTGCATTCAGCAAATTGAATGCGCGAGCGCGTCGATTTACAACCGAGCTATCTACTGGTACTTTTTTAATTATTTGATCAGGAAACACTGATAAATATACGGTAGTAATTGGTTGTGCATGTGCAGTGTTGCCCTGTAATTAGTTTATTTCGATTCGCCCTATGTCCGTTAAATCTGTAAGCATTATCCCTGCCTTTGTACATTTCAATTTAAATTGTATTTTGGAAGGTGTTTTCGTAAAAATTAATATACTTATGAACCAAATTGGATATGCATTGCATATATTTTAAAAAAGCAAAAATACAATATTCAAACTGTCTGTTATGCTTTCTTAACCGCTGGTCTGATTATGATGAAATTTGGTATGGATATAGTTAAGGACCGGTGGTCAAACATACTAATTTTGGGCGCGATTTTTGTTTTATAACAATGAGGTCGTTAAAAGTTCTATCTATGAAAACTTAATTTATTCAACGCATTCAACATTTTACTTTCAAGTTTTTGATAAATATTCACTGTGCTTCCCTTATCGTACACAAAGTAGTAATTTTCTAAACTATATTTCAACTGAGATAGACGGTTGGAAGGATCTACCGATCGCGACGGCACGGGGCGCCACAGTATAAAAATATAAACTGCCAGTGGAGGATGTGTAATTAATTTATCTATTGAAACAATTAAATACATTAGTAGTTACTTCTCTAGTATTCATTACGGTATCCAGCTTATGAAAATACATTTCTTCCCGTAAATGTCGTAAAAGACGACCAAGAAATAGACGCCGAAATTTTTCGAGTATATAGATTTTGCTATTGTTGCATTACCTAATCAGTATTATTCAATTTTAAGGTTGATCTAAAGTTTTTAAGTCTTACTGACTTCCACCTTCGTCTATGCTGGTATATAATTGTCCTCTACCTTTGTTGAATGTTCGACATTGCAGTAGGTAAAATAGTGCTTATAACAGTTAAGAAAGTTGTTTGCTTATTTGTAATAACTTTATTGTATAAAACAAAAGTGAATACAAAAGCATAATGGCGGACTTATTCCAAAAAGGAATCTCTTACAGTCAACCAGCGAGTGACCGAGAGGATGTTTAAAAGGTAGAAGTAGAAGGTAGAAATACAATACAAAATGTTATATTGAGTACTTACAAATTTTGTTGTATAGATGGGTTATTGAATTTTGTATTAACTGGTTACAAAAATACGTCATCACACTGGCGTTTGCTACTCTATGTACAGAAGTGTTCGATAGTGCTGCGATAGGCGGTCGGCCATCGGGCGAACGTTGACATTTTTACTGCGCCAGATACAAGCGATAAATAACGTGGATTGTGCCCGGTAATGCAGGTGGCGAATGAAAACCATTTTGTTTTGGAAACGCTCAGTTTAAAAAAAAATCGAATAATAGTCTATTATGAAATAATTATCTGTTTCGACAACCTCTAATTTTTTATCAAGTGTAATTCTTTTTTTACTTTGAAACACTTAATGAAAACTCAATTATTTTTAGCAAAATATAACTATTATACGAATACTAAAGTTGTTAGCATTAACAACAAAACAAAAGGTAGCGTACTATATTATTTTAAAATGACAGTAAAATTTTTAATCCATATAATAAAACATTCATAACTCCCTACAATCGCTTCCCTAAACTTTTATAAAATCTAGCAATTTATTCCAGCCATATTTCGAATAGACAAAGACCAATGGTATTTTATACTCTAAAACCCACGGTGCCATATAACATTCTTTCTCTGCCTCTGACGCGGTGTAGGGTATCAACAAAGTGTGTAATGGCGCGGAAGCATCTCGAGCCAGCCATTCCAAGCCATTCTGTTCCTTTCCGCTAGCCACGCTCATTATCTGACATCGGAACGTTCTTTGTTAGCTTAGTTGCTTTATTTACTTTCCGATGCGGGGGTAGTGAGTTGGAGGACTTGGATAGAAGGAAATTGTATGTTGGTGTAAGTTCAGTTTTATTAAATATTTAATTATATAAGTAGCTATGTATCGGATCTGCAACAATCCTCAACATTATAAGGTTTTGATTTCGTCTTAGTAGGATTAAATAAAATATCATAAAATAAAATTCATTCATAATTTTACTAAACAACATTAAAAGCAGATTAAAAGGGTTCTTAAAGAACCTTTTTATTTATTCACATCGGTTGAGATCATAATTTTGCATGTTTTACATAAATGTTATGAAGCTTATCATTGTTGCCATAAAATGCAGGCAATTTGCTTATTTCACCCGCAACTTGTAATATGCGCAAAGATTTTATTGCATAACAGTAATCACATAAGCACAATGTTTGATGGGATGAATAAAAATAAATAATCAATAAAGATCATTAATAATAAACTATGCGCTTCCGTTGTGGACTCGCGCGGAATTTCCGGAGAGGGTCTGAAGGGGAGACACCCTTGCTGACGCCATGTTTGTTTCTCAGTAACATAAATAAAATTGGACATGATCTATTACTGGTCAACTAAGCAAAAATAAAAGCAATAATATGCATAATTATTTCATAGCTGATTGGTATAAACGACTATTGGATTGGTGATAGAATGTTTAAACTAATGTGATAGTACATTTAATGCAGAAATTGCTTAGTTTACTAAAATATAATTAAGGTCTAAGGCTATCTAGTAAATCGGTATTTATTTAATGTACAATAAAATTGTTCATTCGGAAAGAAAATTGTTTTTTCAGAAAGTACATTTTTCACCTGTAAAATAATTCTATGAAGAATTAATTTTTCATATAAAAATAATATATCAATTTTAACTTTTTAGAACAACTTATTCATTACGACCCATATGTATTTACCATTCAATTTAATTTTCACTTTTGTTAAATAGGGAACCGTTGCTTTAACGAACGCGTGGGTTCCCACATTATTTAAAATTATGGACAACCTTCCAGCCACTGTAATAAGAGATCTAACGCCTTTAACCTTCTTATGAGTATTTGTCAATCATGAGCTTTATCTGTACAATAACGAAGATCTTTTTACATTGGTTGTGTTGTATATGGGTGACATTGTTGTTGATTTAATTAATGAATAAGAGTTATTGCTGTAAGCAATTTAGCAATGATACGAAATGGCGACTGCATAGGGGCGGTGGGTGATGTTAAGTGGAAGATGAACATCATTGATTCATGTTTTGGTGTTTTATTTGTGTTAGGGTGCTTTTTTCATATTATTCGTTTGTCACAGCGATAATTTGATGAATGGTCCTATTGATAATTGAATTATTTATAAAGCATGTAATTTATCTTGCGGTTAATTTTAATCAAAGATCGGGGTGTTTTTATAAATTTAATAAAAGTAAGTAAATTTAACAAGTTTTTATACAGGGATAACTTTGCAGGATTCTCCTTTAATCATCATAAAAACATTTAATAGAAAAAAAAAGAATTCCATTTTTAACCTTTTTTTAGTATCATATCTAAAACCTGTATTTAAAAGGCTCAAATCTCGCTCGGATGATGATGAATTTCTAAAGAGGGTTTATTTATTAAAGCTTATAAAAAGAAAGATAAAAAAATACTTTTGTACACGTTGTAGTATATAATGTCATAGGTATTCCAGTTAGTTTTAGATTGCATACTTGTTAAATTCATTATTATATTTTCCATGATTTTAGAATCCATTAAAAAATATAATTTTATGTAAGTATAAACTTAGAATAGCAAATATAAATAAAAAATAGTTGTACGAAGATTTTAAATTACAATACATGTGCTTCCATCTACCTCTGGGTGGCGGAACTACGTGAATGAAGGCTTTCGCGCTTTTATACACGTTTTGGAACCTTTGAGATTGACATGATCCATGAGCGTTGTTATTTTTAAAATAATTAATTTAATTTGTACAACTTTGCTCATGATTATGGAAACAATAGTTAATGCAAAATAGTGTTAAAAATATAATGAAAAGATTTCGTACCTACTAAATACCTATGTCAAAAAAGTGTTCTCTGTGTATAGAGATTAAATTTTACCAAATCCTTTTTGTCCTATATCATTCTGAAAAATCCAGCGTTTATACTTTTACTCCTTTACTATAATAGTTTAGTATAATTTTAGTTATTTCAACAATCCAATCAATTTCATTTATATTATAACTGAAATGCTGGCGATGGTATAAAAATCTTACTATAAAAACCTATTTGAGAAGTTTTCTAATAAATACGCAATTTTTTCTACTGCTAGATATATTTTTAGAGGCACTAAGGTACCTTTATAATTTTTTCCACGAGGTCTAAAGTTATCTTGAAAGACATAGTTTCACTTTTTCCCTTTATTCACTCGTGGATATGCTGAAACAATTTCTGTTTCAATCATCTAGTTAGTTCTTAAATAAGCTATGCTTGATGTAAGTAGATGACTTGGTGTACTGTAAGTCTATTTGAAATTGAATAAAATAAACAAATAACAACCTAAATCACATATTACTACAGTATATCTTGCTATACAAAACCTCTTATAGACCGAAAATGAGAGCCATCGCTTACCACGAGTGGCCACCCTAGATAAGACTACCCAGGGTTAGGCCGGCGGCACAGGTCGCGATAACTCTGGTTTTAATACGTTAAAAGGTGCCCTAATGGCGCATTCGCATTCGTTATGGGCTATACCAACCCTCTGAGATACAGCATGTTGACAACAGCTCTATCAATACGTTAGCCTCGTATAAATTAAACGTCCTGTATTATATTTTACCAAGAGTAATTGGTAAAAAGATGTCGATTTTCTATTTTAATAGGAGTTGAATTATACATTTTAGTAGCGAAATGAGTGCTATGATTTTCTGAGTTTGATCCCCGGTTATGAAAAATATGCCTTTTTTCGAAATAATAATATTAAAGGTACGTGATATTTTTTAATAGACCTAAAGTATAAGAAAGGCCACTTTCGAATGTGTCGGTAATAATTACTATAAACAAAAATCTATTTCTGTGTAGATGTGTGTAAGTATTATATTCCTTTACGCAACTTTCTTAAAATTTAGTTTTAGTGCATCATTTCGAATCAAATACTTAGTTAATTTTTAATACAATTTTTTATTTTATAAAAAACTGGCTGGTGTGGGAAAAAAATTGCCGGTTTTTATATAGTTTGATTATGAGATACTTCTTATTTTGTTATATTTATAACAAGAATTTATTATTGTCATACTTATTAAACGGAATCCCTAATGAATACCAAGATAATTAATGAATCATTAAATCATGTATAATGTGACGCTAACTCGCTTTTGAACAAACTTCAAACGTTAGTGCTACTTCAGATTCTGTTACGTACAAGTATTTGTATAATTTAGTTATATTTAAAGTGTGTTTGTACATTGAACGATAAAAAAATTATGTGTCTCTAACTATCCTAGCACTTATTCAGTAATATAATATATTCTGTGCTTATGCCTTCATTCTTCTTACACCCATTTAGCCAACAGTACACATAAATTTTAATAAAGGTATCAGATTTAGTATCATTACTTCAATGATTCAATCAATCAATTTTTTTATTTGCGTATAATAGGTACAAAGCATGTTACAAGATTTTTTTTAAGGAGACTTTCGCCCAATAACATATCTACACAAACCTAGTAATGTTTTCTAAATCAGTATATAACTATGGAATTTTTATTAAAACCCTTTGATATTACTACTTACAGCTTGGAAATTGTAACAGCTAAACAGAAGACAATTTAAAAAAATCTTTTAATACGAATACACTACTGAAAGTTTTACAAAATATTTTTAATATACATAAATAATCCAGCTCGTTGTACCGACCGCAGCGTCATTTGCGATGGCGACAGCGTATTTTAATTAGCGATACATGAAAATGCTTTGAACAGCGCCGACTCCTGTGTGGGCCCGCATTACCCCCAAATTATAATAGCAATATCACATTTATGCATTCACAACGTTAGTTTACACGGAATGTTTGCCAGCTTATTAATGCTGCCGTCTAATTACATATTAAAAGTAAAAAGTCACGTTTGCGCCCAGATATTTTGTCGAGTGTGAAGTTAGCTTGTGGAACTGTTACATTCTGGCCTTCGAAAATTATTCATGCTCAGGTTCCTACGTAATACAATTTCCATTTTAAATTCACCTCAATTATAGAAATGCAAATCAAATTATGCATGTTCAATATAAAGGAGATTGCATAGCAATTTATGGTAATAGGTATTCGATACGATATTCACGACAATGCTCGAACGACGGTAACGATTTAAGTAGGCATTCGAGATTTCATTCCCGCACACTTAACAACCCTAATTAGAGCTTAAAACGTCATAAAAGATAACTGGGAAGTCATGGCGAACAACGCATTCATAAGGAAAAGTTTGCCGATTAAAATTCCTCTAACGAGTGGAAGCCATCTACTTTAATAAATACAAGCCCCTTCTAATTTTCCTCGGAGAGATTTAGGAGGCATAAATTTTGCAAGCTGAAAAGAAACTCCGTGAAAGAAGCCTGTACATTTTTACGACGGCGAATCTCATTCGCCCTCAACGGCGAGTTGTCTCTCTTTTAAATTAAATTTTCACTCCTAATTTGAAAGTATAATGTCATTTCACTAGAATTCTGTTATTAAAACTTTTAAATCATTCGAGAGCGTCGTAGGGTGAGCTCTCGTGATTCTTTAATCAAAATTGGATCATTTCTAGTGATTTTTTACGAGTGCACCATTCCGTCGCATCAAATCCTCATTAGCCACTTGCGTATCCGATATTGCTTTTCTTTGCGAACTGTCGCGATTTTATGGAATATTTAATTTCAGACCCTCGGTCTCGGGGAACATTTTATGTTCCTAGTTTTATACTTAGGTATGTTTTAAAATATTCAAGGCGTGTAATAATTTTATAATGTCTGTAAGAAAAGATTTAACAATTTTATATTAAATTATTTCAATAAAAATTTGTAAAAATCACATTTTCACTTATTACAGAGGAAACATTGTTTCAGATTGTTGGACCTTGTCCATCCGTCTATTATTTAATAACATTGTTTTTGTAGGTATTGTGGTAAACATACAAATAGAAATTGAACCTTGTAAAACCTTAAAAATACTTGCTTTTAGTATCAGCGTGGAAAAACAGTTTTGCAAATAAACTTTTTGTTACATGTTCAATAAAAAAAAGTTTATTTTTAAATCTTTTGTCTATAAATAAAACAAAGCATTGTAGAAACTAAAAACAGAAGCACATCTGCAAAACAAAAAGTACGTTCTAATCCCAAAAAAGTTTGACAACACATGGTTGAAACGTGTCAACCAAAAGAGTGCGCTGGTTGTAAATATTGTCTCGTCAAAGTCTGAAATGGTCAATAAAATGTCTGGGGTCCTTGACATACAGACACAGTTCAGTCGGTCTTTTATAGACCATAAACATTTTACTAGCACGACCTTGGGTAGGGTTTGCAAGGAGGTCGTTGCACTCAAATGCCGGATCTACCCTCGACGATGGTTATGAAAATGTTGGAACAGATTTGGGATTAGCGAATTATGTTTATTTGATTTGATTGGAGACTTTCGGGAATGACTCTACAAGACTAGAGTTAGAGTTTTTATACCTAAGTGAGTGTGAAAATAGAAGCGGCTACCATATTATTAAATATTTAGTACAGATGAGGTATCAATAATTATTAATTACATACTTATTTAGTGATGACTTCACATTCTGAGATACAATTATCAGTTTAGATATTATAGTTTTTGATTTACTTTTCATAATTAATTAACAGAATGTAGGTTTATCTGATTTATTTTAGATCGATATTTTTGACCATAAAAAAATATATGAGTGCTAAGAGTATTACACTAACAGCAATGTGTAAAGCATTAAAAGAGAATACAGACACGTAAAAAGTTTTTGTACTTATCTTAAAAAATATTTTTTACAATTGTCATAAATGTTTAGTGAACCCATTTTACCTGCATTCCATTTGCTGTATAACGTAAAATGCACTTTGCATTCAAAAGTTTCTAAGAAACTTAAAAGTTGCGTCAAATAACGGGCCCTCGTTAAACAAAAGCCTTTCTCTCATCAATAGAAGGGTTGTTTTTCTATAGACATAAAGGGTTTAGAATTGATAGTCTTTGTCACCCTTTCTTTGTTTATTGTATAAAAAGAATTGCACAAAGTGTCGTTTTGTGTTTTGAGACTCTATTGTGAGAACTGACCAGCAAACCGAAAAATGTATCTTTTTTACGGGAATAAAATAACTAAAGTTATGAACTTTTTGCAGTTAGTGCTGAAGTGTTGAAGGTAGTGTTTGATAAGCGTGTACCAGACATGAATTATTCTAAGAGCTTCAGACAAATGTGAATTTAAAAGTTTAATAAGTGATATTTTTATTATGTAAAATTTTCCACCTTAATTTTAATAATTTCTTTAAATTATTAGTGCTTAGTAAAGTTCTGAAAAGTACTAAAATTAGTGCCAATCACATTGTAAGTAAGTATAAAGAGCATTCAGTTTTTATTTTGTCTCATCCCTAAAAATAGTGATATAAATTAACTTATAAATCTTTTGTCAAGTCACTAATGTCTTTATCAGTTTAAGTTGTGCAATAAATGACTCATATTTGAAATAAGATTAATTCAATTTAAATCAATATCATTACGCTTTAGGAGCGACAAGAAAGTTACAAACATAGAAGTATAAAATCGAGCGCGGTCTCCCTAACCAGGCTATTTTTTTTTAATTTCTGGTTACAAATGTTTCTTTTTTTCTTTTTCCAATAATAAACATAATAATACATAAATTTAAATAAAGCAATATCTTCTTAAAAATATTCTCTCATAATAATCTCTTAAATATTTGATCCCAAACTGGTTCAACAAGTGCGTAGTCGACAAACACCCAAGAACAATATCACATCTAAATTTAAAAGGCAATCTCAGCGTGGAATCTGACTCGAACATTTTTACCCCGGGTTTCTTATCCCGCACCGCATAAATCCCCTCAACCCATATAACTCTCGACGACCATTAAAAAGATAAACAACTTAATATAGGTATAATAATAAACAACGGTTGGACTTTGTGGGATCCCTGTACACACCGTTCATAATTTTATTTATTTACGAAACCGTAAATATCAGTAGGAATAATTCCTAAGGCTCTTTGCGGGGATTAAGGGGGCGGTGTGGGCCTGAGAAAATTATATTCGGCTATAACAGTTATCATGCATCACCTGGAAGCTTAATGCTCCTTTTCGCAATCTCGAGGGCGGAAAGAGCGAAAATTACTTTTTCAAAGTATTTACATGTAAATAGATATGGCGTGTTTGGAAGTTTGCGGTGCTGTATGGTGCTTCTGAGGTCGTTACCGCAGTTGCGTAATGCATGGCGGTTGAAAAGGGTTTAATGTGTCTAAAAAAGAAATACCTCGAAGTACCGGTATTATTAGTACGCGTCATCATTTTTTTAAAGTTTTAGACCAACAAACTATTGATTAGGCTTAAATAACACTTGTTAGATAGATGCAGACACAAGTAGTACCATGGATATTGCACATATTTTACAACTTTGAAAACATCTTACAAGACTAAGGCAATATGTAAGTATCATGATTAGTAGTAGGGCGTAGTAAATTCTTCATTGGACGTAAAAGAAACGATAAGATAAATAAGAATATGTTATGTAGAGCTTGTGTTTATGTAAAAAAAAAAAAGATTATTTAATGTAGTGTAGCCATGTACTTAATTCATTTACCAATAAAAGATTATAATAATAATAAGTTGAATATGAAAAATACTCAATTATCAAAAAACTCAAAGATAACACATTTTTCCCAACACTCATTAAACCAAATCTCGTAGAATATTCATGTAAACTAAATATGCCATCAAGCGAATTTGCAATTCAGCGCTAACTCTTTCGCGGTGATATCGCTGAAAAAGCACGCCCTATACATAAAACCTGTATAATTATCATCCATTCTACTTATAAACTTTCAAAACGGCCTATACGTCGACTTAACCTTTCGGGGCGCGACCCCCTCGGGGTAAGCCTCCTCTTATAATGGGAGCCGAAGAAAAACGGGTGCGCGTCTTGGAATAGAAAACGCTCCTTTGAAAATGGCTTCGGCGGAAAGCTGAGGATTTATTTGAGGTACGGGATCTCCCGGGATATTTCCCGAGCGGATTTTTAATGGGCCCATTGTTTCTATTTTAAATGCGGCGTGCGAATGGAATACTCAATTGTGAGTCACTGTTGTTCTTATGTTATGAACGTGCAAGTAAATAGTGACTGGGAATGCATTTTGAGTACTCATTTCTGTGTAAAACAAGCGTTTAACTTTGATAAACTATTTGGGAGAACACAAAATGCATTTTGAATATAATCATGTCGTAAGTTACAAAGATTGATACTTCTATTGTTATTGTGTTGTTTACATACTACATCATTACTTACTATGAGTAGGTAAATGTTGCCACATACTTTTATAAAACTTACTCAAGTTTAACGAATTTATCATCGTTTTTAGGTAGGTATTTTATTAATATTTTGTATCACCATCGACAAACCTTACCTCAGTTTAAGGAAAAATGCTCTTTCATAAGCTTAACAGAAATTTCTCATCATATTGTTTAATTTTATTTTTATTTTCTACGGTTTACATCGTCAACGATAAAACGTCAATTACTTCTCAAAGTAAAAATATCATACTATAGAAAAAAATATTTAATGCGCCATAAACAATACAATTTTTTATAGTTACTTTTAAACAAGATATAATATCTATGTGCATATCGTAAAAGGAGAGATTTGTGAGTATATACAGTTGCAAAACTAAACCTATGATTCGCCCGCCATGGATATATAAAATTTTTAAAAGCTATATAGTATTTATCCTATAAATACAGTCGGCAATGCCCACATTGACGTTTCTAGTGTTATGCCATCGTCCGTGGAATAAGATGACCGTTTACCATCAGTTGGGCCGTATGTGTATTTACCTACTTAATTGTATAAAAAAAATTGATGCATATCGTTTAATATTTTCCGATTAATAAAAGCACATAAGACGCTGAAACACGAGCTCGTATCTCCGTACGCAGGCGGACTTTTTACAGCACATTACGGGGATATTAGCTGTGTATTTCACTTATAATTGAAGGAGAGGGCGCGCGTGTCGCGATTTACCAAGTAGCTGCTAATGTTTAGAAAAGATTTTTCTTTCTTAAGATACTTTGTAACTTCTAGTGTGCCTAGACCTTTAATCTTAATATAAATAATGATTCGTATAAAGTTGTAACGTATCGAGAAATAAAAGGACTCACTATGAATAAGCAGACATACTATGAATAAGTAACTCTACCGACAGTTTTTTTTATATATCCTTAATTGTCTCACTGCTGGGCAAACCCCTGTCCTTTTGTCTCCCACGCGTGGGCCACTTGCCGCTTCAAATATTTTAAATTTATCATGATGGTGATACAATTATTTATTAGAATAATATAAAGTGTACAACTTAACTCCAAGAGCAACAAAAATAATTCGTCAGATAGGATATAAAAGGAAAACCGTTAAAAGGAGAAACTAAGTTTTATAATTCTTAAATGATAAAATTGACAAATCCTTTTTTTATATTTTTTTAATCATTTATTCTTTAAAATATTCAAATCTATTTAAATAACTATTTAAATTTTATATCCACTAAATAACCATGAGAAATATAACCGACTATTAAAGCATTCAAAATTGAGTCATAGTTTTAGTTAATTATATCAGTTTTGAATATCAAACGAAAGCGCTGACTTATTTCACAAAAATAAATTAAGGCACGGCCCGTAATCAGAATGTTGTATTTTTTTTATCTCCGGAAGAGATAAAATGCTTAAAATAATGAACTAATAACAAACGAATGCCGGCCTAAAGCAACCGAAAGCAAAATTTATTATTAGGCAAGTAACACATCGTTTCGTTCCTATAATGAACATGGCTCCCTCTAGCGGGGGCTATTAATCACCCCTTCACCCCCCGCACACCCTTCCGAACCGAACTCCCCTAAAAAACCCTCCCCCCTCCCGCTCAGAATGTTTCCAATTCATCACGAGACCCCGCCCTTGACAACTCTATATGAGAACACCGCGGTCGGTAAGTCCCTTACCATAGCCTCTCACAGCAAACTAACGTGACTGCGTGGAGACTTACCGACCACCCTATGTCTAAAAGTCCCAGTTCGCTTGTGTTCAAGCTGTTCGCCAGGATGGAAAGGGAATTTCGGACCGTGCAGTGTATTTTCTTGTAATATCAACTCAGCTGTACGGCGGCCATTATAGATAAATTTCACCTTACCTTTATTTTTTAACGCAGATTCGATGTAGTATTGTAGTTCGATTCTTGTTCATATTGTTTAGAAAAATGTTTCTTTCGGAAATGGAGTTGAATTGGTTATTCAAATATTTAATTTGTTTGTAGTTAATTTATTTGTATTTAACGATGGATAAACTATATCTACAATAGATTATTTACTTTAAAAAAAAAATACTCTTACACATATGTGTGTTTCATAATTAGTTGCTTACGAATATATATTTTTGTTAGTCTTTGTTTTTAATACAATAGATCAGGTACCTACGAAAAATATAGTGCTATTGATAAAATTTTAAACAATGAATCACAATCTAGCTAGTAACACTGAATATTTCTGAATAACTATAGACAAAATATCTTTTCAAACAACTGTTTACTAAGGCAACATAAACGCTCTACAGTAGCAGTTTAATTGCTGGCACATTAAACGCATATAAATTGGTATTCATTGCCGCCCATTGAGTCCGCTCTCGAGGAACTATGTTCTATGAATATTTCGTAGGTAAGGAAGAAAATGTTCCTGCAGAAATGGGGTTGGGAGATAGATGTTTACAACTCGAATATTTTGATGGTCTCGAATAACAATAAAAAGAAATGTTTTGCAGGTTAACGATTCATTTATACAATTTGTCAACTATTGTAGTTTTATTTTGAAACAATAATTAGGTATTATATTATTGTTATAAAGTGGACTTTCGGCTCAAATTTTCAGAATTTTCAAAATTAGCAGAACATAATTGAATAATCTTATTTTAATTAATTTGTTGTGCTCTTCAAACACTATTTGGTATAATTGTTTCCTCTAATTGTAAGTATGATAATATTATGAAATAAATTATATAATTTAATATGTATAATATTAAATTTATAAAAATAAAATATAAACAAAGCAGAGTAAATGTCGTTATGAAGTCGTCTGCAAGCTGCCCGTCGGCATTGCACTTATATAACGCGACCCGATTACGGTTGTTTATTATTTTTATAAATGTGAAAATAATTTATAACGTAAAAATAAACCTTATAAGTACTGAGTTGAAACATATTTCCTAAAAAGTGTTTTTTTTTTAAACTTCTGCCGAAAATTTATTTTAAATTTTAAAGGTATATTAACTTAACTAATAATTAGAGGACTTTTTAACTCGCTTGAAAAGCTCGCTTACAAAAATCACCCAATGATTTAACAATAATGATTTAGTCTTGGTAGTATTAGAAGGTTCTTCCCTAAACTTATAATGACTATAAGCTTTTTACTTGTTAATTTTTTAATACAACAAAATATTAACAATTTTTTAATATTTTGAGTCATCACAAAAATTCCTAATGTTCGAACCGAATATTACCGATCGTTTCCAAAACATTTCCCGTAATGAGTATCATCACGAGTTCTACCAGTAAATTGTACAAATGGTATCACAATTTTTAGGAACAACATATAAGCACAAGCGTTTATAAAGAGAAATGAGAAAATTAAAATGTATATAATTTATTTAGTTTCTTAGTGATGAAAAAAATTACCAACGTGTTTAAACAGAATTAAAGTTTAATAAAATTAGTGCAACAGCTCCACACATTTAAATTTTATTTAATAAATACATTTTTCTTGGCGGTGGTAATTTACTTGTCTTTTTGTCCTCAGCCATCCATTTTACATCTTATACCTACGATACAACTTCATTATTTTATTTTCTTCAAAATAGAAATAAAATGTGTTTTAGGTAGAATGGTAATAAGTATCTATCCGCTCCCAGTTTACACCAAATCGCAAGAACAGCACCAGTGCGGGACTAGTTTATTTGCAATAAAGAAAGTGGAATCCCGGGCTGTGTTCCAATTACGGAGATATACGCAGCAATCCCGGTGACGTGTAGCCGAGCCGACCCGGCAATTATACATATTGCTCGAACTACGACTCTATTCACATATATTTTGTGCTCTATCTATAAGTACGTAATGTTTATTTTTTACTTTAGTTTATTCTTTTGTTTTTTCGTTGACAGTAAATTATTAAATACAATTTGATAAAATGGTTACGGGGATATAAGCAGCAATACCGGTGATGTGTAGCCGAGCCGACCTGGCAATTATGCATTTAATTAAATTTTGTTTATATTTACTTTTATTATGTACTCTACCTATACTAACTCGGTTTTTCTTATACTTTACTTTTTTACTTCTGTTTTGATTTTCCTTTTACATGCAATAAGTGGAATCCTGGACCATTTCCAATTTCGTCTTGCTGAGCTTATCAAGCAGTTGATTGTGTACTCGACATTACTATTTTTACATTACATCGACGATCAATTAAAAAAAATATGGCTTATTCCATTATGCTTACTATAAAAAACGTAATATTGCAGAATGCTTCAAAAAAAAAACTCGAATTATTCCTTACTAATTGTATTTATATGCGTGTACTTAGAGGCACTAATACTTTAAAACAACATCGAAATAAAAATTTTAGCACATCTATCTACAAAGTGGAAATACCTGTCTAACCCTTACCACATATTCATCGTCACAACATAAAATCAATCTATACTCAACTCTTCTCAATATACACTTCCATTTATATCCGTGTCTGTGCCCCATGTAGGGACAGATCCTCGGGGACACATCTACTAGTTTTTCCAAGCATATCTTATTGCTCTTTTGTTGATACCCTCGGTCGTTAGTTTCATCGCCCCGGGTCACCGGGTTGAGTCCCGTTCCTAAGATATTCCAACGAGTTATGTATTTTGCCGAAAACGTCTGCTTTACGTGTTGTTTTCGTGGAAACTTGTAAGTAGACGTTTTGTGAAAATCTTTAAAGTGCGCAAAATATCTTCCATCTTTTAACTGGGCATATTATTAACTTTTTCCGAGATACTCCATGTTCTAATAATTTTAATTATAATTAAAACCCTTTAATATAATTAACAAAAAAAAAGATTCTACTCTTTTCCAGATCTTTTACTTATAGATACACAAAATATTATACAAGTCGATACTGTCTACCTAGTTTTACACATTTATCTTCTACGCCATTTTCTTACTAAATTAATTAAGAAATTAACATTTTAACAGCACTAAATCAGACTTACTTTCCGCTATAGCAACTGAGACCAAGACTTCTGAAAGGATTAAAACATGCAAATAAAACAAACACCACTTTCGTCATAGGGGAATATCCCTCGTTATTTCAAAATGTTATCTTATTTTAAACTTTATTGTTCTCAAAATAAGAAACATGACGATATGGATGTATACGTTTTGCGACCCTTGTCTTGTTTATTCATTCGAATAGGAAAAACTTGTTTTGTTTACTCCCCATTCTGCTGCGTCAGAAATACGAATGGATAGCCAGTAAGATTCAGTTTGTTATTTGCAGTACTTATTTTTGTTTGTTTAGCTGCTAACATGTAAAAGATCATGTCACCCTTAATACTTGAATGTTTAGGTACAAAACCACGGATGGTAAATCCTCATGATATTTTTATTGGGAAAAAGTTTTCTTAAAAAAATTCCTGTCTATGTATTGTGTGCGTTCAGTCTTAGCGTATCTAATCTTAGTCGGAGGATGAACACGGTTTTAAATTCTATTGTTATCTCGGCACTAAAACATGAGAACATACGAATATTTACTAGGAGAAATTCTATGGGAATCCTCGTTGGCGAGCTTTTTGATGTCGAGATAAAAATAAAAACAGTTGCAATGGTTGGAAAAAATAGGTCTTAGGCTTACAATTTAGATTAAGAGCATAGTTTGTAAGTACCATCTGAGAAAATAAGTTTCTAGGTGTATTTTTTAGTAGGTATATATTGGAAGAAGTGATAGAGCTTGTTACATAGCTCATTTTGTTAACTAGCCCGTAGCTCACCTAGCGTGAGACTCATTTATATTGCACCTAAAAGTAGCCCATGTCATTAACTATATCCATACCAAATTTCATCAAAATCGGTTTAGCGTGAAAGCGTAACAGATAGACAGACTTTCAAATTTATAATATTAGTATGGATGGATGACACATTAGCAATTAAATTCATACTTAATAGGTTTCAGTAAACATAATATTGAAAAAAGTGTAATAAAGTTATAAATAAAACAATAATTTAATCATCGTTATCGTTTAGTTTTCATCCAGACTATATTGTAAAGCGGAGACCGTCCACTATGAAATGACACCCTCAGCTAAACCGCACGAACTTCATCGGCCCGTCTGTAAATGCAGCGGCTCTTAAACTTTTGGTAGTGTCCTTTAATATATAGTCCAAAATTTTGTAGGTCCAATATTTCAGGAACATACCTGTATAAAATTGATTATTGCAATTGTAATGTTTTTCCATATTTGATACCTAAGCAGAGTAGATTAAAAACACCTACAATTTTTGAATGATATTGGGAGGGAAAGATAGCTATTAATACAGACATACATTAAATATTTTAATTTTTAAGCTATTACATAGCTTTTAATGCGGGTTTTGAGCGCGGCGACCGAATCAAGAAATTCAGTAATGAAAATAAAACCTTACACTCCTCACTCGGCCGAGCGTTTGTTTGTTGTTTAAAAAATATTTTATTTTATTTCAGATGACCGCGTTTTGCAGAATTAGTCCTTTATCAATCTCGCTACATTGATTATGACCCTGACGCCAGACTTCAACAATAAATTTAGATGTCTACATAAAAAAATATAACTTCATATGAAATAAATATCGCAATCTATGTATAAAGCATTTAATCAATAAGACAAAAACAGTCAAAAATATGCCAATTATTTTTTATTTATTTACTAACTAGCTGTTCCCCGTGGCTTCGCCCCGCGTGGGACTCGGTTATATCGCGCCCAAAAGTAGCCTATGTTTGACCTCAGGTCGTTATCTACATCCCTACCAAATTTCATCACAATCGGTCCAGCAGTTAAGCCGTGAAGAGGTGACAGACAGACAGACAGACTTTCGCATTTTAATATTAGTATGGATTCGTTCCACTTTTTACTTAAAAAAATCTCTAAATAGGGAAAAAATGTTTGAGAACCATTGCTTTCTGTTATTCCACCCCAGCGCTACCCTTTTTAAGGGGATTTCTTTATGTTGTGAGAGCTCATTCGGAGCGTCCATCAAGACGATTCCAAGCATCGTTACGGTCGCAGCAAATGTACCGAAATCATCGCTTCACTGCCGTACCGGGCGGCGGTCGGACATATTGTGTACCTACTGGATATTGTAATAAGTAGATAGTGGGGTGTTTGATTCAATTCAAACTTCAGTTTGGGAGCCGTTTGCCGATTTGTTTGATTAGTCATTTTGTGGTTCTTATATATATCGCTTAAGGTTTAGTTTTTTTTGGTAACTACTTTTTTAAAATAAATTGAATGAATGATAAAAATACCATTGCTATTGTACTATTTATATTTATTTACATATCTACATTAAGACCTAACGACCAATCATATTATAATATTCTGCAGTAGCTTATATCAAATAATATGTTTATGTAGAGTAGGGTATCTTTCAATATTTAGTTTGTGCCTCATCTAACTAAAAAGTTTACAAGTAGGAGAGATAGGTATTTATATATATCAAACTCTATTCTAAAATATAAAGAGAGGTTAAATGTGGTGTCAACATTTTTAAGGAAGCTAGAAAAATACAAGAAAATATAATACACAAAAACATCTTATAATTAAAAATTGTACAATAGGACGTTTTGTCCATTGCTTGTGGACATTTTGCGGCGAGAAATTTTGTTTTAATAAACGCTCTATTGCGGGCAAGGCAGCCGTCGCGATATTGCCAGCGACACCCACTAATGCCCTCTTGTGATATTACGCAGAAGCATTATTATGTGCTTAGGTTTGACAATCACTGTCTGACTTGGGTCTTAGTCTTAGTTTGTTTTGACTTTAATTATATGTGATTATTTGTAACTTATATAAATTTGTTTATTGCTAGTTATGTAAGATTTGTAAAGTTCCAGGCAATGTTTGAAGGATTTGAAAATAGTCTGAAACAGAAGCTATTCTGGTTAATTCTTAACTGTGAGCTCAATTGCAATAATTTATATTATAACACAATTTAGATTTCCATTTAAAATCCAAGGTATTTCTTTCAAAGCTTCAAGATTTTTCAGCAAGGAAATTAATCTATGAACATAATACTAGAATTTGGTTATGCAAAAGCAAGTAAAAGTACCCACTTATAATAGTAGAGTATAGAAAAGCCAAATGCAACAAAAATAAACAACTTCAACAACATTAATTGCAACACAGCAAAGCATTTAGCCAACCCTCCAAATGAGGCGTGCAAACGGAATAATGTACTGTCCGTATACGGGTCGCTTGGACCACAGCTCCTACGACAATTAAGATCGGCGACTCCCCATGCAGTTAATCCGAAAATACGTGTGTTGGGTGTTTATTGACTACCAACGGCGTTTATCGTAGGTATGTTGACAGAAAGTAGCAATGTTTTCATGGAATCTCTTTTGTTGTTGTTAAAATTTGGACATAAATATCTTTGAAAATAACATTTTTTATTCATTTAGCTTTTGCCCTCTAGGTAGTTTGTTATTAAGCTAAAACTTTATACTCGTACTACTGATAGATATCTTATTACTGATAGAGATTACGCAATATCTGATTTTCTAATCACACTTCGTAAAATGAATTGAAGAACGTGACCCAAAATAACCTGACTTAATTAAACGGAAAAAAGAACTCAAAGTCAAATACTATTTAAAAAGTTAACAAGAAGTATTCAGTGGAAATCGTGAGTACCTAATAAGGGGCATAGAGTGGAGGCTCCAGTCCGGCACGTCGGCTTTATGGCCCGTTAGTGCTACTGAAATCAATAAAAGTACCGGAATGTACCGCACATGCGCACTACAATCGCCTCTCTCACTGACTCAGCTACATTCATTTTATAGCCACTTGTATTTGTGTCTATGGCCACTTTGTACTCTTTACTGTTGACGGGGTAAAAAAGAGGAAAAAAATTAATTGACGCGCTCGTAAATATGTCCGCTGTGGCAGGGTTAGAATTTACGAGATCAAAACTGAGCATTTATTACTTTTACTACAATTTCATTGCCTATTAAGGGATTATATGTTGAAAATATGCAAAAAAATATAATACAAATAAAATCTATAAGTTAACACAAACAATTCGTGGGCAATGAATTTCATATGACACGTGCATTTTGAACACCGCTTATTATTAATGGCTTTCCGTAAGAGGCTGTTTATCTGTCCTATGATGTATACATTTATTAATGTAGGTACCTTTTATTGTTCTTTGTGAGAAAATAGACTCAATGTTAATAAAAATAAGGTATACTCCGACTGTAGGGATTTAAAGGTTTATATTGAGAAATGATTTGGACAATCTTTTTATTTATTACACGGATAGGCCGGCCGGTAAATAAGAATAGATGTGACTTCCAGCTGTGACTAATGTAGGCTTGCCTTTGTACAAACTTGTATAAGTTAACATTAGATTTAATTTATAATGGGATGAAGACATTTTGAACTCCGCCCACGGTTTAATTAAGTGTTTTTATTTTTAAAATGTAAGAAAAACTGATTAAGCAATTTATTTAAAAAAAATATTATAATCGATTATGTCAGTGACGCAGTAGATTATTACATCCATAGTGTTTCTTTATTATTGGTAAAGTCATCGTTTTGTTTTACGTTATAAAATATAAACACTAAATTTTTTCACCAAAAGTGCAAAACAACCCTAAATCTGAAGCAAACTATATTAAAATACTGAATTCTTTTTCCAGGACAGATACGACGAGGTCAATTTCATACCATACAAACTTTTCCTAATTACTATTCAAAATCGTGGCTAATCAATAAATATGCGAATAGTTTCACAATATGGTTAAACTACATTCACACTTATGGCAAAGACAGAGCGATAAATCTGTGTTAAGCGCGATTTACTACGCTAACAATTTATAAGCGACTTTTACGAGAATTTTATGGACCGCCTGGCCATCAAACTGTTTTTTATGAAATCACTTGTCAGTTAACAATTTTCCGACCATCAGCATCACCACAAAGCTGATACGACGTTTAACGACAAGACAATTAATTAAAAAGGTATAAACGACACTTTTATATACCGAGTGCCTATAAAGAGTAACTTTTATGCGTCGTAAAGTCGATTGTGCGGACTTAGGGTCGATACTGCTGGGGTAAAGCGGATGTGCCTAAGTCTTTATGGGAAATGAAACCAATTTGTTATTGTTTTATTAATATAGTGTGTACACTATATTAATAAAACAATAACAAATTATTAATGTTTTATAGCTGTGTTTAGATATCAATCAATTAAATGCGCGTACACCGTACCAATTTTCGGTTTTTCATTATGGTTGAGTAGTAGAAAATGCTTTTAGCATTGAGTATGTTAATTGTTTAGTGTAAGTTTGTATGATTTATTAAATTCTTGTTATTTTTTGTACTTTGCAGTACCTTTCAGGTGTATTCAACCAGAAATTTTTAATATTGTATCATAGAGTCATTACAAACACTAGACTAATTTAGTAATTAAGGGTTTATTATAGCAACACTATGATACTACTGTAGGTATCACAAAACGATTTTTTTTTCCTTACCTACACATTGAATCGCAACATTTCAAAGTAACTTCGGAAGAAAAAGTCGTGTAGTCGCGGCCATAACAGTAAATCATGAAGATACAGAGAACGCAAACATCACATAAAAGCCATTTTGATCAAAAGACGACTGCCTCAGAACACAAAACATTGAAGGTGCATTATTTTCTGAGGGCCGATCTTTGAACATTAAAGTTATATAAAATTCTCTTGTATTATATTTGGTGCAATAAAGAGTGAATATAATTATTTTTATAGTAGCACTTTTATCACGATTAAGGCTGGTTCAAATTAAAACCAAACTGTCTTATTTACACTGTCTCTTTAGAGAAGTTGCTGTAATATTTCTAATCTGTATTGATAGAAGATGAAGATATCCATTTCGCAAAAGAACTCTTTTTCAATTTATTTTTGTGATATTTATTTATAATACCAAAACTTTTACTCAGTTAGTATTTTAAGTACTACTTACAGCGCTTTCTCTCTGTCCTACTTTATGTCGAAACTGTCTCAGGAGGCGAATAAAGGAGATTTACGCGCGGCCGCTAAGGAAACGCCAATGAAAATTGTGAGATTTTTTAAACAAACCATTAGAGAAAAAGTTCCAAGCCATTTGAGGTTTATTGTGCCACTATCGAGCCATTGTGCATTGTAGCCAGTTTTATTCACTGAAAATGTATTGTGTTCGTCAAATACTTGTTCTGTTATCATCATCTAAGTGTTATCCCGGTTGTATCCTATGCCAAATGACTTTGGAGTCCAGGGCCCAAATGTAATAAAATGGAAATACAAAAGAGAAAAATAAGATAAGATAATATAAGAATAAGTATCTAATACATATCTTATTTTTACATCTAATACATTTGTCATCGTATTTCTGTGACCAGCCACCGGTTCGACGTTGCTTTTTGAAAAGGATTAACTACCAAGTTTACTACTTGTGACAAAATAAATTATGACCTCTGTTTTTCCATTAGCCTTATCTTTCAACACCCATGAAAATGTGTGTCTGTTTCGTACGATTTTCGTACAATTGACAAAGTATAATTTGACAGTTATAATAACTAAGGGTAACCAGTTCCAATTCCACATTCACTTCCAAGTTTCCCATCTTTGAAATGGAGTGATTGCTACCATTTATTTTTACTGCTTCTACAGATATCTCTTGATATATTATCCATATTAACAACTAAAAAAATATTCTTCAAAATAAGTGTTAAAGTAATGTTAACGAGACACACGTTAATATTTTAATGCTTTAATTAAGCATAAATAAGATTGTAGCAAAAGATAAAATTCAAATTTGATATTGTTATATCTTGATCGCATTTTAATGGGGTCCATAGGCTTGATAAATGTTCGCGTGGGAATAAATACTTTAGGAATCCAAACTCGGTCGATCCTTGTAATTCCAGAAATACAAAATACGTCGTTTTAATACAATGTTGAGTAAGTAAGAGATAAAAAATAAGGTCAATAAATTATCGTTATTGCCATTATAATTATCATATAAACTGCTTATTAATTTATCGTTTACTGATAGGTTAATGCTAACTGGTATTTTAAATTAAATTGCAATGATAAATAATGATGATGAAATAAGTAACTATCAAGATATCAATTTCATACATATAAATCGTATCAGGTATTAATTTAATTCGTTTTAAAAATTAATTACTCGTATTTATTAAAAATTTAACTTTTTCATTCATTTTTCATCAATTGTCATAGAATTATTTTAATTGAGCAAAGGCCGATTTTAATTTTATGGTTAGTTATGTCGTTTATGGCTTCATAATTTATACTATTTACTTACATCTAGATACTTGTGCTATTGCTACTATAATACGTGATTTTCTTCTTTTCCAGTTGTTCCGGAATAGAATCAACGTAACTTATGAACAAGCATGGCGAAGTTGATGGAATCGAAAAATATATCTCACAACAGCAGTCCACCTAAGAAAGGTCGCGCTACTTGTGGAATTTTGGAAGTCGTTAGTCACTGCTGTTTTAAATGTCGGATGAATGATCCTATTGACCTGCTTTCCCTGAAAAAGAGTTGCGGAGTCAGGCGGCAGCCACACCGTTTGAAACCAGTGCAATCGGCTCTAAATGAATGATTGAGTAAATAAGTTGAGGATGTAACTAGAAAATCAGCGCAGTTGAATTGCCGTTCACTCAAAATAAAAACGTGCTCTAGAACTGAAAAGTAAAATGAAATAAAAGTGTCAACGAAAGCGCAAAATAAGTCGATATAGTTCCTGAATCACGCTGTATATTCCGGTTACGTCGTCCGTATTTATTTTGGAAGCGTGTAGTACATCAGGGACCGGGGTCGGAGGTCGAGGGAAAACGACAAACATCGGAAACGAACAACTTTCCCGCCGAGCCGGCGAAAGCTTAGAGGGCGAGAGAGCCACGTTTCCTGTGCCACTAGGGTGTCCAACATTTTTATTATCTATATATTATATATTTTTGTAATAAAAATACGTGAGATAATTATTTTTAGACATCCTTATATTACTGTGTAATGTATTTTACTATTTACTGGTTTTGTTTGGCGCGGATTGGTTTGCAACAAATCATCAAGGTGGCTTTTGAAATTCAGTATTTATTTAAGCTTCAGTTTTACATACTTTATAAAAATGCACCTTAGGTAGATAATAACGTTTTTTTTTTGCTTTATTCTCTCTCATACTATAATTTTATAATTCCTGACATTAAATCACGGAAGCACTTTTACTATATAAAAAGTGATTTCGTATCATATAATTGGCTTGTATCAACTATTCAATGAATTAATCATTATTTATTATTACAATAACCATTACTCGTCCAGGCTTAGCCAAAGTCACAATCGCAAAACGTTAACGAGGTACGACAAAAACAAAATGTATGGGATTGACATAAGATTGACCACGTGATTCACCGCAGCTTATGTCAATCCCATACATTTTATTCTTGTCGACATTCGTTAGCGTTTTAAAATTGTCACTTGGCTACGGGTACTGTTAAGAACAAAAAAAAATCCTTACCTTTCCTTTTGACTTCGCGCTAGTCGGGTAAATATAGAGAAAAGGTAGTTTCAGCACCTTAAAAAATATCCGTAAAGGGTATCTAATCTGCAGGCCCTATCGTTTCCTCCTTGATATATTTATATGCATTAATACGTTTTATGTCTATGAGATAAGCATAAATCCAGCAGTAGGCAGACCGCGACTACCTACCGCTTTATTGTTATCTCTAAGGCTATATTTATAGAGGGCAAATTGTCTGAGCAAAAATATAAATATTGTTTCAGTGCTTCATAATGTAGTGTAAGATATAGTTATTGTGAGAGATATTTTATTCCTTATTTACTCCGACGGCTTAGCTACAGAAAGAAGATCTTGGCCTCGGGCACCACAGTTCTTCACCGTATCCTGCTCAGCGCTACCTCTTTCCAGTTTTTGGAAGCGAATATTATAGTTGAACCATGGTGACGAGGAATCGAATCCTCTTCTACGTGCCGAGGATGCGAGAGGATTGGCAGTCATGAGAGCGTACAAAGAACAAGTACAGTCGGTCATCCTATGTTCATTACTGACAGAAGCCCTATTGTGTTCCTAATTACAATATTTAAAAATGATGTTCTAAAAATTTACGCAACTATCCTGTCCATACTAGAGTCTACAAACAAAAGGTATACATATCAATACATAGTATAAAACAAAGTCGCTTTCTCTGATCCTTATGTCCGCATGCTTAAATCTGTAAAACTACTTTTTTTACGGTTTTTTATGGATAAAGTGATTCAAGAGGAAGGTTTTTATGTCGATAATTTAACGTAAACCTGTTATTATTTTACAACAGATTAATTAGGAATATAGGTTTAAAATATTATGTTCTTTAAAATATTAATAAATAATGTACAGAAGCCTTCAAAAAGTTAGAAACTTCGGATATTCCTCCACCACATTACATAAATATAAAAACCAGTAAAATTAATATAACAAGCCCTAAAGCCGATAAAACACATGCTTGCCGGAATGTTTTAAACATTTATTGAAGATATAAGGAAAGCAATTTTGATGGCGGAATGGTGCAACTGGAACATTTTGGTACATTACTTCGCGGGCTTTCACGAAGGTTGCTCTACTTAGACTTTCGAGCAACACGGCTTTTGTAGCGGAACGGTACAAACAAATTATTTTAATGTTCAGTTGAAAAATTGAGAAGTTTTCAGAATCTTGAGGGTCTCTCAATCGAGAAGGAAATTACTTAAAGTGAATAACGAAAACAGATGTAGAGTTGCTTCTGTGCAAGTATATTATATTTAATGACGTTAAATAGTGTTTGTCTTAAGCTCTATGATATATGTAGGTATTTATTTGTTCATCATTTTTGTCAAGTTGATTGTACAAAATTATACTAACATTTTCTGTATAAAATAAAAACATATTTACTTACTTGCTACTTGCACTAAAATACATTCTTACTACTTTTTGCCGGTGCTTCAACTGTAATTTGTCGGACAATTAGTTACAAACGTATAAATTTGTTATGGCATAAAATGTACTCTTCAAAATCATTTTTTTATAAGTGGAGCTGTATTTTGTTCCATGTAACTTTCTTTATATCGCAAGACGCTAGCGAAGGGAGGCCGACTAAAGTAAAATATGAATTCGCGTCTTGGCTGTTTCGCACACACGTTACTTGTTTATCCTTTTAAGGGAGACTTCTCATTTCAGACAACTGCTATGATTGCTATATAATAGCCATTTGTACAAGACCTCTCACCCTCATGTCTGTTCCTAAGAAAACAACTAAACAAGATCGAGTTCTCTTCTTTCTAGAGGTCATGTTTAGCTGGGTGCGTAGTTAAGCATTTTCATAATGGTGTCTCGTGAATGAACGAAGATTTTCGGCGACTGATTATAAGTACAAATGTGTTTGGTTATATTAGTTTTGTTATGTTTAAGTAGGTTAACCAACCGTGTTATTGGGTGATAGTTGTGTTTAGGAAAATTGATTAAAAGTCATTAGAATATTTTTATTTGTGTTGATTTTGTTTAAAGCTAGTAGTAGGTAGTAGTTTTTTTAATACAATCACGTGAGGAGTCAAGCTAGTAGCACCCGAAAGATAGCCGTAGGTATAGTTACGCTCGTGGTATCCTTAAATATCACTAGCGTACTGCCAACTCGTGTCCTAAGATTTGCCACAGTACTCAGTAATTTCTCTGCCTCTGTCACCCTTCAAACCGAAACACAATGCACTATTTTTTGGCGGTAGAAATAGTTAAGAATGAGTTACCCAAGTAAATAACTATTGAATAAATATCTCCTTCGAGTAACTCTTCAAATTATTTTTTTTCAATTGATCAATGGTATACTTTTGAAATCTTAGTAAACAAGTAATCTAGATCTTAGAAATATGTTTTATATGAACGTTTTGCGTGTTTTGGCAGAGAGTCAAGCTATTCTTGGCTCACATTACACTTCACAAATGCACTCTCTTTTATATGTTATGTAAGTAAGTACACATAGCCATAGTTATATCCAACTAACAAAGATTCTACTTAACATGTTTGTGGAACAAGAATGTAGGGTGAACATCTTTTAAATGAAACTCGTGTACGACGTTATGTCAACATTGACATACAAACTCTAACTATGTTTCAGTTTTAATTTTGTCCTTTTTATTCTCTCTCCCTGCCAAATCAGTATCGCACAAAATTAAACAATTTGAAATGTAAAAATATATATATATATATATATATATATATAAATATTTTAATTAAACGAATAAATTAAAAAAATATATTTTTAAAGTAAGTAAAATACTACGAAAAAAAATTCAAACAACAATTACAAAAACTGACAACATTTTTATTCTGAGCATTGTGCCGCAAATAATTCAAAAGAAAAGGGAAAAACGCGGCAAAATTGAAAACATGCCGTTGTTATGTTATACGGAGGTATCACGAAAAAGGCAATCTAAGGAGGGTTGCTACCGGACGGCTGCGATGAGGAAATAAGAATTCATCCTTTCTCGCCCCGGGGGGCCGAGGGGGGCACAAGACGGACGACGCTATTCCAAAAACCCATTATACGAACGCTGGAGCTGTTTTCTATCTCAGAAAGGAACCCGCGCCAACCCCCCCTTCCCCCTCTCTCGCCCCCTCACCCTTCCTCGGGGATTCTCAACTTTGTTTATGAAAATTACCCATTAAAGTGGCTATGGAAGTAACGCTTTTGCCACTCCCGAAATTAATAAGGAAATTGATATTAGATAATTTTTAGATTCTGCCCGCTTTGAGGTTATTTTTAATTAGAACATGGCGCTGAATTTTCTGGCTTGAAATTACTACATTATAACCTTTTTTATGGACAAATTAGATTAATAGATACAAAATTGTAAGATTTTGGGATTCGTTACAATGAGTAAAAGGTTGTTTTGGTAGATATTTAGGAATGACAATGAAAACTACAGAAACAGTAAATTGCAGGTATAATTAAATATTGACAATACGAAATAAACTACTGTTCAAAATATACATTTGCCATCCGTCCTACTAATGTAACCAAAACACTTATTAAAACAAATAATCTACTCATGTTGTAGGTACCTATAATATAGTTTTATTTGATAGCTGACGTTTCTGTGAAGATTTTACAACAACTCATTACATTTTTTTACCAAAAATTTAATACGTACAAGATAATAGTTGCTTCTATAAAACTATGTTTTGTAATATATATTTAAAAATAGTCAATAAATAAATCTGAACATATTAAAAATATTATTATTGTATTTTTTTAAGGTTAAAATAAAAATAAAACCTTAAAAGACAAAAAAATATATTTTGTCATGAGTTTAAATAATGTGTGATTTTGTTTTAAGTACTGTGTGCAATAATAAAGTTATAATTTGCGTTACAATAAACATATTACTTATTTTTAAAGGTACTTAAAATTTATAAGCTGATCCATTTAAAAAAGTTATGTCGGACCCATTTTAAAAAGCGAGCATTTCAATTGCATTATGGTTCCGATTCTTAGTCAAGGTACTAAAAGAAATTGCTTTCCAACTATATTTATTCAGCACTCACCCTCCCGATTTACGACGCCATTTGAAATTAAATTAAAAAACAAAATTATTACACTTGAGCCAAAATTTAAATACACATTACTGTTCCCCTCGTTATTGAGAACTCGAGCGTTTTCTTTGCACTCTATAGATATTCTATCCTTTTCTGTTCCATACGTCTAACCTTTGAAAGAGAGAGAGAAAAAATATTCATAGCTACGACTCGTAGCTCGATATAAAGAAAGATTATCCGAAGCCCCAAGGAAGTTCGAAATTGCTATTGTAGCGAAAAGGATTATATGTTAGTGCTACGCTGGCGTAGAGGGTCTACGTTCGCGGCGGGGGACGGATTCAGGAGATTGTGTGACGATGTCTATTTCTACTTTGGTATTATTCTTGTTACTTCTGTCAAATATATTATGATATGCATTTTTGTTAATATTATTTAGGCACTTGACTTCTAAGTATGTATTATATAGCAGACAAACAAATAGTGTATATCTGATTTTCAGACTTAGTCGAATTGTCTTCAATTTGTCAGTCACAAGTCAGGCACAATTTCGTTCCACTAAGCTGACATTATATGGTGTGTGGTTTCATCAAGGCATAAATTTAATGTAACAAATAAAAAGAGCATTATAAGAACTACTAGTTTCTTTTTTTGCCACAATCTTCATCCTTAATTCTACTTCCCTATTTTATAATGTCTATGTCTCTCATATTTAAATAATTATTTAAATAATTGTTATCGAGATAGTTTTAATTCTGGAGAAATACGTTTCATAAAAAAATGACTGTCTTATAAATCCAACGGAGATTTGATTTTGAATAAATGTTAAATTTTCATGGATTATTTGATAATATATCCATTTAGAACATTTTAAATAATTATTTACCAATAACACCACTTGAAAATTTAAATATATATACGATTATTGCCCATTTGCAACTTAAAATAGAAAATAAACATCTGATATCACAACAAAGCAGTTGGTAGTGGGCGGTTTAATCCGGATAAATCCGGGTAAATGCCGTTGGCGGGCCGGGTCTGGCGCGGGCGATACCCGGCCTAGCCGTGCGGTGTTAATCCTCGTTTAAATACTGATAAAATTCGTACCTGTATTTACTACAGTATTTTATGAATTAGCAAATGTATGAATCAACAAGCTAAAAATATTGTAGGTACATTTTTGTTTCGAAGTCAAAGTTCAAATCATCCTTCTTAATAAAGGACACGGTTTAAACTTGGGTTTTATACTGATGTTTTATTTATTACTCTCAAATACTAATTTTAAAAGATAATGTGAATAGTTCATCATTTTTCCCTAGTCAATGCCACTTTTGCTAGTAAGTTTTTTGGTTGACTAAATCTAAATTGCGAACACAAAATTATTTAGTCAAATTATTTAACTATATTAAGCATTTTTTAATCATAATCGAACTTATATTGACAATAAATAACATTTCGCTAATAATTAGTGAGTACATAAACAGAAACACATAAACCAAATAAACATCTACAATCTAGCATTAAAATTACAAATTTACATATCTCCATCATCATAACGCATCAAACTATGAGGGTTGGATAATCCCGAGCGTATAAAGGGATCGAAAATGAAACATAAATTGCTGAGACGGACTATTCGGACGATTAAGCCCATTAACATGGCACGGGTCACTGAGGGCCTGGAGTGTCCCTGTCCAATCAACAAACCCTTTTATGCTTAAACCAGCCACCAAGACCTCCCATCCGCTGAAATTTCTTCGGAAATGCGGAAATTCGATTCAAAATGCGCGGCGCATGTTTTAATGGTTAGTCTGTATCAGAATTCATGATAGGACACCCTGTACGCCCCCACTCTCAAATATACGGTAACGATCGCACCACAATACCATAGACGATAAATATGGTTTGTAGCTACATATGCCGGAGGCGCGTACAGTCGCGGTATTTGTATTGTTTATGCGGTATTAAATTGTTAGAATGTTGCCCGGTTATTGCCGAAAGCGTATTTGCTCGTATCGTTGTGGAAGTTATATATATTTGCTTGGGATTGTGTAGTTTTTTTGCAAAATTTAGGTTACAAGGAAATTGCAGAAATGGGTTTCGCAGAAGGATGACATTGATTTTTGGGTCAATATAGTTGTATTCTAAACTAGTAAATATTCCTCCTGGATCCGAAATCCGCTATTACAGAACTATTAGTTTAATACAAATCTAATTAAATAATTGAAATACTTTTATAACATTGGTAGATTCTACATAGCGTGATAATTAACAATAAATTACGATGCGTGTAACGTAACGCATTCACATCGCGCTTTTTGTACTGTATAAAATATTTTTTACAGAAAAATCCCGAATTTCAATTTTGAACCACCGTTGAAATACTAAAATATTTAATAACATAATGTTAATAATCTTCAAATTGTGAAACGTATTCCGCGCGGCGCCAGAGTCACCGTTGCTAATCATCTCTCGCAGCTTATTCAAAAATGTTATAACGGCAATACTCAAAACGATAGGCAAAATCTGCTTTTATTTCCTTATTTAGTGTTACACGGTAAAAAAGATGAACTAAATTTATCGCTGACCCAAAAAATTAAAAATAACTGCACACAAAATTCAATCCCTGACACCAATAAAATTCTTAGGGTCAGTCATAACAATACCAAGATGATCGAAAACAAGATAAGCGACGGCGACCTCAAAGGTGCCGCTCGTTTATTATTTTCAAGCGATGTGTTATCTCCAGAAACCCCAGAGACTCTTTCGGCCCTACAGACCAAACACCCCCCAGCTCCTGCAACTCCTTACTTTTTGGACCCTCCGACAGCAAGCCAGTCATGCTTGCAGATCAAAAACAGTGATGTAACAAATGCTATTTTGTCTTTCAAGGCGGGTTCTGCAGCAGGTCTGGATGGGCTTTCACCCCAACATTTAAAGGATTTAACATCTCACTCTGTGGGCGACGCAGGTGAAAACCTAAAAAACTCTATTACAAAATTAATCAATTTTATGTTTTTAGGAAAGGTTAATCCCGACATTGTACCTATATTGTATGGTGCAAACCTTATCGCACTTACTAAAAAAGATGGAGGGGTGAGGCCAATTGCTGTTGGAACAACACTTCGGCGCTTAGCCTCCAAAATTGCTGTTCGACATATTTTATCAAAATTACAAACATCTTTCGAACCTACTCAACTAGGCTTTGGAGTTAAGGGAGGTTGCGAAGCGGCAGTGCATGCTCTCCGCACCTTCCTTAACACCACAAAGTGCGAAGTGTTACTAAAAATTTATGTAAAAAACGCTTTCAATTCGGTTAATAGAGACACCTTGCTGTCAGAAATCAAATCAAACATTCCAGAAATTTACAACTATTTATTACATTGTTACGCGGATCCATCTGTGTTAATGTACCGATCACATGAATTATCATCGGAAGTTGGTTGCCAGCAAGGTGATCCTCTGGGGCCAGCAATTTTTAGTTTAGCAATCAATCCTATAATACAAAATTTGGCATCCAAATTCAATACTTGGTACCTTGACGATGGGACCTTAGGAGGTGATGTCAATACTGTACTATCAGATCTCTCCAAGGTTATGAAAAAATTCAAGTCAATTGGTTTGGATTTAAATTTTAATAAATGTGAACTTTACATTCAAAATGCCCTTTTAGATATCGATCAAATAAAACATAAATTTAACCAACTCGCTCCAAATATAAAAATTGTTGACGAAAAAACTCTTCACCTCCTTGGTTCTCCCATTTTTGAGGAATCGATTCCAGTATATATTCAAAATTCAATTACAAAATTCAAAAATTATTCCCATCGACTTCTAGAAATCAGTCCGCATTTTGCTTTTTCGATTATGAGGTTTTGTCTTTTCGTTCCTAAATTAACCTACGTGCTTCGCTGCTGTCCTCTTTGGAAATATATAAATCTTTTAGACCCAGTAGACGATTTGATCAAAAATATTCTTCAATCTATAATAAATATACAGCTAAGCGAGCAGTCTTGGATTCAGGGATCTCTTCCTATCAGACACGGTGGCTTAGGGATCCGCAAAATTTCTAGTATTGCTCTACCGGCTTTTTTATCATCTGTCCATGCTTCTTTTTATCTCTTTGGTAAAATCCTACGTTCAAACTGCGAGATTGAGGGCATGGACGATGCTAAAAAATCCTGGTTAATTGCTTGCCCCGGTCAAAATTCTGTACAACATCCAAATTTTCAGCGGAGCTGGGATGACGTAGCTTCCAAATTAACTTTTGATTCTTTGCTCAACCAGTGCTGCACTTCGGGTCGAGCCAGACTCCTCGCTTCTACTACCAAAGAGGCGGGATTCTGGCTCCAAGCACACCCGTCAGCAAGCACTGGTACATTCTTAGATCCCCCGACGTTTAGGGCAGCTATTTGCCTTCGGCTAGGGGTCCCGGTCTGTGCCCCTCATCAGTGTCCATGTGGCAGTACTGTCGACCGTCTGGGGCATCACGGGCTATCTTGCCAGAAAAGTGCCGGCCGCTTCTCAAGGCACGCTGCTTTGAATGACATCCTTCGCCGGTCTCTTGCCTCGGCCAATGTACCAGCAATTTTAGAACCAACAGGCATATCAAGAACCGACGGCAAGAGGCCGGATGGGATGTCTTTGATTCCTTGGAGTATGGGCAGGGTGCTGGTGTGGGATGCCACATGTGTGGACACACTAGCTCCTTCTCATCTCCAAGGAACCTGTGTTAGGGCAGCAGCGGCCGCAGAAGCGGCGGAAAAAAGTAAAATTAATAAATATAGCGGTCTCGGCGCCGAATACATTTTTATGCCATTCGGTGTCGAGACTCTGGGTCCGTGGGGCCCCGCAGCAATGGGCCTCTTCAAAGATATTTCGAAGAGGCTTATTGATGCGACGGGAGACCGAAGAGCTGGCGCTTTACTCGGCCAACGAATAAGTTTGGCAATCCAACGAGGAAATGCTGCCAGCATCTTCGGAACATTGCCACATGGACCTTTTCTATGATTTTAGGTAAGTATTTTTGTTTTTCTTTTATTTTTATTTAAGTCTTTAGTTTTTATTTTTTTTTAAGTTATTGTATATGTTAGTGTATGTTATAAATGTTTGTGTATTTCCAATAAATCTTTGTTCTATGTTTGATGAGAATTATATTAGATCGAGCATTTTAGTGGCCATTACTGTTGTCAGATTTTTGAATACACTTAATATAAATAAATAAATGAATCCAAATTGAATCAACGATTGCTAATCAGAATCTAGAATAAATAAGTGATAGGGATGAACTTCCAAACTTTAATTTATTATATTACTAGCGACCCGTCTCGGCTTCGCGTGGGCATAAAAACCTTGCTCTTGAATTACTCTATCTATAAAAAAATACGCATCAAAATCCGTTGCGTAGTTTTAAAGATTTAAGCATACAAAGGGACATGGGGACAAAGAAAGCGACTTTGTTTTATACTATGTAGTGATAGTGATAGCCGAAATAGACGTCCAGCATCTGGTTGCTCTATGTTAGCCTCGGAGCTGACAATTGATGACATCTGATGCTAGATCGCAAGAAATTGCTTCGTATCGTGTAGAGAGCCAAGATCCACTTATGGTGCTACCGAGTCACTGAAGTAAGTACAGAACTTAAGTAAGTAAACATAACCAGCGACCTCTCTGATAGTTAACATAATCTGATCGGCCAAGGCAAACAAATAAGTAAGCAAATAATTCTTTGATGAATATGTTAATGATCTTTGGCACTCTCATTTTGAGACTTTACCCTTAAGGTCGCTGGAGCTACCGTAATAAATAGATTGAGTGAAGTTACGTTATTTATGATTTAATCATCTTTCTTGTCGTGTCGTTGACCCCAGTAGTGAGCCCAGTACGCTGCTACTTGGACCACATCCGTTGTCGCCCTTATTAGGTCACTTCTACTGCATTTAGCAGGGCATACGGTATATGAACTGTGTACACGACAAAATGTGCGGCATTGTTTGCACTGGCTCTCCACACTGGCATTGAAGGCTGTCTGAATAACCCCATTTCTGCTTAACTTAATCATAATTAAATCAGATAATACAAGTGGAAACCAATGAAAATGTCTGTTCCAAAGAATATAATAAGTACATAACCTACTACCGCGAATGAAATGTAAGAAATTCACCTTCATCCTTATAGCAGTATAATGAGGTGACAGTCATTCTACGTGACCTTCAGACCTTAAGGCATTGTAAGGCAGGAAGGGAACACGCAGGAAGCAATAGGTACGCGATTTTATGGGTTTTATGGCCGTAGTGGTGCCTTAGATGAGCTTAGCCCCATCCTATTTCAATAATAACGATCTAAGGAAGCTGGGATATGGGACCGCTATGTACTATAATGATCGTAGGTTAGTTGGATATCTATTTAGTATCTATAGAGCGTTAAGTTCAAAATATTATATGCAGAAGTTATATGTAATTACATGGTAACACAGCGTTTTAATTAACTTCTCTCGAAATGAAAGATAACTTTTTTTTCTTTTGTGTCATGCATATTTATTTACACACATATCTAATGACAAATATATATTGACTTAACTAGTTAATTTATTCAATAATTTAACAACAAGGTTTATGATCGTCCCGAAAAAATAGCATTACTTTCAAGATTTTTTATTGTTTCACCAGCTTATAATGTCGCTATAACAACGTTATAAATTAACAAAGTGCTGCTGATTGCAATAAAAAATCAAATGTTAAACAACTTCATTTTAATGCTTAAAAATTATCTATTTAATTGGTTAATATACAATGCTAGCTTTTTGCCATTTGGTAGAAATTTAGTGGTTTTCTGTAAACCTATAAAACATTCCACAGCTAAACGTAGTTTAACTGTAAGCCTACTTATTTAAATAACTCTTGAACACCTAAAGAGGCTCACATTTCCTATGCATTTATGTAGGCAGGGAATATAAAATTTACGAGTTATGCTAACAAAACAATGGGTATATAAAGCTCATGTAAAAAATATGAAATTTTTTGATTTTTAGCCCTTACGTTAAAAAAAATTACAAAACAGATAAAATTTTAAGAGTAAAATAAAGTCTAAAGTGCAGTCTATATGATTTAATTAAATGGTGTTTTAAGTATAGAAAAATGTTTTAAGTGACTTATAACGCCATCTGTGGAAGAGGTACAGAAGATGTGACTTTATTTTACAGGGATCGGGATTAATATACCGATCCATGTAAAATAAAATCACATCCTCTGATAAAACATTAGTTTTATTAACCAAATAGTCATTGTTTAACAAAAGACATAAAAGTTGTAGGGAAAGTATTCAGTTGTGATGATTTAATATGCAGATTGGGGATCATTTTGGTACTTTGACATAATGATGTATGCTATATTTATATTATTTTTGTTTTATGCCAAATAAACATTCTCTTGCTTTTTCTTAGGTATATATATTCTAAATCACAAATTCAATTTCGAGCTGTTTAGGTACGATTTGTTTAGGTATAAACAAATGCAATTCTTTGCTTAAAATAACTTGTTAAAGATAAAAAATAACTTAGGTATATAAACCGTGTTCATATGTAAACAATATTTTTCGAATAGACAAATAAATTATAGAAATGGCAGTGGGACTGCGGACACGGTCCGTGAAACAGAATCACGCCACATTGAACACGCTCCGCCATCTCTGTCTATTGTTGTAGCATTGAAAATGTTTGTATTTCCTAATATGGTCATGTTGTATTTGTTACTATTGATATGTAGAAATACTGTAAAATATGCCTATTCGGATCATTTCCGCCAATATATAAAAAGCTTGGTGTGTCTTAACCCCTTATTCATTAAAAAAACAAACAAAAACAAAAAGTTTGTTAAGCCCATTTTCATTAAAATATTTTTAATATCTCTCTCTCATACTTTCATCAATTTTAACGCGTAAGAACGAGACAAAACACAATTTAGTTAATAAAAAAGAATCTGTAAATATATTAGTCGAAGTTTTAGGTTAATTTTTATACTTTTTTACTGTTAATAAATATAGTACAAACACTTTACAGAGCTCATGGTCGCAGGCAGACTAAAGTAAAGAGAAGAGAGCTCTGTAAAGTGCTTGAAACGTTAGGTATAAATAAGTATGCAATAAACGCGATAGAAAACCGTATAAAATAGTTTAATTTAATGTGTAAAAATCGCGAAAACATAAGAAATCATTATAGTACAAACATACAAAAATTTAGTTAATTGGGCTTAACTAACGTTTGTTATTTTTTTATGAATAATTGGGTTGATATTGTTTTTATTTATAAAAACTTTATTTTTCCATAAGCACAAATTACTTGCACAATAGGCTGACTTAATGCTAAAAGCATTCTCTAGCAGTCAACCATTGGATGGAACAGATAATCAGAAATTTAACATATTTTGCTTTTAGTGTAAGTATAGTTTGTGTAATATGGAGTTTGTGGCGCCGCTTCTTCTCCACTTGCATTGGAAGTGGTGGTAAACTTAATTTGAGTAATGATTGACGTCAATAAGTGATACGAATATCCTATATTGAGAGAAAAACAAAAAAAAAAAATTGTACCTATTTAATTTTGTTCATAACATAAATATTAATGGCTGATCTAAAACCGTAGGCTTGTTAACCAGAACCTATCTGTGATACAAGAGTAACAACATAGGTACGAGGTTATTTTTGTCTATATTTATAAATAATTGAGTTACTTTTAATTAGGTATTTAAAACGCTATACTATATTATATTGCTGGAAACACACTAGTATCCAAAACTATTTACTGTTAGGATGAAAAAAAAATTTCTTCATCTCTTGCCTAAAAAGTAAGTGGTATACTTACTCAGCAGCAGGTAAAAACATCGCAAAAACCTAGTCACACAAATGAAACACTAAACTTCGTTAATTTTACTGAGGTTTATTGTTATTCTTATATAAATACTCTTTTCTCCTCTATCAATTCCTATTAGAATACCAAAGGCATAAAATTCAAATTTCCTTTGTTGGTTAGTCGCTGAAACTAACAAAGTTATGGATTGGTAACTGTTATAACTCCAGTAGGGGCCACCAGGGAAATACCAGATATTTGCATGTTTACTGACCCCCTGACTGTTACTGCCCTTTGAGTTTGCATCTAATTGTTATCTATTGTCCATGGGAATGTATGAACTCTATGTGTTATGTATTCCCTGGTGATATTAATTATATTGGTTACTTTTTCTTATAGTTGCGTCGTACAATGTAGTTATACCTATACAAGTAAAATAAGTTAGTACAACATTTATTGTACTATAGAACTGCATCCATCGATACAATGTGTGACAAGATATACAGTAGGCGACCTTATATATATATATATATTAAGACTTTATTGTTCTTGTTCTTGTACAAATTATGCAATGGGCGGACTAAATGCTACATTCTCGATTTCGATTATCGAGAGCATTCTTTACCAGTCAACTATTGGGAGATATAATATGGATATAAATATGCTTATGAATAGAGTTCAATAAACATGCTCTGATACTCGTTAATTTTGGCAGGATGTACTTAGTATACTTACCGTCTCTTCATGACATTTACAGTAATTAATTAAGTAGATTAATATGAGAAGGGATGATTGATTGTTGAATGAGTTCGGTGTAAGTTCATAGCTTTAGAAGAGAAAAGTAAAAAAAATAATCATAGCTATTAAAATGAACCCCGTGAATAGATTTTCACGGGATTACATTTTCGTATCACTTTTAAGGTGGAAAGTATTTATTTCCTTTTATAACTTTGTTCAAAACTTCCTCGAGTTCCTAGTTCTTATTATAAAAACATGGAAAGTTTTAGCAACATTTTTATTCTAATAAATTAGGCGTCATACAATAGCTTGCATCTATTACAGATATTAAAATGTCAGGGATTTGGTTATAGTTTACTTTAAAGATTTAAAGCACAATTATTTTGTATCACGCTGTTTACCTAGGCTATACACACACTGGCAACAAAGAGTAAACGCTGAAAAACAAAAACCCCGAATTCGAAACATAAAAATATGTCACAGAGAGAGACAGAATCGAAATTTAAAACATGGCCGGGCCATTGGCGGGAGAGGGCCGAGCGTAACTTCCGTTTTCCACAGCATTGGGCACAATTTGAAATATTTTAGTGCTGTTGTAACGACTTGATGGTACTGCTCAGGGCCACTTATATATCTCTTTTATCTTTTGTTGGCTCGCGCCCCTTGCCCTTCGTCAGATAAGTTTTCTGAGAGACTTTTTAGGTCGCATGGAGTGGATTAGAGAGAGTTATATTGGGATATCGTAACATTAGTGTCGTCGATTGGGATATCCATCAAATTGTAATATTATCTTTGTATTTTATTCATGAATCTTCCAAATTAATATTTTTATATGAACTTATAACATATTACAAGAATATTTTGTTTTCTTTTTTCATACTTGACTGACTAGAATGATAATCATATTAAGGTTTTCTCAACCTCTCCTATAACGGAATTTTCAATTATTTCTATGATGTACTTACCTAATGAATTACGTTTAGCTATGATATACCGCCTGCCTGACATAAAACTTACTTCGGAATACTATTGGTGAGATCCACCACCCGTCGCTGTTCTAGTTTTTTAGCTTCAGTTATTTGATCTGAAAGAAAATGCATCTCTTCATACCTACATAAGACAATCATACTTCATCCTACATACTCTTTTCTTGTGCATTTTCTTTCGTCATTCGCCGGTTGACTGTAAGAGATCCCATCCTGGGATAAGTCCGCCATTGTCTTCTTATTTTAATAATGTTCCTTTTACTATGTATTTTAAAGCAATAAAGATATTACAAACAAACAAACAATCATGATGTTATAATTCACAATAAACATTATATTATCTAATGGAAATCGAACCGGTTACTATTTCCTAAATAAATTTCTACTCGGACAGTAAAAAACAAAATAGCAATAATTCAAGTCGTGGTATTAACGACTGGATAGCATGCACAAAATTTATATCTTCAAGATAAAATTATTAGCCTCTTTAAAGGTTACCTTAAAATCTGCATAAACCTATCAGCCTATAAAATAAATCTGGCTTGTGGGATGGCTAAATCAAGTGATATCTGAGTTAAGATCGCCGCCATGTTGCTTTATTTAGCAGTGTAGACATGCCTTTGTGTGGATGACTTACTTTTGTTTTTGTTTATTTTCTTGTGCGCCATTATATACTGGTAGTGTGAAAATGTGTTATAGTAATTCTCTTTGGGATTTAAAACGTTTAAGCGGGACCCAGACTTCAAAAGTAGTCATCTTACTACGACATCTAGTCGTATTAGAATAACTCTTAAATAATATACTTACATAATAAAGGTTACAATATAAATAGGTAAGAATATAATTTTACATATAAATTACGGAAAACAAGATATTAGAGCTATTAACCATTCTTTCCAAAAAAATTTCTTATATTGTAAGATTTTACCCATTTTATACTAAAACTGTACTATTTTTTTTTTTTCTAAATAATCTCCTCTACTTAGGTAAATGTTAAATTTAGTATTCCTTTCAGCCACAATGTGACAAGTAATAAACTACTTGGATGCAAAAAATAACCCTAGAAACAAAATCCGAATCAACAATGCTGAGGTCCTTATTTTAACCCTATTAGCTCGCCTTTATACTAAATTCTATCTTAATTAAAACTTTTATACAATCACATTACTTTTACAATTGTGTATCTAAATTTTATAACCGGTAAGTTTCTATTAAATTTGTATTAACATTCACCCATTAACATGTCGTAAGGCTATTTATTGCACACAACTGGTCCCGTGGTCCCTGGTACTTTATTACTAATGTATTCATTACAACATACGTCTTTCCCATCGAATTAAAATACCTTATATAAATAAGGTAACAAAAAGTCTTCTCGAAGTCGCATAAGTTACGCCGAACAAAACTGTAATTCAAGCAAAAAAGAAAATATAGCTACAAGTTTTTTTTTTTATTTCTGTAACATCTTGATTAAGTAGGGACCACCTGCCCGAGTTTGGTCCGTAAGGACTCCATAAATAAGCTTTGAAAAAATATTAATGGTAGTTATAAAGAATGTTAAGATTCAACTTCGGACTATAGGCTTTTATATCCTGCGTTGGAAGGGTTACTATGCTTTTGTTTCTATCGAAATGTAGTTTTAAGAGGATGGCATTTAAATACAGTTATGGCTTTTAGGCTAACCTTAGTCAATTCAATTTAAATATTAGTTTCTAGATAAATTATTTCACTAAAAATGATAAATGCTACAGCGGACTTATCACATGTAAATACATACGGAAAACAAAGCTCTACGATATATAATGTAGAGATTTAATTGAACTTTGAAAACTTAATTACAAAAAAATTGAAATAATAGTTTAAGAGCCAGTGAAAAGCTACTTGTGTGTATTTGACCAGACCTGAGTTTTTGTAGGTTGAGCCCCCTATACCTACCGTAAATGAGTTGGGGATTCACTAAGCCGAGAGTGGTGGACGCGGCAAGAGATCAGGTAAAACAGGTACCAATTTTTTGGTGTTATAAGCAAATCATTAATACTTGTAGATAGTTTTAGAAATAAACAATCAATTTTCTAATATCCAAAAGTGTTTAATGCTTAAAACAGCTGCTGAAAAATGCCGTCGCGTTTTCTCAAGTGTCTTTAATAAGATATAAATCAATCTAAAAAAACACATTCCGATCCACTTTGTCGGAGTGAACAAAGAAATCTACGCCATTACTCGTGCAAAATTGAATTTCACACACACAAAAAGATAGTATTTTTTCATTTACATTGTGGTCGATTTTAAATTACTTCAAACCTTTGAATGCACTCCAGGTAAATAGCAAAATGGCTCCCCTTTTGCACATAACTTTCGCTTGACACTTGCATCTAATCGGGAATTTATTGTGCCGAGGCTCGAACTAGTTCAAAATTAACAATAATAAATACTATTACTCGAATTTGTGTTGCATTTAAATCATAGCCTGCATTGTATACGTATATGTGACTTTTAGTGCTTTTATGGCGGTAATGAAGTCATTTTGGTGTCACATAATGGTTGGAAGTGCACGTAAATTGATTTTTATATTTTGTTTGACGGTTCTCAGTGTCAGTAGCTCGTACAGGATGCTTTTATGACCTGGATGACGTGTCGCCGATAAATTTATCTGTTGTGGGATATTTGGGCAATTTTATGAGTCATTTGGTGGCACTAAATGTCCGTGTTGGCCATTTACACGTATCAAGTTGCACATTTAGATTTTAGGTTGGAATTACAGTAGTTTTGATAAATTTTAATGAATTGTTATGAATTATATAATTTATATGGAATATAAATGTTAATTATCGATTATTCTTTGATTTCGTGAACTTTATTTTCCTACAATAAAACTACTTGATCCGCTTCATGACTCAATAAAAATGAAATTGGAATGAATTTAAATCCATTTTTATGAACATATTTATTCCACGAAATGATGACGTATAAGATTTGAAAAGTATTTTGATAGTCAAATTATTAAGGTAGGTTAGGCACTTTCATAGCTAGTTTAGATACAGTATTAAATATCACGACTATGTTAGATTTAATTCGAAATAATGTTAATTACTTTGTTAGCAGTTTGTTATGGTTCTTAAATAAAATAGGAGCAGAATTTCCAAAATTTTGTTTTGGTATACTTGCATACAAACTCACGAAATCTACTCTCTCGTATTTTGTTAGTATACCTAGGTAAGTCCTACTAGGAGTACTACTACTACCTAGGTAAGAGTAACAATTGAGTTATTATAAAAAAAGTTTTAAAGTACTTAATATTATGCTGAACTTGTTAAATTAAATATTTAGTGATTATATTATGATGAAAATTTAATTTTATAATGATGTTAGTAAAAAAATACCATAAGTTTACAATATTCCTCCTGTAGAAGCCATGCTGCAAAATAACTAAGTCAAAGTTTAGATTTATACTTATACTAGCGACCCGCCCCGGCTTCGCATGGGCATAACCTTACTCTTGAATCACTCTATCTATTAAAAAAAAACCGCATCAAAATCCGTTGCGTAGTTTAAAAGATTTAAGCATACAAAGGGACATAGGGACAGAGAAAGCGACTTTGTTTTATACTATGTAGTGACAATAAAAGTTCTTCTTGTTGTGTCGGAATTAGTTTTGAATATTATGAGCCTTCGTTGATTGTTCTGCCGTTGGTCGCTCCTATTTGCAAATATTCTTACAAGAAACACAATCACCTTAATCAAAATCATATAAGAAAAAACATTAAATATGAATCCATTTGGTTTCAGGCAACGTAGCATCGCGTCGAAGGCTTCGACGGAACAACATTAGTCTTCCACGAAGCGCCGCCCAGCCTGCAAGCTATCTCCGGATTGGTCCTCTCGCGCCCGCCCACGTTCACCTACAATTATGTTTATAATGCACTAGCTCAAATAATTTACATTTGAGCTGAATTTGCGAGCATCCAGGGTAATTGAAAATTTGTTATGTTGACCTCAACGGCCTATGTGTGGATCGTACCCGCTAAGTGATTACTTTCCAACTGATTTTTTGATGTATTTTTCAGTAAAAATTGTACATTAATAATACAAGTTTCTAACCACTCATCTGTGGTTATCTATACTATTTTCTATGAGACGTACAAATAAATACTGTCGTCAATATGAAATAAAGACGCAAACTGTGTATAAACATAAATCTTAAAATGTATATAAATAAGTATTCCATTTCATTAATAACTTTCCCAATATCTTGAAGTAGTATGTTTTTCGTACTGACTAATTTTTACAGCAAACTAGTAGTTAGTAATTTGGCTTCAAGTCACATATTTTACTAACTACTGCTGAAAATGATGTAGGAAGAATTTATATTTGCCGTTACAAAAAGATTTATATTTTTGTAATGAAAACAGATACATTCTATAGATAACATCGCAACTACCAAAGAGCACAGTAGCTCAGCACCATATTTCCCTACTCATTTCCTAACAAGTACCTAAATAGTCAAATAGCATTATAAATAAACTAGTGGCTACATACCCCGACCAGTCCCGATAAACCCACCATACAATACTAATAAAGAAACGCCGCTTTAATTGGCCCCGTATAGATTTTAATTGGTCGTAAAGAACAGAACGGTGAGTTTGTTCCTTCTAATACTTTGAATATTGCTCTGTCTTTAAAAAATGAAACGACTACTTACAAAATATAGCTTTATATCTTAAAGAAAAAAAAAACAATGTAAACTTATTGGATAGAGAAAGATTAAGAGGAGAGAACATCCAAATATGGACTGCAATAGCGAGGGCAGTAGAGTTTTTTTTTTATAGTTATGTTAAAGATATATTTACTCTAATGTAACATTTAGAAAGAAAATTTAACAAGCTTATTACTAACCTTCAATTGTTTAGAAGCTCCCTCGGAAGAAGAAAAAAGAACTTAGTTTACCGAAACCAAACCGGCAATGACTTGTCTTCAGGTCCTACACTTCCTGTCTGGGGCAGAATTCTGCCAGAGAGAACATTCTTAAGACAATACCTCGAAGAACACAAGCGCCACCATCATTCAAAATACATTATTCACCGAATACACAAGTTATCAAAAATCCCTGTTATATAATTAAAATTCTGGATCCGAAGTTAATTTTATTCATATTAAATTATAGTTTCCTATCTATACATATAATAAGACACTAAAATGCGAGTGTCTGTACATTTAATATTTTTCAAAAAAACTGATTGAGTGCGGTTTAAAAAGAGTAACAGAAACCAAAAAGACAGTTTTTGGAATTTTTGTCTGTCTGTATGTATGTATGTCTGTCTGGTACGTTATAACTTCGAAAATACTCAATGGATTTAAACGCGGTTTTCACAGTTGGATTACATATAGTTAGGAGCGTTGTCAAAACTTTGTTTCGTCAAAATCGGTTAAGGGAAAAAGAAGTTATGGTCGATTGAAAATTTACTTCAAACACTGCTTAAAACTGTTAATGCGTTTACTTACGTTTAATTTAATTTAGATAAGGCTAGGATTTCTACTTTCTATTATCCATATCAATAAAGACGAAAACACGCACTGCACCTATTTATTTTAATAAAATAACACATTGAATTTGATCGTAAATTTAGTAACATGAAATCTCAATAGATGGCGCTTACTTACTTAACAACTCGCTATGGTTTCGCATTATGGTATAGCAGATTGAAATTAACCCTAGCAAATTAAAAAAATTGTTGGGCTTTGTCTTTGTGGTTCTTTTGATTTGGTTCTTTGGTTGTTGTCTATTGATTGGTTTTTTCCTATTTCGACATAAGTTTATTTAGGAAAGTAGTTCAGTTGAGTCGTTGAGTGGTCTGAATCTGCCCTTAAAATATTTGCATTGTAGTTGATTTAAATTCACCTTATATAAAGAACTAGCTGTTCCCCGCGGCTTCGCCCCGCGTGGGACTCGGTTATATCGCGCCCAAAAGTCAAAACTCAAGGTTTTGGCGGAAATTGTCGGGGATGAAGTGATTTACACTTCATATAACAGTGTTGTGCATCAGGATGATGCTACCACCTACCCTATCGATTTTTATTGGCTGCAAGTGGTCTTCCTGCTCATAACATTACCCTTAAAGTCGGCGTTCCCATTATGCTCCTAAGAAATCTTTCTCCGCCTAAACTATGCAACGGGACCCGACTCAAAGTAACGGTTTTGCAACGCAACTTAATACAGGCCGAAATTCTCACAGGGTGTGGTTCAGGCGAAACGGTGTACATACCTCGAATACCACTCATCCCCAACAATTACCCTTTTCAATTTAAACGCACCCAGTTTCCAGTTGCTGTATGCTTTGCCATGACGATAAATAAGTCGCAGGGACAAACCGTAAAAGCAGCTGGCATCGACCTAAGAACAAGTCAACAAGACGTTTCTCGCATGGACAACTGTATGTGGCTTGCTCGCGGGTCAGTAGCGCCGAAAATCTATTTTTATTAGCCTCTGAGGGAAGAACTGATAATGTTGTCTACAAAGGATTCTTTGAACTTAACTCTGAAACATGATATTTGTTTATATTTGAATAATGTCCTGGCTACTTCGATTGCGTCATTTCATTTCAATGTAACACAGGTTACGCGAAAAGCGACCTACACGCGGGCGGAGCCGCGGGTAACAGCTAGTAGTTATATAAATTGCAAAACTGCTAAAAGTGGCTGTTTTAAGCAATATTGCAATTTGTAACTATAGGAAACTATATTTTAATAATTTAATATATTTAAAATAAACTTTAGATCCAGAACCTTAATTACATAACACGGATTTTTGATAATTTGTGTTTTCAGTGAATAATGATTTTTAAATGATGGTGGCGCTAGTTTTCACCGAGGTATCACCTTAAGGCATCCCCCGTGGACTTTACAAATATCTTGGGCATTTGGTATGACTTCACTCAAATCTCTTTTCCTTTTTTTTGCTTGGTTTTATGTCGTAGCTCATTAGGTATGAATTGAGTATCACGTTTTTCTTTTTTTAGGGTGTCTCTTCTGTTATGATGATCCAGGGCTAACTTTAAGATGCACGAAAAGTTACAGAAATAAAAATTTCTCTTTGACCTCTATGAAAAGTAAAACCTTACTACTAGATTTGATGAGTTTACATTGAATTGGATTTAATAATTTAACATTTTCAAATAGGAAACTTATTTTTCAAATCAGACTTGTGGGGTAAAATATCAACTCCCCTCATTATATAAACATAAAAAAAAACTGATTATGATCAAAAACTATGAATGAATCTGAATCCTAACTAATATTATAAATGCAAAAGTGAGTTTTTTTTTTTTGTTTTTGTTACGCTTTCATGTCCTATCTACTGCACCAATCTTCCTGAAATTTTGCATACACGTAGATAGAAGTATTGAGAAGGTCATAGCGTACCTGGGATTGGGACCCTGTACCCGGGAATTTTTCGTGGGCGAGGCCGCGGGCGAAAGCTAGATATTTATAGTTGTTTAAACGATAGCCAAAACGAAGCGATTTTTTTTCTTTAAATTTGTTCATACACCTAAGCCATATATCAGTTAAGATGTTTATGTTAAGGTTATATTTAAACTCATATTTTCCATAAAATAAAAACAAAGACGTAATTTATCAATGTTTTACTGGCTTTTTGGATCCGCATTCAAGTGCCCAATAGGACCACAACAGAACAGTAATGGCTGTGACAGTCAGACACACAAATCTTCATTTCAAATTAAGATTTTTCTTTATCCGTCCATATAAATCGTGGGATATCTAGACGATAACTCACTGATTTCTTAATGGAAATGTTGGGTAGCTAATTTTTTTTTATTTACCACGTATAATGTACTTTAAACCTTAATAATATCATCATCGGCTTCTGTGTTTGCATTTTAGCAACTTTAAATAAATTTTGTATTTATTTTACTTATACATTTGCTATATGCGCTTTTTACGACATTTTTACAGCAAAGTACAATAAATTCCATTCTTCCAGTTTTACAACATAAAATGACATTAGACAAAACCTATTCAATGTAACTCCACCAATACTCTTTCTACAGCTTTACAGAATGTTCTAGAAACTCAAAATATTGTAACTCGTAGCATTGTTATTGTCGTCGTAGCACTTACTAGCAATTTGACAATAAATGTTATTTTTTAATCAGTTTTTTTTTTCTTTTTTTTTCTGTACCTAATTAAAAAAAATCTATCATTATTTCACCATAATTTTAATGCTTTTTAACCTTTGATTGTTTCTGAATTCTAAGGACCCAATTAATACATTATTATTTTATTTTAATTTATAACATATTAACACACTTCGTTTAGAAGAATTTAATAAAAATACTTAGCACTTAACCACGTTTTGTATTACATTACAAATGTATCAATAACATTAAATCTGTCACAAACAAGTGCCTGATATAATATCATTGATAAAAACAGAGACACCTAGAGATTTTAATCTTTCGTTATACAAAAACAAGCGGATATTCACGCTGCAGCTATAAAGGGGTAGCTAGGAACGATTTAATCAACCGATAAAATTGTCAGCAGCCTCTACTAGATGGCGCGCCGAGATAAACGTGGCTTCTGACTCGCACATATAAATATTTTTAGGGGCCCGTATATGAACTCCTATTGGAAAATTTTAAGAAAAGAAGTTTTAGCTGCATTTAGAAATCGTTAGCAACATAGTCATAACAAAATTATCGGATTTAATGTTTTCAAATCAACTCTACGTTTTTTTTTTATTCATTCAACTTTTTCCAGTGGCTGAATCTTTTGCAGAATTTCTTGGACGGCTTCGAGACTGTTAAAATTACAATCAAAATTAGGCAATGCCTGGGCACTCTACTCTACATCTGACAAATATCGTACCACAAGTAACAATTACATGTAGATATAATGATGTTTTCTATGTTTTTTATAACTTTACTATACAAAAAGGATATACATTCAAATAGTGTGAAGAAACAAAACAAACAAAGGCGGACTTATCCCATGTAGGGATCTCTTCCAGTCAACCAGCGTTTAATTGAGAGGAAAGGTATTTCATGAAAAAGGGTAAAAGAGTTAGAGGTACAATTAAATGAATATACTTAATATATTTTGCACATAAGAATTTAGAAAAAAAAAAGGAAAGTTAAAATTTTAAATACTTATACTAACTTCTTTTAAATAGCTTGGTAGGGATGAAAAAATTTTTAAGAACGAAAAATAATGACTAACCTGATAAGTTAATAAATATAGCGGTTGATTTTAGGGTCTTAAATACCTGGAGAAATTACTACCTATTATTAATACCTATCGAAAAACGAGCTAGTTTTTGATATTGACCATGACTCGATTTCATCTAGTACCAGTGCTCCAAGTATGAGTTTTTCTTAACGCAGACGCTAGCGACTGCGTTAACGAGTTTGTATGACAAACCTATACAGCACCTCTGGCGAATAGTAAGGCAACTAAGAAATTCCATACAAAATCCTAACGCAGTCGCTAGCATCTGCGTTAAGAAAAACTCATACTAGGAGTACAGGTAAACATTTTTACTTTTTTAATACAATATAACTTCTAAAAAAAACATATTCAGAAGTACTAATAGTAAAATATCTCAATTATTAAGATAAAAGCATATCTTTGACGTTTATATATATATATATATGTATTTTGTTATAAAAATATACTTAGTATCGATAAGTTAGTATCCCATAACACAAGTCTTAAACTTACTTTGAGGCTAGCTCAACCTGTGTAATTATTTATCTAGTTTTAAAAATCTTAAGTTTTAATTAAGATGAGAGTTTAAATAAGTACAAGATGTATTTTTCTGATGCGGAACCTTTAACTTATACGCGGTTCGACACGCAATTGGCCAGGTTTTTATTTCCTTAAAGAATGTATTCATACGGTTAAAGCCGACCGATTGGTAGGCTTAAATTAGCTTGTATGTCACGTCCTTGTTTTGGTATGTGAGTGTGTATATGATTATTAAGTAGGATGCCGACAGGGTCAAACAAACAGTTTGTCATAAATTTACTTTTACATTATGAGGCATAGAATAAGAAAGTTCATCCTGGACGCACGCAGTTCGAGGCTAGCAGACAGGAACTGACTGTTTGAGTAAGTATAGCAGTAAGTATACTTAGGTATTATGTACAAATCAGTAAAATCTCCAATGGTCATCATCATCATTTCGTGTAGGTGTCGACCACACACACCTTGGTGTTCTTCGGAACCACCTTTCGGCCTCTGATATGGTTTCTTTAACGACTACCAGATGGCAGCTAGAACCAACGGCTTGCTTTTAATTCGAAGCACAGATCAACTTTATTATCAGACAATCAGGTAATTCACGCCTATGCATTGTCCTTACCAAACTGGAAACATCGAAACATAGTATGCTTTTCATGGGAATCGAACCCATGATCCTAGCCTACAAACTTATCCACTGGACCACGGAGACAATTTCCAAAGGTCCAAAGGTAGTGAAGCTAGCATGACAAGTAAGGTTATTTAATCACATGGAAATCTTACTAAATAAATGTCTTTGCTTTCTGCCTGTGAAATAAACTACCAACTGGGCGATCTTCTTTAAATTTTTTGTATATTTACTTAAGGTGATACCTCGGTGAACACTAGCGCCGCCGTCATTTAAAAATCATTACTCACTGAAAAGACAAGTTATCAAAAATCCCTCTGCTGTAATTAAGGTTTTGGATCTGAAGTTAATTTTAAACATATTAAATTATTAAATAATAATTCCCTATAGTTACAAATTGCATTATTGCTTAAAACGGCCACTTTTAGCAGTTTTGCAATTTGTAACTATATGGATCTATAATTTAATAATTGAATATGATTAAAATTAACTTCAGATCCAAAACCATAATTACAGCAGAGGGATTTTTGATAACTTGTGTTTTCAGTGAGTAATTATTTTTAAATGACGGTGGCGCTAGTGTTCACCGAGGTATCTCCTTAATATTCAGAGATAATTCTCGATTTACATCTGATTTTAAGTGCAGATTTGGTCTTAGATCAAGCTTGTTGTAAATCTAGCCTTAAAAAACGCAGACTAAATATAACTCGTATACCTATGAAATTAGTTAGTGAAATACATCAGCCAGTAAAGAATTATATTTCTTTAACGTACCTACATAGTATTTCATACCCTGTGCCAGTATAACGCCAATTTTATTTCAAAGTTACATGATACCTACGAGGAGTCATGTTTTCATATGCAATTGCATATTAACAGACCAGAAATAACGTTTTTTTATAAGTATGACAAAGGAAACTTACCTAAACGTGCCTCGAAATGCTATTGAACTTGAAATATGACTTTTACCTGAAACAAGAAAGGAGTAATATAACAAAAATAAAAACCATTTTTATTATTATTTAGCGGCATTTACAAAGAATTCTAGTAACTTATATTGCGTTATAAAAACCCCTTTTTTACCATTCACCGTTACGTAAGCAGGATGTGAAAATTACAATGTTTGTTTTATTTAGTCAGTTTTACTAGTAAGACGTTACAGTGATGAGTTTAATAAAAAAATTAATAGAATAGATTTTTTTTAAAAGTGTGAGTTCATTGGTGATGTTATATGTAAATATATTGTTTCTAAGTGTAGATAATTGTGATTTTATCAGTGAAAGGCTTAAAACAGATTTTAATGAATGTAAGTACCTACGTACGTCCTTAAATAATATTTTTTTATTCTTATTTTCTACGTGTGTTCTATGTAAGTACTTAAGTATTTTTTTTTTTAGAAATTTGTTTAAATCCTAAGTATAAAAATTCTATGGATTATCTAATATCATACATGAAAATACAACTATTGTGATATGGTGTGTGTGTGCTACTTGTAGTGGTAAGTGGTTACTAACAAAATCACATTTTCTAGATAAGACTTTTAAGGAGGAGGCTCGCAATCATATATTTTTTAATCTTGGCTCACTACCTCATAAAACCGATTATTGTTAGAAGGTATATACTTTCAGAATAATTTAATGAATGTTTTATCTAAATATCTAAATAAAAAAGATTATCATAAAACCATTTCAGTAAAAATACCATAGGATAGTTCATAAATTAGGGCAAATTTTATTTATTTTATGTATTAAACTTATTTATTCATTAAATAATATATGCAGGGCACAAAATAATAATAATGAATTATTTTATTTAAAAAAACACCATAGTAAACTAAAAATATTAAATGTAAGTATAGCACCATCTATTGAGAATTCATAAACTTAATATGACCAATGCAGCAGCGGCGATCCGGGATTAAAAATTACCAAGCAGGCACGACATATTACTATCAGTGCCATCTATGCATTTATGCGCACAACGCTTAGCATGCTGCGTGCTGTTACAAGCAGTTGCTGTAAACAATTCTTTCAACTCGTTGAGTATTTAATAGTTTTCATATTTGTCTATAGATAGAGTTGTAGTAACATTATAAGTAACGTAGGTAAATAATGTAGAGTCGCGGATATGGTAGAGTTGAAATGTCCAATCAAATTTAATTTAAAATTTCTAATGCACAGAAGTGCTTGATGCAAGTTAGTATTTTTGCTGTACTTAATAAAAATAACTAATTTAATAATAGTACTAACAATATGGTACGGCGGTAACTTTAATAAGTACCTATACTACTTTTTATTGTATCGTAACTTCTATCCATACTTCCATATCCATACTAATAATATAAATGCGAAAGTCTGTCTGTCTGTCTGTCTATCATCTCTTCACGGCTAAACTGCTGGACCCATTGTGATGAAATTTGGTAGGGATGTAGTTAACGACCTGAGGTCAAACATAGGCTACTTTTGGGCGCGATATAACCGAGTCCCACGCGGGGCGCAGCCACGGGGAACAGCTAATAAGTATTATAAATAATGAAACATCCCTTTTTTTTTAATAGATTTATACACTACCTTTTAAATTGGCAGATGCAAAAAAAAGTAAGTAGAGTATTTTATAATTAAAAAATAAATTTAATAAATTTGTAGAGTCACTGCGCAATTCCAAATAAAATTCCTTGTTATTAGCAATAGACAATAAAATAATAAGAAAAGGGCCCATTGCTGTCCAAATTGATGTTTTGTTTATATTGGCGCAATAAAATAGTTACGACGTGTTGAATAATCGTTTCCAGTTTGAGTGACCATAAATTTGTATATTTTTAAAGTCCTACAGTTTGGAGTCAATAAAAATTTAAGGATTGCAAGGGTGCCGGGATGAAACAGTTAGGGATTTTATGGTACTATTCTTTGCGTTTTGTCATGATGCTTGTTTAGATGTGTCATTGATACGAAGATTTTAGTTAAGTGGGTAGCGTTTTTAATACTTTGTAACAGTTGTAAATGTTATATTCTGAACTGAGGCGTAACCGGATCATCTGATTATGTAAACGTCTGTGTAAATGATTTGATTTGACAATTCTGTACAGCCCTCTGGTGGATGGTAAGGTAATTAAGAATTTCCATTAAAAATTCTAACTCAGTCGATAGCGAATGCGTTTACAAAATTTCATGGTAGGGTGTACTATTAAAAAATTCTCTGGATAGATATTGCTGGAATGTCTTAGTCAACATTTCTACTATTTTTTATCTTCTAGCTCTATTTTTTTTATTTTGTTATTAAAGCAAAGACATTTAATAATATAAAAATCTACTCGTTATTTATAAAATTCATGATTAGCGTTACACATCACTACAATCACTAAGTACCTAATTCGGCTCACGCCCATAAATAGACAATCACCGAAAAGTTATTCTACGTTCCTAAAGTAATCTATCTCGAGGCCTCACCACCGCAATATCGGTTTCTCAACGATTAACAGAGGGCGTGCGTGCCCTTCGCTTTTACTGCATACTTTTACGACGTCGTAAACTCAGCCGTATAAAGGCCATAATCTTTTTCTTTCTAACTCCAAAAGTCAACCATAGATGGCGCTTAACACAAATCTTCAAATCACTGTCACAAATGTTAAAGTTTTATTGTTTGTTTCGCTAATGTGGTGTGAAATTAATAGGTAATAATGCTTTTATGGGTACTTTTGTAAGTTTATGGGGGTATAAAACCATGGCAGGTAATTGTGGTATCCTTATATTTGTTTTAAGTTGACCGCATCTATCGTTTGTGAATAGACAATATCATTTATTATATTTAAAGGCTTTTATCGTTATTTATTATACAATATATTAAGTAAGCTCCATACTTAATATATTACATTTTACCTTTATAAGTATACCTACTAATAAGTTTCTGAACTACATAGTTTACCTTATTAGAAGATTTTTATGATGCAGTTTAAAAAAGTCCATATCAGTAAGTACCCTTCTGCTAATTTCGTTCTTTCATCTTTATTTTATTTATTATTTCATTCACATAATTTCTATTATTATTCAGAAAATAATAATAACTATATTAAAAATGCAGAGGAAGCTAGAAAAATCTGGCCGATCCAGTCCAAAAAAGACGAGATAACTAACTTAGGAAAGTGGATAAAAACCAATCGAGTAGTTAATATATTTTTTAGAATTTTTGACGTTATGCAAGCGCATGACTTACAAAATGGCAAATGCGTAAAATCTAAAAAATTGTACATCTGTACAACAACAGTATGTACCAATCAGGGATTTCCATCTGTACAATACATAGTATGTTTTATGCAAAAAGATGAATTAATTGATCAAATTCCTATGCAATTTTTATGTAGGTGTCTGTAAAACTAACAAAAATATAATAAAAAAAGGAACCATCGCTATCGCTTCTGACCGAAACCAAACCTAAAACACAGCCTCACCCACATAAATTTAAGTAAGCGTAAGTATAAACTGCTATTACAATATATTTTAACCAGAGCTAGTCACGCCTGTAATTTTCAACTTCCAACAGTCTAGACTGAAACTATTTCGTATTACGGTCAATTACCATAACTTTACCTTCATCCCTTTCACTCGTATGTGACGCGGGGTAGGATTAAAAGGGATAGGTTATGAGGATGTTGGGCGGGCAGAAATCCGGACGATTTTCCGTGCAATTGAATAAAACGTTACGGTGTGTCGACGTCACAGCAGTATCCTTATAGTTCCATGCTTAGAAAATAGTTTTGTATAAATTCAAAATTATAGATAAATATCTCATTACATTTAGTTTATTCTCTCAGACTCTGATGGTAGAACCCTCGAAAGTTTTAGGGAAAAGATTACTTTGTATCTGTTAGATTTTAAAATCAAATTCTTATAATTTCGTTTTCTATAGGTTTACTTTGATCTGCGGTACAGTACGTTCACCTATATATGTAGCTTCTTTTCATCTTAACAAATAAATATATAAATTGTTTGTTAAAAATAATATTGATAAACTAGTAATAGGTAAGTAGTAAACGTGAAACTAAAAAAAATATTTAGGAATCTGTACGTAATTATCTCGAACATAAAATCAGTATTCTATAAACTGTGATTCAACTTTTACCCCTGCAGGATAAAACAGATAAACTCTAGACATAAAAAGTAAAGAAATAGATGTAAAATCATCAACCACAATATTTGTATTCTACAAAATTTCTACCAAAATTATACAAAAAACGCTTTATAAAGGGAAAGTACATGTAAAGCCTACGAGCGTCGAAATGTTGCTGAATTTTCGGTAATGGCGCCTGTAACGTTCTTCTCAGCTATAAAATGGCGGAGTTTGCATTAAAGCGATATTAATACTAGGGTTACACAAAAACTCCATAGCATTATGTTATAAATTAAAGAATGGACAGAATTGCTCAGGCTATATCTTAATATTCAATTAATATTGAAATCTGCTGTTTAAGCATATGTTTAAGTCCAGTGGTCAGTCCATTGCTGAAATGATCATGAGTATAATATGAGAAATTGCATTCGGATTATTTTTCTTAATAATTTTCGGCTTGATATACATTAGATTACTTCTTAAAGATGTGTCGTACTTACTCGAATATCCTTGTACCTTTTTTTATATACTCAGTGTCCAGCGATCGGCCACTATCTTTTTTTAAATTCCAAATCTTAGGTGTAAAATGTCGTGAAATCCATAAAGTATGTAAATTCTACATAGATTAAAAATTTGCCAGGTAAAACTCTTTGAAATTCAACTATATTGGTACAATTTGTGGTGGATACAATGAACATGTTGTGAAGTAGGTAAGAGACGTTTTGCAAAGGATATTTGTACTTGTACTACTTTATACATGCATCAAAATCTTTTTCTTATTCACTCTATGTGTTTCATGTTCGTGTATCGCATTAAATAATCATGTCATTTTAACTGTCTTCTAGTACAATAATAAATTAAAAGTAAGTATTAACAAAATCGTTACCAATTAAATACAGCTCCTAGCGCTGTGCATTCTCTACATTGTGATAATATGGAAGCGAATGTTCGTATGAAAATTTTTGGGTTATTGTGTACTCTAATTGTGATGGAATGGGATAAGATTCCCTGGAAAGTCCAACAAGAAAGCTCGGGAGAGCCCATGATCTTTTATGTTATGTTACGTGAATCTCGCAATGTAATATTTAGATAATGTTCTGTTTCAAGCTGAATCAGATTCTTTTCTGTATTATTAGATTACGAATATTTAAGCGTTTTTATACAACTTATATACCTACTATAAAATAATTTATGAAGTGATAATCGCGTTTAAGTTGATTAGAGCAAAAGCACTGAATGAGTTATTTATACTCAGTATAAATAAATGAATAATTATTTCTACAGGTGGTTGACTCTTATCTTTTTTGCATATTTAGATGACGTTAGGTACATAATTTTAGCTATTTTGCACAATCTATAAGTATTCTACTGATCACTAGGTATATTCATCATTCAGACATACATACGCCTATTTTTCATAAGTGAATTGATCAAGGATAGTTAAAAATCTTAGAATTTAACGAAGTAAAAATTTACAGAAACAGATTTAACTAAACAGAAGTATCTTAAAAAATATTAATTGAAAAAAGGATCAAAATACAGAAATTGACTCAATACCTACTCACAAAGGGCTAGTTAAGTTTCATATAAAATTTCATTAAACTCTTCCAATTTGCATTCGAAATGTAAGCTCACGTACTTAGATACTTATATAAACACCAACACAAGTACGAAACGGTGTAATCGTCCGAATTCGCCATTATTTTAATACCCTTATCAAAAAACAAGGCACATTACAAAATGGCCGCCATTTTCATGAGTTTGCGCGGGAAAATGCTCGTGAGCCAGCCTGGAAAATTATAACAAAAGGCATCCACCGCTATCTTTCTAATTATAGTAAATCACCTTGCTACAGGCAAGATAAGACTGTGTACACACGGTTGCAGAAAGTCGTAGCAAACACTTTGGGAATTGTCGCTTAAAACCTTCTTATTTTAAACTGAGAAATTCTATGCAGCATTTGTTCTGAAAAGGCGTAAGTTGAAAAGTGTTGTATTCGAATCGCTTGTTCTGAGAGAAGGAAGGAATTAAGTACGTTTTGGAGGTCTGAATAACGGTTGTTGCGTTGCGTTTGAAGTGTTTTACGACGTTCTGTTATTGAAAATAGAACTCGTTCGATGAACAGACCCTCGTTTGGTATATGAGCATCGAAAAGTGTTTGGATTGAAATGCCTTTAGAAGAGAAATTATTAATTTACACTTCTGAAGGTAAAACGATAAAGCCAAATGGCCATTTAACAATTGCAAGAAATTATTTTGATAAACAGTAAACTTAGATTATGGTGTAGCTCTACAAGTAAGATTTTTTTAAATATAATCAATACATTCCAGACACACATACTTCAAACGACACGTTGTTCTGGCCCTACGCTTTGAAACTATAGCAAGCATCACAAAAGTCCGGGAATAAAAATCAGTGTCTTAAATGAGATACAAATAAAACCTAATTAAACCAAGAAATATAATTAAAAGTGATATATATTGAGCTCGATCTGTGTGATTTGTCAGATTTTTTCCTAGTTCTTAGCTTACCTTAAAATTGTTCATTTACAAAAAGAAAGCTTGATTGCCTCATACAATATTACCACTTAAGTTTACAAATTTACAAGTTAATTATTTTCTTGACAACTGTACTTTTGTTCTATACTTCCACAGATATAGGGTGGTGCACCAAAATGCACACACTTGCAACACCACCTGTAACTACAACTCACCCTACGCACACTTGGATCACTAAAAAACCAAATAAATGGACCTCCCCGTTCCCCTTGTTTGGCTGTTTCGCGGATGATATCAGGGATCCGTTATATTTAGCCAAAGGTCTAATAAATTTGGTCAAAATTTTCAAAGGGAGTGTTTACGTATCGTGATATGACTTGCCGCAGTAAAATATAATTTAATGCAAAGAAGTTTTAAGTGTAGTTTCTCAAGTGTTTCTGTCGTCTAGATAGTTACTTTATGGTCCATTAGGGATTTTCCTGATATTTTAAAGGTTTATTAATACCATTAGCGATATGCGGTTTCTTTTTTCAATAAGAGTGAAACATTTGAAGCAAAAATTACTAAAAAAAAGAATAGCTATAGGTAAGTTGCCTAATTTAGTACAGTCGTCTACAATCGTACGTCTTTTGATACTGATAAATTGCTTGTACCGCAAAGGAGCAAACCTAAAATTTTATGTGTAGGTATGTGTGTGATCTTGGTTATTATAGGCTTCATCTCGATGAACTACAACTTAATTGTATTTTGCTCAGTTTCTTTTTCTTTTTAAATCACGGATTATAGAATGCTCAAACTAAGTAAGTTACATCATTTCATAAAGTTGTTGTACTAGTTAAAATATGGTGTAATAAATAAACATTAACGGTCTAAAGATCAAATCGATATTATATATTGTCTTATTAAGACAATTAAGTAGGCAAAAAGGCATACTGGCCCACCTGATGGTAATTAGTCACCGTAGTCACGTGCCCATTACCAGTCAAATTTCTCCAACCATCCATCCAACTAGATCTCGTGCAGATTTTGGATAATTTCTGATATTTTTTTTTTATTATTTTACTTTGCAAGTACACTTGTCAGCGTAAACAGACCAATCAGAAGGTCCGCACAACGAGCTGGCTAGTCGTAACTTGTGCCAGATAGTTAACTGTACGAGTAACGCCCGATATTGCTCGCGGCTCACTCCGCCGATCTAATAGGATCCAATTAAATTGCTAGGAATTTATGAGCAATACAACACCCTCGGGAGGTATCCCTAATTTGTTTGTTTTATAATGTTATTGTAAAGGGATATTTTGATTAAAAACGTAAACTGTAACGTTATATTTATCGTTTCCTATCTTAGATTTTTAAAAGATTGCTTACCTAAGGATTTCTTTGAAAAAAGAAACTATTTTTCCACCTTGTGAAAAGATTTTTAGGAAGACTAAGAGACAATTTAGGAGGTATTAGCTTTGTTTAATACCCGTCAATCTCTTGGGTTCCAAGACATCTTCATGAAGTAGTCTTTTAATGTCACATCCAAAATTGAGTTACTAACTTCTCGTCTCTTTAACCCCATGTAGCAGATCCTACTTATAATATTTTCTAAAGCATGCAAATTAGTATAGTAATAAGAAAACGGAAAAGCCTTTTTCTTTCAATATTCTCCTGAATTTCCCTTACGAAACTCAATTGCCTGAGGACAGTAATATTCCATTTTGTTATATAATAACGATTTTCCTTTCCAATAGCAATTCGTCGTCATTGAGCGTAAAGTACGAACGTAGCTTCAGTTGAAACGAACATAGGTAATAATAATATAGTTATTGTTATATCTACGGCAGCCAATCCTGTACCAAGACCCAAAACCAACTTACGTAACTGTACTGCATCGAATATTTCCATTTCCATTGCTCGGCCAGTTCTTGGTTTTTGGTTAGATTACTGGGCATAGTGATCATTGGAGAGGGTTTTCGTGGATTGTGTTGTTTTATCTTCGGGGTCCGGAACGAGAGGTAGGTTTCCACGATCCGACCTGCCTGCTATCTGCAAAATCAATGTGACCATTAGCAAGTTCGCGCGCAGTCGCAATACGCTCTTGGTCCGCTGCCGGCCAGGAGTTACTGGCCCGGCTGGGCTATGCAGATGCGTTCTCGAATTTTCTGTGCACTAAGTGCATTAGGTATCGATTCCTGAAAGGAGAGCTTATAAAAGTAACTTATAACCTTTTCTTAAAGTCGGGTAAAAAAGGCCGTCTTTAGAAAAGAAAGCTCAACAAATCGATGTTATTGGGACAATTATCTTAAACAAGAAAGCTTTAACTATTATATTATATAAAATAAGAATACTTGTTTGGATACTTATCATCTAAGTACGCTTGACGCTGTACTGACGCAGGTTGCTATATTTCATAACATTATTTTAATTTAAACAGTTATATGTAAACAAATATTCCGAAAAGAAAAACTACAATTTGGATACGCTCTAACAAATGTATGTTTTAAAATACAATGGGACATTCAAGACAATATAATTTAACTAGACTTTTATATAAATATGGAACACTTTTGTCCAATTACAATTTCAATACAACTACTTAATAGCGAGTGAATATACAACCAATTAAGTACAAATGGGCCATCGATAAATCTATTTAATGACCGATTAAGAATCAATATACCTGTAGTTAATTTACTACTTACCAAGCATACCAGGCAAGTGGGCAAAGTGGGCGAGTATAACTGTGTCGCGTTTACATTAACGGCCATAAATCTAAATAATTATTGTAAAACGTGGTTAGAAGGGTATGTCGTATATCATTGAAGTATTTAAATTTAAATTTTGGCTCAACAATATATTATAATGCAGATTAGTTTAAAATGACCTACAGTGTTTTGTTTGGTATTAGATCAAGGATGTGAGTTGCAATTATATTTATAGCAGTAATTGTCAATTAACACTTCATCCAACATATTTCTATAATAAGTGTTCTAAATAAAAAACCTTATTCCATGAAAAATCTATAAGTCTCGTGACTCTACGTAAAGTAGCTAGTAATCAGCTAAAACATAGCTATTGTTTATTCATATTTATGAGCTTACAATATATTGAAGTAAATATTGTCTAAGACGGGAACTACCACAAGAAAATCTACGCTACAATGTAGTGACTGATGCAATGTTTGAGTTCATTTTGGAATATATTCTTCATTTACTATTTATTTTTAATTCATTTGGATTATTTTATTCGGGTAACATTGTACCTTACTTATTAAATATTTTTTGTACAAATAATTCATATACAGGATGCATTCAAAGTCCTTAATAGAGACGACATAAAAAATTGCAATTTCGATATAGTATGTGGGTGTGGATTTTTATTTACAATGATAGTTAGTTATTAGTTCATATTTAAACGTTTTTGTAAATTCAATATTTGTTACAGTCAAACAAACCATTGTCTAGAGATCTCTAAGACCAAGTTCAATTATATGATTTGGAATAGATACGAATTTATTTTTTGTATGTCAAATTGGAACATGTGAGATCTTATTATTTGAAGAAACGAACATCTTTCTTTTTAATCGCAATCCCAATTAATATTATAAATGCGAAAGTGAGTTTGTATACTATATCTATTTGTTACCTCTTCACGCGCTATCTACTGAAACAATGTTACTGAAATTTCGCATATTCATAGCTAGGAGTATTGAGAAGGACATAGGGTACCTTTTATCCCGGGAAAAAGCACTGTTCCCGAGGTTATCTCACGCGGGCGTAGCCGCGGGCGAAAGCTAGTAATATATACAAATAAATGATTATTGGTTTTAACGTTAGCTTGAATATTTAATATTTTAATTTATTAGAAGAAATAGCATCATAGCCAATTATTCCCTTACACTTCAAGTTTAGTAAGGATTCAATTATCTGATTGCAAATTTCCTAACAGATAGCGAAATTGCGTTTTAAGATTATCTTGTTAAGTGATAAGGGCCGACAAATAGAGGCTCGCCAATCGCCTGTTTTAATTTAGCTAATCTTAAACTAATCTTATGTCGCCGTATTATATGAAGGGATTTTCCGATGTGGGTGTCATTTTAATTCTTTTAAGTTGGTCTAAAATAAATAGTTAGGGTTAGGTATATTCTTACTCTTCATAAGGTATATAAGGTATATATATTTAACACTGTTAGCCGAATAAACGCATATACCTTAATGAAGTACAAACAGCGAGTGTATACCATTGTTAATTATAATATTTCTTTAATCCATACCCATGTGTACTCTCAAATAATTGAGAAACACAACGTCAAAATAATATCAGTCCTAAGTTTTATATATAAAATTATTATCACTAATTGTGATATAGGTGAATAGGACTGTGTGTAACTTTTCTTTTTCATTTTGCATACTGAGTTCCTTTAAAATCCTATCTAGCTTTACTTAGATAGTAGCATCCCTTTCTGTGATAAAGTATAAAAATTGTTTGTTTGTTTATAATAACTTTATTGTACTAAACAAAAGTGAATACAAAAGCATAGAAATAAAACAAAAGTACAATAAATAGCGGACTTATCCCAGAAAGGGATCTCTTACAGCCAATCAGCAAGTGACAAAGAGGATGCTTATAAGGTAAAAGAATGTAGAAGAAGTTACTGATTTTTTTTTTATATATAACAGGTTATAATATCCCATTAGTCCCATTACAGTACTAATATTCTGAAAAATCTATTCAGCCAATAGTGCTTGTCCCAAACACTTATTATCAAAACTTCTTAAGAACAATGCTTACAACCATAACATCTTAACTTAGTAATAATGTTGTGATCATGCTGAAATAATAAACAAACAGATCGCAAGATATAGTTCTAACTTTTCATAACATTTACAAATATTTATTAGTATGTTTATGTCGCCGTCTAGAAATGTAAGTGATTGAAATAATCCTATTTTGGGGTCTACGTACTCTGACTGTTGCAGATGGAGCATATTTTATAACAAAAATAGTCATTATTTTCTACAAATATTTTTTTTTCGGGTGTTTTATAGCTTAATATAGTATAGAATACAATTGTAATGTTGGACTGTGCCAATAACAAGACTCCACCTGTCGTTATTTTATCGTCTGCTTTGCTTTGATACATGACTAACTCTCTTACTTACCTTATTTGACGCCAGACTGCAGTATTCGCATATTTGGATTCCGTTTTGAAGGATGAGAGAATATGTGAAATTACTTAATACTGAGTTAAACATGTAGCACCCACATAACTAATAATAATTTAAAATACTCAGTATTACCGACTCTGAAGAAATATTGTTTCTAAATTCCCTCTCCTCTTCCAATTTTATTTAATTTTATATTGGAAATGAAATTCGACAAATGCCGATTCCCTTCGTTATGGGCATGATTTAAAAAAAAAGGTTTTTTTTTGTAAGCTAACAAAGGATACTACAATGTGCAAGTTTGTTTACTATAAATTTCACTTTTGAAGCTTTTGTTTTTCAGTTAGAAACTTAATTTACTAAGAACTCTTTTATAAGTTAAAAATATGTACCTACCTACTATTATAATTATGTTTTTGCTTGTGAGAAACTAAGTACAAGTTATTTATGCTAACTTCTTTATTATAAACTCTGGTTGAACAAATTAGTATGCATTTTTCATTGCCTGTTTTACATATTAATCATACTAAGACAGAGCCGTCTCTACAGGGAGCCTTGTTTATTTTAAACACTATTTTGCTATAAGTACAACATGTTAAAGGGTATGAGAACATAGTTCATAAAACAGTATGCAATAAACAATATGAGAGAGTGGTCCAAATTTAAAATATGTCCCATGTTCCTACATGCATAGTAACATTAGTAACTTGTACATTTTTGTGAATTAATTAAAATAATACTTACCTCGTCTTTTTCCCAATATTACAAAATTATGTGGTATAGAGCTGTATATATTATTGTTATAAAATTAAGAAATTATTAATAATAAAAATAAAATAAACCATAAAAATAGCTAGTGTATACATTTTATACAGCAGAGATCTACTGACACCGATTCTGTAAAATTCATCTTAAACCATAAGAAAAATAAATCTATTCCAACGGTCATAACTCGCGCATAATCCGTTTACAAAAAAGGAAAACTTCTCGATATTGAGAAGCATGTTGATATGGATACTTATGGCTATGTCGAGAAGGGGTAGCACGATAAGTATAGACCACAAAAAGAAATAGATTACAAGTAGTTATTCAAAACATATTACTTAAAATTTTTCAAAAATCATTAGTCTTCGCTCACGTATCCCCCACGTGAATAGTAGGTAGGTAGGTGAAAGGTACTCTATATCTTTCTTAGTACTTACTTCTAATATATGTATGCTAAACAAAAATATATTAAACAATAAAGTAAAAATTAATGAAAACGTGTTTTTACCAATAATTACTACTTATCTTTACTTTTATAAGAACAGAAAAAATAATTTCCATAATGCTGCAACCACTAAAATCTTAGAACTACGATTTTTTTATCATCTATTTTTATCTTTCTGAATCACCCAAGAAACTATCCCTGAATCGATACTGCAGGCTCTCCCTGAATCCCGACGTATTGGAAACCTTTCTTTTATTCCAGTACCTTCACGTAGTATCGATATTTCGATATGCCATTATAACAGTTTACGATATCGATACCGTCGAGAGGTTTATCCCTAGAATTGACTTTGTGATTTTTGTATTAATTGAATTCTATTTCTCAAATATTTGTCAATAAACTTACAAAAGTAGAAGTTGCTATTCTACTTAAATAAAAAAAAAATTGTGTATTCTTGGGGGGTTAATAATACATTATACTCAGTGTCCCTTCTTAAGTTATACTCACGAGGACATGGCATGGGTAACTTTTTTGTCAAGTAATTTAATTTTTAATATTATAACTAAAATTTTCCTATGAGACAATCAAAGGCATTTTCGAACGTGCCAAATGACTTCCCGCGTTTCTAATTTTCCGATCGAAACTTTACACAATGAAACGGAATGGTTTCCTCAATAGAATAAAAGAAAAATCGAAATAAAAGAATGGAGTTTTCTATCGTATCCTGAATAGTTTGCAAGCGGATCGCAGTCGCCATGCCCGATTCAGCTCGGTTCCTATTACGTGTAGGTACCATTTCAGGAAATATATTTTATCGTACGTGAGAAGAAATAATTTAAAGCGACCATCGTGGTATTAGAACATAGTACGGGCAACACAAGATGTTTTAAAAGTGAATGTTTAAGTATTAAAAAATTCAATACGTTGAACATATAAATAATAAAAAAATCTGAAAAAAAAACCTATTAACTGTTGATTTGTATGTCTAATTTATTTAACCATATAAAAGTGATTTAGTTAATAATTTAATAATGAAATAAATGATTCATATTTCTTAGCTGAAAATTATACAACATCCTGTCAGGTCTTTGGTCTGAATAAAATAAATATAATATAAATAATACGAATACAAATCATTTCCCTTAAAATTAAAAGCTCCAAGACACGTATTAGGTTAAACATTTTGCAGAAGAGCGTTAGACCATGAAATTGGCCCACTATGCCGTCAGAGTAATGCATAGCTATTTAATAGTCCACCAGCAAAAAGGATTTCCGCTATTTTTATAAACAAATCCGGGATCAATATCAATTGTGTATGCAAATAGACAAATATCCCATTTAAATTACGAAACACTATTGTGCATTTATTTATTTCTTACTCAAAGTAGTGTAAACTTTATTACAAAATATGTTCATTTTACCAAAAATAAAATTTTATTATAATACTAGCTGACCCGGCGAACTTCGTACCGCCTTTCTTAATATTTTTTTTTCGTAAGAACCTTGTAAATAGTATTAGAAAACTACAAAAAAAAAAATCAGTCAAATCGGTCAAGCCGTTTTCATGCTATGTCGTGACAACGGAAAACGGGTTTCATTTTTATATATATAGATATCTATAATTCTATTATATATGGCCAACTATATAGTTGGCCATATATAGAAAATACTAGCCTACAAATCGCATTTTTATTGTGAGCTAAGTTTAGGTAACATTAGGTATTTTTTTGTAGTAATTTTATAATAGACTAAGTAGATATCTTTTTTTTATCGGATGGCCGTTTTTTTCAAATTATATTAACTGTATATGTGCTTATCTTTATGTTTTTTTTTTACTAGAGACCAAGCATAAAACATCTTACGTAAAAAATCAATAACTAGAACATCTATAATCGAAAAGTGGTGAAACTTTTCAATTTCAGAATGGTTTTTGTTACCTATTTTGGTGCAATAAAAATTGCTATAACAATAAACCAAATAGAAACCGAATTTGTTTTGGTTGTTATATGAACTTAAGCCACTTTTAAAAGCCATTAGAATTTGCTATGATCGCTCTTGAGATAACAGGCGCCATAAAGGTAATGTCAGATAGGGGTACTCGAAAAAAAACTATCAACAAAAACTATAGGGCAAAAATATCAGACGAAAGGTCGAAATAAAAAATTGTTTACGTTTAGGGTTGAATATTGCTTGTAGGCTCTGATTTTTTTGCGATACGTTCTCTTTCAAAGGCTTAGATGTACGGCAAGCGATTTTCGATTTAGTGTGGAGTAGTCCCACCTATTGTGAATTCTGTAGCTCTGAAATTTATTAGACAGCAGCAGTGTCTGTGGAGAATGGAAAATGGCGGAATGGTAGAATATATTGCATTATGGATATAACTCATGGTTTGTTTTTGGCGGGGATCCGACAAACGTTATTGGTATTTAAGGGTAGTTAACTATTAGGGTAATGTTTTTTCTTTCTTTCTGTGAAATATGTGACAGTGACTGTTATAAGAATGACTTGCCGACAGTGGGGTCGTTAGTTTTGGTGGGAATTAATATTGTTTTAAGTATGCACTGACAAGATAAAGGTTCCAAATGCATAACACTGGCTTATAGTCTTACTGAAGCTACGTGAGAATCCTTTTACTGTGAGGGTTTCTAAAGGAGTTTCAAAAGGGGATAAATTTATAACATGCGATATCTAAATATCTTTCGCAAATTCACAACAGCTGAAATCTGATTGAAGTAAAGTAAAAAAAATAAAGTAGGTAGTTTTGATATTTTACAAGAATTAGATTTATCAAATTATATTTAATACATATTTTATGTACTTACCATAAATAAATAACGATAAACATGGTGCTCCTGATAAGTTTCTAGTTTCCAGTGAATTTCATGCTTCCTTCGAATTCGTCCTCAGATAAAATCAAATAAGAATGCTTATTCCAATTCCCCCTACTCTTTAGAGTAACAATATTGTTTTTCGAATAAATAACTATATAAATAGCGTCAATAAACAGTTATACACTATGTTTATTTCAATTACATTTTTATATAAAAATATCTGAATGCTCATTTAACAGTAAACAATGTTATTTTTACCTCCTTAGTTGAAGAATCGTTTATAATATTTTTTTTCTACTACCTACTTATCCTATAAAAAATTGAGTTACCCACAGAAACCAAATCTACCTTTTTTATAGTGTTGCAAGTGGAGCTTGCCATGATTTATAGAATTAGCCTTCAACGATATAACTGTACATAGAAATCACTGTTCACCGTTCATGGGTATAGAGAATTTTTTTAGCTCTTGCAAGTGTTGAAACAATACAAGCTTTTGTTTTCTGTTCATCTGCTTACAAGCAACTAAAATTTTCACAGATGGTTTATTTCTATTTTCATTATAATTATAATGAAAATAGAAATAAACGATTTGCAAAAATTACATAAGTACCTAGTATTTTTTAAATAGGTATCAACTCTATTATAAATTAGGTGATTCAATTATTTTTCTCATATTGTAAGATTGAATACTTAAAAATAATAAAACTATACTCTATTTGAAACACTGAATAATTTTAAGTACTTAAAGTCAGTACAAATTAGTCGATAGGAGATAAAATATTGCTTGAAATTTTCTTCTTCAATATATTTTAATCGAATATTGATTGCGCATCCAAATCATTATTTCAAGCAAACTGTATTTAGAAGTGTCGATAGAAAATAATTTGAGTTTTTTTTCTCAAACTAAAGAGTTTTCTGTTATTCTCCGTCAAAACGATTGACTGTATTTTTTTTTCTTTTTTCATACATAAGTATCATTAAATTAAAAATAATTTTCTAAAATTAATAAAACTCTTTATGTCAATATGCATATAGAAAAATATCTAATGTAGAAAAATCAGTCACTGTTACATTTATATTTAAATTTTTTAGTGTATAAAAAGGCATCAAAATTGGTGAGTACCCTACGGAAAACAGGCGTGAAGATAAGCATGTATGTAATAAAGACATTGTGCCTAAAATATGTTAAATTTGTAATCCAATAATTTCAAAAGTAACTAATGCATTAAGCCAATGACTCCAATAGAATAAGTAAGGGGTTTGATTGATCTGTAACTTATTTTTTACGTAATAAAAATCACTTGCTTTTAATATAATATGTTAAAAACTTAATTGTATGTAAAGGGATATTTAAAAAAAAACAAAAAGTACATTATTTTATTAACTCTTTATTCTCTTGAATTTTCGAAATTAATATTACAATATTCAATGCGGGCTTCATATACAATCACCCAACTATTTGCTTATTTACCACGACACAGTCACGTTGAATCGTACCATAGATCACACTTGACCATAAATGTCAGATATAAGCATGACACGTGCAGACTGTAGTTAAACTTAAGTTTTAATATTTTTATTGATTGCACTAGTCGAGCATTCAAATTTCTTCATATTTTTGTAAATGAAGAAATTTAATAACACCAAAATGGCCAAAGTGTTTTAATATATTTGAACAGCCTGCATATTAAAACTTCAGTTTTGAATGTAGTCTTAACACAATCCGGACATTATGGCCAAGTATTAAAAACACAAATCTCGATACATAAATACATAACATAAATAAAAAAAAATATGAACAAAAATAATGCGCCACATAAACTCCCACAACTATTTACACTTAATTTTAAGACGATTTAATTACTATTTTCAAAAATATAGATAGGTATAGGTACATACATACATAACTACATTTATTTAAAGATAAAATTGATCGTTTAGTTAACTAATAAGAGAAGTCTTGCTAACATATAAGTAAATGTTAACGTATATAAATCAACAATTGAAAAAACAATAAAAATACAAAACTGGACTTGTTTGATAAAAATCTGAAACCTGTCAAACCAATTATAATTGAAGATCAAAACGTCGCTTTGCTATGCAAAGCAAAAATAAATCAGATATTTTATAAAACATCTTAATAAAATTAATGTATGAAAATTTACAGCGTGAAATGAAACGAAAAATTAAATAGTTTAGTATGAATTTTCATATAAGTAATCAATGAAATACATAGCAAACATCGAAGTAGTTGATGTTGCATGCATGAACAATATTCTAGAACAAAATATATTAACTGCAGTCAACCAAGTCACTTGCATAGCAAAGATACGCCATTCATTTCCATATATACTTAATACAGTAAGGTACGAGTACATATAGATAGCTACCGACTCTACAAAAATACTAGCAATATGGCAAGACAGCATTACGGATGGAGGTCGTATATAATCTATTTAACAAATTGCTCATTGTTTCTCTGAATTACAACTTTACGAGTCAGAAACAATAAAGAAAACCTGCAGTAAATCATGGACGTACATTTACAAGTTTCATTACTATGTTACAAGTTTTGCCTATTGTTGAACGAAACGTAATAACCAATTAGAAGAAATCCTCCGATTTACTACTTCAAGACGGTTCATAATTTGCACAGTCCCATAAAAACAATGCTTTAACAAAATTTCACATTGGAAAACAATTATCAAATGCAAAAATAACAATTTAAATCGTATACACAAATTCTGTTAATTTTTGTTCAAATTCAACATTGTGTACGTCCCATTTTGTTCAAAATTATTGATTCAAATGTATATAGGAATTGCGATACTTACTATATAAGTAAGCGTTTAATTCAATACTAATCATCACGCTTAAAATTTATTACAAGGGTCTACGATTAATAACTATGCATTATAATTTATAAAGCCTACTTATACCAAATTTCTTAAGTACATTTTGTTCGATATTCATTCTCGATTTTAAAGTTTAAAGTAACATGGGTGATTTATTACTAATGACAACCTTATTCTGTATGTTACTACGAGGAATTTTAAAGTTCAGTAGTTACCAGCCATTTGATAAAAAAAGATTCGGTAATTATTGTAAATAATTGATTACGACAGTTAAATATCGAACATATAAAACTTTTGAACATAATATTTTATTATTACTTGATAAGTGTAACAGTTCCACTTAAATAAAAACAAAATTAAGTATGTATTAAAAGAAGTTGATAAGTCAGACTTTTATAAATATTTATTGATTGTGTTCAGTGTATTTTTTTCTCAATTCATAGATCTGTAAAAAATATGCATAAAATATATTGTGCAATGATAGCGTGGATGACCTTAAACTACCGACTTAAATTTTCTCTAATGATATCACGACATTGAATTACTATTTACGAATAACACAGTGGACAGATATCAAGAGGAGATTTATCAAAATTAAGCAAAAATTCCAATTTTAATACAGATATCTATTTATTCATTTAATTCTACCCTGACATTAATTTACGTATAATGGTGACTATCGACACTAATTTATTACTAATTTTTGTTCAGATATTACGTATTCGAGTAAAAAATAATTTGGACGCAGTCAAAACAAAATAGTGTAATGTAACTAGATTTCGTGTATTTTGGCACAATGTAGCAATGAAAGCAAAGAGGATAACGGGATTCTATTTATATGCAAAATATGAGAACTTATGAAGGCTTGTTTCTCTTTTTTCAGTAAAACTCAGCGTTATAGGCCATTTGTAAATTTATATGGGTACTCGCTCACCCGGCAAATTTCTATGTAAGTATGCGAGGTTACGTAAAAAATTCAAGCGCCGACTCTATGAGAAGCAATGATGCCATGAAAATATTAAGAAAGTTATTTATCTTTGTTTGAACTGGAAATGTGACTCAGACAACCACTGCTTACTTCTACCACTGGGGGAAAATATCTACCTAATAATCTTAGCAATACTTCATACAAAGTCGAACCTATTTAATTATGTATAATACACTTATACTACTCAACTTTAATTTTACGTGTAAAATTTATATTTAGTCACATTACTGTAATTAATTATATGTATCATCGTTACGTATATAATTTTGAACATCAGATGACTCGGGAATCGTGCACACTGCATTTGCAAGCAGCTCTCATCCTTTTATATTCATTTTGTTCTTCATCTATTTCGATTTTTTGGACATGGTATTCTTTAGTTAGAATTATCAAAAAATACCGTCTAATAATATTTTATTGATTCTGATCAACAGAAACTATAACACAACTCTCGCAGTTGAAGACTTATTTGCAATTGTACTTCCATACGTATTTTGTTATAAATATACACTTTATTTTCTTACGGAATTAGCTATATGCAGGAAATAATTAAAATTTGTCATAATCAGTGATAAATACGGGAAAATATATTTTCCTAGACTTTATACCTAATACATATGCATGTTATATATTATATTAAAACTTTCTCAACTCTTCAAGTACCTATTTATTGAGAGTTAAGTATTAACTTGCATACATATCATGTTTAGGAGAATATATTCCACCCATGCCTTTCATTGATTTTAAATAATCATAATTAAAAGCCTAAATCATACAACAATCTGCGTAATTAATCTACTGAAGTGAATCACAATCTGGTCAAAAATAAAAGTAACTCTTTTGAAATCAACTGATAAAATACAACAAATTTCATAATCATAAAAAAAGTGATCGACAAAACATAACCAGCCCGCTAACAGCAGGCAAATAATAAAATATACATCAAAATGTACATAATATAATATCTATTAATAAAAATATAACATAATGGATTAGAGTAAGTGGTAGCAATAAATACTATGAGATTCACAGATTTTAAATCTTAACTAACAATACCGAAGTTCACTCGGGCATCTATGTAACCTTATACGAATCTAACGCTTTTGTAAATTTTAGTAAAATATTATTGCAATACAAGGTGTGGTTATGGCAACAAAATAAATGCTTAAAGCACATCACCAGCCTGTCCACCCAGCGAACACCTAGGCAAGTCCTTCGCACTAAAGGAACATTATACGAACAGAGTCCAAGGCCTCCACAACGAGACACTTTCAGCCGCAAAACATAAAACTAGAGGATACGAAACGACTATCGCTGCACAGTCCGTTTGGACGCAACACTTCTGTTCTTGTATTCACACTATATGATACAGAATCAGTCAAAAACGGTGTCACAAGCACCTTACGTTGGGACTTTGTTCACTTTGAGTAGATCGTTGGATCCTTTGTCGATGGGCATCTTCATAGGGTCGTGATGGTGAGTGACGTGGTGCCCATGATGCTGTCCTTCCAGCTTTGACTGCTTCTCCTGTTGTTGCTGTTTCATTCTTTCCTGCTCTTCTCTATCTCTGCGTGCCTGTTCGTTTATTTCTTTGACAGCGCGTAACTCTTTCTTTAACTTCATACGCCGATTCTGAAACCATATCTTTATTTGTCGCTCTGTGAGGCACAGTGCATGAGCAATCTCTATCCTGCGCCGGCGAGTTAAATAATGGTTGAAATGGAATTCCTTTTCTAGCTCTAGCGTCTGGAACCTTGTGTAAGTTTGCCGCCCCCGCCTCCGTGGACATCCGTTTGGACCTGGAAACAAAGAAAACATAGATTAATTTACCTTTCCAGATATAATAACAATGCCGCACAATGCAATTATCTTAGTGATATCAATAAATAGAGCTAACATAAATATACATAATTGTAGGTAACAGTTATAATATGGGTTTAAAACCGATTTATTGCTCCATATATCACTATGCAGCATCACGCGCACGGATTCGCAGTGCGAAACCTCCTGAACGGGGTCATTAAATTTCACTTTTATACCATCTTAGATTTTAATGGCTCATTAATATTTTATTGCTGTACTAAAGTTAATTTTAGAGTCATCCGCTACTGAACTCGAGACCTTAATGTAGATTAATCGCCGGATTTACAAGTGAAAAATTCTAATCGATATTATCAACGAGGATTGTGGAGAAATTGCTAGAAAAAATAACCATAATGAAAGCAATAAAAATAACTAGAAACAATCTCTTTGGAGCAAAAAAGTAACGGAAAGGGTTAGGAGCAAACGGTCCGCGAACAAACAATAGTGTTTATTCTATAAAGAAATCGCTACAAAAAGTCAGGGATGCGTAAAAAAGGGTTGCGCAACTTTCTAATGCTTTGTAAGGTGACTCTTTATGCGCATCTCAGTAGAGTCATTTCTTGGAATTTGTGAAAGTCTACCCTTTGCTGATGATAAAATATTCGACAGTGGGTCCTTATGATAAAACTAACGCATCATCAAACAATGTGACGTGTTTGAAATAACCTCATTTTCACGTACGCTCCACATAAGTTCAGAAGGCCAGTATATGTGGTATTTACCTCGGATCGGGTTTCAAACTGGTTTTCGAGTCAGATAATAAATAAGGCAAGATAAATGGCCGTCCCATCGTGTATAAAATTGATAGTGGACCAACAGCGTATCTCGGAATTTCTGACCGTGTAGGCTTGCCTTTACTTATAGCGCTCGGAACGAGCAGATACGGCTAATGGATTTATTTCATATTTAATTTATTTCGCCTTTTTATGGTTTACTTACAATAATCTTTTGTGAAACTAATACTCTAATTAATGTAATTTTAATATACAAGCTTAGATAAAGTGCTGTTTATGTGTAAATCATAAAAAGAGTGTAACTATTGATGATGATCTTATTGGTACCTAGTTAATTGTTCTTGATTTTCATTATGCTTAGTTATAAATATTATTTAAAGAAACTTGAATATAATATTTATGACTAAGCATAATTTTTTAAGTTACATGTAACTTGGACTTGGTAAAATGGACAAGTTGCATTAAACAAAGGAATATGTTTAATCAATTGTCATTGTTTTTAATAATTCGTTTAAATTTACTTTTAATACATAACATAAGTGTGCTTTCTATTATAAATATTATTTAAATATCTTTCATAAGATTTATGATGTTCAATTGAGGTTAATTGGCTATCTCATTTATAATGTCAAAGAAATATGTGATTTTCTTGAGATAGTAAAGAAAATAATTAATTGATTGAAATCTTACATCGTATTACATCCATACTTAATATTATAAATGCGAAAGTCTGTCTGTCTGTCTGTCACCTCTTCACGGCTAAACTGCTGGACCGATTGTAATGAAATTTGGTAGGGATGTAGTTAACAACCTGAGGTCAAACATAGGCTACTTTTGGGCGCGATATAACCGAGTCCCACGCGGGGCGAAGCCGCGGGGAACAGCTAGTATTTAATATTTTTTTTTATTAAAAATATATTTTATCTTATACATTTAAACCTATATTCATAATTTATGAATGTTTTATTTATTGTTTAAAATAAATAACGAACCTGAGTTATTTTTCTAAGTAATTATTTGAATTTATTATATATTTGAAGGTTTATGTAACGTCTTCATCAGATTGATATTATAAATATTAATACAGCGTTGAAATAAGCTTAGGTAGTGAATCATACAGATTGTGACTTCCTAAGTAATAATAATGTAATACTGATACCTTTACAAAATCTGTACATTTTGTAAACACTTAATAAATGAATAAAAAATAAAGTAATTTCGTTTCATACATAAACCCAAAAACATTTTAATAAGGAAAAATATGCAAGAACAAATAAATCATCCAAGACCCAGAGTCAGATATCACATTTACATGAGCCATAAATTAACGTAACTGCGTTTTTACTGCCGTAATAACATTTACGGGCCATGCTTATTTCAACAAAAACTTAAAAACTGTTTAAAAAGTCATAAATAGAGAATGGAATAATTATGCGAGTGCGGTTAGAATAGATAAGATGAACATTACACCAAGAGTGACAAAGATAGATATAGCCATTCTAATTTTAAAAAGCAAAGATGGAACCCGAAACACAATACACGCATCCCAATAATGACATTAAGGAGAAAGGTCGTAAGCGGTGTTTGATGACGCGTGAAAGAGATCCTTCTGGTTTATGGGGTAGAGTCCAAAATCTGTATACGATGGGGTGTGCTTATCCGTTTTTTGTTGGGGTCGGTAATATGTTAGCAAAGCAGGTTGGCCACCCTTCGTACGTCGCCATGACAACGGACGTTAAGGCACCTCCCGTCAGCTGGCTTCCATTATTATCTGCAGCATTGTAGTCGCGAGAGGCTTGTTATATTGTATACCTGTAGAGCTTCTTTTTTAATAGGAACGTCGATCGCGACTGTCGATTCCCATGGCTTGATAAAGATCAGATTGAAAAGTAAACAGGATATTCATAATTAGCGTTATCAATTCGAAGTAACGCTTTAAACAAAGAACCCTATTTAATAAAAGGCATGCCCGTCTAAATAATTTACCGGCAGGTTACAAAGGACTATTTTTCGTCGTCGAGCGTTAGAAAAATAAAAATGCAAGTTGTAACGTTGGCTCAAACGCAATATATCTTGGAGGGCGACGGCATAGCATTAATTAGGCCCGTACATTGTGAGCCGACACCGACCGCCTATAAACATACTGCGACAAGACCTGGCTCTTACCTTACCTCCCTTTTTTCTCCGAAATAAATCTCACGGAATGCCGTCGTATATATTTTATTTAACTTTGAATAAACCTGCTTGCCTTTGTAGAAACCGGTTCGGAGTAGAATTTGATTAATATTCGCCGCCGGGATTGGAATATTAAGGGTCTGGATATGAATTATAACGCTTTTTGTAATGTAAGGAGATTATTTATGTATTTAACAGACAGACGACTGGTCAGGTTTGTGGCTAGAATACGGCCAGTTCAGAAGAACGGCCAATTTAGATGTAGAGACATTTTTTTAGAAAGTTGTATTTCTAGTATGTGTATTTGACATATTCTGATATATTACATCCAAAAGATTATATAAATTTACTAAGGTTTTATGTAACGATTATTGGTACATATACCTATAGGTATTTACTTCTTACTACGCCAATTCGCCATAATATAAAATTTTATAAAGCCAAATTTCTTTGCCATGCGTTTAATTGTAGTTTTTTTCAGCTTTTAAGCTGAAATAATTCGTGCATGTATTTGAAAAAAAAAAAAACAACACAAAATACTTATTGCCAATCAGGAGTCAATAAAGCATTCACTTGTGCCGTTTAATACAAGCTTATATCAATTGAATGCTGACAAAAGCTGGAACAAAAGCTCGATTGATTGTACAATTACCAAAAAAATATGGTGTAATTTTATAAATTATATAGATCATCAGTAAAATGTGATTAGACATTTTAAACCATTATTTTTGTTTTCTTATACGTTCACGATTAAAACTAATTAATTTTATTAAATTGATTAAATCGCAGTAAAGACATAGAAAAGTAAGCAGGGAAATGAGTAAACGGAAGTTAGTTGTAAAAGCATAGGTTAATAGTACTAAGCATCATATTAGAGGCTGTGAGAATGAACTGTAATTATTTTGATTAAAATGCTTATGCAAAATGTATTGATATGTGATTTTAGAATACACACAGATGATTAGATTTTTCTTCATTATATTCCTTCATGTAAACATTAAGATTACAATTTCAATAATAAATTTATTATATGAATGATTTGGTTAAAATCCAGAGCTGTTTGCTAGTAATTTTCAATGATCATTATAAATCATATAAACATTTTTATGATTAAGTAGGTATCAAAATATAGAACATCAATTGAGCTATTTTTAATATGAGCGTCTAATAAATCCTACCAATTTAAAGATCAAAAGTTAATGCCGTAATAGAACGTCTAATAGTACTCTTATTATGTTGAACATAGTCAATATTTCAACCGCTCAGCCGCCGAGTGTCGGAAAGACTATTTTTGCTCATTGCCAGTCAGTTAAATCATCACAATGTGGTTCTGTGCTCCGTTCAACTAAAGGACATTGGCTTGAAGTAGGGTTGGTGGCGGGAGAAAATCAATACAAATTTACTACTTTACTCGGGGCGTTACTACAAGGTAATTTTGGAAAATTCTCTAAGTATTGCCCATTAAACAGACAATTCATAGAGAATAAAAAACTATCAATGTACCCAAAAAATAACCCCTATTTATTTAAATGAAATACATAATGTACTTTTTATTTGTTAAATATCTTGTTTAAGTAAAAAATAAGTTGTTATAAATGTTTATATAGTTACATAAAATAAATGATAAAATAGAAGGAAACCGTCGTTTTAAATGTCCTTTGAACAGCCCGTATAAGAAAAACCTTTTTCTAATTATAAAATTAAGGAAATATCTTTTTTTTAAGATCATGAGATAAACCAGTGGTGTGATTAATAGGAAAATTTTAATGACATTAAATCTTCACAATTTACTGGTTCAATGAAATTTGTCTGGTTTTTTACCAAATTGACATCCCTAACAGAATCCCTGCGCCTGCCCCGCAAGCCGAGCCGAAGCGATCTTTGATCCAGGACGGCGCGCCTCGCTGACGTCACGATTTATTCATCCTGACTGTACATTGATTACAGCTTTACATAGTACTGTATTACACACGACATGGTGAAATACTGCTTGGACTCAAATATACATCTCAAAGAAGACATTGAGATATACAGTGTAGCGTAAAAGAAAGTGGTGGGTAAACAGACATTGCAGGAGACAGAAAGATGAATGAAGATAAGACTTTTATTTATACGTGACTCTCCCTTTAATTCAACATACTGTGAAATTTGAATAACCAGAAAAACTGAGACCATGATCTGAGTCAGCATTCATCAGGGTTACCCGAGGAAAATAAAAATTGAAAAACAATTGAGCCTTTCATACAAAATACGCAATCGGCTATCAAAGTGTAGTGAGGTCATTTATATTTACATTTTTTTAAATTTGTTGAAAAATGTAGAAGGCTGTTTTTGGTTTATTTTTTTGGGGTAAACAAAATTTACTTTATGTAAATACAAAACTCAACTAACGAGTAATTCTGTAATTCGTCCCATGTACCTACGGCCCATTTGGTACGAAACGCAGAAAATCGAAATTAATTAAAATTTCATTCTGCAATTCGTCCCATGTTTATAAATGGTACAATCTGTAAAAAAAGTGTTAGTGTCGAAATAATAAACGTTGAATTTTTCATTAAGAAATATAATAATCATAGAATAGTCTTCAACTAGAATAAGCATATAATGAAAGTATGTACAATAAACTGTACAGAACATAAAGGTTGATTTGTAAGTATATTATATACAGACAGAATTGGAAAATTATGAACTAACAAAGCACAAATTATGTGCAAATGGGTATTATGTAGGCTTGTAATAGGGCTGGGGTAATAATATATGGCTCGATTAAGGACCGAATGAACTGCCGATGCTGAAAATTATTTGTGAAACGGAAACGATGAAGAAAGAAGAAAGTAGAATGCACTTTAAGGTATTTCATTTTGAACTATATTTTATTTACTGTTTGTACTTATACAAGATATACTGAACTGCTAAGTTATTTGTTTACAAATGTTGATCTTACAATGTAATCTAGTTTTTGTGAAAATCAAAAGATAATTAATTTAGAGAAACATTGACAGAGACGGCGGGAAAAAAAACATATTTTTTTTTACACAACATAATTTTCAGCCAGTAGCTTAAATTGTTGAATTTATTTTTTGAACAAATTGTGGTATTTCAACTAACTACTACTATCGCCATCTAGTGATGTTTTAGTGAACTAAAACGTTTTGTATTGAATTTACCACTTAATTGTCAATTGACAGAGTTCTTGTAGGTTTTCCTGTAATCTACAACTACTAATGACCTATATTCCGTAATTTTTTCAAAATTTTAGGCTCATTAGTTTCGGAGATCAGGGGGGATTGGTCAATTTACGTCTTCTTTCCTAAATAAAATGAAAACTATTTATATTTCAATAGTAACAAAAATATATTTGAGATCCTGATAACGAGCTCTTTCATTTGATATGTCACACGATATGGTTAGCGAATCTTTTTTTTTTAATGTTGTGATTTACCCTCCAAAAGTGACCCCCAAATTCATAATTTATTTATTTACGTTACACATGCACCTTTGGGTCTTTAACTTACATATGTGTACCAAATTTCATCTCAATTGGTCCAGTGGTTTCAGAGCAATCGGCTGTGACAGATGGACGGACAGACTACTTACAACAACTTTTCTAAGAACGCAGACACTTGCATAGTCACATAAGTCACAAAATTTCACAGATTCAAGTCACAATTAATGTCACAACAATAAAATATAAATTTTTTTCACATCTACTGAATGATGTTCTGACCTTTTCTGTCGGAAAGTGTAAACCATACTAAGTAACTTATTTGAATTCTACAAAATACTCCCTCTCCTAGTCATGCACGTGTACAAAGATAAGTAGGTAGTTTTATTGCTTTATTGATCCTGGCATACTTTACTTCAAGGGTGATCACCATAACCATTGTTTACTTACTGATAACAACCGCAAAAACATAAATAGTCAAAACAAAAGAATTCATTATATCTTCCATTGGTATCTGCATTCTATTATAGGGACGGACTTCATCAAAAGAATGAACAAATAATACCTCTTCAAAAGTGACCATCGCATCCATTGTTTACTTATCTGAAAGCCATACATGTCAACCAATTGTATTCATTTCGGTAACACTTGAACTTGTGCGTTTTCTTATTAAATGAAACAATTACCTGATGTCTTAGATAAAACATTCAGCAATAACATTTTTTTTTAAATCAATTATTTTATATTTAACTATGAACAAAACCACAGCAAAATGTAACAATTCTAACGAAATATACATTTATCTTAATTCTTGTCTTACTGACTGTACCAAGCGTTGATAAGGTTTAAATTTCCATACAAAAAAAGAATGGGACGAATTGCAGAATGAAATTTTGATTAATTTTGATTTTCTGCGTTTCGTCCCAAATAGGCCGTAGGTACATGGGACGAATTACAGAATTACTCAAACTAACTAACACCAATGTGAAAAGGGCACATGAAGGATCGAAATGCGAAATAAATTATAGATACTTTATTGCGTAATCAGATCATGCTTATTTTTTCTAGAAACGTGTGATAGAAGTTTACAAAGCATTAGAGTGACGTGAATTATTTATCTATGAAGCATACCGCGTTGCTCTATATATTGGTATTCCAAATTTAAATAATATTAAGTAGCAGTTGTTTTTTAAATGTAAACAGCCAGTACTTATATAAAATGCAGTTACCAAAAGTAAATGGTAACTTATTTGCTTCCATTATGCCAATGCCAATTTGAAACGGATTTGCTACAAGGTTCGCGCTTAACCAGCCAATTGTGCATGAATGCATCCGAGGACTATAGGCCACAAACGAAGCAACTGCAGTCAACTGCAACCTGATTTAAAGCATTGAGGTCAATGCACCAGCGAGCTCTGTATAATGCTTTATTATATACCCTGTACCCTAGGTACTATGGGTACCTTATTATATCTTATACGTTATAGGTATAAATTAAATCTTTGAAATATTAGTGCTTTTAAAGAAATCAATGCCAGATGTATCTGATTTATATATGAAGTAGGTACAAGGGAAATAAAAACAGAATATGAGTGTAGAGATAAAGATAGGATAAGGGTATAGTTACTATTTATTTCAATAGAAATCTCTTTTAGTTGATACGAAATTATTGTTTGAAAAGTTTTATTTTGATAATTTTTTTTACAAAATACCTACCTATATTATTTATAATAACGATTTTAGCAATATTGTGCAATAAACTATAAACATCTCAATATAAGTAATTATGTCATCGTCAGCTAGATATACTATAGACCTATAAACATTTTTACGAGACGATAATAATATTTATCGCAACAACATAAGTGTTATAATAAAAATACAATAAAACTGTTGTAACATGTCATGAACGATTCAATTATACCTATCAGCCGATAGCCTCTGAGAGACAGTGGAGAACTTGCAGATTGCACGTTTATTGCCATAATAAAATTCTATTTATTACTAAAGCATAATTATACATTGTGCACGTTGTGACAACTATATTGATAGTGATGACTTTATCCAAGATAAATAGGTTATTTATTACGCGTTATCGCGAATGGCATATAACGGTCGATTTAATTGGTCTGAATGTTTCTATTATCCTATGTTACATATTGCAGTAAAACAATGTCATATTTATATGTAAATGTTACTGCCATAACTTATTTAATGGTACTTTAAATACATATTACAAATTAATTTATAAATATATTATTTAGATACAACATTTAACAGTAACATTTAACGTACTTTATTTAATTGATATAGCTTAGTGTAGGTCAAGTGATATATTTATCTCTGAATATTCGATAAACTTGCATCATTGAGGTCATTTTTAATGAGTAGGTAAGCACTTAGATATGATATGTGTAGGTTAACCATATTTTGTTTATAAATTCTTGATTGGCTATTAATTTTACGCTAACTTCTACACTATACTAGATAAAAAGTAAATGTCATATATTTATCACTTCTTAAACCTTTTGGTTGTTATCAAATATGTATAATTTTTATCATTCCTTATAAATGGTTTGAAAAACTGAAATTACATTATTTTACATACTTTTTTTACTTTTTTCGAAAATTTTAAAACATACTTACTACCTACCGAATGATTCATAAACAATTAATAAAAAAAACATCTTAAGTATAAAATGACAAACCGCAAATGACGCCACAATTTTATAAGATTTTTGAAATAATTGTTAGAAATGTTAATTGATATTAGTTTGAAATTTTACATATTTACATAAATTAAATGTAGTTTGTAGTTATTTTATCCACAGATCACCTTATTTCTACGGGTCTATGGAAGTCCTAATAAAACTACCTAACTACCTTTTTTTAACATTTATGTAGCAACCTACGGTTTCTTTAAACCCTGAGAATCATATAAACAGTAACATAGTACTTTTAATGCATTGTTTATCTGGAAAGCTTTAGATCATTGTCATGGCCGTAACGCAGTTCTGGGCACTTCTCGGTAGAAGTCCGAGCGGGTTCGTATGCATTGCATAGGCCACTGAGCGAACGTTTGCTGAATGCACAATGAGCATAACTAATATCTGGTAAGGAACGGCGCCAATGCATTGCTACTTACATGGAATTATGGTAAATCTTTCATTTGAAGAGTACTGTAATACATATAATTAGAGTTCATTTTATGTCTGATTTTTTTCACAGAGTTGACAAGACTAAGTGTGAATCCCGTGGCCGTGGGAATTTGGAAGTCTGGTTTTTAGCAAACAAATTTTAGGTTTATGTACAAATAAAGCTAAAGTTTTTTTTTAAATTTATTTTTATTGCATATTATTTTCACCACCATTATCTTTTTATATATATTGGATTTGTATATTCAACTAACGCAAACAAAAAAAAAAGAGAGAAAATGCACTTTTTTATACGATTCGTTTAAAACAGTTCGTTCCTAATTTAAACGTTGAAATTAAATTAAAAATAAGGCATTCCAAAAACGCAAACATTGTTACACATGTGGGCAAGTTATAATAGCGTCGCGCGCGCCCAATCCAGCCAGTGCAATTACCAGTCTGCAGGATGCATTTACCTGCCCGTATGAGCAAAAACGGCATAAATGCTTGCAAAATGCCCTAACTCTAACTCCTATCGCGTACGCTTAAGGTTGACTTTCCACGTGACGTTTCATAGAATTTTCAGTGAGGATTTCCCTTTTAAGCTCCGTCTGAAATACATTGAGGCGCAAATAAATGACTGCGCTCAGTTCACCAGTGCAGGGATTAATTCACTTTGCCTCTGATATTTTAATTAAGTTTTTTTTTTGCATTTAAATTATTTTGTTTGTATGCAAATAAATTACATGTTTAGGTAATATTTTGTATTAATTAATATATTAACATCATTAATAATATATAGAAAATAAAATTATTGACCTATTAAAGACAATTTAATATGTAAAATTAATTTTGTATCCAGTTCTTTAAAATTTCAATATGCAATGAATAAATCCTTTGATGTTTCATTCCGATGTATAATGTTTACAAATGCTGGCCGAACTTTTTCTAAGAAATAGATCCTGTTATTTCAGCCAAACGGAGTCCGGAAACAATTGGCTTACTCTTTACTTTTCGGCTTTATTTACATTACTCAGCACGTGTTAATACTATGACAGGATGTTTAAAACTTCAAATCTCCCTGCCAAGTACTTACAAATACTTCATTTCCTATTCGATATTATTTTTATTCGAGTTTGAAGATAAAGCTGTGCTTGTAAGTACAGATTACTGAGAAAACAGAAGGATAACTTATATCACTGTACTGTATTTGGGACAATGTATTTATATCAACTCGGAATCGCCCATTCAAAATTAATAGATTGATTACAATTTACTTTTTTTAAATTATTTTCAAAGTTAATGGTAGCAAAATCATACAGATTTAGCTTGCCCGAATGTTAGTATAGCTAATACGGGCTCCTATTTCATAAATAAGTATATAGAAAAACATAATTTGAATCCTAATATTATTAAACATAGTTTATTAAACCACCCTAGAAGTGCCGTATCTGTTAGTATTTTTAATTTGAGCATCCACAGTCCACACTCTTACGCCATGTTATTTTGATAATATATTAATGTGAAGTGGTCGTATATTCTCATAGAAAGAGAAGAGGGCCGTTTTATTTTCGAAAATGACTCCATCAGTCACAGATAACGTTCTTGAGCGTCAGAAAAAAAACTGTTCTTGGTATTATGTGTCGCGTACCATCTCGGGGTAACTAAATATTGTGGATCTTTGTGGATATTTCATTGACGTTATTGCCTGTTAGATACTTAGTAATTGGCGGGAGAAAATATAAATCAAAGATTTGTGCAGTCAAACAAATGTATTTTATAAATGTCGAGTAGCTACCTACTTTATAGATAGTTTTTATAGATTAATGAAGATAGAGCAGGATAATCGGATTATGTAGGTATATTTGTCATTTGACCACAATGATTTATACAGGAAATGCTTTAAAGTATAAATTATGTAAGCTTTGTACCTATTCCACATATGGCTAGCAAATTCTACCGCAGACATTAAATCGGTGTCATTCAAACAAATATTCATTGAAATATGTAATATTTATTAATTGAACAAAGACACTGACTTTACTTTGGTAAATATGTTTTAAAACATTGCCTTTTTAGGATTCGGGAATGTAGAATAACCGATATAATAAAAGGGCTTACAAGTTCGTATGTGTACAAGAAAATCTTATAATTGGCTTTAGGGGCCGCAGTAGTATTTAAGGTAGGATTTAATTTTATTTATTATGCTAAGGGTAGGAAAGCCTGTATACTCACATGAGTGAATCATATCATGCACATGCATATCAAGATAAATCGCTGTTAAAGTACTTATGCTTTGCAATATATACCTACATTTAGTGCCGACATACGTAAAAGGAAAAATTAGTTTGACAAAGCAGTGATTCATAACCGGACAACGCGTCAGCGATGAAACCGTTTCCTCGTCTCCAAGACTAAAGTCCAAAATCGTGTAGCGATACTCCACAAAGAAGTGTTGTTCTACCGAGTGTTCTACCTACATCAGTCGCACAATAAAAGAGCTTCATGCTATCTTAGCGGCCATTGAGCCTCGAGTTACGCGATGTTTTGAAAGCGCATAGACCTATTACGATTACGTTTCTTACGAACCGACTTCGGGTTACGTTTTATACCGTCATTTGAATCTCGCGCTCGGATGTTTGGTCCGAAACGCTCGTTCATTAGCATTTTATGACTGATACGACCGATAAAAGTGTAATAAGACGCATTCGACGGGTCATATCGTGTGATAGAGCCGCCCGGGCCGTGTCGCACATCGGAGGAAGTCACCACTATGTTATTGGGCTATACTCGTTTGAATCGCATTCTGTTTCACTCAATGAGAATTATTGTACGTTTCTGATGCTAAAACGTCCGTTTTGTTTGTTTTTATGAGCCCGCAGTATTTTAGTCTAGTTGAGCATGTTTTATGAGTCATAACTTGTTTTAGAATTGTACAATCCCTTGTCTTCGCAATTTGAAACAAAAAATTATAGAGTTGGAATGTTGAAATGAGTCTTAACATATTAACCGAAGACTTGATATCATAAGTATGAATTTGTATTAAAATTAAATCAGTCAACGCAATAGTACATACGGCGCAGTAACTGCTTCATCGTCGGCTCTCGAAAGGCCAACATGAAATATTCACGTGTTGAAAATATGACCTGGTATCAGCACAAGTATTTTAAATTAGAATATAAAGCTTGCAAACCATTTATCAAACCACTGTACAACATTTCGAAGAAAGGACAAACGGGACGTCATAATATTGCTCGGAATGAAAATATTTTAGCTACCTTTTTAAAAGAGAGGTAGGTAATAAAAAAGGTAATAAAATACTAGAAATTAAAATGAAACAAATGGTGGTTGTAAAATAACCCACGCTGCTAGTGACTTATTAATAAAGTATTCAAACAACATGTAGGACAAACATTTGTGTAGGTCATATAAACACATACAATCAGTACACAAAGAACAAAAAAGTATCTACAAAACATATAAGTATACCTATTAAGAAGATTTATTATACTTGTTCGTCATGATCATAGCATTAAGACATCGCTTTTTATTTATTTTTAGATTTAATAAAATTTATACAATTAGTTTTTTTTTGGTTAAAAACTTAAGGTCAAAAAGATTTAATAATATAAATATTCATATTTAAAACACGAGTCTCCAAAAGCAGGTGGTAGCTTCGTGTGGCAGCTGTCTCTGATCCAATGATCCAATTGTCCATGGTCCTCAGTAGCCTCACACCCCCAGCGCATAAACCCATACAGACCAGGGGAGAGGATCGTAAACTTTTTTTAGTCTGTCTTTTGACAAAATGCGAATCATAAAAGTAATTGGAGCCCATTCATATTAATAGACGTTTACGATATCTCCTCCATAAAACAGAGATTGTGATCGACTTACGCAACGCCAGTCTATACAGCCCATCGACTAATACTAATTCGCATTTTGTTCGCTAGATTTTACTATCGATAAATCATTTTTATGCCGGATGTATATCCATTCACAGGATTGTCTTTTAGAAATCTTAATTTGCGCGGAATAACATCACGGATGCTATCAAGTAAATCGTGTTGATTATGACATTAATCGGTTTTGTATGTCAGCACATCTGTCCTTATTTCGTGAGCGCGCGATTTATATCGGGGTCTTATTGGGAATTTCATATCGCACGCGATATATCGATATACATACGTACACGAGATGCTTCCCGATCACAGATAAATAGAAAGAGCATTAGGCTGCGCAGCTGTCGCTCACCCACCTCCTTGGGGACTCTAGCAATTTTCCTACCCTTACTTTAATTCGAATCCCGAAAGGTTTTCCTCGAATATTTATTATTATATCTTTATTAACGTTCTCGTTTTCGTTTCGTATCTTTTATTGCGAATAAGATTTGTGTCGGTACGTTGTGTTGGAGTGATAGTTTTTATGTGTTATTTTATATACGAAAGCTTATAAAGTATGCACCTGTCTAATAAATATCAGTGCAAACGTGTTGCGATAACATACCTTTCTCCGAGTAATAAATAATAATGTGGGTGTATAACTGTATACTATATATTACTATACTTTAACCTGTAACCCACTCTGATCTGTTACTTTGACCATAGTATTCTAAAATTACTATACTAATAAATTCAAAGCAGAGGGCCTTAAATTATTTTGTCACCTACAAATTTATACCTATTGCTATTTTGTTGAACTGTTATATATTCAACAAAGTCTGATAATATTTCATTTAATATTTGTCAACAGTATACAATATTATTGATTATTAATGATTTGATCAATAAATAAATAACAATTGGTGCCAAATGGTTGACTTGATATTATTTATGAAAACATAGGTATCTCTAATAACTATTACCTGTTGTTAATACTTCAAATAATTGCTAATATTTATTACGTACTATAATATGAGTACAATTATTACCGAAAAGTTAGATAAAGTTGGTAGGTAATTTATATTGAATTTTATTATGTTGTTTTAAGCATTCATAATCAATTCTGCATTTCTATAGATATTTATTTTTAATTAAAACGTTTATATAATTCATCCAGTCTGTCATTTATCCTTTACTTTAGTCTAAGCGTCCAACATAAATCACGAAACGGGAGTGCGTATCTAATAGATAATCTAATTACGCGAACCTGAGATGCCTCCTAATATTTTATTCAAACCCTCTCTCACTGTTTATATCAGCTATATTTCAGCTCGAAACGCAATATCGTAACGTAATTTAAAACGAATTAGTTTCCCCTGCATTCTAAATTTGAATACGGTATGCTCACGCCCTATTCTAGGTACCTATACCTTTATAAAAACAACAGGGGCTATGGGCAATGTAATATATTATAATTTCGCTTTTGCCCCACCTCACCCTCCCGAAGCGGATGGAAGAATGTTTCATACAATAGACCTCCAATGTATATGAATGTTTATTTTTAAGGTGGAAACATAGCGTAAATACGTTTTTAAAAGTAATATATGACTGAATAATTAATTTTGACTAAACATCGAAGCTAAGATTTATTTTATGTAAAAACTAGCTGTTCCCCGCGGCTCCGCCCCGCGTGGGACTCGGTTATATCGCGCCCAAAAGTAGCCTATGTTTGACCTCAGGTCGTTAACTACATCCCTACCAAATTTCATCACAATCGGTCCAGCCGTTTAGCCGTGAAGAGGTGACAGACAGACAGACAGATAGACAGGCAGACAGACAGACAGACAGACTTTCGCATTTACAATATTAGTATGGCTAAATCCAAATGAAATATTAGAAAATGAAAATTTGGTTTAGTTAAAACTATATCGAAACCGGTCCTTATTAAATAGTCATTAATTCATTCATTTATTCAGCGATTATCTTTTTACACAGATTATTATGAACTAGCTAAAATTTTTATATTTTTTTTTTATCATTCCCGTAGACATTGCATTGCAAAAGTATAATAAATTTAAAAACACCACTAACTTTATTCTTTGTTTCTATAATCTTTGACCTTAAAATAAAGGGATATATAATATCAAATATCATAATATTATTTAAATTTATACGGAAATAATAGAGAGCGGGATGTAGTATATTTTGTTCGTACAAATAAAGATAAATAATAAAAAAAAAACTAAATTTTCCCATACCATTTGATGAGATTGATAAGTAAATAATGCATACTGACCCGCATACCAATTTAATATTTAATGCTAACCATTGCACCCCTGATGGTCAAGTTAAAATGGCGGCCAACTGGACTAGGGGTTTGTGGGGTTGCCGCATGCAAATTTAATTTGTATGCAAGTCTGCATTGTGCGGTTATTAATTCAAGTATATAATTTATGGTTTAGTGTCAGATCGCTCTTGGCATAAATTGTATTAATTGAATCTTAATGCGGGCTGCCTCCACGTTGTATTCAATTTGCTAGTGATGTTTGGAATATTCGTAGCTTATATTTGTTGAAAGTATTTATTTATATATTTTTTTTATTTATTTAATTCATGTATTACACTACATACTGCATGTCTTAGTTAGATAAGAGTTTGTTTTTCAAGCGTACTATCTTTTTTTTTGTCCTCCTCTGTTGTGACTAGATTTAAACATAGGATGGATACAGGTATATTATAATGTAGTCAAATATTTATTTTTCTTTAATTTACTTGTCTGTATCTATTTGTCAGAATCATGATCATTTAAGCAGCTTATCATCTTTATTTTATTTTTCATCAAGTTCACTATTTGCAGTAAAGTTTAAGTAAATACATTTAACTATAATAATACACAATAGTCATATAGTCAGTAAACTAAGCGAGCCATTTAATAACTGTCCCAGTATATCCCCTAATCGCTCTAACACAAGTGCTACCTAGTACTCCAGTCTCGACTTACCAAGTCATAACACTCATTACACTATCAATAACTTCAACTTGACGATACACTGGACGACATAACTTATTCATACACCTGTAGAACTCGTTGAAAACTCCTAAGTCGTCACGTCGTAATTGCTGGTTTAGGGCGTTTAAATTACAAAGGTCCTATTTCAAGGGTGTTATGCGCCCTAAAGCGGCGAACGGTCATACAGTACATGGTGAAGTATGGGTGAAACGCTAGCGTGTATATGTAAGGCTGTGGATTCATTAAGTGAGGTTGCGTTTAAGCGTAAAGGTGTGATGACGATGATGGAGTATTATTACATTTATCGTCGTCTTTCATAGACACAGGACATACATGAAATTATTTTCTACTTTTTTTTTCCATCCATCTTAATCTTTATTATTTTGCAAGCTTGTAAACTGTATAACATTGCTTTTTTCTTTATGATGTCTACCATGTTTTATCAAGTCTGCAGAGATCATGTCGCCTTTTACGTGATTTTAAAATTTATACTTTAATAGTTTTGAACCAAACCAATAGTTGTATTAGATCATTAAATCAAGTTAGATTTACCTATCTATCTAGCAGATAGCAACTTGATGTTCATATAAAACTTAGTACTATTATTAATTCGGAATACCTCATTTTCTTTACATCAGCCGATTAATAGTCAGAATTTGTCAAACTGGCCTTCACAAAATTATGATCAAATATCCTGAAATAGCCAATTCTTGAAACATGATCTTGTGAAAAACGCTTATAACGTGGTCGCAGCCTAATGGCTGCCTAGTTTAATATAGTAGACTTTATTGTGTTAATAGCCTAATAGTTAAATGTTAACGTTTTAGTCAAATGATGCCCTTTTACATTAAATTTGCGGTACGGATGTTTAAAACGAGGAAAGCGTGATAAATTATAACGCGGAATGTGATAGAGACAAAAATATTTTTTGCCTTTCATTCTGTATATATATAATAGTGATTTTCTTTTATTATGGGAAGAAATTTCAAAGAATCCTAGTGTTTATGTAATAAACCGTACGTAAAAGCGGACCATAGTTACTACTGTATCACAGTTGTACTACTTGATTTTTTAAAAATAATATCTAAAATAATTCAAAGGTTTCAAATTCAATAAAGTAATACCTGCAATAAAATCATTGAATTTGTTTGGAATAGGTTGTTATTAATCCCAACTAGTATTATAAAAATAGAAGAGGGTTGCCCAACAGTGGGACACAAAGAGCTAGGAAAAAAATATTATAAATGCGAAAGTGAGTTTGTTTGTTGATTTGTTTGTTTGTAACGCTTTTACGCCCTATCTATTAAACTAATTTTCCTGAGATATCGCATACACATAGTTATAATAGGGAAGGACATAGGGTTCCATCCCGGAAAAAAAACACTGTTTCCGAGGGAAATTCACGCGGGCGAAACCGCGAGCGAAATCTAGTAACATATATAGCCTATTAATCACATACTGTGCAGGTTTTATGCTAACTGTGATCGAAACTACTGAACAATTGTACATGAATCCGATTGTCTAAGTCACGGCAGAAACGGATCTTAGACGTCTGCTCCATTTCGACGTATATTACCACACACGAAAAATGCCAACCTTTAATAATCCAATGTGCAAGAAATAAACTTCTCCAAACATTTTAATTTCACATTTTTGGCGTAAAAGGCTGTCACCATTCACGAATATCTGAATGAGAATTAAGCTTCAGTTGTATAGGTAGATATAGGTAGTTATATCAGCGAGGAATCTCAAGTCTGGGTGGTCCGCACGAGTTATCAATTAAACTAAGTTTATTTTTATTTATCTCATTATTACGCTTCAAAGAGCTTCTTCATTTAAATTCCCGTCACGCCACCTATTTTCATCCCGACATTTTCATACAAATTGTAGGTATTAATATAGAGTATCTGAGTGTAATTAAGGGGCCCTTATAACTCAAGAATGCGTTTAATATGCCGCCCTTCAACCCTCGTTATAAGGCTGGCGATTAAATTGCTTTGTAGACGCGTAGCGGTTTGCAATAAATGAGCTACGACGTAGCAGTTACTATTAAAATTAATTGTTTGAAAAAATCTGCTACGATAGTCATTCTATATCTGATAGATAAAATTAGTTAAACTATGATTTATACTTCAAAATATATTTAAAACAAGATTGTATTTTTGATATTATATGTATTATAGCAGACATTTTAGAGATTTATATTAAGAAATACAAAGCAAATAATAATAATAAATAACTAAACAAGCAATCACTAACAAATTGTACAGTTATGTTTCATTTGCGGAAATGTGCCGTGAAGGCTATGTTAATCCTTTGAGCAAGATAACATACCTTAACTTAGGTCACGGGGTACAGGGTAAAAAAGCTGAAAAAGCTGATTAGCTGATGGACCTTACGGTCCCAGAGTTTTTACCCCTAAAGGTGCAAGGTTACACTTACTTATAATAATAAGAAATGAAAAAAATCATTTCAAATTCATTTTCAGGTCAAAAATATTCCAAATGTGCAATAGAACTCGTATACATGGGGCTGATATTCATAAAGCAGGAGTAGAATCACCAACATACAGTTATGTTAATGTTGAACCTCCCTTACCGGGGAAAAGATAGGATTGCAAATTTGTGGGCAGCAATTTATGATGGCCGCAGGAGCGTACATAGCTCCCCTCAGTGTGGAGTAAAATAGGCCTATTGGCATTTGGGTGAGCTAGCCAGGCCCGTTGTCGGCCAAAATGACCCTAAACATTTTATTTGGTAGCATCACTGTTCCCGTAACGCGGTGGAATTGCGCCGACTAATCTTAAGCCACCATTTAGAGGGTGTTTTGCACCCGTTTCGTATAAATATAGCCGGAGATTACACGTACGTATGTTTCTACGCGTGAAACAACGCTATTACTATGGGCATACTATTATAGTCTTTAAGCTTACGCAACATCGGCCATAATTGCTTACATCGTTAATGGTTGTGCTAAACCTAAAGTCTGTGACATATTAGGAGTTCCTGCTGACGGTAGCCGCAGGGTGCATTGAATTACATTGCCAATAAGTCGAATTACAATTTATTGCCAAACAATCAGCTATTGAAGGCGCTTTGTTTGATTAAATTTACCTAATGCATTGAGGCGAAGGATTAATTCCAATGAAAATCAAAGATAAGTAAATAAATGAAAAAGTATGTAAGTAACTTGGCACTCTTCGCACGTTAACCCGTGCGTGCTATGTCGTCCTTTTTTACCCTAATTCAGTATTTTTTTGTAGTTAAATATAGATATAGATTTATTCGGATAGCTTGACATGAAACTCGGATGGAAAGGAATACAAGCATATTGTATTCACACGTTTACTAAATAAGTACTTATCTGTATTCCCACATCGATATCTTCCCGAATGTAAATATGACACCCCATAAACTGAATGTTTTATCGGCTGCCACTACCATTCCAATTTATTCTGGTCATTTTTGTCTACTTCGAGGGTGACCAATTTTATTGCTTTTATTACTTCTTTTTTGGTGCTAATACCTTTGATCTACATGGGCTATTCGTAACTATATCTGATTTAATACCTTTAATCCGGTTTGTAAAAGCAGTTACTAGTTTAGAGTTAAATGAACAAGTCTCATTCATAATGTTTATTGATTATAAGTTAAACACATTGGTAGAATTCATAAGTAAGATTTTTCCTGCAATCGAAAAAACAGAATTTAATTTGTATGTAATGACTGCAGGATATTTTACATCAAGCCAATACGCACGTTGTGCTCGTAAATTTGTAACAAGTTTACAATTTATCAAGTAGACGTAGATCGGTATCGTTTCGAAGTCGCGTTCCCGCATTGTAATCCGTTGTTTAGGACGATACGGCGAGTACAGCAAAATATTCCGATCTCGTAGTAAAGTAACGCCCCCTACCGCCGGCCCCGCTATTTATACCCCTGTTATTGGCACTTCTTCAATGTCAGTCGCACCCTGCTCCTGTCCCCTGATCCTCTAAACCCCACGGATGCCCCCTCGGATCCTCTAACATACATTACGCACAACGCTCGAATGCTTAGGGCTCGAGTAGCTATATAAAATTATATCAATTGCATGGATTTTATTGTCAAATTACAATTTGAGATTTGGCACCTCGTTTGTTATCTGCTCGCGGCAGCGAAAGGGTTATGTCCCCGTGTCTTTTTGTGTTATAACATTGGACTTGAATGGTAATATTTGGCAAGATACTGCCCTTGAATTTTCTGACAGAGTACTTATTCAGGTACATACTTTCGTCTGACGTTTACTTTAAGTTGTTTTTATAGATGTATTGTATGTACTCAAAAAGATTTGGTTTTATCAAATCCAAGTTTTATCCCGTCAGGTTATTACTATTTTTTTCTAAATTTATTACTTGTTGATAGTTCAAATACCTTTCCATTTCATTTTATTACTTTTATTTTAAACTGTTGTACTTACATATCCTATGTCACTCAGGGTGAATATAGCTTGTGAAAGAATTTTTACTTACAGTACTTTTTGAGTTTATTCATTACATACATACACACAATAATACAAAAATACAAATCTTTTCTGTTTATTTAGTATAGATAGTATAGGTTTACAAAGCCTCCAGAGCCCGCCCTTCATTAATATTAATAGTCACCGCAACACACAAATCTTTTGTAAAACAATCTGCTTCGCTGTCGACAGCATGTCGTTCATAAACTTCGATACTAATCGTAAATTATGCAAATATGGCCTTTATCACTATCCGGTCGGTAAATACTAAAGTACATGCTAATATAGGTAATGAAAAAAGTGCTCAAGCGCATGTTGTTTGCATAGGCAGTGTTCCGTAGGATAAATAAAAACTATCAAACGTACCGCGCCGCTGGGAAGTACCTTCCATTGTCTATATGAGATATTTTCTCACATTTTCTCTTGAGGTTAGAGTAATTAAATACAGTTATGGTAATAAAAATTGGAATGTAAATTTATTTAAAACTATAGCAAGTTAAAGATGTTAATTGATTGTTGATTTATTAGACATGTTAATCAAGTACCTAAATTTTGCAACTAATAAATTATTAGCGGCAAGCAAGATTTTGTGTCTAGGTATACCTATTTTAGGTTGCAAGAGGATTATAACCTACAGTTGTCTAAATTACAGCTATTTATTAACCGCATAGAGTTTGAAATAACTCAACAAATATCGATCCAGAAGAATTGAGTTTATAGAATATCATTTTCTTTGCTGTGTTGTGATGATAACCATAAACATTGATTAGAAAATTTCGTATTTAAAATTATCGTTTATATTAATATTCTTTATTTACACAAAACATAGAGCATAAGATGGTTTACATAAATGCATGGCTCTTATGATTTTCCAAATGTATAGCATACATCGTGTCAGCATAAATAGTCAAAATTCTTTTACGGATCACTAAACTCAGCTAGTAATATAAATGTTGTTTTAATTACAAGCACACAGAGCTCAACGCGTAGGCAGCACAGCTTCATTGAAGTAAAACTACTTACATTATTTATTTTATCTTCATTGAAATAAAACAATTTACACTATCGATAGTTTTTTCTAGATTACAGATGTACACATCACTATTTATATCGGCGATTGAGCACTTTGAGCAGTAACACGCCTGTTAAATGAGAGAACATAGCTTGATGAAATTACTGAAGTTATTTGGAAGATTCTAATAAAACTAATGACGTGGATATGCTACTAACTATAGATTGTGACTAAACAAGAAGAAGACTAAGTACTTATACATAATTTGATGAAAAATTTTATATGAATATATAATGGCTAATAATCATTGTTATTATACTACCTCTACAGTAAAAAAAAGTAATAAATTAAAATGTGAAAATAAAATGTTTAAATAACTATACCGCACAATAAAAAATAAAGCATAAAAATTATCTCTTAATTATTGTTTTCATATGATCAGATCTGAAAAAAATGTACCTTAATTATATATCTTTATATTAGACATATACCTACCCAAAAACAATAACCTCTAATGTTCTGAATTTGCAATTAGATACTTATTCAAGCTCATTGTCACCTTATCATAAATACAAAAAACAAGTAGAAAGTAGTTATTTAGAGTTTCTGTACAAATTCATTAAGAATATTCAAAGAACGTGGGTGGTAGTGGAAGCTAAGTAATTAACAACTGCCGCTCACATTTTCCACGCCCGTTTCCATAAAACCCAGGGTATACGACTTGAGTCTAGATTATAACTATAACTCTCGTATACGACATGGATACACTGACGGCTACACAGCGTAGATAAAGCCATTAACTTGTTTTAATTATTAAATCTGATTCAGAAATGTAAGTCCTATAAATAAATGCGGGTGAATTCAAAAGGCAAGCGCGTCAAAAATTCTCGAACAATCGAAAATCTATACAATAAAGTAACAATTTAATTTCTTATTAGTGCCAATTAAATAACTTAAATGTCCCCTTAATTGGCCAGAATCGGTTTTCTTGTTCTATAGGTAGGTAGGTCAGACGATTTCGCTTTAAAAATTCTTCAATGAGTTTTATGGTTTGTTTGTGTGCGTCGATGTAAATTTCTGAGTCACACGAACTCTGTTAATTATGGCATCGTACGTAAATATAACGAGCTAGTTTGATGACTATAAAACAGTGTGAAAATACTATAAAAAGTTTTGTTTCATTCTGAGCTGGTTTGATGTTTCACGACTAATTTCTGTGCAAGTGGGTAAACGAGTAAAGCCATAGATAGGTTTAACTGTACGCTGCATTGTTAATCACGAAATACCTATTCCTTTGGTTGTTACAAGCAAGTAAATTATCTCTGACACGACCGATGATTTCATGCTCCATTCGGTTCATTGAAGACAATGAATGCTCAGTAAATATAAACTTCACTTATAGTGTGAAAAGAGGTACTATCTTCTTTGTATATTTTTTATTATTAATAAAATAAATAAATATGAAGTGAATTTAAAAACTGAAATCTGTAACTATCTAAATCTAGAATTCTTAACGTTTTAACATTATTACTTTTAAATTTAAGACTCATGCTCTCTGTATAATAGAGCGCTATCAAAATAAATTAAAACTAATAATATAATTGCCTACTTCTCTCTTCTCAGCGTTTTTCCCTTGTATTTTTAGCAGGTGAAGAGTCCAAAGCCAACGAAACTTAAAATATATTTTTTTATTTGGGAAACAAACTATATACGTATAGATATTATTAGTAAATATATGCTAGAACATAAATCAATTAGTTTCCACTATTACATTATAAAGATATTTGACCAAGTTTGAACAAGATTTTCTTAGTTAATATATGCTAGAACATAAATTAATTAGTTTCCACTATTAGGTACATTATAAAGATATTTGACCAAGTTTGAACAAGATTTTCTTAGTACTCTTTAGTAACGTATTTAAATTTTTTATGAAATAGTTTTATTTCCTTTGATTGTTGGCTTCCCATACGGTAAGCCAATTTGTAAGTGATATTGTTATAAGCAGCCTTTTTTAAATGTTCGTCTTTCAACCAGACCTTTTTAAGATAAACACAAAAACAAAAAAGAAATATAAAAAATATAAATTATGTATCTACCTTAAACAAATATTTTTAAACCTATAATTCTGTGTTATCTCTATGACCTTGTTACTGGCATCAGATAAATAATTAAAAGCAATAAAGCCATTTAAATTACGAACAGCAATGTTCTGATAACACCCGAGGTGTCGCGTAGTACCTATTCCGCAGGGTTTAAGGTAAACCGTCCCCTTCCAGTATATATCAAGATCAGTATCGGAGATTTACGCCCAACGTTGTGTCTGTGATTGTATCTCACAGATTAATGCTTGAACGTAGCCTAGAGCGAGCCTAACCGCTTGTAATGTAATGCCTTTGCCTCGTTATTTATACGTTTTCGAGAAAATTCATTTAATCGTATAATGGATTCAAGTTTGGATAGCTTTATGAATGGTAAGTAACAGGATGAAGTTTGAATTTATAGTTAAATAAATATCTTAAAAATTGTCTTTTCTTTTTTGTTATATATGGTATTTAGATTTTTAATAATATATGTGATATGTATTACTTTAATATTAATAATTTTAAAATCATAAAATATATTAAATTAAAATATTCGTGACTAAGTAAATATTAATCAACCGTTATCTATGACGTTCATCGTATCGCACGAAACTGACTTCGCTCAGTAAAAGTACACTCATTTGAATATAACGACACGCAGCTCATGAAAATGTCAGTAAATCACCTTCAAGCGTGTCGCCTTCCTCGTACGTGTGTAATGGCTGCTCTGGTCAGCGGCAATTTGTTTTTATTGAAACTACCCCTGGGTTATGCAAACTGGAAACGCTGAGCCCACTGTAAACAAACTCCAACGTTACCACGCGAGATTGAACCCAAAAAATCAACACCTACATTCCCAACGGAGCTCAACTTTATTCGGCCGTGTTATGGTCCACCTTCAATCTCCAGCGTATGTTTTCACAGCGTCTGTTTGGCCATGGTCAGCGATGTAAACAGTACTCACGGTAATAGAGATATAAATTTTACTCGTTTCATTTAATCCCTTTGAGAGCAATCGACGCCTTATGATATTTTACGTTATCTCGGAAGGCAGACGTCTTAGCGAAACTAATAGTCCTTTCTGAACGTATGCTATTTACTTCCCCAGAAATATATGGCCGATGAATTTCCTGAGGTTTACTTAGGACTAAGCTAACATCTTTTGGTGAAAACTGTTTATGTACCCGAGACTGCAGAGTTTATTTAGCTACGGTAAAGCTATATATATTATACTCATTTAAAATTAATATTCAGTTATGCATTAGAATCGCGGTAGCATCGTGAAACTGAAGCTAAATAACCTCTGTATATGAAAGAGAGTAGAAAAATTTCATTGCTGTACCTAAATCTATAGACCAAATTCGAAATTGTTTATTTTTGTTAATCAAAGTAAAACTTTTGTCACTCAAGTCGCCGATCACGAAACAATACAGTTAATTTAATATAGTGCAATAAACTGTCTCGTACAAACCATTACCATAGGGTATTCGAATCATAGCAGACAGATAAAATGAATTCAAAGTATTGGCAGACGAGTCTGATGCGAAATTAGCATAACGCAGTGATGGTAAAAAATGACGAGGACGCAGATGTCTTATAAGCTTCTTCGTTTTACAAATTAATGCCGAAGAAGAAAAGAGATTCTCATTATTGGAGACCAAGAATCACTTTGGGTCGCTGCACCATCTTAGTCATTCTATTATACTCTGTCACAGAAAAAAATAGCAACATAATCTCCGAAGTGCGTGTTAGGCATAACTTCAAATCCATTGAAAAATAGGATAGTGGACCCATTAAAGCATTAAATTATAGAATACTAACGACTCGCCCCGGCTTCGCATGGGCATAAAAACCTTCCTGTTGAATCACTTTATCTATTACAACAAAAATTTTAAAGATTTAAGCATACATAAGCACACACAAGGGACATATAGGGACCGAGAGAGCGATTTAGTTTTATACTATGTGTGATAGTGATAATTGAATTTATAAAAAAAAAGAAAGAAAGAGTGACTATTAAAATTCAGGGAGATTATAGTATGATTGATAATAACTCATCATTTAAAAGAAAAATTGGGGAAAACGTTATTAAGATACTGACTACATTTAACAGCACAATTTCTGAACTCTTTTTATTTTGTGATACAAAGAAGCTTTCTAGAGGTTCGACGACTGAACAATGCCTGTGGCCACGATTGAGTCACGTCTTGCCTAGATGACATTTCCCACGCAAATTTAATTCTTGGTGTGAAGAATTAAGGTTTAAATTAAATAAAGCTTGGTAAGAGTTATGAGGAAGTAATATGTGGCAGGTCAATACAGAACAAAGTTATTAGGTGTTTGCCTGCAGTGGTTATTTGAATGTTTCCTGAAAATTGATTCTGTGTTGCTTTAAGCAGATTTTAAAATTAAAATAAAAAAAAATATCGTGTAACCAACTTCTTAAATAATAACTGAATTTTAGATTAAAAGTAAAGGCAACAATAAATGTTTCATATTAAAAAAAAAACGTAAAGTTGCACATTTATGATTGCTTTGTTTATATTTACCACTAGAACTGCAAAAATTTAGAAATAACTACAAGTGGACATATATTGACAAGAATTTATAAAAATGTGACTTATCATAATACCGCAGTAGATACTTTTTTATGATATACAAAAAAATACATTAGTTTGAGTCTTAATGATGATTGTAAAGAAATTCAAATAATTAAAAAAAAAAAAAAAAAAAGTATATACTTATACCTAACAAATAACTAGAAAGTAGTAATATTGACGTTTTGAAACATTTGACACAACTACATTCATTATACCTACCATAATTTCTCAAGATGTTTGAAGTTAAAATGCTTAGTACAATCTCTGAATGAATTTCTTAGAGGCAAGTGAAGAGCTTTCTACGCAAGGGTTAATGACCTGCGTAACATTCAACCAGGCAACTAGCCAACAAAGTTACGTTATGACAATTGTGGGTATGCCACGGAATATACAATCTTATAGTCCAAAACAAACATTTTTGAAACAAGTAATAATCTTCAGTTACGTGTCTTATAGTTTGGTAATAATTTGTGAGCTAAGTTTTAAGCTGTTTTATAATAGCAAAACTAATACTTATGAAAGCAACGTGAAGATAAGAAGAAAATTTTAATAAAATTACAATCTTGAATATTTTTAACATACTTAATGTAAAAGTCTATAGCTTTCATTGAAATATTAATCCATTGTGCATCCGTTGCAAATTTTATGTGAAATGTACGTATTTACTGAGTACTAAAACAATACTTCACAGAGATCTATTGGCAATAAAATTTAGCTTTTATATCAACAGGATGTGAATTAAAATTGCAAAGTGACGATCGTTTTTCCCCATTAGACATACATGCACGTGAGAAACTTTTACTGAGAATTTCAACGCTTGAGTCGTTGTTAGTTTATGTGCCACAAAATGAATATTAAAAATACTTAACAGTTTATGAAATACTTTCTGTTATAAATACTTTCCCAATTATGTTATTAAATGAATATAATGCAATATACCTATAATCAAATATACCAATTGTTGACTGGTAGAGAATGCCATAAGTACCTATGGCACAAAGTCTACCATTTGTTAACTTTGTTTTTAATTTGACAAATCTGGTGGGCGGAAAAAAAAGATATTAAAGTTATCTCTGGAGCTAATACACAAGGAGACCTGACTCTAGATGAACTAAGGCAAGTGGTGGAAAAAGAATAAAATGAAAAAGTTTTACTGGTGCTAATGCACAAAAACACCTGACTCTAGAGTCTAAATGCACTGAGGAAAGGAGTGGACAAAGAAGATGATAAAATTATCTCTGGCGCAAATGTATAAGAAGAGCTGACAATTGTACTGGAATAAGGGGTGAATTAAGAAGAGGATGATGGTACTTTTATATTTCCAAAGACAAAATGCGGTTTTTGTAGTCTTGCATTATATAAACCGAACAATACTGCATTAAATATATAACTGTCAATATAACTAATAAATTAAATGTAAACAAGCATAATTGTACTGGAATAAGAAGTGAATTAAGAAGACTATGATGGTACTTCATATTTTCGTAAACAAAATGCTTTTTTTGTAGTACTTTGCATTAAATAAACCATACAATACTACTTTAGATATATAACTGTCAATATAACTTTTAAATTAAATATAGGTAGACAAGCATTACTACTTATAATCTCTATCAATCAGCAGATTGCTATCAGTAATATCAATAGTTTCTCGTTATAAACAAATTATAATGAACTTATCTACTTACGAAAAATGTACTTCTATATCACCACCTATTGTTTGTGGCACGGAAATTTGAAGTAGTGCCAAGAATATTAAAAAGTCAATTTGAATACTCTACGACACTCCATCGACATTATAAATCATCTGTGTTATGAACCACGCGTAATAGGAATTTTTAATTATATATTTTATACGGAATCTATCTACTATATATTCACAACATTAGCTGCATAATTTATGTGGATCTTTATAATGTTATATCTATCAAATGCAAACTTAATTATATACATATACTCTTATCTCATATATAATTATAAGGTATATAATTTTTGTCTTTTAAACAAAAAATATATAGCTACAAAGAATTTCAGGCAAATTGTTTATATTGTTAAGAATTTCTAATCAATGAATTAGAAACCGGTTTAAGTTCTCGAAATAAATCGTAATACTTCCATTTATATATGTTATAAATTCATATGTAAAATATATACTAGTTTGCTCTCTGTCTGCAATGAAATTCATTCATATTCAAAAATAGATCTGTGCCAAACAGTATAAGAATTAAGAATAATTCATACATATCAAAGAATAGACCAGCCCGTTTTCTATGTAAAATTAGAAGTTTATTAAAAATCTCTATATTTTTTGATATCATTACTAAGGTTATTGCAAATAATATGTTTTTACGTAAAGTTTTACAAACTAGTCTATACTAAAATCAGTCAAACCAGAAAATATAAAACATTTGATAAAAAATCATCCTAGACTTATTCAAAGGTCGTCAAACCTCAGCTACATTTTGTTGTCTATAAATAGTAAATTGCGTAACTAGCAAAATAGCATAACTAACAGCAGCCTTGAACGACAAACGTGGGCGTATGTGTGTACATTGTCTTATATCTAATAGGCTTGTAGTGAGTAAGCGTACGATACTATGCGAATAAAATGGGCAAGACATTTCACTTTAAAATAGTCTTGAATAAAATGTTTCGTTCAGTGTTTATCTCGTTCGCATTTGCTTTTTTATTGTGTGAAAATACGTTTATTGAACTTGGAAAGTATGTATTTACTATAACAAACGCAGTCGGATTTTGTAAAATATATTTTTTTTTATAAGGTCTTCATTGATAAACGGTTGAATTATGTTTCGAGTTCTAGTTCTAGATATCTTATACATTTTCATGCTTGAGTATGACAAAATATCAGTTAAGTTCTTAGGTTCCTTCATTCCCAACTTATAAGTATTAAGGCATGAAAATGTATAAATACGTTTATCAAATAATGATCCTCAACTATGTTTGAAAAGATTTCATTCAATAACTAATACTTGTTTCATTAAACGTTAAAAAGTCACATGCGGTAAAGCAAGCAATAAAGAATCCTAACAAAACATAAAATAGTCCCTGACCTGAATGATGGTACAGTTAGTTTTCTTTTAGTTTCATACACAAAAACTGACTCATAAATCAATCCTTAGATCCCAACTCTTTACTTCTAATGGCCGATCCATGTGGACGCCTGCGCAGATGCGCAACCAGCTGTTTCTATGGCAGTCACGTCTTCCGTCCACGAATCCGACAGTGTGTACTACCACAGTCTTGGCTCGTTAAATTTTTATTGCCACAAGGTCGCCACTTTATGGTCAATTCTCAACAGTTATTGTTCGCGGGCAAACTTTTTTACTAGCGTCAATCACTTTATAACATCTGTTACGATTGACAGTGATTAGGTCTTAATTGTTATGAGGTCGTAAAATGTCTTTTATAAACTCCGAAAGTGTTATGATAATCTGTTGTGTTTGGCTCCTTGGTGTAATAACGTTGATTATAACGCTTATAAATGCTGCATGTAGTTTATGCGCGGTAAATTCGTTTAAGACAGTTTTATGTAAACGAAAACAATTCTAATGTGTTCATGTTCAGGTAACATTGTCTGTCGCACGCGTTCTTATTGAGTTTCCTTCACATACTAAGTGGTGCAGTTGTAGCATTTTTTTGCTTAGATGTTTAATAGTATAGTTTTTGTGCAAGGAAATATAACGTTTGTATTGTTAGATGATTCAATCAACTTCATGGTACAAGGCACAAGGTCAATGGTACATATTACAAGCGAACGAGTTAACTTTACAATGTTTTAACGATTATAATTTTGCGATCGCGTGATCTCTATTGTGGATAGCAGCTAAACTCCACCCGTACCTATATGAAGTATAGGTGTCTAGAGGAAAAAGTGTAAGGAGAACGAAGGTCCATATTCAGCAGTAAACTATGAAGCTATCGCATTTTTTTTAAATTGAAGTAAGGTATTAGTACCTAACAACCAAAACTTTCTTTGTTTTACTCTTTCTTAGGAATTTTTGATTGTAATTGCATACAATCAAAACTATCTAAGAATGAGCAGTTATTATAACCATAATTAGTATTTCCAAGAGGTATCAAAACAATCAAGTAATCGAATAAAAATAACCGAGGAGGATATTCCTAAGTCTCTGATGAATCATGCTAAGCGTAAAGTGTACCCGTTCTCTTATTCGAACAAAGCTTCGAGCCTTACTCACGTGCTTGGGCATATGATAACAAACGATGTTTTGACTGCGATTTGGGCGATATCGACTTTCGCTGAACACCGCATAAGCGTAAAATATTGTGGATTCAGAAAAACATCTCTTTGTAAGTAATTCTACTTCATTATGGTATGGTTCTTTGGTATATGATACATACTTAGATGTCTATTGTCCGAGATCTTACTATCAACTGGGATATTTATGTATACAAATTTGATATTTTCTTAAAATGAAGAATGTTAATAATGTACGAATATGAATATTTCTTATCACCCATAAACCGTGATGTCATAGAGCTTGCCGTGATATTTAATCTTGTTAAAAACAACAATTGCAAAAATTTTTGGCACTAAACCGCAAGAACAATTATTCAATCTTTAATAGTTTTTTTATTTTAGTTTTAGTTTAGATTAGTTTTTGTATTAAGTGGTCGTAATTTAAAAAAGTTTAATAGTATTGTAAAGAAAAAACAATTGCCGATACCTATAACTTTAAAATTTAGTTAGTTTATCAAGTATAAAAAAATGACAAGTCTCTACTCTTATTAATTTGTGGCGTAACGCTCCTAATAAAGTAATTTGCGAGTGTGCCAACAAAACAATAGCCTTTGCAAGCTTCGACTTGTGATTTAAAACCCTTTGACTTAAACCTTATTTGTAAACAAGCGGCACAAAGGATCGCTGTTTTGAACAAAAGGAGATTTTGCGCAACCCCATTGCCGTGAGCTTTTGTTTAGTTTTTTAAAATGTTTTCTAGTAAATCGGGGAAAGTAGCTATTTGCGCTGTCGGCTTTTTGGGTTCCTTTGTGATTCGTTCTAATATAAGATTTGTCAATACCGTGTTGACAATTCAGTGTTCAATGTTTTTTTATTAAGTATTTTATCTTGAAAAGCCTTAAGGCATAACGAAATTTTATATCATATTTTATACTGAAATGGGTTAAATCTTTTCGATGAACCGCGGCTTTATGTAGGTAAATTAGTAGTGACCTAAGAAGGATGAATAATAAAATATGAAAATGTACTTGCAAATGCAATGAATACTTACCTACTGAAAAAATATTATTTTAGCCTAATAAATTTATTGCCAATGGATTTACTCCAGAAATTAATTCCTGTTATCAGAATATACAATTAGAAAAAAAACCTCTTGACTATTTCTATATGTAGTAGAGATCAGATATTCTAATTCAGAACATGTCATATCATACCAAAGTTAAGAACTCAACAGTCGTCCTTAACCTTAATAACATAAAATTTATTACAGTTTTACTTTTACTAGTCAACCTGTTTTTTTTTTAAAGACATTAAAAGCTACCTTAATGTTTGGTCCCACTGGCTGACCCTCAATTTCCTATTGTTCTACTAGAAAGTTTGTATTTATTGCAAACTTTTTAACCCTTTTTACTATTTGCGAATACAATAAAGGCATAAAAGTGTTTGTTGCTTTTGCAAAAACATGCTGAGTTGTTGACGTATTAAAAAAAGAGATTCGTTTCAGACTTTTTTTGTAAAAACGCCTCGGTTTTTTTCAAATCCATTTCAATTCTGGTAAATTTGTTTTTTTTTCTGTTGAAGGTATTGTAACACTCTTGTCGCATGTTTTTACCTCTTTCTCAGATTTAAATAACAGCACTTGCATTGCTGGAGTTATAAAGTTGAGAGCGAGTAAAATAGCTGGATACTACAGTGAAATATCCTCAAATCCGCAAGTGCGCATAACCCTCAAGGTATCAATAGGGTTTAGGCTAACATAACCACGTGATTATCTTAAATATATGTAAACCTCGCTGTTTCTCGCAGTAGTATTAAAAGTAAAAAGGCTCTATGGATTACTAATACAAAATAAATGTAGGTAAAGATGCTCAGTCGGAGATCCAGAAGATTAAAGTGATCTATACCACCAATGCGATATGTTATGCAATCCTTTGTTCTACTGTAGGTCTCCCATATTTTCCTGTACATCAAAGCATGTACCAAGTTTTGCAATAATTCAACGAAGCCATATCAAATGAATAAATGCAACATAACGATACGGAAGGCTTTAGGTTTCTGATATATACTTACATTCCAGTAAACTTGACACACGTACAACTAAATATCAATAAGATGAAAGTAGTTCATGAACCTATGTACTTTGACAATAATGTTAACTAAGAATTACTAATTAATTTGTTTTATTCTTAGTTTTATTACTGAAGTGGACTAAAACTTCGCTTAAAACCATGTTTTTTTTTCAAAAAAATTTTTTTTCTGTAAAAGTGCACTTCAGACTCTACTACAGACAGTACTCAATAGGTACTCTACATAATACAATAATAAGAAAAAGATAATTAAAAATTAACTGAATCATAGTTGATATACCTAGTTGCTTCACTTGAATAGCACGATGAAAAAAATGATTTTATTGTATAATGTTTTTAGTCTTTTGTAAGTTTTGCAAACAGAAGTCGTTCTTAGAATTAAACCCATAAAAGTCCTGAAAGATAACAAAGTATGTACTAAAGACAGCCAGATAATATTCAAACTACAGGTAACTCTACCTACTACACAATTATAGGTTTTATTATAAAAAAAACATTGATCTGTTTCAAAAAGTCTTCTTTCCGTTTATGAAGTAAAGCAATTACATCAATTGCAACGCAATCAAAATATGATAAATTCAATTGTCATAGAGTCTTAATAGAGTCATATTATTATGATATGATGAACTGTCATAGAGTCGCTAAAGTGTCTAGATCAACCAATTTGTTGTCTGGCGTCATGGCACGATCATTTTAGTTGTACGTATGTCAATCAATTTTTATTTTAAACTAAATATACTTAAAACTAAAAGAAAATAAATTTGAAACGATAAATACCATTGAACTCACCGCAGACCACGCGGTCGAAGGGGCTCATCCAATCTGGAAATGGAAAGTCTATTATCAATCGTATTGCTAGTTCACTCTTTGGCTAAGATTCATGCACAACATTTAGGATAGATATTTAACAAAAAAAGCTTCTAGTAGCTTTACTATACTTTATTTTTTACTGATACTAAACTATAGTGGGGTAGTTGTTAGAAATTATTACGATTTTTTTACACAATAAGCAACAATATTCTATTAGCTTTGACATGATAATAAATTATAATGGGGTAGTTTATTAAAATTATAACAATTTTCATACAAAATAAGCAATAAAAACGAACATTTTTAAATTCAAATAAAACAGATTTTTACAGATTAATACAAATAGGCAATCTTACATAAAAACAGAGTACTTAAAAATTTTAAACAACACAAAAATAAAAATAAAAAAGACCTTCGTACTACTACAACCCAGCTGAGTGCACACATAAACATGCATTATACATATACATGCGTTAGCGAGGTTAGTTCTATCAAAAGCATATACCAACATCATAACCATTTACATTGACAAAATCACAGTAAAAGAGCATTTGTAATATACAGACAAATTAACAGAATAAAAAGGAATAGGTAGTAAGTAAAATAACAATTTCTAAGAAATTATAATTCTTAAAAATAAAAATGGTTTAAATCAGTTATTTGTTATATTATTTCTTGATGGAGACATTCGACGGACTTGTGGATTTGATCCGAAACAATACAAAAAAAACTACCTACGGAATGTGAATCTAAATTTTAGTTATTTTATTTTAATCAAGCCAACTCATAATTCAAGTTCCAAAAACAAAGATTGCTTGTTTTTTTTTTTTGCTTTGATTTGTATGCTAGCAATTATTTCAAAGTTTATTTTTATTATAGGAATAAAATTAATGTACAAAAGTATCCATATATTCGATATTATTTTACTGGGCTTTATTAACACTATTTATATTATGTAATATTGATAACTAGGTGTACAAAAATTGAAGAATCTATTGTATACCTAACTTACATCTAAAATTAGTATCTCCACACATTCCTGAGATAAAGTAATCAATAAAATTAAGTACTTATACGACGTTTCATTTAAAGAACTAAAAACAGACAGACAGTCGATATTTACAATATATATATTTTTTAAATAAACTTCCCTAAACCTAATTTTATTTATCTTTTGCATAAAAAAAATATTTTTGTGGTAATTTTATAGTCCTCCATATTTTTATGTGCTTATTACAATAAAATACTCAAGGTATTATGAAACAAGTAACTATTCAAAAAATAATGTATGAAACCTTTTGACAAATAAATGTCGCTTCATATTTTTATTCTTTACTAGCTTTTGCCCGCGGCTTCGCCCGCGTGGGCTTCCCGGGATAAAAAGTATCCTATGTCCTTCTCCTGGCTCTAAACTACCTCCCTGACAATTTTTAGCTAAATCGGTTCAGCCGTTCTTGAGTTATAAGTGGAGTAACTAACACGACTTTCTTTTATATATATAGATTATTTAACCTTACTAACCGTCAATATAGCTACAAAATAAGGTATACTTTCTCACATACGAAACTCTGTCTTAATTTTATGTATTTTTAAATTTAATGAGTTCTACCGATCGGAAACATTTAAACTGTATCGTTCGAGTGCACTCGTTAATTACACGCGATGTGAATTAAAATCGAATAATCGAGTGCTGTACCATGTATCGATACTCACAAATCAATCGTTTGTGGGAGATAAGACGGCGGCGGGCCCTCATTGGGAACTTCAAGAAATTCGTATGTCTCCAAGTGACTCAAATGTTAACCCTAAAATGGATAAGGTTAAAAGTTCCGTTCCATATCGGCATCGTTTTTCACGAGAGAAAGATAATGATGTTATTCTTTAGCTGAGATTTTTTAATAGTTTTATTTGGGTACTGCAACAATGTTACAAGTCGTTAGTAAGAGGAAAAGGCAAGCACTCTATTCATTTAGTTCATTAACCCCATAAATTCAGGTGTTGTAAATATTTTTTTGTGTAAGTAAGTAGTAAATAACGTCACCTCATTATGATATTTTGAACCTCAATTATGTTGATTCACATAGGTAATGTTAGTGGCATTACTATGACTAATTAAATGTAGATTTATATAATTAGATACATTCTTGTATTACTCGTATATAAACTCTTTGGTTACATAAAACTATGTAGTAATTATGTCATAACCACTGCTATATACCTAACTAGCGACCCTTTCTCTTGAATCAATATTAAAAAAACCGCATCAAAATCCGTTGCGTAGTTTTAAAGATTTAAGCATACAAAGGGACATAGCGACAGAGAAAACGACTTTGTTTTATACTATTAGTGATTTTATTTTAAATCTGTTATCAAGATTAACTAACTACTTATCTTTATTTTACTACCGCATAGATTTCTACATATAAAAAAAATTGTAGGTTCATTTTCCTGCTTAGAATAACAGGAAATTTTTAAAAGTACAGACAAGATTAATTTGTTAGTTTAATCCGTAATAAATATACTTGACATAAACACAACATACCTACAATCAAACAATATGAGATCAGATAAGTAATTAATAAAGTACTACAAATAGCAATCAATAGAATGCTATGTTAACATGTGGGTTCCGCGCACGCCGTTCTGTGATTGGTCATGCCAGCCGCCATCTTTGTTTGGCGCATGCGCTCTAGGAGTACACACATGTGATCGTACTTGTATCACACGTGCACACAGTCAAATAAACCAGTAACTGATTGATGGTCTTTAAATTAAAATAAACTAAGTAATATTTTCGCTACATAAGAATTGTATTTGTTTTATTTTTAAGAACTAATAATAAATTAGTAAGGATTTTTTTTAAAATATATCTTTTAGGTATTTAAATATTTTATATCACTTAATTCTTTTAAAAAATACCTTTATCAAACGAAATTTAATATTATTGAAATTAAGAATTTTTTCTGGAAACAATATTCATGTCATAAAAGCAGGCAATTAGTAGAGTCAATTTATAGGTAAGTACTAGCTTATATATATCATCTATAGTTTGAAATATCTAAAAAGTTAATGTAAATACTGAGAAGTTATCTGCTAGGTATGTATTTCATTCAAATAGTAATAAGTAATACTTTATTTGCTACATTCTGTAAGTAAATAAATAGAAAGAAAAAATTTGATAGAACCACTGTATAATGAGAAAACTAGGGCGCAAAAAATGATGATTCTTATAATATTACCACACTATAAAAAGTACCTTAATTGTGATGTATCATAAGAAATTTCATGCGCTTATATAATAGTTGAATATAGAAAAAAGAAGATATTAAATATTTTTATTTTTTATATAATGAATAATTTTTATAAAGTAGCACCCTTGTACTAAATTTTTTGATTTTTCATATGTTTGTATCTGAGACGATATAATATATGGTGGGGTAGAACTGAGCATCAGACAGATAGGTGTTAAGTGGTAGAGTCTAGAATAAACTAATCTTAGAACAATATAAGTTATTATGTCTGGCAGATTATTTATTTACCTAATAATAATTATAAACATATTTATAAGGAATAATGCATTTGTATGTCGTTGACTTAGTCCTGCTCTTAAGGAAACTTCTAGCTATTTTATGATATATTTTTATATTCTTAATCATGTAAATACTTTTTTAGTTTCTAGAGTAATTTAAAATTATTGTAAATAGCTAAAATTGAAAAATAAAAATTAAAAATTTAATATGTATTCTACTTCGTAAAAATAAGTCTTCAACTCTACCTGCGTAAATGTGTCATATAAAAGACAATTTAATATATTTACATGTTTCATCTCTAAAAAAATCTAAATGAATTGAACTATCTTCATTCAAACTTCGTTACTTTTGAGTAGTTTGAGCATAATGTGCTGTTATACTGTCAAATTGTTGTAGAACTGTGCACGTTACGACAAATAACTGTCTGAGCAGTGACGTCTCCGCCATTTTAAATTCAGATGCGCGTGCGCGGCTATGTCGGCACCTGCCACTGTATTTTTGTCTTCAGAGACGAATCCCTGCTCACATCAATCCGGACATTTTTATAACACAGCATTAACAACAAATCACGAAAATAGACCATTTCTAAATAAAAACAAGTCGATTATAGGCCATTTTGTACAATTAAACTGAGCTACGAGCCTGTTATGCGTCTACATAGCCTTTGATTATGAGTTTTTTAACATGTCAACGTTATTAATTGCACACATGTGCTAGCAAGGTCGGCTCTCAAAATCTTTTTGATTCGTGCTTTTGCTCGTCTCGACTGTAAAAGTTATTTTTATAAACAGGCCATTCGTCTATTTTCTACATATCCGAATGTTTATCTTGAAGATGCTAGAGTCTTGTGACTTAGCTAATGAAAGACAAACATATTTATTTTGTATGTGTCACGATGATAACTTTTTGATAAAACTATAAACCTAAAAGAATAAATAATAATTTAGCTGCTGTACAAATTATAATGTAATAATTTTCTGTTGAATATTAAAAGGAGAGACTTTTGCCCGGCAGTCGGTATATAAGTTTATACAGATTTAAAATTTCTTAAAAAACAGTTTAAAAAAACCTTATATGAGGCCAATAAATTACATTTACAATTATTTTGAGACTTTTAATCTATAATTATATTTCCAAGAAATTTTTATTGCCTTATGTCTGAATACTCTTTTAATAAAGGTTCAATGGTTTTTTTACTAAGGTATGTAGGTTTATATATTAGTGTGATATTCTTATCAATTTATCTGTAAAAAGAATATGGTAAAGTGACTGTTATTTTTTTGTTATATTTAGTAAATAGATAGAGATGATTTCTAAATGGTCTCTAAGGGAAAGGTACTTGTGATAAAACTAGTTTTGAAAGTACCTTCTTATTAATCTTTTTAAATAATAAAATAATTAAAAGTTATAATTTTTGAGACATTTATATAAATTTAAAATTACTTATCTTATTGCTTTCTCAAAGTTTATTAATGTGTCTATTTTATTTAAATTTAATAAAAAATATGACAGAGATTTACACCTGTTATTTGAGAAATTTGATTAAGTAAGTATCTAAATTATTTTCAATTTGCAAGAAATATATAAGTAGTTATATAAAAAGCTAAGTTTACTACCTTGATTACGAACTTACGTATTTTAGTATCTACATCATAATTTAATTATATAATACTAGCTGTTGCCCGCGGCTCCGCCCGCGTGGGACTCGGTTATATCGCGCCCAAAAGTAGCCTATGTTTGACCTCAGGTCGTTAACTACATCCCTACCTTTCATCGCAATCGGTCCAGCAGTTTAGCCGTGAAGAGGTGACAGACAGACAGACAGACAGACTTTCGCATTTATAATATTAGTATGGATTTATAAATGATATTTAATACGTTAAGAAATAAATTTTAAGCAAATATCTCTTAAAAGATATTTAAATAAAAATGTATTACAAGATATTTTTTTAAAATACTATCATATAAAAAAAACGCCGCAAAATCAGAGATTTATATTTTTTTGGATTATACCTACCAAATACCACGCGAAACTCATTATGTAGTTAGCTAAATATTGCGAAAGACAAATCGGTAATAAAATTGCGAATAAAAATTATAGCTGCATTGTATGCTAAGCGTACAGCCCATTTAGTGCTGTAATAGCCATACGCTTTTGGATACCAAGTGGACCCCACATGCGGTCTTGTCAAAATATTCTAGCCACTAATTGATCTAGATTTTAGGCTGTGACTTACTTTGGTTCAATTTTACAGTCAACAATATTGATATCTCAACATTCTAAGCTTATTTTATTTTAAGTTGTATATGGGCGACCGAGCTTCGCTCTGGCATGAAAATATGGGTAAAATTATTTTTTTCCAGAAATGAAACCTAGCTAGATTAAGTATCTTTTTGATTATGTAAGAACATGTTGAAAAATTCAAAAAAATCGTTGGAGCCGTTTTCGAAAACGCGAGTACAAATAAATTTATATACCTTTACAATAAAATTTTTAGTAAGTAGATGATGTTGGAAGAAACTTATATTAGCTCTGTATATTTTCACCCTCAAAGATTTTTTTTTAAAACAAAGAGTTAAAAAAAAGAATAAGGTATGAGTAGGTATGAGTATATTTAAGATTTAAACTTGCAAAGCTATGGAACAAATGCCTTGTTTTATGGTCTTAAAAATATGTTGCGTGCATTTAAACTTATATAATGATCAATAAAACATTAATTTAATGACTTCACGACGTATACCTACACCAATTAAAATTATTTTAACTGCCTATTAATTCGCCAAAAACAAGGATATTGTTATATTTTTATAGCCTCTTTTACTACTGTAACATGTTTTACTTGTATGATTGATATGTTTTATTGACTATAAATTGTCTTATAATAAATACTTCAAAAATATTTAATGACGAATAATAATTATTAATAACTATTGTAATAGGTACAATTATGTAATCATATTGATATTCTATAATTATGTCTGCAAGAAGATTGTTTCATAAGCCGATCAAATACAAAACTAATCGGAATATAAATCAAAACAAAAACAAACTAAAAAAATATATGAATAGAACAATAAAAACTTTTTTACGATAGGTGTTGCTGTTATACAGCTACCCGCCCTAGTACTAGTATAAGAGCCGACGGCAGGTTGGGCGGGCTCGCCGAACCACGGCAGTGGCATTGTTGACTTTATAGCCCACTTATTGTTTTATAGCCCTTTTATATGAGAACTGAGACACTTCGCAAACGATTACTCACCTATATACCTGTTACTAACTTATTTTAAATAATGTGTTTTTAATTTGTATTAATAATTTTTGATAATAGAATTTTTTATTGTGTAGGTATTCATCTCGTGTAAAAAATGGCCTAAATAGTTTCCATACCTTTTGTTTTGCTTTTAATGAACTTTTTTTTACCTTTTTTAAAATTTTAATTAAGTCTTCTTTAATTATATACTTAATATATTTACTTATAAGTATAAGTATTTTTATTGCTTGCTAGAAATAATTGGTTATGTGTTTGCATAATTTAGGCACATTTATAAGATAATTTGTTTGTGCCACAACCTTATATGTAGATTTAATTAATTGAAATTGCTTGTTATACATTACTATTATTGTTACTAAAGGAAGTGCGTTCAATGTGTGTGGTAACAATGATGTTATTAACACTAATTAGTGAAATATTGCGTTATACCTAAGTAGGTAGGCGTATGAGCCCAATTCACATAGGTATCTACTGACTTAAGTTTACAGTGAAATTATTTATGTATTAGCCTTTAAGTATATTAGGTATGTTAAATACTTATTAGACAAATTAATGGGTAAATAACTAATTAAAACTTATTAATTATATGTTAACAAAACATAAAAATGTATAAGCAGGTGAACGAACGGGCGGCGGGAAAATAACTGATCCATCTAGTTAATTAAGAAACTAGATACTTACTAATTTCTGTACAAAGAACAAAGCAATTTTTAACAGATATCATTCATAATATTTAAGAAATATAAGCAAATTAAACGTAATTTTTACTTTTCAGGATAAAAACAACAACCATGCAGCCAAGGAGAAAAACATTTACCAGTGATGGACATCCATGGGTACCGCGGTATGTCTGGTAGAGGCTGGGCTGAGGGCTGGGCGCATGCGGCTCCCATAGCGTCCACAGAGGCTGCTGATGCTGCAGACGCTGCCGACGCCGCTGCTTGGTGGTAGAATTGGGCTGCTGCCGCCATACTAGCCGACGCAGCTGATACCGCCGCCCCGCCATTATGTTGACCCAGAGCATAGTTCACCATAGGATCACCGCCTACCGCAGCTGGGTATCGGCAGCTTTTGTCATCTGCTGCAGACAAACCTCCGGCGCCCGTAAATGGAACTGATCCGGCAAACTGTTGGTGATGCGACACGTAAGGATACATCCTTGACGGCGCGCCTGGTGACGCCGAAGAGGAAGATGATGACCGCTGCGGGCTTCCAGCCCCTGGAGAGCCAGCTCCCAAAGCCGCTGCCCCCAGCCCGCCAGATAGACTCGAAGACAGCGACGTCGAGAGCGACGACGACAACGAAGATGACAGCGACGCCTCTATCGGCGACGCCCCAGCACCCGCAAATAAATTCTGGTGATGGAACTGCTGGTGGTACTTTGGGAGCATGCTATCGATGATGAACTTGGAACTCATCGCTCGGCGGCGACGCGGCGCGCGACGATCGCCTCGCGGGAGATGCGTTTATCGCCGGCGATTCGGATCGATTCTCGCGCGTGCACCTCTACTATGGCCGCGGATCGTTTATGACCCGCGTATGAGGCTCTACGACTCCGAATTCCCCGTCGTGGCGAGCGTTACCGCTGCCGCGCGCCACTCGCGAGATAGCAGAAACGCGGCATGTGCGTGCAAGCGAGACAAAATACATGCGAGGGGCGACGCGCCGGAACCGTCTCCGTCTCATTAATTCCTACCTGCGTGGCTTATATTAGAAAGAGATAAAAGCTATTCGCTAACGACCATTTCGACGGCCATTGTTCGTAATGGCGCCGGGCCCCGCACTTCCCCGCAACCGCCTCGTCTACGCCAATAGTGATCCGGTGCAGAACATTCACCGCCAATCACAAACCATTCTGGCACTTCTAGCTGTCAAAATGAATGGTTTTATGCAACATTGCAACATTTCATGTACAATAAATTTGTTGTTTGGTAACCATTGAAACATTTTTTTTGTTATAATATTTCTAATTTGTTAAAAACAATAAACTGCTAAAAGAACTCGAAAATCTCTTGTATTAATATAATTGCACTACAAAGCGTCTTTGTGTAGTAAATAATCAAACATTTGGTCAATACACATTTTAGGTATTTGAAGGAATCACTGAAATACAGAAAAAGTTGTTACAAGTTAATAATTTAACTAGCAGTTCAACCCGGCTTTGCCCACGGTACACAGACACGTAGCCTATGTCACTCACTTTCCAACGGTGAAAGAATTTTTCAAATCGTTTCAGTAGTTTCGAAGCCTATTCGAAATAAATCGAATATAAGCAAACAAACAATCAAATCTTTCCTCTTTATAATGTTAGTATAGATAAATATTACCAAAATATTCAAAATAACACATTAGCTCAAGGGTATAACAGTGCACATTAAAATGTTTTTTAAAGATTTATTAGAGCTCTAATGGAATTTGAGTATAATAACGAATCATAATTTGTCAAAAGTATGCTCTGTACTCAGAAAATAAGAAAATGTAAGTAGGTATATTGGCACACTATAAAAAAATTACGAAGGTATATATAAGAGTGTACAAAGGTTTGATCCGTCTTAAAATACTTAATTTCTTTTCAATGAAAGTTAATTGTAGTTGTGAAAGCATAATCTTTTGAAATTTTAATATGCCAAGAAACCCAAATCATATACTGGAACTAACCCCAGGGAAACTTAGGCACTGATTATTTGCAAAAAAAATAGTACTTCCTATAGGAACTCACATCTTCGGATTGCTCAATTTGTATTGAAGTAAACTGTAAATTAATCTGTATCACGAACGACGTCTATCTATGGCTTCGGGATCTTGAGTAAGTTAAATTTTACTAAACAAAAATAAAATAATTATGATTTAATATTGGATGTATGATTTTTTCAAATAATGCTAAAATAACAATAAAAAATAAGTGTAAGAATTGCACCGACTTGTTTTACCCTCGCCACGTGGACTGACTGGTACCGTCCTTCTCACTTCAGCGGTATATCTACCTCGCTCTGGCATTTCATTCATCTTTACAAGTCGTAACCACAACGAGCACATGTGCAATAACAATCTTTACGACCATTAAAATAAAACCGTTTATTGCCTGAGAAGTTTATTTATTTACTACACTTTTGATTGTTACGTGTGTTTAGTGCATGGTTTTTATAGGCTTAAGTTGCCTTTTCAGCTTTATCAGGTCGGTGGTACGACGGTGTGGCAGTAGAACATTGCATAAGTATAGCTTTTATGATGTTATTGCGATGTTTTTGCCGTAAACGTATGGAATGCATGAAATGGACAGTTAGGGTCATTTGTTTTACTCATCAACAATTTTTATTGATTTGTAATTGTTTCTTGGTCATAAACTGAAATAATAATGGGAATTCGCCTTATTAATTAGGTGAAAAAACTTCTTTTAGCTCATAAAAGTGCGTTTATAACTACTTCTATTAAGCCTTTTAATGTGACAAAAGGAATAATGAAAGTCATTTATAAAAAATATATATATTTTATTCATAATTGCTTGTAAATTATTAAGAGTATAATTGCCATTATTTCTGTACCTAAAATAAATAATGGTAAGAGCAGTAGAAAAATAGTGGTAAAAAAATAGTGTCACATTTTAAATGCTAAGTACAGTTTTGTTTTTCTTATAAAATAATTAATTCCATCAAAATATTACCATGACAAGACCACATGCTTCGTATAATTAAAAATACATTTGATCTTATGTAGAGACAAGCTTTCAACTCTACAGAGTCTAACACAACAAGCCCTAACTTTACAAACTCTTCACTTTATTCAAAATATGGGGCGTTTTGTAAGTACAACAAGGACTTAATTAATAATGAAGGTTTAAGAAATTTTTCACGTTATTCCCTCAGATACTTATACATAGATCTAAGAACAGGTAAAAAAATAGATAAAAATATGTACCTATAGGTAGGTTTTCTCATAAGATCACTTCTTACAAGTCAAAAACAACAAGTAATAAGATAGACACAAAAAATAAAAGTCATGTAGGTAGATACAGTACAATGCTGTTTACTGCAAAGAAAATTTATAGCTCAAAATTACAGATCCCAAAATAGCAAGATTTATTTACTGTTTTAATTAGAAAAAGACGAATGGGACAATAACGCCTTTTTGGTAGAAAGGCCGACGGCCCATCACGCCCTGTTTTATGGGGGATCGATGCACAAAGCCAATGTAACAGGCCACAAAGGCCCAGGTGGGCGGAGCACCTATAAAACTCAAGACTACTCTGGAAAATTTACAACTATCGCGGCGAGATTTAACGAGCAGTTTATAGATCGCTTTAAGTTCGATATAAGTATACACTGTTTGTCACAATAAACCACACATTTTGGTGACAAATATGAGACTGTTAATGTAGTGGTTGTGTAATTTTTAATATTTTTTGGAAATTTTTTTTGAGAAATAATCAAGAAAATTGTAGTTCACGTTTTATTAATAGGCTCTGAATTAGAGCGTGGACAAATAAATCATAAAACTATTCCATTTTTTTTTTCATATCTTTGTTGCTAGTATATACTTATACTACTAGTATTATTATTCTGTAATCTGTGCTTATACCAAATATTTAAAACCTATCTCGACTCGACTCTACCTTTATTATTTAAATCTATAATAGGCGAAATATTTTTGAAGTATACTTTCAAATTTTCCAATTACTTCAAATTTATTTCTTTATACTTTACTGGATACTTTACTAGAAAGTCATACTAAGATAAAATTTCTTATTAGAATTTTTTATTAGATTCAATAACTAAGGCAAAGTCCGTTAAATCTAATTCTTTCTACTGTATAAATTTACTTATCTGATATATTTTTTAAATTCTCTTTATTAATGAAAGCCAAAAATTAGAAGCGAAACAATGACAATCTTTGTTTATTAATAAATCAAATAAAATTTTTACAATATTGAAAGAGAATCCAATAAGATATGTAAATAATCGGACTTTCAGTTGTGAACATAAAATCATCCTTTTTCAGGATTATATGAGGTCTTTCGGAAATAATAAAATTATAAATTGAAAGTATCCCACATCCAGTCAGTAAGAGAAATTACTAATAAATCTGATAGCAGTTTTACTAAGTATGTATCTTAATAAAGGTAATAGTATATTACAAACTTACCACATAAAAGCTGAAGCATAATCAAACCTCCGAGCTGTGAAAAGTGTACTACATAAAGTTAGTTTAGTTACGACGCGGACCTAATATACAGTTTTAATTGTCGTGACCATAATAATATGTTAATTGCTATTGAATGAGATTGTGCGAAAGTTGTCAAAGCTACCGAGTGCCCCAGAAACACGTTTATGAGAAACTCACCTCAGATTCTTCTCATTCACCTGAAAATAAGAAAATTTAATGTTAATTTAGAAGAAAATGAGATGATGACCAGGTGGCTTACCACTATCTTTTAAAACCATGCAAGAACAATTGCGTAAGGGAGATGTCGCCTTACATTATGTTTTGCGCTATCTTGTTTACTCACTTGTTCTTGTATGGTTTTAAAAGATGGTAGTAAGCCACTAGTTGTGGTTTCACCAACAAGCACGTTAAGCCGTTGGTCCCGGCTGCCATCTGGTAGTCCTTAAAAAGGAACCACGTCAGAGGCCGAGTGGCGGCTCCGAAGAACTCTGACACCAGAGAGTTTATGGTCGATTGACCGTAACACCTACTTCAAATGATGATGACAAATACCTATTTTCTAAGGTATATCTATACATCATGCCAAATCTTCGCTACTTCGTGCAGAGAATAGGATAAGACCTTTTAATTGACTTGGGGTCAGAATTGGTATTTGTAAGTACTAATCTGAAAATACTATGGATAAAGGATACCTATGGTAAATTATATATACTCAAATCGAATAATAAATGATATCTGGATAAATATAAGAATGCTTATTTTTACTCCTTCTCCATACAATTGGAACATCATGTTCATATTATCCCCACTTCAAAAACAAAAATGATCAAAAAATATCTTTCTATAACTGAGTACTTAGGTAGTCATTTGTTTTACGTCTGTGCCACCTGCACTACAGATCGATCGAGAAAACTGAATATGATCATACTGTCGAGGACATAAATGCTAACGAGGATATTCTTTATTTTGTCAACGATACTGATAATTTTAAACATGTTATTACTAAAGTCAACCTGATAAAAAGAAAAGAAATAAGTAATTTATTTACTATGTATATTCTATAAAATACCTAACAAAGAAATTACTTAATTTTTTAGCCAAAAATTACAAAAATACCGAACCAAAGTATGCGTAAATAAACGTAACGTTATTACTAAGCAGCAATATTTATTTAGCAATTCCAGGAGTATCGTATACAAAAAGGGGGGTAAGTAGAAAATTTTAATTTCACGTCTAGAGGCGGGCGGTACGGAAATTTGTGTGGCATAATAAGTGAGATTGTTGCGAAATTTGCTACAAGAAAAAGAAAGAGGGCTCGCACCATACTAGCATGGAGAATAATGTGGACAAGACTTACTATATATGAAGGATTTTATTAAGAACTAGCGATCCGCCCCAGCTTCGTATGGGTATAAAAACCTTCCCCTTGATCACTCTATCTACTAAAGTAAGCTCAATTAATGTGATGCTTCATACTTTTGCTAACTGTGATATTTGACCTGTCCACGAGTTTATATAGTACCATAAATATCAACTGGATGATCAAAGGTTTGCCTTGTAGTATCCGGCTTGAGAATGGATCAGTCGATCCCTTTTTGTAGAGTCGTAAAAGGCGTTGATCGTTACTACTTTCCGACTGGTGATTATTCATAAAAATATAGAGCATCAATAAGACAGTGTTAAAGCCAATTACCTACGGAGCCCAAATCCATAAATTTAGGAAAACAATAACTCGCAAAGACTAGAAGGTTGGTAATATTCAAATAAATTAACCTAAAGGTAAAAATACTTAAAATCTGAATAGGTACCTACCTACTTAATATTAGTTTAGAATAAACAAAAAAATGACATGTCAAAATTAGATAAAAATAAATAAAGAAACAGACTAAAGAAAGACACAAAACTGCTATTAAAAACAGAATTAAGCATAGCAGTATTAAATCGCGCGCGGTCTCTATACCCAGGCAATTTTTTTTTATCTATGGAATTAAGGCATATCCACACTACGCTGTCGTAAGTCGGCGGGCGCACGTGTAAGTGGCAGCTTCAATATTTATGTGCAATTTTTCCACCAGCCCCCGGTCGTGATAAAGGATGCAGCGCGCGATCTTCCCTCCGGCTGAATTGCGTAACAATGAGCCTTATTTATGAATTATTATAATTAATTATACGTAAGGGTTACTATTTCCTGATGGAATTTTCACCTGAGCATCTTATTCTTAGCTTTTGTTATTTGCTGGCTTAAATTTAGGTACTTATAGGTAGGTTGGTTTTGGAAATAAATAATAATGATAGTTTTTATTTTTTTAATAAAAACATATGATTGACAAATTACACAGATTAAAGAAGCCTCAAAGTGCCTCGAAACTTGAGCTTTGGGATACAAGCTCAATACTTTATAATCAATACAATTCAAGAGCCAGGTCAATCTGAAAAGATCATTTACCATTATGACCTGACTAGGGATGGAACCCCACTCTACGCCTCAAAGGTCGTCATCGTACTTCAGATGTAAGATTAGGTTCATGATTCCACTTAGTGTAAAGTGAAGATAGTCCAATATGGAACTCGCTTGATGATGAATTCAAAATAGGTAAGTATAAGTATATTTATATTAAATGTCGCTTTCTGAAATTTGTAAATTGGCTGAGAATGTGAACTGATGAGTCGACCCCACATGAGAAAGTTGGATAAAGAAAGAAACTTGACGTAAGTAGTAGTAGAATCAAACCTGCAAAAATAAATCGGAGAAAAATTATTTAAGCTGTAATTCCCTAAGAAACTAGAAGGTCGACAGTAATAAATAATGTAGACTTTGGTTTATGAACCAAGAAACAGATGGGCTAGGAGTAATATGGGACCAAACAGAGAAACTACACGCAGGATCATAAACGTGGCATAAATTTTGTAGAAATAAATAAATTCGTAACTTCTAGACAAATGAATGAAAGTTTATTTATTCAAGTGACCAAAACCAGTTTGAGACTGTTTAGTATGTAAGTAGTTTATTTTTCTGGAGGCTCTGATATAAGAAATGTGTAAGGATTCTTATAAGAAGTTGTTTGTATAAAACACTAGCTGACCCGGCGAACTCCGTACCGCCTGAACGCACTTTTCTCACCTTTTAAACCTATTCTCTGTACTTACTTCCACAAATATTTATTGTTATTAAGATATAATATATTAACAACAATTTATTTTTATTAAGGAGATTAATCAATAGCATTTTGACATTTTATCGGACTAAAAAGTATGAATTTTCTGAGTTATAATGTTACAATAACTCAATAACATTAAGAGACATTGTAAAATATATAATATCTAACAAGAGAGCGCATAATAAGAGTCATAACTAGGCCCCAAGCCTGTGAAAAGCAATATTATTCAAATAAAAACAATTTCAATTTGTTCCCAAATTGAAACAGAGAGCAGGCGGCGATATTACTTTTGGGCGGAGGTTAGCAGCGGTAGAGCGTGTAAAGTGGCGATAGACGCCCGCTACGGGCCCTCTCAATGCCCATAACACCAGCATTGGGCTTTCCTCAAAAGCCTCCAGGAACGCCTCAAATTTAGCGACTTTTCGCTCTCAATACTTTTATATCATAGAGTTAGTATGAATGACTTTGTCTGTAGTAGAGCGTTCATAACATAGTACTTACCGTAAGCAATTCGTGTCAAAGAAAATATCAAGTTTTGAGGTTTACTACCCATGATTTGAACTATCTTGAGAAAACACTAGTAGAAGTGGAACGATAAAACTTAACTAACATTGTAATCGAGATTTTTTTAACCCTTTCTCAAATATGAATCTTATAAATGATCTTAATAATAAAAACTAAGTACTAATAGGTTATTATTTATTAAAAATTAACAGGATACCAAATGAATGAAAATATACATTTCATCTCCAAAGATTTTTTCGTCTGTTCGAGTTATACTACAAATTATTATTGATCTTGGCTCCAGTAATAATATCGCGTTTAAACTGCATCCGTAGTCCTGTGGTTAAGGCGTTTGCCTGAGTAAACCTAGGGGCCATGGGTTCGATTCCCACCCTAAGCATACTTTGTTTAGTTGTTTCCAGTTTGGTTAGGAAAGTGCAGGCTTAAATAACCTGATTGTCCTGATTGTCTGAAAATAAAGATGATTCCGTGCTTCGGAAGGCACGATAAGCTATTGCGGTTAATGGCTGTCATCTGGTAGTCGTTAAAGGAACCACATTAAAGTTACAGATGAGGTTTCGAAGAACTCTGATATCAGGGTCTGCATGGTCGATTGACCGTGTGACTTACACGAAATGCTGTTGATTGCAATTAAAATGGCTTTTGTCATTTCATACTACCAAAACGGCTACAACAAATTTTTAGAGAAAGAGATATCAGAAAGACCGACAGACAAGTTGATAATGCAAGATGCGTAAATTGTGAAATTTTAATTTTTGAATGATTGAGTTTTTTAATATGTCAGAACAACTAAAAATACTAGTACTAGGTAAATAAATTATGCTTTCAGATAAATATCAAAACCCTAATAAAAAAATCTTCGATTCGATTTTTCATTTTGAACATATGTTAATTAGAAATAATATGTCAAACAACTTATGATGACTAGTATACAACCGCATGCTCTATTCAATAAAATAGCTATTCTAAGTATTGACCGGTTTTAGCTATACGTCATTTTTTCTTTTGTAAAGGAAAATGTACATATTTCAGGTTTGGCGCCCAGAAATTGGGTGATAGAATGTCGGATACAATCATTGAGGTATTTCTTATTTGAAAGAATATGCCGTGGTATGTGTGGTCAATGTTTCACGAAATTTAAAGGTATAATAAGAGAGTATTTCGTAAATGATACTTTACCACGAACATCGTCACAATATTTTCACTTTGCTCTACTTTTATATTTGTAAGACTAAAAAAGGTCCTATAGGACGCTGTCATACTGTATACAAAACATCACAGTACCCAACAATTTCTCTGCCTCTCTTGCCCTTGAAAATGGAACCTACAAATACAAGTACAACTGTTTAAATCGCGCGTCGAAAACCTCTTTTCAACATTAATTATCTTAGTTTACTATTATAGCTATAAAGGTTACCTAGGGTTCCACTTACGTCCCCTTGGGAATTTCGAAAAACCTATTCCTATCGGCTGACATCTCCGTACCATAAACTACCTAAGTACTGTAAATTTTCATTTTCACATCTTCAGTATAATTTTTTAAGATTTCATATTTGCTACATGAGTAAATGAGTGACCCTAAATAAGTATACTTATCTATGTCGCCTACCAAGTGTATTTGATACTAATTTTCTAGTTATACAAACAGAAACTTAAATTTTCAAATACTAATATAGGGAAGGAAAATATAGATATAAATTTAAAAAATATGCCCTTTATAGACCGCGCGCAATTTCGTACTTCTATGGAGATTATGAGAAGTATATCTAAACTGTTTAAGCACGTAGTTATTGTATTCCCATTAATTATATAGTAGATAGAATACTAAACACAGGAAGTACAAGACTAGCGTAGCTAATATTGTGGTGGGGTTGAGTAAACAATTCCCTCATTAAGTAAAAATCTGGTTTGCAAGTTTGTAACAGAAATGTGCCAATATCTTATGAGGAAACTAATCAGCAATAAGGTGTGTAGCAAAACAGGTATTGTAGATAGGACTCTTAAGTTAACTTTTGTACAAAAGTTATGACAAATTTTATTTATTTATTTACATTAAAATGATATTTAGAGAGAGAATGCTTTAATGGCTGGCGTGTATTAGAAGAGACGCAGTGGATAAAATAATCTGTAAATAATACAAGTACATACAAAAACACAATCCTTTTAATTAAAACACCTAAGCCTACAAAAGAATAGAAAAAGAAAGGCCGTAAAGTAAGGATTTGGTAGTATAAACGCGAAATTACGGTGACTCGCAAATTATGCAGTCTTTTTATATTGGGCTTAGTTTCCGAGGTGAGTCAGCATTCAAATTTAAAACCTCTCGAGACGATTCGTTTCGCAAAACGATCTTTGATATCCGTAGGGTCAGGATGTAGTGTACATTTTTCATATAAATATTGTGATAAGGATATTATTTATGAAGATTTGCATACTTCTATTATTGTGCTTTTTTTCTTCATGTGCAGGAATTCGTATATTTGTATAACAGTCAATCAAGACCTTAGTCTACCTAACAACATATATTTCTGCCATACTGGAACCCAAAATAAATAGATAACGGAGACTTCTGCATATTCATGATGAGTTCCTGCATTGGCGTATAACATGGCAACCTTAGTAGAGCCGTATTTCCCAGCATACAAAAAATATGAACTAAAACTTTCAAATAAATTTTATGAACATATTTTTACAATACAATCAAAAATTTTTTGATCACCATTTTTTAAATTAGATTACCTTGCAATGTTACCTAATTTTCAGTAAAACTTAGCTGCAGAAAGAGCTACTAGTGACATCTGTGATGTTTTGTGCAAACTATCAAAAAAACATAATTCATTATTAGTGTTAAATTATTTAATAAAAACTATGGTTATTAAAACAAGACATAGACATAAAATTAAGATTAGATATAAAATTTGGTATATTAAATGAATAGATGAGAGTACACATAGGATAAAAACAGTAGTCAACCTAACGCCATCTCTAAGGGGGTGCATGTACTAAAAAAAGTTTCGTAGTACAAAACTGCATCTATTGCGTTGGGTTTTAATGCAACAAGCAAATTGCAGTGTCTGTGCTTTTACTCGTTCTAAAGTGCAATAGTGATGCAAAGATTATTTTGTGTTTATAAGCACAAATTTTGTTAATCCATACTAATATTATAAATGCGAAAGTCTGTCTATCTGTCTTTCTGTCTGTCTGTCTGTCTGTCTGTCACCTCTTCACGGCTAAACTGCTTGACCGATTGTGATGAAATTTGGTAGGGATGTAGTTAAAGACCTGAGGTCAAACATAGGCTACTTTTGGGCGCGATATAACCGAGTCCCACGCGGGGCGAAGCCGCGGGGAACAGCTAGTGGTAAATAATAGGATAAGGAAGTTCGTCGCACGGAAATATTATTTTATTTTAATAAAATTGTAATTATAACTGTACAATACCAGTTTTTTTAAGTTATCTTATTTATATTATAATTAACAATAGAATGTACTTAGATTTAGGAGTGGAACAAAATAATAAGAAAATCTAGAGTAAAAAATAACCTTAAAACTATCTACAATTTGAGACAACGTGCCAAAAATGCTGGCCGCATTCCCTCGCTTTCCTTTTAAAACAATTTTTTATTTTTTTATTTTTGCAATAAAACATTTTTTTTTGTTTTACAAGGCTATTTTGAAAAAAAAACTGGGACAAGCATAGCTAAAAAAAGTAAGTAGATAGGTACTTAAGTATATTATTAATTTTATTTTATCAAGAGAAAAATCACAATTAGTAAAATAATATCAAGGAAAATAATACAATAATTTTTTTTCCGGAATTCCGCTGAATGTAAGGTTCCGCACATAGAACACGTAAACGGCAAGCCACGTATCGTATATTGTCTAAATAATGAATCCATTCTCACGTTCTCAACTGATTTACGGCCGCACACAAAACCGCTATAAGACTCCATAATGACACCTACCGCAGCCACTTTATTTTTGGACCTCTAAACAATTTTTTTCACACGCAACGATTTAGAATTTTTATCACGTAAATTTTCCGCTTGAAAGGGAAATCCTTATTGTCATTCGGTACGTATCGCGCGTTTCCTCACGAACACGTGTTTCTATATTTATGTCAGAACATACGTATATAAAGAAAAGTATTTATTTCAGTCACGCAATTCGGTTTAGGGAGTTTTTGGATTTTCTAAGTTACGCTGTTGCGCGTTACGCGTTCTGAAGGCGACATTGTAACTTGATAATGAACAGTTTATTGTGGATTGACACGCTTTTACAGTAAAGTAGATGTATATAACGTTTTTTTTTAAATAAATATATGTTTTTAAAATACGAACCGATAGAATTGATAATACCTACCATAATATAAAAGGCAAAAAATACTACATTCCAGTTACTTAAAACATTGAATTAAAAATATTGATAAATAAACGGAAACATATAATAATTTGTATATAAGTATATTTAAACATTTATTTTTATAAGCTTTAACAGATATTACCTAATATGCTGTTCGAGCAAGTTCAAAACATATTTATTCAGCATAGTATATATTTGTCCAATAGATAATAATAATAACGCAATAAAAATAAACATATAAGTAAGAAAACAAATAAATTTGTTAAAATTGCTTCAGTTGGAATTTAAAACCGATTTAATACGATTTTTAGAATATACCCTAGTAAAGAGATAAGTATCGATAGGTAGACTAAACTGAACACCCTTCGCAATCATACGTTTTGTGACCAATTACATATCACAAAATGCTATAACTAGTTGTTATCAATCAAACAATACTTAACTTAGTATATAAGTATTACAACTTAGTACTAACACTATACCTATTCTAATAAAATTATATGATGAAATAGCGCTAAGGTTAACATAATTATGACGTGAAGTTATCACATCATAAGTTTAGTCTAATTCAACACATTGGAATAATGAAGCTTATTTCTTACTAATTTTGACATTTTAAGTAATTTTTTGCTTAAATTTAATTCAATCGCTAATTTTACAAAACATTTAACAATTAACTTTGTGACCATCCCACAGTTTTCAAACCTTCATTGGCGCTGGCTTAATATGTATCATTATATCATTATTTCATGTAGGTGTCAGGATCAATCGACCATGCACAACCTGGTGTCGGAGTTCTTTGAAATTGCCTCTCTGCTTATGACGATGGCAGCCGGGACCAACGGCTTAACGTGCCTTCTGAAGCACGGAATCATTTATGTTAGCAGACAATCAGGTGATTCACGCCTGCAATGTCCTAACCAAACTTGAAATAACTGAATAAATCATGTTTTCTATGGAATTTGAACCCATGACCTCCTGTCATTACCTTGAACCGAGAATCCCTCCTTACTTTAAGTATTTTCTGTTCTTTGGGACAAAAAGTTAATCAATACAATAATTACTTACACACTTTTTTAGACAAAATTACTATGATATCTAATACACTGTATTTTATGATGGCACTACTGGTCACAAAAATTTCGATACGTAATAGGAGCTTTCACCCTTTGCAGACGTCTCTATCGTCAAGGGTGGCGCATTGTGTTGCAAACAGGGTAGCCTAGAGATGGTGCTACTGTATTTTGCACTGAACAAAATAGTTCACGTTTTGACGAATAGATGGAGCACTGTGTACTTTTTTTTTCATTTTATTTAGTTTTTTATCAATTGACATGGTCCCACTATATAAAATTTATTGTTATGTTAGATTTTGTTGTATAACTTATTTTATTAAAACAGTAAGTAGGTCATGTGCTAAACAAAAATATTTGTATGTGTACACATAGCAATATTTTTGTTTAGGTACTTAGATATTATTTAAAATTATTGTTTTCTTATTATTTTTAGACACTAACAAAACTGTTATTATGAAACTAAGTAATAATATCTGTGTATGATCGTTGACTGTATGTTAAGGGTAATTATACCATTTTCCTATTTGAAAGAACAATTTTCTGTTTGAAGTTCTTATTGGATAATTAGACAATCCCCAGCGTAAGTACTTTATTAGGTACTAGCTGTTACCCGCGGCTTTGCCCCGCGTGGGACTCGGTTATATCGCGCCCAAAAGTAGCCTATGTTTGACCTCAGGTCGTTAACTACATCCCTACCAAATTTCTTCACAATCGGTCCAGCAGTTTAGCCGTGAAGAGGTGACAGACAGACAGACAGACAGACTTTCGCATTTATAATATTAGTATGGATTTTAAAAATATCTTACTACCTCATAATCTGATTATATTTTCATATTATTATAATACTTGTTATTTAAAAGTACATGCCAACTGCCTTTTTGTTTTGAATCTCCTAATCGCGGGTCTACTGGAAGAAATTTCTATAGAAATAAGTAGCACCCTTGTACTAAGTTTCCTAATTTTAAGTTTCCTATGTTTGTATTTGAGTGTACATGAACTAAATAAATAAATAAATAAATAATGCGATACAAAAACAACAAGTCTTATCTATGACTCATTCGATCCATTTAAAATAGAAGAACAATTAAATGAAAATGATACATATATCCAGGACCTGGAACCAAATCAAACATTTGTTAATATAAAATTTGGCAGCTTAGCTTGGCAAATTGAACATAGGCCATCTTGTAAGAGAAGCGGATGACGGAGTAAGTATTCATTAGGCTAATTATCATCTGAACATTTACCCCTTCCCATAATTATTGTTTCAATAAAAACTCGGTTGTTTGTTCATTGACGAACTCTGACGGCCTATATAGTGGACATCGCGCCAGGCTACCCCACTGGAGGTTCCGGGTTCGTTCCTTGGTAAGGTTGAGATGAAAAATGACCGTTTTCAGATTAACCTGGGTCTTAGATATACATTTAAAATATTATAAAATATAATTTTGGTGCTAGTATTCCAATAACACAAATCTCGAATTTACGTTGGGGCTAGCTCAATTATCTTTTTAAATAATTATCTCTAAATACTACAAAATCGTAAAGAGAAGGTATAAAACTATAATTTTATATTTTTAATTCTTTAAGGCCAGTAACACAATTTGTAACAGGTACTTTTTTAAAAATTTGAAAATCTTTGTGACGTTCCCTTGAAAGGGTTAAGTTTAAACAATTGTTTATTGTTTTGCATTCGAGTCTTTTCTTTGATGCAGTCGAGTGGTTAATTGCAGACTAAAACAAACAGTATACTACGAACAAATAGACACGATACTTTGTTTTGCTTGTCTTTATAGATTTATACCTACAGGAGATTTTAGTGTTTATTTTTTTCATATTATTAAAACCTATATGGTACTAAAAGAATAAAATGGAATAGTATTAATAACCAGAGTATACATGAAAATCTATACTTACCGACAAAATGCTAGGCATTAAAATAGAAGAAAAGATCTTCAATTTTTTTTATATTTCCTGACCAGATTTCCGCGACTCTATTTGCAGTTTCCGTCTTCTGCATAAGGTTCTCGAAGTGCAACAGATGCTTTGAAGGAGGGCTATAACTATGATTTATTAAACGAAACATAAATTAAAACTTTAAAATTTATAAGACCGGGTAACCTAATTATATCATCAATATTTTCTATCATAAAAATAATATTTGTTTCAAAATATTGTATTTTTAAAGTATCAAAATTAATAGTTCTCTAAGGCTACATCTACGTGTCAAAGCCCACCTTCGCGGCACACAATACAAGAAAATTGCGAAATGAAAAACCATAAAACCATCACCCGTTACCCAACCCTTTGAGGTGTAATAAATTCATGTGTCAATACCCACAACTTTGAAAAGAATAGGAATTATCAACTCTATTCCCTCAGAATAGTTATCAAATTGGCGTGACAAGAATACGAATAACTGTTAAAGTGATTACACAACAATAGCTATAATTACAGGTAATAATTGCAAAAAGGGAATTTTTTCGTACGCAGAAAGAGTTTGGTTGCCTTCACGAGTAGTGTGTAAAATAACGTTTTAGTTGTGGTGATTTAATAAATATTTAATTTGAATATTTGTGCAAGTTTACTGTTGCTTGTAAATAGTGGAATGTGGTTTATTAGCATATTGCAAGAAATTCGGGCCGATTAACAAACCTGTCCTGGTTTTTCTTATCTCGTGCATAGTGTTCCCTTGTGTATAAGTAGTTTGTTTAAGTTTAATCCTGGAAAATTCTGCAAAGGAAATGAGGAAAGACTAAGGAGCAAGTTTAGAAGTTAGAGAAATTGACGATGCATATAAAAGAATGTGGTCCTCTCTATTGGTTAATAAAATAACTAAATATGAGTATACTTGAAGTACAAGGTAGTAAACATGATAAGTATGTATTCTTCATTATAAGCAGTTAAGTATGTTTATTTTTATCTAAGGTAAGTAATGAATTTTATCATTAGATTTTATTATAAATAGCTTATAGAATCACTCGATTTATGAAAAATGTTTTCTAAAGTAAATGATTCATCATTGCACTAACGTCATACCTTTGCCTTTGTAGGTATATAACTGTACCTAATATAGATATTCCATCTCCAGTTACTAAACGTAGAATGTGTAGTTTACAAAATCAATACAACAGAACCCGCAGGCAGAAGCATGCAATATACGAGCTTAAGTTTCTACCGATGCAGCAAAATGCACTCATTTCTATGAAACCTTGTAGATATTTTATTTCGTTGTCCAAGTACCTTGAAACACGAAGGATTCTGAAGTTTATGACGATAATATGATGGTTATTTTATTGTGTCAGTAGAGCATGAATTTATAGATTGTGTACATGGAAGAAAAGTGACTTATGAAAGGTATGTAGAAAACAGAAACCACAATAACAAGATCCCTTTCTGGAATAAGTCCGATATTGTACTTTTGTTTTATTTCTATAATTTTGTATTTAATTTTGTTTAGCACATAAAAGTTATTACAAACAAACGAACAGATTTGAGTAGGAGAGTCGGTCAGGATCGGTCTTTGAAAAAGGAGGTAGTTATTGGGAGTAGGTACCCGAAATTGTCGATCATGTATGAAGAGCAAAGAGAGTGCAATCTGTTATTACCTGCGTGTCATTAAAATAAATAGTACAGGCGCTACTTAAATAATAGCGATAGTGTAGATCAATTGAGGAGTGAGAGCAGGGCGTCGATTCTGCTAACGTTAAGTCAAAATGGTGTCAAAATAGTGTTTCAATTGTAGTGCTTTTTATACACTATTTACAAGAATTATGACAGTATGATGTGATGTGAATGTAGTGAGGGATGTGACCATCAGCAGTGATATAAAAAAATATACATTTCTTGTTACTAGTGTGTAAAAAGCACTTCCATTGAAACACTATTTTGACACGATTGTGATTTAACATTAGCAGAATCGACACCCAGATCGCAGCAAGGGGAAATCATTATAGTTTCTACCTATTCCTTTAGAAAACTGGCTACTTCTATAATATTATTGTGTACGTACATAATTATACCTTAATAGATAAAGTAAATTGTTTGAATAGAGGCTTAATAGTTCAGTATCAATTGGGTTTTGATAAAATTTCACCCGCTCAGTATCAATTTATTATTTAAAGTTAAATAATGTTAAGCGAGACAAAATTATTGAAGGTAAGTATCAAAGAAATTATATAATTGTTAAAAATTATTAGAAAGAAAATATTTAGTTTTTTGTTTCAACCAAAACAATCGAGCAATTTCAAAGAAAATTACTAAACCACGTGCCAACCACAGTTATTGTGGCGCCTACTTTTCCTAAGACTAAGACCTCATTACTTCAAAACCACATGTTCCAAAAATGGGACTAACCCATTACATCACACAAACCGTCTGAATTCCGTAACGCGGTAGCGGAAGATACGATCAAAGTTTCCTTGGCAGTGACGCACAAGGCCACGAGATAAACGATAGTACACATCACTACCACTTGAAACTATGTTTAATAAAGCGAAATATAGTTGACCTACTCCATAATTGGCCATTATACGTTCATATTCATTTCTTTATTTTTATATGTGTATGTATGAGTTTATATATGAGTTGAATTTACAAGATCTATCAGTGGGTTTTATTAATAGTGTAATTTATGAATAATACCTCAAGATAGGTACGTTATATTATTCCCAAATGAATGCCATTGTAGCCATTCTGCTTGCAAAAAAGGAAATCAAATTATACATAGGTAAAGATTGTCATATTTTTGTTTAACTTAATTCAATTCGTCACTAAACTTAATTAAATAAATAAGTATTGAGATAAGACTTCCCAAACATTTTGACACAATTGAAGCACTAAAAAAAAGATCAATATCTTGGCCTAAATGTATATATACTTAGTACCTAAATACCCTTAATAATAAAACGCATAATTTACCTTCTTAAACCAATTAGACTGTGGATACAACTGAATCTTGAAACTGGATATTTATGGACACTAATAGAAGCTTCATTGGCGATATCTTGAGAATATTATATATAAAAAAACATCAATAGTTAACATAACGATCTACACTTCTTAGTGTTTCTACCAATTTGAATCGAACACCTCTCACCTCAATAATATCAATTTTGTATGACGCTTAGATACCAATAAAAGCATTTCCGAGGTTACTCAGCAGTAAAATGTCCCATAAAACGGTTTATGGACCATACATACACACATTAAACTGATATGTACAATAATAAATCATTATATTCGTTATAAACAAAACGCGAGGGTACCGAAATGCTGTTTAGTAAATAATTTTATGACATTTACAGCCTTGGATTGTTTCACGCGAATTTCATTGTATAATGAATCATTAGTTATAACAGTATGATTTAAATTTCCTTTTTATTGTTACATTGTTGTTATCAGGGCGTAAATTGTGAATGAATGAGATGGCGTCTACATCTTGTATCGAAAATAAGGTACGGATCACATAGACGCAAAATGATAAGATTAGAACTATATAAGACACAAATTGTGAAGATATTTCATTAATTTTTCAGACCATTTATTTCACTACACATAGAAAATACAGATTATTGGATAACATTAAAGTTTTACAAAACTAATGCATCGAGTGGGCAATGTGCCTGTTTCTCTACTAAACTTTACAAAAAAGGAACATTTTGACAATTTTATTTTCAAATAGAGCATATTTTTTCGCTGTTTAAATCGAGCTTAATTTGTGTAATATTAGAAGGCGCTTTAGGTTATCATTATCATTTTACTAAGTTATCTATGACTTCTTGTTAAAACGTAAATAATATAATTTAAATTATTTCTATATTGAATCAAACTGTAAATTAACTAGGTTATGAATGATATGAACAAGAACTAGTGATAATAATATAATGATTTAAAGTTGTTTTGTAACTGCTGTAGTTAATATAAAGTAGCTTTTATTCAATAATTATTTTTTATATAAAATAGGTTAAATATGAAAAAAATTATATTATTATTTTGTATTATAATACAAAACTGTTATGTGAAATCTTAAAACATATGTGAAACTTTGGCTGCCTGAAAGCTTAGTAGCATAGTTAGCAGATCTATGACTTTTGTTTAAGTTGCACAAAATAAAATACTATTTGAAGATTTAATGCTATAGGGTAGTCTCTAATAATCAAGCAATAAATCAATATACAGATAGTATAAGTACAGATTACCAAAAAAAAAAAAACTAAATAACGACTAAAAATCCACCAGAGCCTAAACATTTTCTATTAAAAAGTTGGGAACATAGACCGCACTCTCATTACTAGTTTTACTTTTCTCATTCCGGCGAGTATTCTGGAAACCAATTTAAACTTGCGACGACTGGTTAAAAAGCAAAAGTTTTTGAACTTCGCCGGGCCTTTTTACAGCTTGGCCTTTTTACGACCGGGCTCGTGATGGCCGGCCCACTACGCAATCATATTCGGCCGTTTTCTGTGACTTTTTCACTTTTTGAATAGAGTATGCGAATTCATATATAAAATAAATTATTAGGTCTAATGTTTGCCTAATGAAAGTGGATGTCAATTGGATGCTCGGTCTGTCCTTCTAAACCACCTCTACTTTAACACATCCCAGAACTCTTCAAGGTACTTTTTTATAGGTACCTTATTCTGTAACTCTATCACAACTTCGCTCTAAATTTTATCATATTTCTTATTTTGGACTTATACCTAATAGGTATACAAGAGATCAAAGCCGTAAAGCTTTTCACATTTTAAAGGATCATGCTCAATATGCTCATAACAAAAAGATACATAAAATTCAGTTACTGTGAAATCACTTAAAAATGAACAGGCATTTTAAATACCTAAGAACATTGATTGGAAAAGTTCCAGGGAACGTGTGTACGTGACGCTCCAATATTATACGAATACTGCTAATGATTGTTATCTACATGAGTAAATATATGAATGGAGTGCTACGTTGAAAGAAGTACATAACTTTTTACTTAAGTAACTATTTCTTTTTCCGTTAGCCAAAGATTGACTGGAAGAGGTTGCTTATTCTATCTATTTAGCTTACTTTGGGGATAGCTTAATATAATAGTTGTAGGCTTGTTTTGTCTGTACCTACATACTTGTACTTATTTATTGGTCCATATGTATAAAAGTCTTATTGATTGCAATGTTATTTTTCTGTATGTAAGCGGTAAAGATATTTTGGGTTTTATTAAGTGTATTTTATTATTATTTTATTATTATATAGTTGGTGATACAACTTTAGTTTGTTTAGTATTTAATACATAAAGCTAATTTTTTTTTAGTTATCTGAATAACTTATTGATTTTCATCTAAAGATTGCAAAACTAAACAAACTAAACATGCCTCCCAAAGCGCGAATTCATTTAGTATTCCACCAGTGTAGGTATGTCATGTAAGCTTGGATTATTCAATTTTTAATATTGTACAATTAAAAGTTACGCTTTAACGTTTTGTATGAAAACTACAAACACAATGACCTATCTCCATAGAACATCGAAGTTCGTCTCGCAGGTATTTCTTAATTCTATGCATATATCTATGTGCACCAGTATTTAATCACATAGCTCTATTTAGGAACGTAATGATGGTAATCAGCACCTTTGCAAGCAAATCGAGTGTTCCAAACTACAATTAAAGCAAGTTCCTACCCCAAATTAACGATAGCACGAACTTTCTACACTCAAACTCGGAATAGAAATGGTTTGATCCTGTTTAATATACGTGTAATTGTTGCTAAGAATTCATTAAAAGTGCAAATTGATTTAGTGAACCGCATTCTTGGGTAATCTTCTAGCATAGAATAAGAGTTGTAATTTCTGTTCACGTAGGTAATAATTAAAGGTAATCATTACCGTCTTCATTTGGAGATTTTTTTCCCATTGTGTTATTATTTTTTAAATCAAATGCAAATAAAATATCGTTCAGAAAAAAATGCTTAAATTCCAATTATTACATCTAATTATTAAAATCCTTTAAAATAAACTATGCATTTTCTGTAGGTAATACACATTAAAGTATGAACTGAAACTTGGCTTGATGAAACGAAAAGCAAAGTTGCTAATGGCCCAATGCAATAAAATAATTCCATGAAATTTTTTATTTGTAACATTAACAGTATTTTTGGTTTAGTATGATGCGTAAGTACACAATGCCTACCATACCAATGTGTTTTATGCTAGAACGAGAAAATAGAATGAAATTATATAAACGAGAATTATATGAAACCTAGTGCCTTTATACAAAAAGGGTGAGAAAATTTGAAATTGCAATTTGAATGAAAATGCACAGTATCTGGCGGCTGCGGTGATGAAATTTAAAGATATTACAGATGGCTCACCTGACATGTTAAATTTTTGCTCCAACACTCTATAGAAGGGTTTTTATTCTTCCCAAGACAAAATCATCAAAGTGATTATTTTAATTATAACTAACATTATGATTATATATAACGTTGAATAACTACTTTATACAACCAATAATTTGGACAAATGCTCTTTTTATTACTAAAACTCGATTTGAAATAAATTGTCCCGCCAGTTTCAAATAAACATCATCCCTTTTTTACAATTTTTGTATAGCTTAATGGATGATAACCTGCTTCTCATTTTTATTCAGCCTGGGTAAGGCTTGATCTTTTATTTGCATTTTACAACAACCTTATATGTGAAGTGGTCTATTTTGAAGCAAGTTAGATAGTTTATTGACCATTAAATTCTTCCTTTCAGGGGACTTATGAAAAGTGATCTTTTCATAAGTCCCCTGTTCCATTTACCTTGTATAATGTACTTTAGTTTATTTTGTGCAATAAAGTAAATAAAAACAACTTTTTTAAATTTTGGGTTATGGTTCTGTACACTCAAAAATTGTACAATAGGGGTTGGGAGGCGAGACATGATAAGGCAAACTTTCAATTACAACAAAAGTAATTAAGTGCCAACGATGGCGGCAAAACTTTTCTCATTAAATTGTTTCACTTTAATGCTAAGTGCCACTGTATTTTTGTTGGCGGAGAATGCTGTCTGGAAGGATATTTATTGATCATTTCCAAAATTTCATATTTATGTTTTATATTCTAAAACATTTTACTGGTTTAGAAATAGTCACTGAAATGTGTATGACTCCATTTAAGTTTAAAATATCTATCTAAGAAGAATTATAATAAATCAGTATCTACAATCTTAATCATCTGTCTTTATTACTTTTTTAATTTTTGTGATACATTTATTTAAATCATTATTGCACTTAATTATAAATTATGTCCTTTAATCAATTAAATAAGTAATTAAGAAAATATATTAATGTTGATAAATATCTATACTGGTTTTAAATTTATCGCTCCAATGTAAAACTAAATGGGAAAAGTCTTATCGCGGCGATAAGATTATCTTGAGAATCTGTATCTTAAGGTGTTTAACCACGTCCACGCAATATCTCACACATTATCAAGGTATTAGGAATATTTAAGTAAATACCTAACTAATAAGAAAAATAAAATAAGAACGAGAATATCATGAGCCGCGCTACTATGGATTTACTTTACATAGAATTTGGAATCGCGCGCGCCAGGCAAGTTTTTTTAATCTATGTAACTAATAAAAACCTTTAAAAAATAAATCTGCATAACGCTTTATTGTTACGTTATGATAAAGAAACTTAGTTATGAAAAATATTCGGTTTTCTATCCTGTTTCATATATATAAGAATTTCGAGGAAGGCTTTTAATCTATTTCAAACTACACAACGACTCGAATTCACGTAATTTCTCAATATTTCTCACCGAGTTATTGCTTAATTACGTGCTTAAAACACATAAAATGCGGCACCTAAATCACCAAAACGTTCGTACAGGGCATACTATAGTACTTAATGCCTGTTGTGGGGTATAGTTAAATTAAAAATAACGTCAATTATAACCGTGTTATGTGACGGCATCAATGTTTTCAACAGTCGATGTGCGCTTACCAGATAACAATAAACTGTTATTTTTAAGCGACAACTTGTAATTTACTTGATAGCTATTTTTAGCACCTTACGTTCGCTACGTCGATGATCATGTGAGCATTTTTTACAGTATGCCATTACTGTATGTATTCGTTACACGTATATTTTTAACATACGAACCCAAAGTGATTCATTCCATTGATTCTATCAATTCCGCGTCAAGAAAAAAAATCTAGTACCTATTTTGAAAGTTATTTGTGATGTTTTATTTTTAGGCAATTTATAAAGCAGTCTCATTTCGAAATCTGTTTTAGCTGCTATTCGATTACCCGCTGGTTTGTAACGTAAACACAATTCGAAGTTATTTTTAGCGCTTTTCAATTGAGTTATTAGCAGTAAGCTATTACAGCGGTTATTATTGATTGGTTAAGCTCGTACCGCATGGTTAACGATTTACTATAATCGACATTTTTCATGATTTTACACATTTAAAAAGTGTAATCAGTAACATCTCTATGGATGCGTACTAATATACCGCATTTGTGGCTACTTTTGCTATATTTAGTTACTTAGATAACACAAAATTAATTAATATACAACGAATATAAAAATAATGTTTTTTTAATTTTTTTACGTTTTTATTACGTTATTTTCGTTTCATGTTTTCATCTAAATTTCTCTCAACAATTCAACATTAATAGTTCAAAATAATTATTTTAAAGTCTATGCCATAAACTTAACAGCATCAATTATTTTAATACATTTTCATGACAAACGTATAATTACAATTAAGAACATGCTAACGACATAAGCGCGTGTATATCACAAACTAATAGTGTTAAACTTCTTACATTACCCTCCCCTAATTTACATTCTAAGTTTGCGCGGGGCGGATTGCTGGGCGTCATATTGTTCTGACAGCTTTTAAAATATGCTCACGAATATTCCATTTGCTACTATGCTACAAATGTATTTATGCAGACAACATGGAAGTGATTATTGTTAGTTATTAAATTCCGTACTGAATAAATGAATAAAATCAATAATATAACAGAGTTTTGAATTATTACTATAATCTAATTTGCTAATATTAATAATTCTGAAGAGTTGGTTTAAACGCTTATAGTTTTTTTACTGGTTGGATTTCAAATATTTTTTGCATATGTTAAAGCTATATAGTACATGCACATCTAATATACCTTGAACGGGTAAAACTACGGAAAACAAATAGTATAATTTAGGATTTTTTTACTTCAGTTTGTGAAAATTTTAGAATATGTAGAGCTAAATTGATATTAAAAGTTTAAACATGACTTACATGAAATTCTTAATTTTCGCACTAGATGCTTGTATCTTCTTTAGAATTTAAATGAAATTTATCAAAATTTGAGCCAGTCGCGTCGCCTCTTCCTGAATGAAATGACCGAATTTTGAAATAGAAGCCACCAGCATATTTAGACTGTATATTTTTATTATGACAAAACTATTGTGAACCATTTGTATGACGCTAGTAATTTATGATGCAATAAGGAAGTATCACTTCGTCGAATATTTTGACGAAAGGGTTGAATAGCTCATTGTTTCGTTCTTTTCTTTATATTTTTATTCTTTTTTTAATGTCCGTGTCTTATTGATTCTTGCCTATTGTTTCTTTTTAAACCTTTTTATTGATTGTTGTGTTTTTTGAAGTGCTTTTACGTGCGCGTGGTAGGCATTAGAAATGTTCCGAATTTTTGTAGGCTGAGTAAATACAGCGTCTACCATAAAAATTACTCGTTTGATTTATGTTAAAATATTTTATAACTTCTGAGATTTATAGTAGGTAATAAACAATAGACAACGTTATTTACAATGCTTAGTGCCAAATAAAGCTTGAATAAAATTAAACTCTTACCTATCTAAGTAACAACGAAAACATATTATATTTATACAGGTTATTTGGTTAATTTTATAAGGTAAAAACACAGTCTGTCACATCTATCTAAAATATAAGAACTGAGTTCCAGAAGGTTGAGTTCTTTCTAAGTTACACAGTTACTTCCTTTATAGAAATACTAGCGACCCGCCCTGGCTTCGCATGTGCATAAAAACCTTTCTCTTGAAAAAACCGCATCAAAATCCGTTGCGTGGTTTTAAAGATACACAGGGATATAGGGACAGAAAAAGCGACTTTACTTTATACTATGTAGTGATACCTAGTATACCTGTAGTCTTTAGTTTAATAAAACTACTTAATATTTATAGAATTAATAGTATATTTTTATTGTTATTTTTTAATGAAACTAGACTAAACACATGACACTAGGCCTAAAAATGCATAAATATAAATATCTAAAAGTGCAATTTGTAAGATGTTCTCGTATTAACTACAACATAATTCACGAATACAGAGAGTACAATAACATTTCTCAATTAAAATTTGCACCCACGCGCATTGCGTCCGTTGAGGAGTGCATGCATTGATGCACTTATATATTAACACAACTCGTATGTCTGTCCATTACTGCTGATTGCGGACGCTCGGCGCATTGATGAAGGAAGGTCGTCTCATCCTATATTGTCGTCTGCATTGTTTTTGGTACATTAGATGAGTTAACTCGGCCAGCAATAGAACTTCTACGCAGTAGAGTGGATCTCATCGTTACCGTGCTAAGTGTGACGTTATCATAGTGTAAGATTTCGAGAATATTGAACTAGGGTTTTTATTAATCTTTTTGGATTTTTTTTCTGATATTTCCTTAAGTTTGAGCCGCGGTTTTTCGTTACAAAATTTACTTCAAATAGCCCTTCCATATAATAAATAGTACCTTAGCAAACTTAATTACATTTTAAAGTTAATAAAAATATATATACATAGCTGTGTGCAACAGCATGAACCAGGAATCAGTGACAACTAACCAATCATGAAAAAGATAGTAACTATGTGACAATTGTTCTCTCATTCTTTTTGTTAAATAAAGATACAGACTATATTGTTACTTAAATAGTTTTTACTATTTTAAGATACTTTTCTTATAGACTTAGGGTCATTTAATTTTTTTTTGAGCATATGTATTAGCCATACAACGATATATGTGGACTTTTATTGATACAAAAAAGCTCATTAATCATAAGTATATCTCTTAATATCCATATTACTGGGCACAGTACCGGGCGTAATTGTGTGCAAAAAAAGAGCATTTCATTCAAGAATGCTTTGACAATATTCAAATGTAAAATAATAGATAAAGGACACAATTATAATAACCTACAAGTAAAGATAAGCTTTTTGCTATCAACCGTTGTAACAAATCAGATAAATTTACTATACTTACCTGAAAATAGCTCGTATTATTACTCGTCCACTGTAGTCTTGCCTTATTGTCGTCTTTATTGGCAAGGCGACGTGTTGTAGCCCTCAGATGAATTTTTAGTACATGTAATGTAATACTTGCTCTTGTTTAAACAAAGCACGATTCGATATTTGAAATTAAAATAGAATTTTTATTTTTTGTTTTTCTGAATTTGGTTCTCGTTTCGTCGTTGAAATTCTTTATTGGCCAAATATGTAGAATAGTACTTCTGTAAATATATCGGCCATAACATGAAAGTGTGCAGTAGGTAAGTAATAAAAGTAATTATGATGACATATGATGATAATACCTCTAGGATTTTTTGTAATTGTTTGATGAGTATAGAAAATTTTATGCTGAAAATATGAAATAATATTCTTATATCAAACACAATTTCATCAAAACACCCAACGACAGGCTGGACCAGAACATCCATTAACAAAATCATAAGATATTGCCATAGAACGCCATTCAGCCCTTAGACGACCATGGATTATCCTTAATTATCACAGGACAATTGTCCGTCTGTCCGCCATTTTACCACCATTATAGAGGCTCTTATAACACTATGAAATATGCCTTAAATGTCATCGAGCAATTATGTTCCCTCCCTTATTGTATTAGGGATGAGATTTGAAGAGATCAGAAAAAGCCAAGGGTTTTAAAAGGAGGGTTCTAATGTCCGGTCATCAGTCTACTTGACCGAAGGGGTAATTTAGAGGCAGACGACATACACATTTGCATAACAACGAGTGGGATCCCGTAGGATAGGGCTTCCGTTGCAAGGATAAGCCCGTTTTGTATGTATAAAAGTGCGGAATAGTCTGGCTTGCTGAATTGATGAATATTTATTGTCATTCTTAGTACGGTGGCACTCGTAGTGTTAATGTTGTAGATATTGTTATTGCTATTGTTTGATAATGTAGGAAGTGTTTTGATATTCAATGCTTGTTTGAAAATTATATCCTTTTAAGTCTAGTTGTAATTTTTTCAATTAGCAATGTTTGAACATTTTTTTCTAAACATTCTATTTCAGTTACTCATAAAATAATTAATATTATCTATTCAAATTATTGTGACATTTTCGTTCACATTCTGATATCTGGCATATAATAGATTATTGTAGATTTCATAGGTATAATTACTATGACAAAAAATATGTATCTTGCAAATGGAGCTCTGGTGTCAGAGGCTAAGATTCTCTTTGGGTTGGCTCAGCCACCCAAAGTAAAATAAATATTAAAATACTAAATAATTTTATTTTTTACCAGTCAGTACGTGAAACATATTATGTTCTACATCAAATCATCAGGCCAATAGACTTTACGGCATATAGACATGCCATATTTTTTAATTGGCACGTGTAATATCATTTTATTTTCTATTCATACGGTAAACTAAACATCATCATTTCGTGTAAGTAAAACGATCAATCGACCATGCACTGCACAACCTAACCTGATAAACAAATAAAATATTATGTAGATACTTAGATATGTATGAATAGAAAATGGCGCCAGTATGTGTGATCGAAATAACAATTAACTTGATAGTCAAACGGTCAAGTGCATTGAACATGCAATGTTTAATGTATACTTATAGGTAGGCAGCTTGATTATCACATCATTGCATTTGTATTCGAACTATCCACATTAATCAACATATGTAAAATTATGTTTTTATACAATGATATTATTCTAAGTGTGTTCAGAGTTAAAGATTTTAGTGTCTATGTTATTTATATAACTAACTTTGCCCAAAATTTTATCTTGTAGACATTTCGGAATAAGAAAAATTATATGATACCAATGATATTAAAGATCATCCGCTTCCACTTTGTCATTTGAATGAAAAAATTATCATGTACATCATAATACAAAATAGTCAAATCGTAGGATAGCTGACCCTAAACTTCAAGTTGACCAGCTAAGGATGCAATCAAGAAAGCGCTAAGATAAGAGAGAGGGTAACATAAACTAGTAAAATATTAACAAAAAATATATTAACGTTAAACCAGTTGTTTAGTATTTCCATCAATTATGAAACTCTTCTGATGCAAAAAACTTGGTTCTAATCTTTTGAAATTGTAATAAGCGGTACCCAAACATTAACTTCTACGCAGTAGTCCAGCAATTATCTTGACTTTGCGGCCACCTGAAAATGTTTTGTATTAAACATGTTTGTAATACACTGTTTAACATAACTTGTTTATGAAACGTGGGGAGATTAAAGAGTTTGCATTTTCTCTGGTTAATAAAATAAAATATGTAGCAATTGTAACAATTCTCGCGGCTACACGTACAACTATCTGGAAAAAATATGGATGCCGAAATACGTGTTAACCATACTAAGTATTAAAAAAATACAATATACCTGTTCGTTAATCACGAATGAGTTATAATGCATTAGCATTTTTCCATGTATAATATTGTTATTTCTACAAGAAGTTATTTTTAAATGATTTTGTCATAACTAGGTATGTACATTAAATATCTACTGTCATGATGATGCACGGTACTGGTATTAGTATTGTGTAACAGTTGTTCAGACTGTCCATAGATAAGACTAGATACAAGGAGCTGACAGTCAACCTTCGGTAATGAAGTGGCATCTAAAAAAAAAGAAGAAGTAGACTTTATCATAATCATCTTAATATTAGCCCGGCTACATACTAAGCTATACTTGGCTTGAAATTTCAACAGACTCCCCAAAGTCTGTTAAAATTTTTTGTCATGAGGTACTTACATACTTTAGGCAATTATAAGTGCGTAATTTAGTCATTAATTTAGAGGCAATAATTTTATTATCAGGTCGTTTTATCCTTAATAATACACAAAGTCTAGAAACTTTAACTATAACTAGCTATTTCTTTATACGCGTATAAAACTGAGATAAAAGAGAAACGAAACAACGAGGTGTTTAGTCCAGACGGTCTCCCCTGGGCGAAGTGGGACTCTCCGAGCTTCCTCGCAATTTCACAAAACGCGATACACACCTACCGCATTGTCTATCCTTTATATACCCACATATTTGTGACCACATTAACGTGAACTCGACTCCCCCGCACGACCATTTAAAAATACATGTCATAAACGGAACGTAGGGAAAATTCAGAGGTCTTCTATAACTGGTTAAGTAAGTTATGTAGACGGAAATAACTAGACGGTCAGAGCAGCTAAATTAGAATATTCTCTAGAGACGGTTTAAGCTTCCTCTAATGTATTTCTAACTAAACTTATGTCGGGTTAACGACTTTATAACGGTGTTTACTTGAAAGTTATTTGAATTTTAACAAAGGAATTTTAATAGTATAAGTAAATAAATACGTCCTATTTTAAAGGAGAGTATTGTAATATACAAAGAGCTTTCTAATCGAAACAACGATGGCAGGAAATTTTTCAAAAAAAAAACAAATAAATACAAAGTAGCGATAATACAAACAAAAAAAACTAATATAAAGCGTGGCGTATATATGCGAAAAGCTCTCCTAATATAATAGTTCTATACGGATGGCAAGTTTCTGGTAAATTTTTTTGTGAATGAAAGATTTTGAAAGCACACTTTAATAAAAAGTTAGGTTATCTTTATTTTAAAAGGATAGAAACAGAAAAATATTATTTAGCTTTTAATAATAATGACAATTAACTTCAAGTAAGTATGATTAATTAATTCATGACTAGGTATTTGATGCTCTATAACATTTCAAAAAATCCTACTGTAACCTTTCACATTATTATTAATTAATGTCTATAATCTTGCCAAAAACTACTTTAATATATTGCGAGCGTATGTCATACACATTCAAATAAATTAATTGTTATGGGTGATAGAGATTCATATATCTTAAATCGAAATAAGAAAACCATTCATAATGACCTTGTGTGGCTCACATAACTGATATTAGTAGACCTTCTACGTCTCATTGGGTTGTTTAAATCTCTTAGGATTTAAAATTTCAATGGGTTCAGTTTAAATGGTCATTGGCATTCGTTCTACAGACTGCGGGCGGTATTATGTAAGCACGCCATATCGATTTATTTTATCCGAAACTGCCGCAATTATGACATTAATTCAGATCATAAGAGCCATCGATGCTCATATAGAATGTTAGAATCGAATAACTTTATCGAAATGCCGTGAACGAAAGCGTTGTCGGTCGATTTACTTTTTTTTTTTATCTTATAGATATTGGGAACAGGTAAGGTGTGGGAAGATCACCGAAATGGCCGTATACGGTTGATCGAACACAGATAAATTGAGAGGGAGATACGGAATACAAGGCGAGGCTCCTTGCCTTTATATAGGACTATATAGGTACAAGTCTCTACCTAGATTATAAACCGGACAGGTTATACGGATATCGCAGCTATAAGTTTGATATTTAAAGCTTGGCACATTCTACGTTGGATAGGTAATTATTTTTGTACTTTAATTTGCAGTCTCGCAGTACATTACCATAGCCACTTATAGGAACTATAGCAGAAATAACGCAGTCTACAGATTATTAGCGTTTACTCATTGCATATAAATTAAAATTAAAATTAATGAAAATAATCAATACCTTTTTAAATGGCGTGATTATCTGAGGAGCTTCCTCTATTGTTTGTATTTTCGCCAATTTTAACTTGTCTACTTCAGCTTTTTATTTTGGTAATTAGAAAGCTCTTTTAAAATAGTCTTCATACACTTTTACTCTGAGAATAAGACAAATTAAGGATTTCTTCATGGTCGGCGACGCGTATGTGACACTCCTGGTTTTGAACGCGTTTATGGGATACGGTAACGTCTTTCCATATTCGTATTCTAAACTTACTAAATGGTATAAAAAAAGTTTCATAGTATCGTAACGCATAAGTACTTAATATAATACATAATATAATGTAAGCCCTGTAAGTCTTATAAACCCTATTTAACAAGATAAGATGTTATGTATATAGATGTAGATAAGATATTTGCAAAATAAGTTGAAGTGAGAATAAAATTTTATTTTTTCCTATTAATTACGGTTTTTGCAACAGAAAGTGTACTTACGTTATTAATTTATTATATGCATTTGACAAGGTAAAAATTTATAAGTTCATAGCCCGTTGAAGACTTTACTTTACAATAATATAAAGAGATGAGTTTACTAACATAACCCATGCTAGTGCTTACTGAGATCATCCCATAACAAATGGTAATATCAAATGTTGTAAATGAAAATAAACCAATTGGTCTAGTGAGATATCGACCTTAATTCTTTGGAATATCTCTCTATATTCAAAACGTGAAAAATTGAAATAAAATAATTTAATGGGACTTAACTAAGATTTCAATAAAATTTCACTCGTAGTACTTTGGTGGTAGCGGTAGGATCCCTATCGGAGATAATAAGTTTTTTGCCCTGTCTTGATCAGCTGTCTGAGTGTTAGAACTACCTTGGTAGCTAGTATTAACTTTAAGTAAATTATCTAAAATATATTCTGAAAGTAGTTAATATTTTATATGTATTACCGTCTTGAACCTAATACATGTCTCAGATTCATTAAATCACTTTTTTAATTTCTACGAGTAGGTATTATACTTTTAAGGTCTGCCCGGAGCTTCGCTTTCGTTCACGTGGGAATTTTAGGAAATCCGTTCTTAGCTGATATCTCTAATTATTCAACATAGTATCTGCCAGATTACAGGCTTATTAGCTTAAGGTTAAGCAATTTTTGAGATTCTGTATAGTATGAGAGATTTTATGTAAACTATAGATAAAATAAAAATCAAAAATAATAAAAAGAAAGAAGAAACATATATTTTGGACAGAAAATGATATAGATAAAGATTCACTATGATTAATGACACAATTAACAGTCTCATACGAAATACCCGTTTGTTAGGCAGGCACCCTAAAAGGCCTGAATTTGTGGCCGACTCGGGGTCATTAACTGACAATCTCTTTAAATCACTTGTGGATCCTCCCGGTGGTACCTGCGGGCTTATTACAGAGGGTAGGAACTTAATAGCTCCGAGGTATTAAGAAATTTTGGCCAAGTTTTTATTACACAAGACTTGCTTCTATTACATGTGCAATAGTAATTCATTTATACCAAAATAAGATATATTTTTTTATAAAAAATAAATTTATTGCTTACAATAAGGTTATAACCTAGAAGCACATAAATACTGGTAGTGACGTCCAGAGTACTGTGGCATTACTTATTTTAGTCTTACAAATCGTTCTTTCTGTATGATTTATCTAATTGATGAAAGCCGTTTTTATCACAATAAATAAATTAAAAAAAAAAAACTGTAGATCTAAAACAGGAAAATTGGTGCAAATATTTACTCGCGTTAAGAATCGATATTAGAACCGATTGTAGTAATATGCTATCCAATACACCATTGAGATCAATATTTTTTTCTTTTTAAAACGTATTTAAAAAATCTTGGGGAAAACCTTTTTTTTATTTTATAAATTATATAAAGTGTCGTTTGCGATGCCTCATACTATTAAAATGTATGGAACAAGCTATTGAAATTTAAAAAAGATATTATACGACCCTTTCAATACATGTTTATATCACGTGTTCATATTCTCATAGTTAGTAATCATTTTTAACTGCTTCCAACAAGTATTTACATGCTTTAAGTATCCTGTGAGCTGGGCTTTAAACTGTTTCGCGATAGTTTGGACAATAAACCTTCACTGCTAGTTCTTTATAGTCACGAATTTTATCTCCTTTCAAAAGCACGCAGAATATTTTATCCTGTCGTGGAAATCTTAACCTTAAGTTATGGTGTTAAAGATGTTGTAGGGAAAATAGATATTCAGAGCTCAATGTTGTGTTGCGAGTTTCGTTTTACGAGAAATGCTGCTTACAGCTTGGGTATGCACATTTTTTCCGTTTTTGAAACTAAGCAAAACGTCGAATGGACATTGGACAAGCAGATGTAAGAAAATTACCCAGACAATTTAAAATCAAAGATTTTCAAGATAATTTTACAAACAGATACTTGTATTTTTTTTAAATTCATGTGGAGATAGTGAAATAAATGTACGACTTCAAACCGTTGACCTAATTTCTGCTTTATTTTACAATAACTTCAACATTTTGGTGGCTCATTTATTCAGCACAAATAAATTGGATACCGAATACAATACCCATTATATTTTATCCTCCTCATAAGCCAAACAGAGGCTATCTACTTCATTCTTGTCGCACACGAATACTAAGTACCTAATTTAGATTTTTCAACAAAGCCAACGAGTATCCCGGTTCCGTAGATCGATCGGAACCCCTCGGTTCCGGTCGCAGCTAAAACTCAGAGCCCGTTTTTAAAATCCCCGACTTAAAACCGACCACTGTAACTAAAACCTCCATGTCCCGCTGTCCAGCTTAAAATTCTTCTCAAATTGCTGTGAAATAAGCACCAGTGAGGTCCTTCGTACGCTGGATGCGTTATCAACAGCAGGTAGCAGAGAGCTAATTGTGTATTCTTTCCTCGCTTCCAACGTCCTTAATCTGCCCTCTTGCCCCACCCTTTCTACCCCTAGCTCCCCAACTAGGCGGAAAGTTTAAATACACTGCAATATTATGTAGATTTGGGCACTTGTTTTTTATTACATGAATTACAAGCGTGTTTACGATGACATTGATTCTGGTAGGAAATAAATGAAATTTGGCGCACAGAAGCGGTAATGTGATGTATATGGCGCCCTTTATTACTGCAAAGTAGCGGTTGGCGTAGATTATGCGTCGTTCTTGCGCGGTTGAGATAACAGTCAATGGTTCACAGAATTAATGAGAAAAGTCGCTCACCCTCACCTATATAGGTATATCGTATGAAGACCTAAACATAATACAGTGGGACCCAATAAGAGCGCGCGGTAGTGAGAAGGAAATTGCTTGGAAAAATTTGCATTTTTATTGAAATTTCCACTCTTGGTCGCGGATAAAACTATGTCTCTAAATACGAAGCAAGCTTTGTTGTGTGGACTGTAATAAACGTATGTTGCGGATGAGCGGATGTGTGGGTAGAGCGCGGGTGGCATCTGAGGTGGGACATTTCTATCGATATTAATTTTTATCTAAACATCTATCATTTGAAAATAATTAAATTCTTGACACGTTTATTCAATAAATGGTTTTTTTCTTTTGTATATTGAATAAAATATATTTTTTTAATATCGTTTACATTATAGTGAAATCTTTTGAAAGAAGTTTATTACTATCGATACAAGAATTAAAGCACATCACTAACTAAGGACGACCAACAGACAATTGTTCCAGTAGTATATATACCTACAGTAGTTGACTTTAGGGAGAGGATCATAATAGGAAATTTTCTTTGGCGCGTATGCGAGTTGTATCTGATACCCTTTTCACTTGTATTGTTTTTATTTTCAGTCCTAATGAAAGAAGTTGCTTTGTCTGCATTACTTTGAGTATTTCAATATAGAATGCTGCTGATATTATTATACAACTTTTTAACTTTGAATCAATATGAGTTTTTTACATTAGGAAAACATATTTTTTTAATATAATAATAAAATCTAACTGAAATTTGACATGTTCTCAATACTCTTAAACGATTTTTATTTTGATGTTGAATATGCACATTTGAAATACGATATTAATTAAGCAATTAACACATATTTACTTGTCAAATAATAAAAAGATTTTACTCATTCATTAATACCATCATGCCATAGATATATAGGTACTACTACTTTTCTTTCCGTGGATATCGTAAAAAACTACTACTTACGGGACAATGAAAGATCTTTCCTTATATCCGTCAAACAGTCAAATTGTAGTAGATTCCCACAAGTTACGGCATTTCAAAGGGGGTTGAGTTGATCTTCTGGGCGGTAATAAAATTAAAAACATTTAAATATTATTTTCAAAAAGGTTAGTAAAAACTTTCGTACTTTTTTAAATTTAAACAGGGACGGATACTTCGCTTTGGTAAGGCTATTCATTCATGCCCAATACAAAAAAATTATGTTACCGTCGAACTAGGACATGAAAAATAAACTTTTTGTTCATCAGCTGTAAATGTCTCCACAAATTGACTATAAATTTCTGCTCTATTAAAATTTATTGCCCGAAAACGTTTATTGTAACATTACGTAACTTGGCAACCCTTTGCCCATAAAACAATGCAGTGAAGGTCCATGCAAAAAATCTTTTTATGCTTTCATAACACCTGGAATTAGAATTCAAAGTCGCATAGCAAGAAGGATACGATTTTATGACATAGGGGCTCAGTGTTTTACGATCTCTTATCGAACCAAAATTTTCTTCTGTACAAACAAATGTGTAACTTCTAAGGAATTAATTTGAATTACAACTCACGATTCTGATATCATTTAGTGAATTTTATATGCGTTTATTTTATAGTCATCACTTTTATTATTATTAAGTGTTAATTGGGCAGATCTGCATATGTTTGGATGTCGTTAAATTTCTTGCAGCCAAAAATATTTTACAAATATCGTATTTTACATATTTATTTTCTGAAATAGAATATAGGCTTTAAAATTCGTTTTGTCGTAATTTGCAACCAACAGTTCTACTAGTTAGCATTCTATTGATTTTCAAAAACCTTAAGAAGGTAGTGCATATAGTTAAATTTTATTCTATTTTAATACTTGATTTGTTCTGGAAATAAATACAAGTATTCATATTCTATTAATAATGTACCAATATAAATCAAAGCCAACACAATCACTTACTATAAGTACTATGACATTTGCACATACCTTTTCTTTATCCAAGATAAAGCAAACACCGCTCTGGCAAGATAAAGAGTCGAAATCGACCGCAACTATATAAAGGTTTGTACCGATAAAAATACCATGTTTATTTTCACGTCCTACACGAGATTTTGCGGTGAAGAAAACTGACGCACACGCCCCAAGTACACATTGCGAAAACAAGTCTAAAACTGATAGATATACGACTTGTTTTCCTTCGCTTAAAAATGGTAAAAAACGGTGTTTTCAAATACCTAACAAGTTAAACTTACATTCCGCTGTATCAGTAAATTCTGATCCCTATCTTGAGCAATTTTTCTCTTAAAAACGTGATTTAAAAAGGCTGCCAGATCGCATTTTTAAAGTGTGATAGTCACGTTTGATCTCCAGCTTGAACAGGTGGTGCGTGTAACGGAAAATTTAACACTAAAAGGATTGCACACTTAATACAAAACAATTTATTTTTAATTAAACAACATTCATCCCTCCTTTACGATTCATGAAAATATTTATTTTCATCGATCGTCCATATGTTCAAACTAATGGAAATTATTTCTGTAACCTCTTTGATTTTGAAAATTATAAACATATACCATGATGTAATTTGGAATAGGTTCGATTTTATCGAATGTTTGGTAAAAGGCATAAACTAATGTTAAAATGTGCAATGCTTACATAAAATAAGTTACTTTAGTAGGTATAGTGTGCAGTTAAGTAGATATATCGCAGGACTATCTACCTCTGTCTGTGGATACCATTTTGGAACAAGCTAGAAAAGGATAAGACTATATAAAGAGCCCGTTTAAGTCACATTACTCAATAGTTAGTATTGCTATAGTCACGAACACTGAAATTTTCTATTACTAGGCAATCTTATTACTTTTTGTCGATTGTTCTTTATGATTTTAATGTGATATCGTATTCTCATTGTCATATACTTTGAAATTTGTTTAGCTGTGTTCAAAAGTTTTATGAACTTATTTGTAAATATGCAATATATATAAGGAAGAAATTATATTCTAGGTAAAATGATATATTTCTTACTTGTTGTATGGATATTCGTATCGATTTACAGTTCGAATGCGATGATTGCCTGTCAATAGGCTCATTTATTTTTATTTAGCGAATAAAACCAATTCAATCGCCTATAAAGGATCATTCGATCGATGCGAAATGTATGCTAATATGCCGGCAGTAGGTATAATTGACGAAACTTCCTCTAACACAGCCATTCGATCATATAAATAGACGTTAAGTATGCCTGTGCCAGAGAATATCATAACAAATTCTGATAAAGAACTCCATGAAAAATTCAATAGATCGGCGGCCAGAGCGTTGGAGCGAAAGTAAAGAAAAAAAAACAATGACTTAGATTTAATCAGTATTCCGTGTAGGAAAGCTGTCTGTCCACAGCTGGTATATTTGGCAAGCAGACAAGTACTACACGAGCCCACAGGGGATTCGTCGCGACGTTGTTGTAGCGACGTCGCGTTGACGTCGCGGCTTCTCCCGAATTTATGTTGTAATTAACGAGGAAATTATGCAAGGTATCACCTCTCACGCGAAAATACCACGATTTATTTTTGTTTTCGAAACACCGACTGATTTATTTTAACATTTATTAAAATTAAATGCAGTGTTTAAACGGTTGGTGGCAAACAGCGAATTTAATAAAAATATGACACGGCACATCATCGATGTAAATAACAGTCTCATTATGGTCCGAAAGTACTTCCAATTGTTTCAGTTCTGAACTAATGATACCAATGAAACTGTCCTACCAGTCATAAATAAATTCATTTAACTCCACATCAGATATAACTCGGTCAAATACCTGTTTTAAATCAAATTCAAACGATTTGTTCTCTCCAATCGGTCCTTTATTGGTGCTAATAAATAATTTAGTATCAATTCATGAATTTATGCTCAGCTGAATTTTCGTTGTGCAAAGCGATCGCTTGACGTTAGATTGAATTAGATCCATATAAAGATAGCATGTCCTTTTATAAAAACAATTGGTGTAATTACTGAGGTCATTGTCGAGTTAAAGACTTTAGGTATTGTAGGTATAATCGAGATTATCTGTAAATTTTTACCAGTGCCACCGCAATGCAGTTTAAGAAAACAAAGAGGGCATAACATTTAAATTTCAATGAGTAAATTCAATTACAGAAGTACGTTGAATATGTTTTTTTTTATTTAAATGTACCCATTTTACCTCCCACGATTTGCATTATAGGCACATTGTCATATGAAATGCATTTAATACAACTTATTAAATTATAACTTGCCTACTTTAGTAAAATAATAACGATCATGTGGTTAGTCATTGATACTTCGCGGGGGATAGGAAAAAACGAAGTTTTTATGGTTATATCAGGTTATTTAAAGTTTTTTGTCATTGCTTTAATATTAAATTAAAAATGCATATTTATTATTGAGTAAATATAGACATAAGCAAAAAAATATTAACTATATCTTTTTTGTTTTCATTTTATGCCTTCTTTCGTATGTAGTTTTTAGATATATACTCGAAATTTATTAATTATGTCGTTTTCATTTATTGGAATTAAGACTTAAATAATTATGTTTCTGTAAACTTTTAAAGTAATACTTGGTTCCGTTGTTTTCATTCATTTAAATTAAAAATGAATTGATTTATGTGAATATTTTTCGAGCAGAAGCTTTATGTAGAGATAGAGTTTTATTGTATCTTAGTTAAACTTATTTTCTTTTAATAAAATATTGCAATTTGTGTAAGTTTTGAAAGATTACGAATTATATTCCGACTTTTGAAATATCTATTGAAATTTAAGTTATCAACAACAAACATCAACAAAGATTAAAAAACATGGTAGAAATAATACCCTACTAGATTATATAGACCTTTAATTTAATAGAGGTTGCATCTGAAACCCCCAGTTGGGAACACTATGGCAACAACTTGGCATTCTTCCGGTGCCACTGAATGCCCCACTTTTTCCGATTTTTATAGACGCGACGTGCTTCACTCGAGTTCACTGTAGGTATTGTTTTGTAAAATTAGAATTTTTAAGATAATATCATATTTTCGTTAAAACAAATATGTCATTCAAAAATCTTATCTCTGATATCTCAATAGAGTTTGAATCAAAGCTTTTTAAGTCAAAAGATGACTGTTGACTTAATTCTTTAAAAAAAAGTACATTATAACTGCTACTTACTAATAGGGACAATTAAATATAAATTTGCTAAAAGATTTTGACATTTTTCCATAACAGAAGCTCAAAACCTGTGATTTTATCAGGACTAAAAATACCCACAACAATCTGCTTTGAAAAAAATACAACTCTTTTAAAGTAAACAGCGAAATGTCACAGTAAATTACGCCTATAATTTTGCAAGTCATGTAACACCGAGCTACATAGTTTCACTGATAACATAGTAACGTAGTAGACTAACGTAACCTACATACCTAAGTTCATCGACCCACAAGGACGGAAAATCCGTCATCCGTAGTTCAAGGTCAGACATGTCACCCGTCACAGTGTATCTGCATCTGTGATCGTCTACATTGATACAGCGCTGCATTGTAATCACAAATATAAACTCTACGCCTTTAGAATAAGGAGTTTAAAAATAGTCGGTGCATTGACCCTGATTCACGGGAAGACCGACTTGAATGCTGCGAGATGTTACTTTCGTTGGTATTTCAGATGTTACGTATGGTTATGGTTCTCATTTAAAGATGTATTCGCAAAATTGGCTTGATATATCTAATAATTGCTAACATCGTTTCATCGCCCGACTTGACTCTACGTAAGTCCCATTTTCAAACTGTTACCTAGTCATTGACTTAAACGAGAGTCGGTTATCAAAACTAAATTGAAATTCTTAAATATAAAAAACTTCTTAGAATTTGAACGATTACCTATTTACTTTTTTATTTATTACCTAAAAATTTACAGTTTTTCAGATCTTTCAGGCATCTTTATAATGAAGCATACACCAAGTAAACTAAATAAAAAGGCAACTTTTCCTATCGATACTCGATAGATACCATACACAGATGTAGAAATTTTAATTGAAAATCAAATTCGAATAAAGATAACGAATTTTTAGAAAGAAAATCTTCAAAAAAAAATAAACGCTGGAAAAAAAGAATAAGGGATGAATAACTTGTATTAGCTATTTATTACAGACTATATAATATGCCTACAAAAGGTATAATTTTATTCTTACTTAATATAAATATGAATAATAAAGAGAGTTCTTGGAATTATAAATGAGAAGTAATAATTACTTACATCTTTTCTTTTTATTTCTCATAGCTATAGCTATGTTTTGTAAGACAAAACAAGAAGTCAATTATAATTATTTTATTATACTTAATTGATTTCTCAAGTAAAATCAAACCAAATAAAATAGGTTCAAAATCGATTAAAAGAGATACAAACATAAATAACAGAGCCGTATTATTCAAGGGTTCAAAATTTGATGTATGATCAAAAACTTAAGGCCCGAACGGATAAACGTGATTAAAGTCGTAAATTGGCGATTTTAAATAAAAATTATACATCGCCGCACACCGGCCACTCCATTGTAGTCACATAAATAACTAAACAACAGATGGTACCTACACCATTTTTATTCCGATTTCTTTTGTAATTTGGAGAAAAAAGTCGGCGTTACAAAGATTCAGTTGTTGGGTTATTATTTGAGTAAATTTATAATAGTTCTTCATTAGACGAGTCTGAGCAATTTGGAACATAATAAATATTGTGTTGTGTGTGACGGCTAGTTATGATAGCACTTTGAAGGCTGTTTAATAGTAATTTAGACATGTAAGATGTAGATTAGATAACAACAATAGATAACAATCTGTGCGCCAGTTTGTAACACAGCATGTCAGAATATTATAATTAAGTTAATTGAGCAATATATCATAAAAACAATCCAGTTACATTGGTTTCACGTTCATTCAATTTATTTTTTCTAGGTATTTTTTTACACTTTAAATTGTAATAAGTATACCAAATAAACTGAAATGTTTTTATTTAGATATAACAAATATTTGGTTTTATTATTTGATACAAGTATTTTAAACAATAACAATTATTAAAATTCGCATAAGATTACTTAATTCAATTAAGTAAAGTATCAATCGAAACAGAACTAATTAAGATACAAACATTTAAGTTTTGATTAAACTAATTCAACTTTACAATACACTTACTTATTCTTCAAATATTGATACCTATTTTTTAAAATTATAATTGATCCTACCAGAACTGTAAATTTGTTAGACTGTATAAATTAAGTCACTACACCTATAATAAGACGTATAGGTGCCTAAGACTAGTGACGACTTAGATTCAATCATTTTTGTCATTATTGTCCTTTCCTATTAAGTACTTTCTTACGTAGAAAAGTTCGTTACAAAATCTTATTATAACTAAGAGCTATATAACTTACATACTTTTTACAACTATTTACTAACAACGAAATGTAACCCGCTGAGCGAATGTGTAAAACAAAACAGCTCTTATAAATTACACCTAAGCCTTCTCGGCCATTTATGTACACCCATATATGACAATATTAGTACCCATTTACCCTGCTAAAGTTATTTAGGAACCTTTCAACGAAATCCCATGTAGTTGAGTACAGCTTAAATACAATGTTGGGGTATTAGGCCTGCCACATATTTGCTACGAGTGCTTTGGCTATAACTTTGTTTAATATTAAGGATAATAACTTAAAGTTTAAGGATACTATGACAGGTTCATTTTAGCTATCAGAATTTCATTGTTGATGACTGCTATAAACACTTATAGGAAAAATATTTAATTTACCTATATATTTAAATGTTATTAAATATGCCAAAGCGAAGTACTATTAGTAAAAAAAAAATTAGGAGTTTTTAACTCTATAACTTTATAAACTTTTCTCTTTGGTAAGCAAATAATAACACCATCATAGTCTTTCTCTTGGCATGGTAAAAAAAACGAAATATTAATACGCTGCTTATTTTTATTTAAATTATTAATTAGAAAAATAAAAAAACAAGTAAAACTTTTAAATAGGTAAGTTCAAGTTGACGTCAAAACTCAGCAGACAATTAAAATCTGTCAAGCCATCAGTGACAGTCACTTGGATTTAAAACGTTCCCCCTTGCCCGATTAGGGTACATCTAAAAGCTTCTAAAGCGATAATCCAGAACCCAAGAATGCGGATCGACAAGCATAGGCACGCACGATTTTGACTCTACTTTCAAATATTATAAGCAATTTTAATCTTTCATTCTACATGATTAAAGTTTAAAATCCAATGGTAAAAAAGTAGTGTTGCTTGTGTATTAAGAATGGTAGAGAGTCATGGCGCTTGTGACGTCATTCAGCCAATGGGCGCATAGTACTACGCGACGACAGCGCCACAAGATGGCTACCGACGGCCGGCAAAGTCGCATATATTGTGTTTAGGCCTAAATGTTTCTGTTATATCAATGAAATTAATACTTTTGATACCATTTCAGTATATAAAAAAATTTAAAATTTCATGAAATGTACAAATCAATCTAAATTGAGAGGCATTTAGTTAGAAATTTATGTGAAATATTGCTTCCGTTTGTTTACGACGGGTAAGTTGTTTGTTATATTTTTATATTTTATTTTTTACTTTTAAGTAATTTCTTGTCGGTATAAAGGTCTTATTTTATTATAAAATTTGTGCAATAATGATCACGTATTTTTATGTAAGTGACTCTACATTTTATGACAACAAAAAATCTTATTTGAACAGATTTACTTATCAGAGAAAAAGTCGAAAATCTTATTAGACAATATTATAAGTCTGTGATAACAAGCAATTTAAGTTATTAAAGATTCATCTATTCTTTGTAATTTACCCGTCTCTGATCAGACATTAGTTGTTAAGATAAGTACTTAAGTACAGACATTTTGTTCAAAACCTATAGGTACTTACTTATTCTATTCTAGTGCTTAATGACTAAATGAGGTTGTTATTTTTAACTATTAACAGGTAACTAAGCAATAAATATAGTGGTTTTAAAAAAAAATATAACGGCTTTAATTTATAAGTTAAAATCAAGTATCTTAAAATAAAGTGTTGAACAGTTAATAAATGATTAAAATGTTAAGTATAATAAGAATATTAATAACAAGTGTCTTGTTACAACTTGCAACAAGTTAAGTACTTATAATTATGTAAATATCCATTGATTAGATAAGTTCAAAAAGAGCGTGAAAAAATTTCTTAATGGTTGGCAACGCGCACGTGACACCCCTGGTGTTTCAGGCGTTCATAGGCTACATTAACCGCTTCCCATCAAGTGGGGCCGTATGCCTGACTGCCTACTAAATCGCATAAAAAAATATATACTTGTTAACATCTTTATCTTAAGTTATGTTACACAATCACCTTTTAAATACCAGCATCACTTACGATTGAAGAATATACTTCTTGGTTCATGCGTACTTGTGAAACACATATACTCACCACAAAAACAGGTACTTTCGTACAAGCGCATCTAATTTAATAAATTATATACCTACATACTACCATAAAAACTAAATTGATTTAAATGAACTTCCAAAGGGTATCTAATACTACAAGTAGTTATTTAAATATCGTTTTCGATAATTTTATTGCCTATTTGGTATTAAATTTAGAAGTAAATGACATCAACGTAATAATTTCATAATAATGATAATGTATAATACAATATACCTATCAAAACTACGATTATATAGGCAGACTCCAAAGTTAAATAAAACAGATATATAAGTATAGAAAGGTTTATAGAGATATATATACTCATATTAAACTTATAGTATACTTCTCTGTTGGGGGTCAAATTGCCTAAAACCTCCAAAATATTATCTACCTAAATGTTGTATTCATATAGATCGTCATTTTTCTATATGAAGAGATTGATATTTTGAAACAATGACTCCCATGAGTCTGATCCGTTCATATCACACGCCAATGCAGTGCGGCCGCAAGTGCCGCAACTATATCAATACTAATTAAATTTAGATATAAATCTAATAGTATAATAAAAAATCTATTAGGTATTTTAATCGAAAACCAAAGAGAAACGGAATCAGTATATTATTTTGTTTATGAATTACTATATATATTTTTTGGGAAAATTTTATTAGATGACATTATTAGGTATGTAGAGCATAGGTATCTTTATGACAAAAAAGAAAAACGGAGTGTCTAGTCTTACTACACTAATAATGTCTTACTTGAAATCACTCAAGATAGTAAGTACAAAAAGCTTTTTGGTGATTCTTGAGACAGTTTTGTTTTGAGTTAACTTATGATCAGATAATAGTTCCACAGTGAAAATTGTAACCGAAAATTCCATCCCGGTTTGACATATTCACAACACTCGTTGCACTACCTTTTTGCATTGTTATGGATATCTTTTTAACCTTATGGTGGTATCTGGTTAAAAAGATCATTAAAGGAGCGTCGTTTAAAACCTCGGATCTTTGACTTCTTTACTTTTACATAGACCTCGCAAGCAGTAGATCGCTTAATATTATAATAATATCATATATTCAGTACTTACCTATTTTTATAAAAATAAGTATACTATATTAATTTTAAAGATCTTCAACCTTCAAAGATATACCAATGTTGCGATAGTAGAGACATTAAAAAAAAGTATTTAACTCGAATAGTCAAAAATCCACGAAAACCATTAGTATGCTATGTGCAACATCTAAGGCAGCAATGTCAAAAAACAATACCCAATATTTGTAGATAAAATCACGAATCGAAATAACATTAATATACAACGAATCACTGATGCATGACTTGGCGCTGCACTGCCGTGCGCGTAACACACACAATCATACTCCCATTATTACTATTAGAATACACTATGACAATAAATTTATTATTTTTTGCCGTGGGGTTGTCGCGTATGGTGCCACCCCATTTTTTTTCTATTTGTGCCCCCACCCCTTACTATTAGTTTTGGTATGCGATGCTTCCATTTGCCTATCGACCGCTGGGGGAATGCAACTCGCTGCAAGTACAGTATCATCAATTTAGCAGAATTTGTAACTGAAGTCTATTTTGGTATTTCAAAATATTATTTTATACTCTTCTAATTGATCTTGCTTAAAATATCAATCTATGAGATAAAGTAACAAGATCATCATCATTTCGTGAAGGTAACACGGTCAATCGACCATGCATACTCTGGTGTCAGAGTTCTTTGGAATCACCATCTTTGGACAAGATAGGAAGGTAGCAAAAAGATTTTTATATTTTTTTTCCAGTTTTTAACTACTTCTAAGGTTGCTAAGAGATTTATTTTTATGTATAGGTTTAAGTATAGGTATTTGTATGTCTGAAATATTTTCCACTATGAATATTGAGTTTCTACAAGTATTATCATATATATTTAAAAAAATCATATTTTATGGTTCAGATGATAAATTCATATAATCATTTAATTAGATAACTTTTCAAATTTATTTCTAATGTTATATGAATATTAATACACGGTTGACATAGTTAAGGCTATATCTTTTATAGTTTATTAATATACAAAAAGTACATATAAAGTATATACATATACATAAAGTTAGAAGTTAAGTACTAATTACATTTAATTCACGAGATGTGTTATAATTTGTTACTTATTAAAAATATTATGTCATTATTCTAACAGACAAAATTTCTACAGAAAGCCTACTTGAAATTGTACCTACTCGTAAGTACCTAAAAAGGACTAAAATTTTAATTAAAAGAAAAGGCCAAAATTTTGCTATATTTAAGTCATTGCAAATATATTTTGTTGGTTATATAAAACCAGCGATTCTATCATCAGGTGATATTTCCGTAAAAATGGGTTTTGATATGAGGGATAAATGGGTGTTACACACCATTTAACTGATATTGGTCTATATATAGAGTCGGCTTGCCTCAAACGTACTCGTAGTATGAGAAAGCCTTTGGTGTAACTATACTATATGTAATTTTTCTTTCGTAGGTAGGTAGTAACTCTAAATCTATATTTACACTATAAATGCAAAATTGTGTATGTCTATATATGTTTATAAGTGAGCTGATTATTAATTGATATTACAAAATTCTTCGTAAAGTACTTATAGCACAGCTATATACCGAATATTGGCTATAATATATATTTCTTTCGCCGATTTGTTATCATACTGATACATACCTTTATGTTTATCTTTTTCCAAGTCTTTTCAAAGTCTTTTTCCAATATAAGGCAAATATTGATTAGCCAAAAAAATCATCTGTATTCAGGTTACTTACTATCTACTGGTCAGTGTTAGAAACTTTTGGCTAATAAATAAGCCCCATGAATTCAGAATCCTCGGATCGCTAAAATTAAATGTCTTGTTTTTCTCCTTTATTTATTCATTCATTACATAGGGTACCTTCTTGAGATATGTATATCTAATATTATTAGTTAAGACATTATTTTAATGACCGGCCACTTGACCGACATAATCCCTCCTTGCAGATACAGTTCACTATTTGCCCACCAGTCAGAAAGAGGTCTTACTTCTTATACATTATAATATATTCTAGAGAACCTATCTATTCACTACAATTAGAACAGAATCTATCTATTCAATAGAACATCTCTGCTCTTCATGTATTCATTCTATTTTATAAAAAGTCATTAACTTCATAGATTCGTTCATCATCATACTATTGTAGATTACAAAAAGGCCACTACAGATTTTCCGACAAGGTACTGGTAATTGGTAGAAAACCGGAACTAAATCAGACCACCTAGCAAGATCGCCTACGCTGCGGTTGCACGATTACTTATTTCATATTATATAGACTTTTACTGTGTAGTCGATAAAGGCAGACATCGCATTCAATTTCAACCTCTACGAATTAAATCTACAGGTATAAAAACTAAATTGCAAATTAAGGAACTAATTGCGTAGGCTATATATTCCTTCAGAACCATTCCCGCTTGATTGCTCTATAAACCCAATAATTGTAATCTGACCTAGACAAATGAAGACGAACGGGCATGTCTGTTTGTCTACAAGAAAATTTATACGAATGGAGACGATAGACGGTAAAATACTTCGTTTACAAGGTCCTAAACTAGGTATTAACTACGAGTACATGTGACACCAATCATTGTTTTATGGTCGTCTTGAAAACTCAATGGTTTTGGCCTAATGTGTTTCTATGTACCAACCTAATTTATTCCAGGAATCTGTTCTAAACTGTTTTTATATACAGTTTAATTTGATTATAAAACGTTTTACCTATTTAAGTTTATATTTTTTTTATGCTGGCCTAACAGAAAATACATAGTATATAAAGTCAGTTGATAATCTGACTGATTATCTATCTATAATCAGAACTTAATTTATCCATATACAAGCCCAATACCTACGAAATAAGGGTGACTTCTAGATTTAACAATCCAGGGCTCTATCTATTGCGTAAGAAGTAGAAATAAAAATATTTTAACAGATTTTTTCTATTACTAACAATTTTAAATTACATGTAAATTCTAAATGACAGCATTTGCAATTTAATTTATATGTAAACAAAGATCTAGTTAAATTATCATTTTTATAAGACCTGAATATTGTCACAATCTTGGGGAGCAATAATAAAAAGTATATCCAGAAAATGAACGTCATCACCCTCTAATATTAAGGCTAACATAATATACGAAAAATACAAGAACAGCGCTACAAAATGCTAATTTCGGGAGAGCAGGAACAGGTGGCGCAGGCTGCGTCCCTGTTTAATATCGACTTTTTTATCAGAGCTAAGCAATTCTGTGAAATAAGCTTAATAACCGAGATAAGACCAAACAACCGCGAGTTAGAATATCCCTAGTAAATAGAGAGAAAATAGTAGCGATCCTAAGCAAACTATCAAAAAACATTACGGGGTGCAAATAACAACGATCATGGCGTATGTAATGAAAATCTTGCATCGGGATTAGTCGTCAGGCATCGGCGCGCGCCGCGAGCGAGGGCGGCAATCGATGCCGTCCGGGACGCGCGCCCCGACGCCCGGCAGCAGACCGGCAGACGCCCGGCATCGCCGTCCACGACCGCACGCTCCTCAGCCGCGACACTCCATCCGTCATCCTTCAATGTTTACTTATCGGACGCACAGAACAGCTGACCGACCGGTAAGTCACGTGTTTCTTCTCCGCGACTATGTCCAACATTCCTGTGCCGTGTCGTGTCGTTTCTCCGTTGAACACCGCGAAACTAGTACCTTTCGTTTGTGCATTAGAATCAATAAGGCCCGGTGTAATGCAACTCGGCCTGGCCATAAATTACGAAAATAATGCACCCTTACGCCCTTTCATGTTTCTCTATTCAGACCCCAGGCAGGCGGAATTCTTTAGTTATCTTTACGAGTGGTGGTCGAAACGACTCTTTTGTAATTTATCCTTTATGTTCAACAATAGCTAGTGGACAATAGCGTCTGCAGGCAATTGCTGTACGGTCGGAGACAGTAAAAAATGAAATCTCGCTTTGCTACCGGTCGAAGACTTCGCGAATATAATTTTTGCAAGCCAATCGACAGTTTTTGCAAGCTCCGGGCTCTGTCATTGGCCTAAGAGTACAATAGATAGTTTCGCGACATAATAGAGGGTTTTAAGATTTGCAAAAACAATTTCCAAGACTAGAATTTACGATTGGCGTAGTTTTCTCGTTTAGGCGGGGGCGTTTCGATAGTGAAACTTATGTGCTATCAGTGTAACCCTTTTCGCTTTGAAAACCCCGGCGTGTTGTAAATCGGTTGCTTTATTTTATAGATGGTGTTCCCAGAGGAGCCGGGAGTTGAAGCGCTACGGCGGTCGGTAAGCTTTTAAGATATTAGGGACCTTGTATGGTATGAAAATGCGAAGTTAAAATTGTAAATTTTACATTTGTATAAATAATTTAAAATCTAAATGCATTCTTTTTAACTTGAAAATGTATAAAAATAATAGCAATAAATAATTTTATAAATAAAATAAACTTTACAACCGTCAAAGGTATCAATGTTGGCTATTAATTGTAAACTAATCACACTTAATCTAATAAAGGTTTCTAGGTTTTGAGACTTCCTGAAGAGTTCTAGAAGACAGAAGATAACGCGTCGCCTTCTGTACGTATACTGAATGTATCCTGAGTGCCTCATTCTTTCCGGTATACCTTCAGTATACGTAACAGAAGAGGACACTATTCGTCGCTGGAGAACGCTGAAGATTGCTGCATTTTCCAATTTTCTGTGTCCATTCTGTGACCATGTTTCTTCTTTGTTTAGGATTTTGATGCTTATGTAGCTTGATGATATTTACACTGTACAATGTAAATAACTTTATGTCATTAAATATTTAAATTAAAAATGCGTAATGTTAGACAATGTAATTACTTTAGACAATATCGGATAGAGTGAGTATATGTACTTACATTTTCATATCAGATTTGCCTGACGTACAGTGGGCTGAATAGATAATTATATTGTTTGTATTGTATTATGTACCTCACATAAAGTATAATAGTAACAAAGCAAGTAAAGTTATTCTTACCCCTTATCTGGGCACATATATTTGTGGCACACTGTATATAGGAAAATAAAAATATATATTAACATAGTCACTATAATGTAAATACTCTAATATAAATGTAAAATTATTGACAATACAAATTACTCTGAGAATAAGTTTAAACGATTGCAAAAAAGTCTACATAAATGTGTCTATGTGTGTCTACTAATAAAATCAGGTAGCCGTACTTAACGTATGTTCATACAAACTAAGCTACTTAAACAATACCTCTAGTATATAATACAAAATGTATCTTTTATTCTGTTTAAACTTATAACAAGATTAAAAATAAATATTATCTACTGAAACACTTTGTTTTATTAAATGCATCTCTTCCTGACAAAATCAAGCAAACACATACCTAACCATTTTTTTACATCTGCTTCCTACTTTTACTTAGATTCAATAGTACTAAAAAGTTTAACTTAATTTTTTTTCTAGTTTACCTAGTCATAGTAAACAAATTTAAAAACAGTATGTAGGTATACATTAAAATTACAGTAACTGTAATTAATTAGTCGTTCACACTTTATGACATAAATTAAAATTAACAAATAATTGGCAAAGTAAAAAGCAGAAACTTCAAAGTTTTAATATAGGCTTTTTATAAGTCCACCTCTATGATTACCATCTATAATATTTGAAGTTTAGGTAAGTACCTAAACTTCAAATGCAAATACAGCACAAGTGTGCTGCCTTATTTTTCTTCCAACTATTTAGGAAACTCTTGGTAGATATTCCAAAATTTTTACTGAAAAGATTAACATTAAAGCTTCCAAAATATTAAAGTAACTATTTTTTCAGAGACATAAATACATTTGATATATGTGTAAAACTATACTAAGATAAATATACCGAGTTTCTTTCTATATTGCTTAGGTACCTATACTTTCAGTAGTAAACAGCCCAGGTACAGTCATGGCCCATTAATTGATCAGTGTAAATACACTGTTGATCGTTATCAATCGTTGTCAAATTCAATCGACCATGTTGACATGATATGTAGTGTTTTAGATCCATTGTGGGCCAATGAATAATTCAATGTATGAAAATATCGAGTGGCTCAGTCAAGTACGGTCGGTCTGTATGCATGAATGAAATTGTATTACCTTTGAGTTTATATTTGATCATTGTTTGAAATGTTATATCTTTTTATGAAATATATTTTATAAATTGGTCTGGTAGACAAGAAATTAGTTTCTAAGCTTTTTGGTAAAAGAGATTTTGTTAAAGTTGAAGAAAATTTTCAACATGAATACAGACTTATAATATAATAATAAGTTTTCTATATTATATCAACCAAGGCTCAATTTGTTTGTTAGTAAAACAGAAAACCTTATAAATCTAATATTGATGTGTATGTCTACGTACAATGTCAAATACAATATTAAATAAAACATAGATTGTTGATTGCGTCACATTTGTCTGTTTCTCAGTATGTGGACCATTGAATAATGATTCACATACCGAAGATCAGCTTGTGACGCAAACATGTTCAGGATGGTTGGTGCTAGCTTGCGCTTAATACTTAATATAATTTATACTTAATATGGATAGCTGAGCTATGTGCAATGCTTTTGAGAATCCTTTATGCTATCTACTCAGCTACGAGTATTATAATCTTATCGTAGTTTTCCCAATTATCGTAAGCTTGGAAGCCCCGGCTCCATATTATGATGTAAAAAAAGATTCAGTCTAATTTTTTAATCAGCCGCTTGCCTGACGCCTACTCTCCATGGGAATGCTGCCATTGGTGAAATCCACTACCAGTCAGCCATAGTTGCAAAAGGAACCTTTAGTAGCCTCTTACGACAGCCATGGGAAGAAAGGATCCTGGGCTACGTGATAAAATAATAAGTATCTAAATGATTTGGTAATGGACTACTAGGTTTTTCTATAACTAAGTAAATTGTTCATAAGAAAAATGCAGAATATGATTATGTCTGCGATTCAAGTGAGAATGATAGGTACGATTACACTAAGTATGTATATGGTATTCTGTGTTATTACTCAGCTTCCACTAATAAATGATCTGTATTTCATGAACCAGTCTTAAAGTTAAAGATAATTCCTACACAAACGACAAGTAACATTGTATTAATCATCATCATCATTTTGCGTAGGTGTCACGGTCAATTAACCGTGCACAGCCTGGTCATCTGCCTTTAAGTGTTTTAGATAGATAGATAAATGATTTCTTCTCGACCATTTACAATTTGTACAAAAATAGAATTACAGTACAACAAAAAAGCAAACTACAGATTTTAATGCGGGATACAAAAAAAACATAAGACGGAATTGAAATGTGCAAGTTGAATGTACTGTAACCTTACACCAATGTAATATTAATAAAAGTAATGATATATAAATGGAAATGAGAAAGGGTCCAGACTCAGCAAATAGTCGCAGGTGAGGTAGCCACGCTGCGACGCTGATGATTCTGCCAGAACCCTTGTTTCAGTATTCCATAATGATATAAGTATGGAACCCTTACAAATATTCGTAGTTCTGTGGAAACCCTCAACCGGTGTATATTGTAGAAGCATATTTAAGCTATATTATATTATAACCAATGGAAGGTGGTTACCGTAGTTTCACCTCACACATTACCTTGAGTGATGGTGCGCGTTGCCTAACCGAATAAATTACTTCAAAGGGTTCTTTGTAGTTTTTGGATAAAATAATGGCTGGTAGAGAATCCAAATTAAACAATAAGGTACATATATTACGTTTGGAGTAATAAAATGGAGTACCTACCTCGTGAGCAGAGCTGTGTGCTATCAGTTAGTGATGTATAAGTAAGTATATTAAACGAGAAGGTGGCCATGGCAACCTCTCTTTTACATTCCATATTTACAAACTAGTAAAAACTATAAAACGTAACTAAAAGTCTTATAAGGTACCTCTAGCTAGACCTAGGTAACACTCATTTTGACAAACCTAAGTTATGTAATTTTGGACTTAATAATACGTAAATAACGCATGGAGCTGGATACAAAATGCTATCATGTGGAAATCGTTTGGGCTGCCATGTCTCAACCATGACTTTTGCAAACTACCTATACTGTCGTCAGAATATTGTAAAGGAGTCGGTAAAGCGCCTCTGGCGGACAGAGTAAGAATTAATGATTTTTATACAAAATCATGGACTACAAAGCTTAGTTCTTATTTTGAAAACTCGTGGTCTCTACCACTTTGTTATAAAGACATTAACTTTTTAGATACACCCTAACACATACGTTTCTATATTATAAATCCCTAAACTATTTCAAGACAAATTTTTGCAAAAGTGCGACGAAAAACCTATTTTTTCAGTTTGGAACTAGCGCCATCTCTGCTTTTATAGTTGAACTTTTTAGCAACAGTTGGGCTTTAAGAGCTTAGAACTGGAGTATCATGGTTGACTGATATTTTTTAAAGCTTGAAATAAGTTCAATGTTTTTAAAAACAATCACTATTATTAATACTTGGATACTAAACACTGCAGTATAATAATATATCTGTTGAATACAGTCAAGTAAACTTTTTGAGGATAAAGGAATAAACATTTTTTCTTGCAAATACAACCTTTGCCATTATAAAAATACTACACTTATTAAAATAAAATTGAAATCAGTTTTCATAACAAATGACCAGGTACTAGTTAATTCTGTACAAATCTCAAAAAATGAAGCCACATCTGCTAGAGTCGTAAAAAATCTCGGACCCAATACCACAATAAGGCATTGTTTCAGGGGTGAAAGTTCCAACCCTTCCGCGTTGAGGTAACCAGGAAGACGAGAATTGTAACAAAAAAGAGAAAGTTATTGTGAGGTAGGCCAATAAAATGGTTTTATTTGTTCCCTGGCCAATGGGAGAGCCAGGAGCAAACTTTCTAATTTGGAAACTTACGAAATTGTCTCATCTTTTTGAGCATTTGCGCAGTAGCTTTTGGAGGAGAATCGTGCTGATTATGTATTGGGAATATAAGTTAATTACCAAGGTTAAAGTCTAGTAATATAGTGCTTTAAAATAATCAGTCAGGTATCTTGATCTAAAATGCATAAAGTTTTTATAAGTGTTACCTGCATAGGAACCTAAAGGTGGTTGTTTATATCATTATATTTGTGATATATCAGTGAAAGGCTACATATGTCATTAATCATCATTTTCATAGGCCAATGCAAATTGTTGAAAACATTTGAACGAGAAACTACAATTGATGTAAGTATTGTAATATAATCATTAAATATACTAAATACCTATTAAGTTCTTCACTCTTACCAAGTTAACCTTAATTTAGATAGGCACTAAATTGGCTGTCTCGTTCATACATCATTTGGCTAGCGACCAGTTCATTATACCATTTATGATCTTATTTGACCTTTAGAAGAATTCCAACAAGACACCGGCTCATTTACCCAACCATGCGCTTTCTGACAAGTGCCAACCCTACAGCTGGCATTCAGCCATCGCTCGGTGAGACCTGCGATCTCCTAAATCCGGTTCAGCCCCAGAATTCTGAGAGAGTAAGCGAGATGACTATAACTTTGATTTTGCGTCTACGAGTCCACGGTATCGAGCGGCCGGTTGTCATGGTAACAGACAATGGTTTTCGGGTGCATAATATTTTAGGCTGCGTCGGGGTGCGGGCAACGGCGGCGGGGGAGGGTAGCCCGAGAGCGGCAGCCATCTTTAAAATTATATTTCCAGTTTGGACGAACTCTCACTTACGATTCCAATGTAACTTTTTTCTTTTTGTTCAGAGAATTATAGCACACAAGAAATAAGGGTTAAGCGACTATACATTTATATTTTTAAAACATTATCGTTGGGGAAAAGATTATCAATTTTAATTATATAAAAGTAGTTTTGGATAAATATATTAGGAAGATATATACAACCGTAATTCATAAATAAGACGAATGAATTTACTTAATAATTATATTATTATCGAAAACTTTACACTTATCAGTTAGATCTCGATTACTTATTTTCATTTGAAAGTGACTTCCTAAAAATTATCATTTAGAAGAATTCTCATAAAATTCTTAAGACGCTATTAAATTTTAACGCTCGAGGGCGCACGGTATTTTTCGCACATTTCACTTTTTATTGTAAGCAAAAAGCTTCAAGCGACGTAGGAACTAATTTGACAGAACTGTATAGTATTTTCCTTTTCCAACCATCAAAAAATTTAATTGTTCTTATCATAATATATGAAAAAATATTTTAAACCATCAACGCTTTCTCTTGTTGTGTTTTATATTGTGTATTCTATGTTTTTCTACCTATACATTATTTTTTGATACAAAGTTCAAGTTTTATTTCTATACTATCTTATACTGAATACTTATTTATTTTGTAACATAAATCTATTTCATATCGATAATAATAAAAAATGCCATGGATAATGACACAAAAATAATTTGAACAAGCTAAATACCATTTTATGTAGAGAAAGCCTGCCTCTTTTTTTCTAGATTATGATCTAATAAATATTTATACCTTTAAATATGTACTATAATAAAATAATACAACCTTTTGATTATAGCAGTTGTCAATTATAAATAAAAAAATGTAATAATGTTGTGGCAAAACATTTCTTTACATATAATAATAGTAATAAAAATATGCTCCATTCAGACACAAGATTTTATCTGCAAAGCTCGCGTATACTGCGAAAGCTTCGTCTGCGGCTCAGATTCCCCTCGTAAAGCCTCCGATTAATGTCGATCCTCCGCAGCCTCCCGCCTCGATTAAGCGATATTCTACTACCTACCTGGCTTTCAGAAAAAGAAAGTTATTTTTTTAACAATGTTTTGAAAGCCTCGGATGTAAGCCTGATAGTAAATACCTAAGCCTTGCGTCAAGTTGTGGGAAGTACTTATACCTATATGAATTTGGCTTTTTAAAATCATAAGCAATAACAGGTGAAGTACTTGTTTTATTTTAATACTAGCTGACCCGGCGAACTTCGTACCGCCTTTCTTAATATTTTTTTCCGTAAGAACCTTGTACAGTGTATTAGAAAACTACAAAAAAAAAAAAAACAGCCAAATCGGTCAAGTCGTTTTCATGCTATGTCGTGACAACGGAAAACGGGATATAAAGGAAAATTTCTTCCCGTCGGTGGCGTTTTATAAACACTTTCCATATGCAAGTTTGCTAATAGAACGTGTTCTTGGCTATAGAATATTAGAAAAATATGTATTTCCCTTATAAAATAGCCATTTTTAAACTAAAAATATTTTTCATTCAACAGAATCAAAGAAAACCTTGATGTTTTACCTCAAAATTTATATTGAACTAAAAATGTATAACTTTTTACTTAATATTAGAATTTAAGAAATATAAGTAAGTACTAAATCTGACTCTTACCTTTCACTTGGACATCCCAACCGGCCAATCTGAAACAATAAAAAAATATATTCTTATCAAAAGGAACATGCTAAAATATGATCTCAAGAACAACGAGAAAAATATTTTCATAGAGTAAAATATTTTAAAATGGTTATTTAAAGCCATAGATTAAAAAAAAAAAATTGCGTCACTTAAGATAGATATAACATATGACATTAAATGTATGGGAACCTAGCGCGCCGTTTGCGGGCGGTAAGGGCTGAGGTAAGGGAGGGTAGGAGGGGTGGGTGAGTCACCAAATACACACATTATGGAATGAGTTCACAAACTTTTCTTATTGCAAAATCAAACAAAAAAGACTTTATGACACAGGATTTAGTCTTAGTACAAATGCACTGTATTTCCACTCCGACCAACTAAGCAGTCTGAGCCTGTTAGACCCAGGGGTCGTGGGAGCTTATTTAGTTGTTTCCAGTTTGGTTAGGACATTGCAGGCTTGAATCACCTGACTGTCTGATAAAAAAGATGATTCTGTGCTTCGGAATGCACGTTAAGCCGTTGGTCCCAGCTGCCCTCTGGTAGTCGTTAAAGGAACCATGTCAGAGGCCGGGAAAGCCTTCCGACGAACTCTGACACCAGGGTATGCATGGCCGATTGACCGTGTCACCTACACAAAAAGATGAGTCTGAGCAGGAAAAGTTTCCATGTATATTCTCGAGCAATAGAAAAAAGTTTACATTCGTAAAAAAGTTCGAAGTGTACGTACGGTATTGCAGTTTGTAATGTTTGAGCGTAGGTTTTGTTCTGGTCTGGAGATAAAGATACCTTCTCGTTCTCAATACGACTATTATTTACCAAGTACATACAATTTTTTTTATTTATAATTACTAATATATATAAATAAATATGACACATAGGTCAGACGTCAATCGCTTCATTGAACCATGATTAATAGCGTACCCTGGGCTCTGAAGCGTAAGCTGAAGACGCAACCGGGAAAACCGGGAAAAACACGCTAGAGAGAAGATATAAAAATAAATATATAGTATATAATCATAATATAAAATAAGGCCGGGAAAAATGAGCGCACAGTTACTTTAGCCTATTTACGTTCGTGATACCACAGAATAGATAACAGTACTGATACATGGAGTATCACTAGTAATTACTATTATTTATTGTTATGTTTGAATACATGGTCTAATTAAATAGATAGACAGGAAAACGAACGGAATCATCCTCGAATTTATATGTACCTACTTATAGATGAGTGTACTTACAATAAAATTCTCTTTTGAAATTCTGACTGGAAAATTGGTATGAATTTATGCCCGATATATGTCTTATCTATTAGTCACAGTTTACTTAATTTCCATAAACTAGAGCAACATTATAAAATTATTTTTACTCGCTCTTTCAAATAATAGCACTGAATATGATAAACTGAACTAATCTTAATGAGCTGATATCCATAGGTCATCTAGACTATAACCAAATGTTAAGTACCAAATCTGTTAATAGATTTGCAGTAATATCAGAAAATTGCGTTGTTGCAGTCAGAGCAAGAATCTTGGAGCGCGGTAGTGGCACTGCAGCATATACATAAGCTTAAAATTTAGAATGTAATTAATGTTTAGTATGTAACCCAAGGGAAAACTAAAATATTTTGCAATTTCGGTCCAGTTTTCTAGATACACCAACTGCATAAATAACTTTGTAATATCATATAAATATATAGGATAACAAAGTTCATTCGCAGTGAACGAATCAGTGTACCTGCATACTTATACTTCGCCCGCGTTATCAAGAGGCAATATGTATGTCGTAAAGTAGTTATCTGTAATCTACAAAAAGAAATGAGATACCATCAAAAACAAAACTTATAAAAATTCCAAGTCTCGCTTAGTTGTTCTACCGTCAAAAGTTATGTATGAGATCCATGTAATACCAAGCCGGTTAATTTATTCAGTCCCTTCTTAAGCGGACCTCTTGTCTTCGGTTATCACTATCCTATATCCCTTTGTAAGCTTAAATCTTTAAAACTTCGCAACGGATTTTGATGCGTTTTTTTTAATAGATAGAGTGATTTAAGAGCAAGGTTATTATGCCCATGCAAAGCCGAAGTGGGTCGCTAGTTGCATAATAAGCTAACCTAATAACATCTTATAGTGACTATATCCATATTAAAAATCTGTTATGTTTTAAATAACCAGGGCGACTTGTCAATCGCACGAAACCATCTAATTAATTATAATTAATAGGTATGTATCATTAGTGAGATAAGAATGTGTTTTCACGTGATGGCCATATATATATTTTTCAGTGACAGAGACACGATGTTCAATGCTTATCGTCACTCTAAAAAGTAATAACTCATTCCATTTGTATAATTATTACGTCTATTTGTTGCCATTCTGACATGACAGCAGGCAAAATTAGTGAAGTAACAGATTCGCGTAGCATCGATATATCGAGAATACGTTGAATTATTATTGTTATTTTTTTATTGGTTTTTATTAATATTTGATTTCATTTCACTATTTAAATTTAATCATAATATAAGGTTTATATCTGTATGGGCTAGCATGGTCTGACTTGAAGAATTCTATTTATTAAACTATTAAACCACAAACAATGCATTGTCAGTGCCGGAGTACCTACTAGTTCTGACGATGGTGGTAATTAGCCAGACTCGACACGATAAGTATATCATGAAACAATATGAAAAAATAACCAGAAGTCGAAGCAAACAGGAGCATGAGCAAAATAGCCTGAGATGACTGGTTTCACTTGTGATTCCAGAATTCATTAGAACTGTCCGCCGCACTGGATGTGTGAAATATCGTGGAAAGAACGCGTTAGAAACTCCCACCACGTTCGGGACAGCCTTCATGTCCATGACATAGCAGATAGATAGCTTCTAAAGAGTGGCTTGCGATGGTACGATCACGTCTCGTGGAAACAGGTGTCTTGACCATGCCACCTCTCCCGGGGCTTGGTATGGTGAAGGGGCAAACCCAAGACGTGCCGGCTTGACGTCGTGGCGCATTATTAGTCAGGCTTGATTTAACGTTTTCAAGTTACTTGCATAATGTATTAATACCTTCTAAAGTCAATCGGCCTAATATACTGTAGAACTAATGTTTAATAGCTGCTGTAATGTTTTATATTGCGTTTGTTTCCCTTTTCGATTATTAATTCATATCAAGTGGGTAAAAAAGCTCAATTCACCCTGCACACTCTTGCGTCACAGAGGTCATTGGACCCTCTAAGGCCTGGCATCATTGTTTTGATATTTTTTTTTATTATATAACAATTTTGTCTGTAGTTCGACTTATTTCTCCCCCTCTGCCTCTCACCCATATATTTTCCAGGCATTAGGTGTTTTCCCCACTAATACCCCTAGAGCTTTTTCACAGCTTAACCTATTTTCATTCAACATTTTATTTTGTACTGTGGACGTGATGCGTTTTCATTTCAGACCCCACTCGAGTATATATTTGCAGGCATGCGGTTATTCTTTTCCCTTTTCACCCCCACAAGTTACAAACGACTCAACCGATTTTCATCAAACATATATCTAAAAACACTCGCACATAAGTTACCGTTAATACAAAAAAAAACTAAACTGAAATCGCTTTATCCATTACTACAGACAGATACGTCAAACTTATAATACCCCTCTTTTTGGGTTAAAAATTGCGTGAATGCCACTATTATGATTTTGTAGTCCATTGGACTTTGAAAATCCAATTATCTGATTTTTCTTAACCATCTCTCTGGGTTTAACGTTAAAACCCACGTCTAGTTTTACTTCAACAGATGTCACAGGGAGATAAGAAAACCAGGCATTTCGTTTTTTCTTTTCGATCCCGAAGATTGTCATATAATAAGTAAACATTTTTAGTAAGACGTTACAAACAAGAATAATAGCCATCTTCCGGAATTTAATGGTAACACTAGTAACTTTGGAAACTGGATTCTTCATTCATATCCCGTTGACATTTACCTACAAGAATGATGTTGATTATTAAACCCGAATTTTACTCCAAACTCGCCTCCTAACTTCGTTTATCGATACTTGACGAAAGAAACATAAGAGCAACAACACTATGCTTAGCACATGTTCTTGACTGAATAATATTTTTTTCATTCAAAATGGCGTTGATTTTGCTGTAGTATTTTACATAATATAAGGCTTTAACTTGTATAAAACGTAAAAAGAAGTATCAGGAGAACTCATATTTGGATTTATACAATTATTTTTACATATTGTGAAGGCATAAATCGGCATTAATACCCAAAATTGATTTTTTTTGTTGTCCTTGTATATACTCCGCAATAGACATTAGTAGACTGTGAACCCAAGGATGGCATACACGTAAATATCGTGTATGAGTGGTAAGACAGTTTAGCTTGTCATGCTACCTCTATTAGAGCCGCGTTCCTAGTTCTATGTTTAAAGCATTCCATATTCGTATCTGAGTACACAACCCTTCCATCGACGCCCTATGATATTTTGTTCCGTCCAATTTAAACATATTACATAACACATTGAGGCATATCTCGTATAGATAACAGATCGTAAAATAAAATACAAGTGCAGGGACGCCATACAGAAGAGGGTTAACATTAAGGTTCTTTTACACTATGCATGTTTCTTGCTTTCAGTCTCTCTTCGAATGCACGAGCGAGTAGTGTAGTCATTTCCACACTGATTTACAAGCGTTCGAGTCGCAAAGGGAAGTAAGTAGCTAGGCTGTCATGAGTATTCGTGAAACGTATAGTGTGCGACTGCACTTAGTTGTCTAGACAGGGCTGTGTTCGGTTTTCGGTCAAAGCCCCGGTCGAAAGGTCATCACAAAATTGAAAAGAAAATATCAAAACCCTTTGTCGCCCGCGACGTCCTTAGCTTGTTTTGCAGTGTAATGAAAACGAGAGCCTAAAAAATTATTTCGTGCGGCTTTTTCTTAGAAAATGGAAATGTTTGCGGGGCGATAATATTTTTTACTTTATATTTGAGCTGATAACTCAATTAATTTGAAGATTTCATTATACTCTAATAATGTTTTATTATCACTAGCAGATTTAACAATTTTAAAATAGGTACTTGAATATATTATTAAATATTAAAGTAAAGTAAATAATTCTAGACTAATAAAATAATGCTAATTAAGGGGGTATGCTGCCAGTATATTGGAACTAATAATTATAATTACATATTTTAATTATAATATATAATTAATATAATAAAATAATAATAATTAGAGGCTTTTAATTATATATTTTACTTGCTAGGTATATTATATTCATATTATAACGTTCTTGTTTCACTTAACTTATTTTTCATAAGCATTACTACTTTAAGGACTTTGAATAATTATACCTTATATACTTTTAAAGCTTTTGATAGAATAGATTTTATTAAATATTTATTTACACAAAGAAAATACAAAATAAAAATGAAATACTTATGTTAAAAATATAAATAAAGTTGCTCTTTTATGATAATTTATAACGGTTCTGTATATCTGTGAAATATCGTCATAAAACCCATTGAAATAAGATTTTATAACTGTCAAATAGCATATGATAGCTAAAATGTATATTGGAATAAAATATCCTTGACTTCAAAACTTGATAAGCTCAAGAGAGTAAAGTGCGTAAAGTACGACTCAAGATAAACCTTTTCGAAATTGTATATGTAGATGAGTAAAAATCGATGTAATGTATTCTGCAAGGGCAGTGAGGGTCTGTGTCCCTGTTGAGAAATATGTGCAAGATAATAGATAACATTCTTGGGGAACTGTTTCCGACACCTGATGCCATGTAGGGGCGGTTCCTTCGAGATTTTTTTTTAATTAAGATGGATTATTTAAATTTACAGACTTTTATAAAACCACCGCTTTTTACATGTTAGAGCATTACTTTTCATTTAAAAAATTGAAATTGTAAATATAATTAATATTGACTATTGCTGACGACAGTGTTACAAACAGGCATGTTGTCTGAATAAACAAAGCATTTTGTAATCCTAAAAACCTTTTTTGATAAATTTGTCTCATTTTAAGAGCGAAAACAAAATACAGCAATTTAAACCAAAGCAAATATCTAATTTGAACACTTCAGCATTTTCTTTGCTTCAGCTACATACTGGCAAAAATATTTTTGTTTTTTACATTCAAAACAAATTGTATTGCCAAAAATAGGGTCTTATATATATGTTAAATAAGTTTCGTATTTTCTAAATAAATTCGACAGTGACAGAAATATAAAATAAGTACCTAATTATTTCAACAACGAACCCTTTGTAATACAGGCCTTGCGAATGCCAATGAAGAGCAAAACTCAGGGCTTAATTAACACCTGTTTTTGTCTATTACCCAATTATAATTACGGTGCCCTTTCCACGGCTGGTGGCTTAACCGACGGCCTGTTTACCATCCCTAACTCTACAGAATTCCCTAATTATGTTAATCTCTGAATAAAGTTATGCCACACTTGCGAAGGACAGTCCTCTCGACCCTTTGGCGGCACTTATGAAACGACGTTTTGCGCACTCTCCCTCTCCAAGTTACAAATTATTCTTATAGATATGTATCTACAGGACATAGGTTCCTGAGATATCTTGATGCGGCCCTGTTTGATAGTTCCTTTTGCTCGTCAGATTCAGATAAAATATTCCATTATTATTTTGTCCCGTTTTGCGTAAAAGGTCATAATGTCGATATTTTATTTTGATGTTGTCTTAAAAGTACCAGTAGGTAAGCCATATTTTATTGTCATTTTCATATACCTAATCACAGCCTCATACACTTCATCTTGATCCGGATTAAGGATTTTCTCAAATACATACTTCTATCTAGGTTCATAATGTAATTTGAATAAGAATTTTATATAATTATGTAAAATACCATGAATTTCAAAAAAAAACACTAAATTATATTTTCACAGATATATAATTTTTATTTTATATAATTTGTGCTCTAATTGAATATTCTAATAAACTATTTGAGAGTCTTCAGAAAAAAGCCAAGTGTAATAATAAAATTAAATAAATGCGTCTGGTTGAATACCAAAAGTCAATGCACGACGTCTATTCGTGCATTACACACAAGGCACCACCAACTTGATACTTATGGGCGTTTCGATATCTTAATTAAATTTGTTTATGAGAAAACAACCAGTTGTTGTTTATAAATAAATAAACATTAAGTATTTCTATACGAATGCCGAAAGCGGTTTGACTGTAACTAAGCAAGTATATAAAATACTTTATCTAAACTTCTTTTTGATAAAAACATTTCTGCTCACAGGAACTGCATTTTGTAGTATTAATTAAAGTGTAAATGTAATTTTGGCTGCATAAATTAACGGTTTAAATTACACGTTAAGAGACTTGCAGTATTGATAAGTTTATTTGCATTTTCGTTTGCACTCCTGACAGTTTTAAATGTTTTTCGCAAATATCCTTTGAATCCCAAAATGTTTTTCGTGTTCCGTTGATGGATGAACTTGTATGGAGTGTAGAATATGCAAAGTAACGATCATAAATTGTCTGGTTTATGTAGTTTTATTAAAAGGACTTCCTGACATTTATTTTATTTTTTCATATATAAAATAAATGAACTTGAAACCAGATTTACTTTTACAGAAAGAAGAAAAAAGGCTATCGGGACTATTCTCACAAAATTTAAATTCAAGGACTAAACTAGAACCCTAAACTAAAAAGAAAACTGAAACAAATACAATGGCACTTAATCTTAGATTTTTAGTATTTATTCATTAGGTGTTTAGAAGAAGCTAAGTACTAACGATCTTAAATCTAAATCTATACATAGGTAAGTATATTAGGGAAAAGTATTATAATATTATATTTCGATTCCACAAAACATGAATTTATAAGGTAGTTTCGGGTGATATTTCATATGTTTATGTAGACGCAGGGGTCTGCAGACTGTTTCATTCAAAATATGGCCGGGTCGGGAAGCGCGAGGCGAATATGAAAACTGGGTAACGTCAGAATACAAAACACTCTTATTGGAATAATAAACAAAGATCGTGTTTATTGCTTGCGCCGTCATCGAACTGTTAGAGGTTTTCAAATTTGGAACTTCATCGTTCTAAATATATATTTTTTTAATTAAATGATTATTGGCCAAGGTGCAATTGAGTTGATTATACCAGATTATTGACACTTATTAAATATTTGATACTTCTAGTAGGTAGGGTTATATTGGAGACAAAAAATAATTTTGTGAGTCCTGTTCTAAATTTAACATACCTAATATACATTTACAAATTAAAGTTAAAAATATTTTTGATTTGAAAAACAAACTATAATAAATTGAAAAACGTTGTAGGATACCCTTCTTAAATAAACATTTGTTGTAGATACCTAAATAAAAATATAAGCTTAGACATAATACAAGGTAAAAATAGTTAACGATATTTAGATGTATAGAATTTAGTCATGTCTTTTAAATATCAAGTTGAATGGCATTCTTTCTCCGCAGTTACAAATGTCAAGTAGATTATAAAGGGCAACGATCCATAATAAACTCAAATATAAAAATTCTGAGTATTATATTAAACCGCTTTCAGGTTTTGTCATGTGCCTAATAGAAGGGTATTTAAAAAAAACATTAATTACTCAAAATTTAATTTTATACTTCTAGATTAAAAAAGGTTCTAACTTAAATATGAAATACTTTTAGACACTAAACTCTCGTCTTTTAAATATTAAAAAAGCAAAATGCTCAGACTTAAAATAAAAATTTACATAACAATAAATGTTTATTTCATTTCAGTAAATAATTCATGCCCCAATTTCAATCCAATATCTCTGAAGGTCGTACTCTATTGAAATAGAACCGTAAATAATATCTGCTTAGGTTAAGTACAGAGAATCGTACAAACATAAAGCGAATCATCTTCCTTGATAACAAAACTCTACTGTGTTAATACTCGTATGTGTGTGTGTAAGTATCGAAGATTGGGATAGACATAGATATGTAGGTATACCGTAACGATGATCGTCTGTTGGTCGATTTATATTGCCGCATCTATGATAGTTTTCCTTTTTCGAATGTATTGTATTTTTTTATTAGTTTCCTTTTCATCTTTTTTGTGGCCAGTACTACCCGTACGATGGGTCGCGGAGATAACAACTATCAACACAAATTGTAACCCTTGTTTCATCCGCCAAATTGGGTGCATTTCGACGCAGAATTTTAACACTACACGGTTTTGTAAATACCCGTTTGGATTATTAGGGTGCCTTTTGACAATGTGCTGTTTAAGGTAATCCCATTAGATTTGTGCTTATCCTATGTTCATATGTTTTGTAGTATATGCTGCTCTTTTAAGTAAAATAAAAAATATTTTTGCCTATTTATATTGATACCTTATCTCATTTTAAAATAGCAACGGATTCATAATAAATTGTAATAGCAAAATAAAGTAGCAATTACTGTTCAAGGAGAGGTAATAATTGACCATTAATGGATGTGCTATTACCTATTACGATATGTATTTAACCAACAAAGTTTAAGTATGAATTGAATACACATTGCAATAAAAGTTTAAAGGTTAATGTAGGTAAATTGCGTCCTTAAAAACACCTTCATTCGTACTCGACAAACGTAACGTAATCGTTAATGCTACACTTAATAATTTAATTTTATATATTTAACAATGTAGTCAGTACATTACAAAATTACATAACAAAAATAAATCAGTGGTTAACAATTTATAAATACACAGCAAAGTCAAGGACTGATGTGGATTCATTGCCCTCAGTCAAAGCATACAAAATAGTAGAAACAAACGAAAATCTCTACTCAAATGTGTTGAAAATAGAGTTTGAATTCCTGTTTGTAAACTATAAGCTAAGGCTTTTTAGAAACTCGTAATGTTTGTGAGTAGCCGAGCCTCTGATGACATGCCACAAGAATCGCTACCGCTGAATATATACGAGGAATAATCGCTACAGGTTTATTGGTCGTAATAGGTTGTCATAAAATGGTAACAAAAGTTGTTTTTACGTTCGGCACGAGAGTTTATCATCCCGTTGTAAGAGTTACACGTCGATTATGGGAAACCGACGTTTTACGTCATTTTAATTGTTTTATGCATTTTTTTAAGGTGTTTTCACACGACTTGCGGTAGGTCAGGCAGTTTATGGTCGATATTTATGAGTAATAAATCGAGTTATGGCTGAAATAAATCTATATTGCATGACGAGACATATATACGTTTTGATAGTAGTTTTAGATTGGACATGACATATGACAGGCTCAGTCGATTTAAAGTCGTGTAACCCGTATCAGTATAGGGTTGAATAATTCAAATAAGTCAATTATTGTAGTGAACATGGTTCAATCGGAATCGGACCGTAATGGTTTAAAATACTAAACATTCAAAATTACAAATAAACATTAATTTAAATTATTTTATCATCACTCTAATAATATTTTGAAAACATGAATTATTTAACTAATTTATCATTATAGTAAATACATATTTAAATAATTTATAATCTATTTAATCTTATGTGCAATTAAATTTTGCATTCCACTTTTGTGTTGCTGATGAAAGCCATTCATAGGAATGAATTGAATAAATTAAAATATTTAATTAGAGTTCAGAGAACAGTGTTAGCGAGTCCCATCTGTGGGCTAATGTTTCCTTGAAGGAACAGCGTAGGAATAAAATCGACCTAATCAAAATTCCGCTATGCATGTAACATTGTGGTTTTGGCTTAGGTATACTATATTTGTTTATAAGGTACTAGCTGTTTCCCGCGGCTCCGCCCGCGTGGGACTCGGTTATATCGCGCCCAAAAGTAGCCTATGTTTGACCTCAGGTCGTTAACTACATCCCTACCAAATTTCATCACAATCGGTCCAGCAGTTTAGCCGTGAAGAGGTGACAGACAGACAGACAGACAGACTTTCGCATTTATAATATTAGTATGGAAGTATGGATATGGATAATGACAGTAAGGCAATGATGGTCATCTAACTACCATTTTATTTTCTTGCTTTCCTCTGCGCATATTTTTGTGATTTAATGGTATTTTAGATTGCAATAATGAGATACTTCCATGTTGGGCATATATAAGTACTGTGATTAAGACACTGGCCAAAAATTAAGGTCATAAACAATTTTTTTTTATTTATGCTTACTTGCGCCTGGATACTCAAACGCTACTCAATTTTGAGAGCTGCTCAAGTATCATGCTGTCGCGCTGAACGTCAACGATATGACAGTGACAGCATGACACTTGAACAGTTCTCAAAATTGAGTAGCGTTTAAAATATTCGGGCATTAGACTTGCAAACAGATTACTTGGCTACGTTTAGGGACTGATATCAGCTGTTAAACTATCGTTAATCCTAGTTTATCAGGTAGCCAATGTCGCACAACCTGCGACGCGTGCCAACATCTTTAGTGTCCATAAACCGAAGCTGTTAGAGGCTCATCTTTCTTTTTAACGACCGCCGAGAATTGTTTATAGTTTAAAAAAAGCACCAAGTCGTCGAGTTGTTGAATTAACGACCAAAAATATTTATGTTTATCGTTGTGTTAAACTTAATGACAGTAGGAAGTTAACGCGATGTATTTTTGTATAACGTATTCTAAGATCTGAAAAAGCCCGCCTTACGCCAATATTTGCGCAAACGTTTGGTTAAGGCGAAGGAGAATTACGCAATGCCCCATATATTATTAAAGTCGGCCATAAAATGCGTGAGTTACGGATCCCATCGACGTTTAGTGGCGAACAATCGGTTGTCGGTGAGTCAACTGGCGCCGAGGACGGACGACGAACTACGCCTACAAACGGCAACCTATGTTTTCATAAAATCACCACAATTTCATGGCTATAGTTACTACAATTAGATATGTTAAATTATTTAATTTTTTTTGAATAGGTATAATTGAGTTTATGAGTAGGTGAATAGATACTCAGTTGACGATGACAAAAATCTAAATTCATTTTAAATCAATTTTCAGATAAAAAATCAAATGTAGAAAAATAAGTTCTGAAACAATATAATTAAGTCATTGTGAACGTATTTTAAAACCCAGCTGTAGAGTTTGATAAACATTATACCAAACATCGACGTATATGCGAAAATACTCATACAAAAATTAATTCTATTATACGTAACTTAGATCTTACTAACCTACCGATCTTATAAGACACATAGTACATTAAAGGTAGTGACAAAAAAGGGTCTATCAAAAGCGGCGTATCTATGTACTTATACTCAATCTTCATGCGAATTGGTCATGACCTGCATACAGATGATCTCACGAGGGGCAGATATGAGTTAAATCTGTTTCTAATACCAAGGTTTAGGTAAGGTTTTTGGTAGCTTTTGTACGGAACAACTAATCCTCCAGCTGGTATTGAACTATCTTATATTTTATGCCTGTCTTAAACATGTTTTGATTCTGTTTTGTTGTTACTTTCTTAAATATAAATTTAAAATTATTTTAGAATGTCAAAAAACAATGTTGTTTGAACACGCTTATATTATTTATAGAGTTTTATAATTGAATTAATTTCTCAAGTAAAACATGTGTTAACCTAACTTCCAATCAACCTTGTACAATGTAAGTATCTAATCATTTTCCATATCGATACGAAACTACGAGTATCGAGCAGAGGTAGAGACAAGATAGCTGGGATATAAATAGGTAAAGAGCGTAAATAGAAGCGGTTGTTTAGGCTATACCCACTACCAATCGATACCAATATCTCGATAAACAATCGACACAAAACCACTTTACGTACATACAAAAACAAACCTTAAATTGTAGCAAAGTGCGCTGAATTTCGAAAAAAAACTTTTCAAGAATGTTTGCCTTTGAACGTGTATAAGACGGAAGTACTTACAAAGGTATGTGTGGGTATGTGGTAGTCAAAAGTTAAATAGTATGTCGGATGGATCTTTTCTTAATCAGACTAATGGAAATAGTGAATTTTAGGGTCGTAATTCGTTTACTGCTTGTTTGTTGTCCTATTGTGCGAATTAGAAAGGAAACAGTTTGTAACTTAAATTGTGTCTCTATCTCCAAATTTATATATTACCTTATAAAAATTATGAAGGAGTACTTTTAAAGTTCGATATTTTTATAAGATTTAATAAGGTACTATTAAATTAAGTAAAAAAATTTTTTTTTAACTACTTTGACTACTTATCTCTTAAAAGTAGTCTCTTAAATTGTCTATATTGTTTTCTTCGCCGGTAGCAAGTAGGTACATATTTACAAGAAAAGTTTTGATTCATGTTTAATTCATGCCGCATTATTAATTAATTATTAAATAAACGATATCAAAACAATAACAATGATTCTAAAACATTCAGCTTTACATTAATTAAACTAAAAACTAATAATAATAGAAATTAGAATTTCCATCATATATGTAGTATAAGATAAATGCTTCAGTTATGAATTCAGTGGGAATTCGAGGGTGCCAGCAACGCGGGCGTAATAGCCAAACTTTGCCGAACGAGACGGGGCTCTTAAATAAAATCTTAAAACTTTTATCTTTTACTTTGATAAGGTACGAGTACGTATTTGGGTCGGAACTTGTATTACTTGTGCCATTCCCGAATACTTCTTGCGGGAAAATGTTATTGCTTCGAAACAGAGACAAGGTTGGCTTGCGTAACCAGCATTTGTTTTGCACTTTTGGTCAAATTTACATAATATCATCTAAACAGAGGTCCTTTTTGTCTGAATGTATTGGGTTCGTGTATTGCATATTGCCCTTGGAATTTTGAGTTCAGTCAATAGAATATTTATGTTATTCTTTCTATTTTCATCCAGACCTCATGACTACCTTAAAACATACTTTTTTACTGTTTTCAAGAATGGATTATATTGAAATACAATATTAAAATAATACTATTTGTATAAATATTATAAAAATCTTTAAAACATTACAAAAATCATTACAACACGAATTTAAGTAGTGACTACTTGTGTATTCATATTTAAAAATGTGCACAGAAATTACAAATCTTTTACGATCGGACTTTATAGCGTTTTTACGAGTTTTCGATGGCCCTCGTCTGACAAACCGATACGTGTAAATTCTAGCAAAATATGTGTGTGAAGAGTCCGAAGCTATTAGTATGCAAATTAAAAGTTAATTTACTATACGTTATGCCTACAGCCAGCGTTGGTAAGTCTATAGGCGCAACATAAATCAAAAAAATTCGTCGATAAAAATATAATAATACGCTTATTAATAAAGCAACATCCTTAAATTTCAGGAAAAATATAATTTATTATGCAAACAAGACGATGACTTCCAAGGGAAAATGGAAATGAAAAAATTTGGCTGAGCAAAGATTTGTTATTAAATGCTACGACAAAAAATGCAGATAAGCGTTCAGAAAAATTAATTTAGATATTCAAGAGCCAGTGTCCCGTTGAATATGGCGATTTCTTGCAAAATTAAATCATTACAAACATCTGGTTTCTACATAAATAAAATAAATAAGGATAAGGAAAGATAATTTCACTCTAAGCTTTGAAAAATAGGCTCGATTAGATTCCGCCCACCTCGGTATGCAAATGTATTTAAATATTTAACGGTACATAACGGCCTTAAATATCGATAAATCACACGAATCCGGGATTCAGGCTGATTAAACTCTTGAAGGGTCTAATTCATTAGGAGCACGTATAATCGAACGATTAGATACACGTGTCGACATGGCTTTGCTTCATATTTTATTATACCCCACATTTTTCCGACCAAGAAGTTTTTCATAAAAATATTTATCCAATATAGGTACACAATCGGTGCCGCCTCATCACTTATGAAAAATCGTTTCTCTTCAGAGTATAAAAAGCTCATTCCAAATTAAAATTAAGGTCTAGCGTAACTAAAGGAAAGAAATGCTTATTTTCGTGAACGAGTTCATTGTAATTTAAACTTTAAATCTGTATAAGAGGGCTAATATTTGAATGCGATGTTTTTGCATTTAAGATCTATTTGGAAATGAATGCTGTCAAAATAACTAGCTGTTTCTCAAGATCCATTTGGTATGGCGCGCTATACTGCCGCTGAATTATATATAGATGATAAAAGAACAACAACACGACGGTATTTTGGTTGTGTTAGATAGTGTTAATAGGCGGATAAAGCGGGGTAGAGTTACGGAATGGTCTCTAATGCACTATATTTAATGTTATTAAAAATTATCATTATAGTTGGTATATTTTTTTTATTAAACATTCATGAGTTAAGTTTTAAATGAAATGTTATTGAATTCCGAATCTTTGACATAAAAGTTAAAAATATGAATTAGCTCTTGTACCTATTATTTAATATTTAAATTATTTATATGCTCATAAATATTGTAGTTCAAGGTTGAGTTGACAATGAATTTATCTTTCCTATGTTATAATCATATTTAAAAACAAAACTTAAAACTCAACAAACAAGGAGAACTCCAACTATGTACAAAAATATATGCAGTCTATTATCCGCTGTATCACTTATATGGCTAGTACCTTTTCCAATACATATTATGGGCTATAGGCTTACACACCTCGGAGGCAAGTCCATTAACATCAAGCATTATGGAGGCCATATCTCGGGCTCAACCACTCCGATAGCCCCCACGTTCCATTAAAAGAAACCATAAAATTACATTATTATGTGTTAATAATTTCAAAAGAAAGAACGTATTTTCAATTCATAGTGATGTATTAAATTCATTTAAGTATCCTTAAATCTTTTCGAACCTTTGTGTAATTAATGATTTTCGAAGAAAAAGTGTGATTGGGTTTCGCCTTTTAGAGATTTTGCTTCCCCAGTAGCTTATATTCTAAAGGCATGCTATAGCAATTTCGTCATACTATGATTGGTAAAGAACAAGATTCACGGCATATTTCGCAATCGAATCGGATGATTACAACTTTTTAATCTGATAATATGTTGTCGATAATCCTGATTTTGTACGTTCTGGAAATAGTATATGTTTATATAAGTTTTATATTTTTGTACGAATATTTTTTTATTGATTGAAATATGAAGGTTATACGAATATATTGTAATAATAAGTTAATGAATTATTATAGCGCAGAAGGCTATATAATATTTAGTTTGAGTGAGGTATTTTTACCTTTACAGAGAAATATATACAATCAGACGGGCGTTTACTTGCCGATGTCTCGTAAAATTAGTATATAAGTGCTGTCTGTTTATCAGACCCGTTTTCAAGAAAGCCGAACTCACATGGAGTCTGTAGGTATTTTAGCCAAGATAACGCCCGACACGTTATTATACTAACTTAAACACAATATGCTGATATCTTTACAATTCCTGAGTGTATAAAATATTTTATAAATTTACCGTTTTGACGGGTAAATTAGAAAACTTAATTGTTGTATTCTGCTATTAACTTGTTTAAATGTTTTACGATTATATTTCCGCTATATGTCTTGACTTTAACTCCCATGAAAACTTAATGAACTCAATACGTGATATTTAATATCTAATGCTGAGTTTTGAACTTTTATACTCTTTGTAGTATATTAATATTTGTAGACTATCAGAAATATTTAGAATTTGTACTTATTTATTGGATATGAAAAATTAAAGAAAAAAAAAACTTACTTTTTTAATTTTACTAGTAAGGTTGTAGCTACCCATACTCAGCAAATAATATAGAAACATTTTTTTTAATATTACCTACTATAGCGGAATATATAGAACAGTAATCCGTAACATTAAACTAGTCATGTACTTACAAAATATCATTAAAGAAAAAAAATTATTTCATAAATGAAATAAATGATAAATATACATCCTACCTATATCAGCAAGTTTGACATCAACCCCCGTGGGTAGCTTATTGCTTATACAAATCCATGTTTGCCTGCCTATCAAGTGCTTAGTTTACGGCTTCAAACATTACTAACTTACGGTAGTCCTTACTTAGTTAAAGACTGTATGTATGTATATGTAAGACAGTTAATTGATAGTTATTTGGTATAAAATTAAATATGAAAATATATAAGAACAGATTTCAATCCAAGCGGGCTATATTGCTTGTTCTACCAATTAATTATTTTACTGTTATTACCCAACATTATCATTCAAATATATCGAGTTTTGCATAATATCTAGATGTTTTAGACAAGGGCCGTATGTTACGATCTGAAACCCTTTCTATAAATACTATGCTTCCTATAATAAATTGGAATTATAGATTGTAGTGAAAAATGAACATGTAATTACATAAACTTGTTTCTTGCGATGCTAAAATCTCAGTATAGAGAGATCTTTATTTATTTATTTATTTGAAATACAAAACAAATTGCCACCAATTAATAAACATATATAAGAAACCAAACTTATAATCTAGGTAACAATTCTAAGCATGTGTTTACATAATTACCAAATTATGTAAACGTGATACACTTTAACAAAACATTAAGATAACTGACAGAGTCCTAGTTTAGTTCTTTTAGGTAGACTAGATGTGTAATGCTTAAGCAAATAACCTACTGGTACCTATGATTACTGCCTTAAACAAAAACTTCCATATTAGTTCAACACGAACTAAAGATAATGCCTTATATAAATCTAATAATAAGTACTGTGTTAAAATTACTATGTCTCTGTCTGCTCCTACGGAAGGCAGGCGTGATGATAAATGTATTATGTAATACTGTGTTACATTAAATTATTTTTTCCTATGTAAAACCGTACCTTCTATATATTCAAATAAAATAAATGCATAGAAAAATTCTTTCTTCTTATAGGAAAGGCGGAGAGCTCACACGTCGCGCTTTCCTACATATTTTATTGACCTCGCTTGGTGCACACCGGGAAACCGGCCCGAGATCTATCCGAAGATATCGTCAACATTTTATCCAAAATCTTATACTCGCTTATTTGCCGACGAGTATGTAAGTTACTGGCTGCACCTCGTATTCAAATAATCTTTTTATGTAATGTGCCATTTTGCATTTTTATTTATCATCAGTAATCTCTAATGGCTTCATTTCATTTATAATTACAAAAACTGAATATTTTCATTGATTACCTAATAATTAACTTTACACATTTTGTTTTCATGATAAATTATTTATACTTTATAATTGTACAAAATTTAAATTTTCATGCTATCTTCGAACTTGCCCTGCTATCGTGCCCCTCCTGTTACCTCCCCCATACTTTACGTGGTATCAGTCGGTGCGGTATTCCCTAACTGCACTTCAGAGCTCCGACCGGCGTATAGGATACTGTATACTTTATATAGGTAGATATATACATCGATATACATATTACACGCACCGCCGCTCTTATTCGAAACACGTAGGTAACGTTTTAGCCGAATTCCTCGTCCCATATATTCAGATCTACTTTCAAATGCATTTGTAATACTAGGTATTCTTTTTTAAATCAAAAAATATATTTAGGGGTGTAGGAACAAAATGATATCTAAGATTTGTTGAGCATAGTTTTTTTTATCGAGTTTCTTTTCAAACAAGTGCTTTTTAAAATATCAACTACCTTAGTACATTGTTATAAGTGCCCTAATATATTTATGTAGGTATAAATAAACTGTACAGAAAATTTTTAAAACAAACGCAATGGGGTTCCATATCAAGGTTGTAATCTAAAGCTTGAAAATTTAGTTTTATTTACAATAGCAATATAAAGGAGTGTTAATTGTACTCAACACGCAACTTTTACTATGTGAGCAAATAAAAGTAATATTAACAAAAGACCTACTCTCATTATTTGTACTTACCTACTAGCTTTATTGGTTTTATTAAGTATAGTATAATTCTACATTATATTGCCAAGAGACTTACGACTGCCATTTCACGGTATCAAGCGGGAACCAAAGACACGCTGAAGATAAAATAACATTAGTGGCAAGGTTAGATAGGTATCAACTATTCTATTTAGAGGTAACCCATCGACCCATTTCAAGCTCTTCGTTATAGCATGAGCAATTACATTCGACAAAATAAATGTAACCAGGATCATGGACTAAGATTTCAGTTTTATTTTTAAAATTATGATTCCTTATAAGTTAATAATTCGAATTCTTAATTCAGTGTGGCCCACTTTGTCCATCAAAGGGTATATGAGGTACGTCAAATAGGCTTATATTATTAAACCAGTTCGCAAAATCAAAATTTCAGGTCTTTCAAAAATAGTCCTTTACTTACCTTACATTACAAATGTAATTTGGATCTACTATCTGATGTACCCTATTTCAATGCCCCTTTGTTCAGCCGCAGTACCAATTTATTTCTGAATTCCCATGTCGCTACTTCTGTTTCTTAATTTGTATTGGTTCTTCAGGTAGAGCCGTCCTGTTTTCAACCGACTTCGAAAAAAGGGGGAGGTTTCTGAACTTGACTGTGTATATATCTCGCTCGACTGTATTTATTACAAGTATAAGCAACATTAAAAAAAAAAATATTTAAATTGCAAACTAACTCGACAAATAAAAATCATGTTCAGATACAAAGTACCACATAAATTACCACAAAAACCTTGACCAGTAAAAATACGCTAATAGTTGATTAACGAAATAAATCAATTTTATAATAATTAAATTGATATCGAAATAACGAGATTCTATTGATATACTATATAAAATTGTAATCCTATTACAATTTTATAAAAAAATTATAAAGAATATAAAAATAAATAAAAATAGACAAATTTCCAGAGAAACTAAGTGCAGTTATTTAAATGCATTAAAGTAAATAAAATCAATAAAATATGTTTTAATTTGTTTCAGATTCACAAGTGCAACTATCTTCGGGATAAGTTCTTGCAGCAACTGCAGCATTATTAAGATGTGGATTTTATATTAATTATTGAATTCTATATATATTTTTCATAAAATAACGTCACAAACTACATAATTAGATTTTAATAATGTTATCGTAATTGTATTCAAATTCCTAAAATGACATTGAATTTATTATTTTGTTTGTAATTTATTATAAATTTTAATCAAATTTATTTAACTTGTTGTATAGTTGTGTACTTTTTTATTTTTGTTGAAATTGGAATTATCTTATGTATCCTACACAACTATATATATTTTTTTAAAACGCACATTTATTACGTAAGTCAAAGATATATACACTGCACAACTATTCTAGCTAAATAAATTATTTAATTGAATAGCACACTTTCCATAAGTATTATGAGTCACAAAATTCGTGTGTTGAATATATAATGTATCCTCAATGGCCGCTTCATGTTTGTTTTGTATGGATCCAGAATAACCATCAATTTGGTGTGTACATTTAATTTTTGCAATAAATTTTCTTTACCGCCATATTTGTGAAACTTTACTGACATTAAGATGTTTGTGAGACAAAAGTGTAATAAATTTTCTTCTTTACTTTTGTTTTATTTTACATATGACATTTAATGGAAATATGAATACAGTTATTGGATTTACTTTATATAACATAAGAAAATGTTTATAGCGCAAGTAGTATCAAATGTTTACTTTGAGTGAACAGTAAAAGAAATGGTAATCCGCTTTTAATTGAGAAGAAGAGAATAGTTACTTAAATTACTTACTTATGTGCTCTATTAATACTTTTTCATAAATGCAACACCAAAATCTTGATTTGTAGTAAGTACCTATATTTTATATTTTAGCTTAAGCATTAGCACTGGCAGAAGAATCAAAGCGCATCGCTTCTTTAACACTTTTCTACATATAAGCATATCCTTGTATTAATTTCAAAGAGTTATTGGCATAGGTAGGTAATTAAAATAATAATGAAAATTGGACATATATTTTTACTATTATTTCAACTTTCAAAGTAAAATTAATAATAATTAATAAAAATTATGAAATTAAATCGTTTAATTCTAACCAGCAAATTATCTAGAATAATAGGTGATCATGCAGCTGTTCAAAATTTAAATCATTTTTTTTACTATCTAACAAAAAACAACATTTTCCGCTGTGGAGTTCTAACTCTAACTTAGCAACAAAACAAAATATGATCAGTTTCCTCGTTTAATAACCTTTTAAACCTTTTAAAGAATAAATAATTCCTGAGGCCTTAAAAGTAAAAACAACAAAATAACATAGCAATTAAACGCAGAAAACCTTTGCTTCCGAAGGTAATAGGGCCCGGGAAAATGAGGACAATTACCGTCGGGCCTTATACAAGAAAGCTATTACGCAGTGTACGTGTTTAGCCGGTAGGTAACTATCTACTTATTGCTGCTACGAACTTTTAGCATTTTCCTTTTTTTGCAAACCTTGACCTCTTACGGGGAATATTCAGATATCTTTATTAAAAATGTTCCTATGGGATAATCGGATTTTTTAAATATGTAGTTTTGTAGTACCAGTGTGTTTACATAATAAAATGTTTTTGTTTTTTCAATACATATCTCTATTTCACTGCTGGGATGAGACCTTCTCATTTTGCAATGGCCGGATGAGCTGGGTGTTCTATATGAATTGAGAAGATGTTGCAAAAGACAGGAACGAATGGAATAATATAAGTACATTTTTTTGTTGATAAAAACTTGAAATGTTTTATATTTATTTTTCTTCCCTCCCAGACTAACTTATAAGCCAATCTCAAATATTATAATTTAAATAAAACATCAATTCTACCTGCATATCTATTTTTCGGAATATCTAAGTAAGTACTTTATGTTATGGTTTGTACTTTTCAAATAGAGCAGCAATATTGAAAACTCAACAAATCCGAGTATAATCGGTCGTGTCACGATTATCAGATTAGAGGTAAGTATCGAATACAAATTTGTTTATTTGAAATTCTCACGCAACCAGCATTCGAATATATCAGACGAAAATGTATCTTAACAATTTATAAGAAAATTGAATGGAAAGTTTTCGTAAGTATTACATTAGGTAACATAAAAAAGTACACATTTTAAATTCATTATGAAATTATTTTATACTTACTAAGTATATTATTAATACTTTGCTGTGTACAGACTGTTTAACATTGTTTTTGTAGAGATTATAAAAAAATAGCAATGATAAAGCAGCACTCATAAATAGTTACAAGTGTATAGGTAGAATGTTTGCAATAAATATCAACACATATAGCTATAGAAACATAAACTATCCCTATAACTACCTAACATATATCCAGATCTAAATAGCAATTACTTAAGTACTTTGTAATGATTATTTTTATACTCTTGTGTGTAACCTAGCCTTGTGTGTTACAATTGTGTTTGAATGTAGAAAGTATGTAGAACATTGACAAGGTACTGTCATAGACAAAATATATTAGTTTTTTTTTAATTTAATAATTAGGTCAAAAATTATTTCTGAAATTTGTGGATATAGGAAAAAGTAAGAAGGTATATTTTTTTTGCATATTAGGTATCTTGTTTTTAATTTCAAATTTCGAGAGGATGTCAAATTTTTACGGGAATTTAAAGTTGGTGTTGAGTTCACATGTCAAAAATCTTTGCATATAAGTAAAGACTTTTTTAACCATCAGGATGTATAGAAAACTTCTAAAATAAGTATATTTTCTTATAAGTTTTACTTTTATTTTATTATATAACACATGATTTGTTTAGTTTTAAATTTAAATACGAAATTATCAATCAAAACACGCCAGCCTATAATTACTTATCAAATCGAACGTGACCTATAACCACAAGAATACAGATTTATTGATTCAATATGTGTCTAATAAACATTTCAATGAGCAATATAATTGGTGATTTCTCAACTTTATTAATGTAAACAACCTTTTAAGGAACCTATTTAGTTAGCTATATTAACATGGCTGTAGCTTCAAGTTTAACTATCATACATTTAATTATTATTGACAAATTTAATATACCAATTGAAAATCAAAAATAACAATATAAGGTAAGTATGCCAATTTTTTTTATATTTTCCTATATAAATTATCCATTTAAAAAGATAGCCGATTAGAAATTATTTTAGAAATTTCCAATTCAGTAATCTTTATAAATTCCTAAATCATTTTTCGATAAACACTTTTCGATCAAACTGTACCTACGTACTTCCAGACTACTATAGTGATTCTAAATATTACTAAATAGAAGCCATATCTCGATTTTATTTAAATATTTGATGGTTATCTGTTTTCAACCGATATGAGCGTTTATTGAATCACCGTGAACAGGTAGGTATCAATACAACCAATCCTACCTATCCTCAATAACTGCAGTCTCAATGACGCGTGATCGATACAATGTTGCTATAAGCCATCGATTTCGTCATTTGATTACTAAGAAATCGATTTACCAGGCTTGATGTGAGAATTATAGAGAGAAAAATTGATTTTATAGCCAATAGACTACTTGATGATTGGATGTTATTTTTTTGGGATCTTTTAACAGAAAAATGGGCACTTATTATTATTATGTTAAAAGAAGATTGTTAAGTATTTTTTATTGGTATGGTCAAGTTGAAATACTCAGGTCTTTTTTTCATAAGAGATACACAAAGAAAAAGTGGAAAGTGGACAACTAAGTAGGTATAGGTACTTATATACATAGTCTTTTTCCTCTCTTATAGGTATGTAAATGTTTCTTTACGAGAGCGGAAATTCAAGATTTAATTATTGATTTTAGTTAGTGATTCTGATAAATAATTTAAATCTTAAAGAAAATCTTATAAGAAATATTTTAAGTAGTTTTCCAACTGTTTTGACCAATTAATAGTACCTATTCTTGTTCCCTTAGTCAAATTGGTTATTAGAAAAGATTAAATAATATTTATTTAAAGTCGGAAAGGCGATGAATTCAGGTATTTTTTTTTCTATTTATCCCTTCATGTTTTAACCTAAAAAGATTGGGATTGCCGAAAGGACATGATGCAAGTTGCTGACCTTATAAAAGAAGAATCTGATATCTTTTTGTAAAGCTACTTACCTACATGCTTATATAAATAAGCAATGATAACTATGTAAAGATATACCGTCTTTTACTGTATGGAGCAATAGAGAATAAGTAAAGTTTAGTAAACTTTAAAATCAGCTGACTGACATACTGGCAATCTTATGTGGCGCCATCTAGCTAAAACTGCGTGGACGTCGTAGTAAACAGCGCCATCTGTATGTTGCGGAACGAAATATCAAACAAATTCACCACCACATGCACAGTGATTTTCCACTCTCTCACTCGTATACGTAATGATAGAGATAAGCATACTAAGCAAGATGTCTTCCAAATTGCATTTAAATTTTCTGCTCCCGTTGATTGGTCAATACGGGAGCGGGTAAACTAGTTTTTCAAAATCAAACCAATCAGGCTGTGAGAGGCGTGTGCCGACTCAGCGGCCATGATATTTCAGGCGTGGTTTGGCTTAAGATCCTCCTTTATATTCCTGACGTATGCAGTCATTTGAGTTATGGCTCATGGCGTAGGAATACGTATTTATAAGAAATCTGCCGAGTTTTGCTTTGGCTGTAATATTTTCACTTGATTACAGACATAAGATAATCTGGTAGAGTCACCAATGAACTTTAGTAGGTACCTAATGATAATGTTGCCACAATATAGAGTCATATTCTTTAAGTGTGTTAATAATTTTATGAAATAACCCTACTTACTATTACTATTGAAAGTAACTACTTAAGTGTACACTTCCTTTTTTAATCATTTAATAGGTATTTATATAAATTCATTGCGTTTTTTTATCATTTATCTTAAATAAGTAGGTACTACCTATATAAGTAGTCTCTACATTAGAGACTCTAATTCCAAATTCGATGTCTACTGTTGATATGCAGATTAAACAGCAGGTATAGGTATTTTTTGGTTTACAGGTTGATTAGAAGATATCGAGAATAACACTACTTATATGGGTAATGTTATCCTCCATTTTTGTTTCTTAACTAAGCAACTGTGTAAATAAATATTTTTAGAGATAATTACTTAACGTCTTATAGGTAGGTACCTGAGTTAAATAATTAAATAAAGGTCCTTAATATCAATATAAAAAAAATAACAAAGAGTATACCTAATATCACAACATAAGTAATCCTAAAACTCGTTACGTGAATATAAGATGCCAAGAAACCGCGCACAATCTTTTTACTACAAGTTCAAGTTCAGTCATCAACCCGGCACGTCGTAAATCGGTTTGAATGAAACATCGGCCATAATTGGCGCATTAAAACGTTCATTGACAAAATTTTATTGACACAATGTAGTACAACAACAGGTGACCAGTCTATATATACTATACTTTTACGATCTCTCGCGCGTGGCTCGCCATAAAACTACGTCAAAATCGTAAAATTGTAAGGAGCGCTTAAATTGGCCCCTAATAGAACATTATAGCCCCAATGACGTGTTTAGTTTTATGTGATTTTGAGTGTGGACATGTCTTTATGAATCGGAATCGCTGCTATAAAGCACTCGTTCCCACGGCGGCGCTAGGATTGAGCTACAAAGTAGACTAGTTTATGTACTTGGGTTACATTTTTGAGATTTAGAGCATTAAATGATTTTTAGTCATAACTTATTAGTAGATAGGTAGGTATGTTTTCTCACAATCTCAAACTGAAAAAAACAGAAAAATTATTGCTATATTTAAACAAATATAGTAATAATTTTTCTTACAACAAATAGGTATGTTATTTTATTAAAAAATAAACAATTTTTAATTGAATAACATATTTGTTTCATCTTTATTTAACGTTATAGTAACTAGGTACACTTTAATTTATTGTATAACTATTTCCACTTTAATGGAAGTAAAAAAACAGTTCTACATTTTGCTCAATAGACATCATAACATTCAAATAGGAAAAATGATAGGCTCTCACAAAGTTATTAAAAACAACTGCGTATGATCTATGTCTATCTATGATATATTTTGATAACTCTATTTAAACATCATCAAATTTGGTTTACACTGTTAAATTCAATAGGATAAATTATTTATGCATATTACATATCATCACGTCTATCTCCCGCACAGGTAGAGACTAGAGATTTTCGTTGACTATGATCCTCAATACCATGATACTGATAATACTCATTTTTCCATAATAATTTTACACGTCAATATAATAGTTTAATGAAAATTAAATAAGAGATGATTATAAATTGATATAGTGTCATCATAAAATTAATAAATAATCTTAAATTAACTATCGTTCCTACTTATATTAAGTATTTCAATAATTTATGCCTTCATCGTTCATATTAAGTAGGGTTTTCTGTCTATAGGTAGGTGTCTACCTACAGATATATCTATGCCTCAATAATCCTCAGATCCAATGCATCACACCCTCGAGCCACCAAGCCCTATCTTATTATCTTTGTGCTGACACGTCGCACTGACCCGAATGGAATACTATTATGAATCTATGCTTTAGTTCTGAATTCTGAGTAAGTATGTTTAGATTAGATTGGATTTTTTGTGGGTTTAATACAATTTATGCTTTTTGTTTTTGGATTCGGTATATTTGATCTATAATACTATCATAAATTGTGTGGTAGATAAATAGCTATTAAGATACAGGGAGAAATGGATAAGTAAAAGTAGGTACGTTAGTACATTATGTGAAGTAAGTATTAAGCTAGTGCACAGATAATAAGTACTTATTCACTTGCTATGGCGGTTTGTAAATGCTATAATGTAATTGCAACATTTTCAGCAAAAAGTTGTATTTTGTGACTGCTATAAAATCGATTATTTCACTGCAACTTTATTATATTTAAATTCGTCTCTGTGTCATGTATTTTACCATACCATTTAAAAAAATCATCCATTATCTTTGGTCATCTGAAACAAACAAAAATATAATTTAGTGTTTAAATACTTAGTAGGTAATTGGTAAGAAATACATGTATATGTACCTAAAGTAAAATACGAGGTAAATATATAACATACTCTCTTACTCTTCAATGCCCATATTCTTTTGGGGATAATATATATAATAACTTATTCTTCATTTACTTGGCGTAGGTAATTTCTACATACATATTATAAATATTATAACCTATATGTATCAACGTTGGATAAACAATGCAAATAGCCTATTATTTGCATGAAACTGCATCAGGTGGAAACGGCCCAGCTGCCGAGGCACCGTAAAGTTGTCTGAGACTAGTCTACGGGTTTTACGACCCGATGCCTGATATATACTTAAGATAGTACTTTATATGAAAAATATAAGAGGAATTAAAATTTAAAAGTATGTTTTTTTAATCTATTCATATAATAGGTACTATACACATATCACATAAGAGCCCATATAGCTTTAGAATGCTTGGTAAGTACCGCTGAGAAAGTACGTGTAATTTATTAATGCCTTAGAACTGAAGCGGTCCATGTCCACCTCCTGGATCTCAGGGATTAATTATAAGCGTTAACCAAGGACCTTAATTAGCTCATTTATAATATGTATCCTACCTTTAAAGTTTTGTTTTTATCTAAGAATAGATCACCGCCTGTCTTTCCATGGGTGTTGTAAGAAACAACTAAAAAAACCGAGGTCATCATTGAGATTATACCTACTTGATTATATAATATTGTCCAAACAAGTAAGTAGGTCTGAGTAAATTAATACCTATAAAATATATACTCGGTAAAAATATATAAGCAAAAGCATTTTCACTTTCATCCCATTATCCTAGATATTATCACGTTATACTAAATATTATTTTACAAGCAAACTTTTATCCAATTTACCAAAATTAAGATGACCTTTTCTTCACCCGCGCTATAATCTTTATGGTTTATCTTTATTCAAAACGTTTGTTATGTGTGAAACGCTTGCTCTTGAACTTGAGGTGCTATAGTGACATCATTTTGAAGCAAATGTTTTATTGTCGAGTCAATGGACAGACGGTTTTACGACTTAATAGGGGCTTGTCACACTAGCGTCGCGTGAGGCGTTCGCATTTTCATTTGGAAAAAGAATTAACCAGTGGATAAATATTGGTGCAAATGCTGTGACAATATATCCACTAGTTAATTATATATCATAGTAAAAGGATTATTATTAACACTTGTATTATTCATTAATTGTTTTTACTTATTACTCATTTATAATTTTACTGCCTCGTTATGTATAGAGGCATTATTAAGCAACTCGCTTGTGACACCCTCAATCGTAAATTGACTACGGCAGCTACGGTGGCTGCCAACGTAACCATAAAAAATATTACAGACAACAAAAATATTATATGGAATGAAAAATATTAGAGAGAAACATATAGAGTATTTTTTTCTATGCGCATGTGTCTAAATGCTAGTGTGAAAATGCCTCAACTCGCGCGTACTACAATCTGACTCATAGATGTTTTGTGTGCGACTTTCTGTTTCTATTATAAAATGCACGCAACGACTATTTTTAGAAATCAATCGATTCGGTTAATCGATTCTCAGCATTTAAAATTATATAAGAATCAATAATAGATAACCGGTACAATGTAGAGCGTGTGCGTTATGGAGTGTTGGTTTTTGTCTCAATTTCAAATCTTTTTAGCAGATACCTACTTACCTAGGGTATTTTTGTAATATATATCACTGAGGTAAAATCCTTTCATCTAGTATTATTCATCTTTCATTCAATATTAAACAAACTCATGACAAACATAGTAGGTATTCATTTAAAGTTGTTTCTTTTGGTATTTATTTAATGTGTATAAAACTGTAACAAAGGTATAGATAGATTAGATTAGAGCTATAGATGATACGTTGTAGATCTTCCGAATCAAAAAAACACAATTTTTTCCAAAAACCAAGTAAACATCTTGCGAACATCATCCAATCAAAGAGTCAAACTTTGTTAAATATTGATACCTAGCGTAGTTCACGAGACTCATACGTCGGAAAGCTCTATCGAAAAGCTCGCTCCCTATTTTGTGCTTGCGATTCGAGCGGCATACAAATGTCATCTTCATTCTGATGAGAGCTGCATTTCCTGCAGCATTGTCTAGGAGCGATAGCAAAAAAAAAGTTTGAAACAGATCTGTTTTTTTTTTCAATATACGATTATCTTTAGAAGGACCACAAATTAATCAAACCAATAGAAAAATATTTAGAGAAAGATAAATTAATAATTGAGCTAGTAAAAATCTTAGGAGATGGATAATTTTAAAAACTTAAAATAAAAACAGTTATGTAGAAAAGAATGAATATAAAAAAGTGCATTCGGAGAAAATTTCCATACTTAAAAGACGCTTTTACTTTACCTATTGTACCATAAAATGTAAATAGTTAAGAACAATATAAAAGAGCCTTGTCTTATATACTCGTAGCAATATGAAAAATGTCTTTTTTTTTCTTTATATATAATACACAATTGTTAATTATTTTAACTATTAATAATTGTTGTAATACATTTCATATCTGCATAGTAACAAGATTTTATCTTATAAAATGTAAATCCAATTATTAAATCGTTATTGTGAACTAAGGGAACGGAATGTAGAGTGTAAACCAGTTTCGTATAAACTTAAAACATTACATTATAGCCAATGCAACTAATAAGAATAACGTACGATAAGTAGAAGTTTTTTTTTTCTGACCGTGCTGCAATCTCGACGCCCGCCCCTTAAGACGAAACAACATGATACCGCTAAAAAATACGAAACAAACAAGAAACGAAAAGTACCTACCAAATGAATGTGAAATTTTATAGATGCCTTCAACAAAGTCTGAACTGAAAGTAAGGTCACGATACGCCCTGTCACATAATATCGACGGGTTTATTCGCACATTTAAAAGGTTTTCGGTATATCGTAATGCAGAAACGGTGTTAATATTGCATTTTATGCATTTGGAGAGCCCTCTCGGGTTGATTAAAAATTTCGTTGCGCAAATTCGATGCTGGGAAAGATGCGTAGCGAACATATTTTAGTAAATTAAATATCGCGACTTATCGGACCAAGTAATCGTAGCTACTTAAGATTCGGTATATAATATCGGTTCGGGTGCTTTGGTACCTACTTATTATTATAAAGTCCGAATTATGGAAAAACATACCAAAAAGAGATTACATGTCAATAAATTTAATAAAATATTGCACTTAAGGATGAAATTTAAAGAGCGTTTTAAAAAGTAATGTTAATAGATCTATATTTGATGCTTAAAATTAGCATGACTACTCTAAATTTATTATTATTACGTATTTGTCGTCTCTAAGCCGTCATGTATGAGTTAAATCATATAATTTGAAAGTTACATAAACATGTTACGATGAGATCTTCAAATTTAAAATATATAATAACGTAAACGGAGGACGTTACCATCAGGTATATTCTTTACCACCCCAAATAAAAAAGTGGACCTCTAAAATTTACGAAATTGATACTAAATTATTCCACCAAGAAAGCATAACCCATACCATGTGTTAGTGAATACATAGGCACCAACACTATCAATAATACATAGGTTACTTGTGCAATTTTCTAAGAGAAGTCGTACCCTTGCGTAAACAGCGACTCGAGGGAGGCGTAATAACAAAAATATTTACCGACGTCAGAACTGAATAAAAAGATGTCCTTTAATACGGACCCAGATGCACCTAACCTATTATTTGTTTGCCTTCGGGAAAAATATGAATGATCTAATGCAAATTTCAGTTATTAGGGTCGAGGCTACACGATTTTACTTTCCTTCTATCTACGTGAGAACTCCTTTGGGAGGTATCTCGTTAAATAATGATAGCGAGGTTGAGAAGACGGCGTGCTATTTTTTCCTTTTTTTTCCATATGAATTGTAAGTATAGCTTCCATTTACAGCATAAAATATTGAAGTTATGCTAAAACTTTACTACGAAGTACCTACTACTTAACACATAGTGAAATGTTGTTGAGAATTTTGTAAAGGAAAAAATATATGTACTAAGCATAAGTAGAGTCTGAACTTATTGAAGCTTATTAAAATTAATACTAAACCAAAGTTTAAAAACACTACTGCCACATAAAAATAATTCCGGTCTTTCAGGCTTTTTCAAAATACAAACATAGGATTATCCAGAGAAAAACGAAACGACTATAACACAGAACATTATTCATAACTAACCCAGAAACATCCACCACTAATAGGTTCCAATACTTTTCAGAACGCGGCTTTTAAAAATAATGAGAGTATAGACGGAAACATTCTCATTTATAAACACGTCAGAGCCCAAGATTCGGTTTCGAAGAACTATGACACAAGGGTTGTGTATGATCGATTGACAATCACATCTACACAAAATGATGATGATGAGAAAGAAAACGGAAATTTCTCATTTCAGGGGAAATAAAGATTTTAAATGGTTTAAGACACATCTGTATATATATATCAACTCTGCCTCCGCCATTTTTTTTCGAAGTCATGGCGCACGTTGGAATATCTACGAATATTACTTTATTTTATTTATTCAAATTTAATATGTGACACTTCTGCACTATTGTACATTTAGTAGGGCTTGTCATCTGAACAAAGGGGCTTTCAGCATCGAAATAGAGTAACAAGGTGCCTTGTTAATACCAGTGAGGGTTCTATATTAAAACATGAGAAATCGCCGCTCTTGGCTAGCAGCCAGTTTTAAGAGCTAGACGAATATTTAAACTATAGACATGGGCTTTAAGTGTAAGCATTTTTTTAAAGAACATTTAACATTTCCTTTTGTTGTGTTGTTTGTATCAAGTTAAATAGAAATATTCCTTACAGAAAGACAGATTATTTTTAGCACGATAACACTGATAAATGCTGGCATAGCCTAAGTAAAGAAAGAACATAAACTATAACTATCTGTACAAATCAGTGCTATAAATATTATGATATTTTTTATTTAATCATTCTCGTTTCAGGATTATCCTACTCTGGGTGAGTAAGATAATCCTCTTGATTTATTTGTATAGTATAAAAATTATTGATTAGTGTAAAATATTGCTCAATATTCATTCATGTTATAATTTGTATCCTCTACTATAATTACCATAATAGACTTATGATTATGACTATTAGAATTATAGTCACAATCATAAGTTTATGTGGTTGTACTATTCGCACAAGATTAGTACTACTTTAAAAATATGAAAATGTTCGCAAAAGGATTTGTTTATGGAAAAATATTCTTATCTTTAAAATAATATTAGAATAATGATTATTAGTTTGTAGTTTAATAAACAATATTAAAATAATATAAGTCTTCTCATAGTAAATAGATACTTTTTAAAAGGTAATCTATTGTTACTTTTTTTTCTATGATTTGATCAATTGTATTATTAACTGCACTAAAATGGTGTGTTTGTGTAATCTAAGATATTTTATTTTACATTTTCTGAATTTTTTGTTTGTCAAAAAACACCAAATATTATTTTGTTGATTTTCTAGCCGCATGGGTCGTTTATCAATCGGAAATCTCGAAAATTGCCGGCAGACTCATTCCCTTTTGGCACACTTCTACTCTACTGTGATAAATTCATTGGCTGTTCTCCAGTTGGCTCGAGGAAGTTGAGAGAATCGATTTGATGAGACTGTCATTTCAGATTAGTTACATACATCTAGTTTTAATTGCTAAACTCTTATATATATTTTTCATACAAATATGCACGATAAAGTTGCTCTGTTTGTTACCATATAAATTTTATTTCAACGCGAGTAAAGAATAGCCAACAACTACATACTTATTTTCTGCGTTTGTCTCTTTCACTTTGTGAACTTTTATATGCCATTAGGTTGGAATTCAGTATTACAGTCCATTGATCAGAATAAATATGAAAGTTTTCTTTTTGATATACCGATATGACAGTCAAAGAAAACAGCCAATATAATTGGACACCTATAACCGATAATCGATAAACCTAAATTCGAGTAAAATCTGAAGTAATCGTAACACAACCTAACTAATTGATATTACTTAGTTACCGTCTTGGCTAATTATTATTCTGAATTTAAATTCAACCGATTTGTATCAAGATATAAACGATTAGGCATATACGAGTAGGTACTACAAAGTGCCTGCTAAATATACAAAATACTTAATGTATTTTGGACCGTAACAAATCAGAATTCGTGAGCATCTGGGGCTTACATGATCTCCTTAAGTGATCAAAAATGAATAAGTAAGCAAAATTATGCCTTTCTCACTTAGTCACCCGTTTATGAATTTAAGTTCTTGGATTTTCTGATTAACTTACATGCGCATTACTGCACCAAGTGGTGTCGTGACACAGAAAGACGTAAGGGCGATTAACCACAAATTCTCATCGAAAAAGTAAACAGTCTATGTTCACATGAACGTGAGGGAAATTGAAATTTTAAGCGGCCTTTTAGAACACGGTTTAACTGTTATTGAACAATAAATCGGGTATCAAGTAGCTGAGACGAATAATTGTCTAAAAGAATTACAAATTTAAATTATTTATTCATTGCACATAAGTTAAAAGCTGTAGGTAGGTAAATTAATACTTTTGCTAAAGTTACATCTCAATAACTGTTATGTAACTAAAGCAAAAGTGTAAAAATATGGGTATTCTATTGTTGTAGCTAAATAAGTAAATGTTATAACATATTGTCATAATAAATGATCGTAATAAATAAAAAGAAAAGAGCCAATACTTACTGATTTAATAAGATCTATAATGAATAATGTATTATTCTAGCAATTTATTGTTCGATTTCTGATATATCACCAATTCACTTATACCAAAGAAAATATACGCGCTTATATTGTAGTATTGCTTCGAATATTATTCGTTTTCATGTTTTGAATTAATCTATCGGATCTTTTGAAGATAATTGAATGTCATTATTATTTACTTTCTATTTTGCGATTTATGAAATAAAATTTTACTTTTTTTGACTGTGAATGTAGTAGTAGGTATAAAGAGAATTGAGATAAAAGTTAAACGATAACATGCATGTAAATTTAATGAATGTAAATAACAAAATAATTGCACCCAACAATATAATGTTGCAAACTAATACATACCAGAAGCTATTTACATTATTTAGTTATTTAATTTTATTGTCAGATAAAATATAAAACGACATCACTGTAAGTAAATACACTTATTTTACAACTGCATGTTATAGTTTTCGGAGAGAAAACATGCAATGTCGGGTTATTTTCAAACATTTTTTGCACTTCAAAAATTCTTTGACTTTTTACATTACCGAGTAAAATTATTCCAACGACCAAGCTTTGCGACTTGTCATGATAAAAAAAATCTTGTTTTATTTTTAACAATAGTTGCATAACATTCCTTTTGTTTTCATTTTATCAAAAAACACCTTACCCTTCATACGATTGCCCTCTTTTGTCGTATTTTATAAAGAAACTGAAAGTGCATTGTACAATTACTCTATTGTTCTTTTGTTGTTATGGACCCATAAAAATTTAGAGCAATTTTTAACAAAAAACCCTTCCGCGTTGAGTCAATTGTCAAATGGACCAGTACAAAATTACAGGTGAAATAGTGAAGGTGGTTATGCATTGTGATAATGTGTCTGTTTGTCTTTTGCGTGGTTTTTAATTGCTTTCTTTTATATGATCATTGATTTATTACTGGCGGTGAAGAGAGCAGCGGAGAGAAGGTGGGTTGGCTTTGTAATTTTCAAATCTACTTTCGTTAGTTCTATGTTATGGGTGTATTCGAGATGTCGATGTCTATGCAAGACGTGCTCAACTTCTTTTAATTACTCAATGATTTATTTACTTATCATATAAAATTCCAGCTGTGAATCTGACTTATTTATACTGGGAGTGTTTATATTGTGGTTATGATACATGAATTTGTGTTGCGTCTCTACCGAAAATTTTAGTGTTTTTTTTTTAAATTACCATACATTTAAATAAAGATCTCAAACTAAATAATGAAATTGATAAAAAGAAGAAAAAGAAAACATAGTGACAATTTGAGTGATACAAATAAGATAAAATTAATGATCACAGGTAAACTAACAGTGTCTCAAAAATTATCAATTTGTTAATACTATATACATTTGATTATCACATAATATAAAATAATATTGAGTTCAGTCATCAATATAATTTCAAAAATGGAAAGTAACAAATCCAAAAAATATGAATCGTCGTAAGTCTGGTACGTGCCTCAATAACAGTACAAAGACGATCGCTGAAAACGACTACATTTTATGCCCTGTACAATTTGCTGCTATTATAGCCCAATATTTGTTCTAAGGTGTACCATTTTGGTGTTATTTGCCGAGTCTGTATCACAATATTTGGCGAACGTGTCAACCGGCGTGTCAAATGTCACATATCAACGCGTCACACGTACACATACAATGTCAGTTATTACATGTTTCTGTTATTATCTCATCTTGTTTCTTTTAGCCTCAATAAAGCGTTGATTACATTGTATAAGACGCAGCAATTGTTTACGTTGGAATGGAGTCTGCGGGGTGTCGATAGCTGGTTAAACAATTTCAGTGGATATTGAGACTAATTTTCTACTGATTAAGCACACTTACTATATCTATACACTTTTCTGTGGGATTTAACTTGTTAGACGAGACGATATCGATGTTCCTATTTGTGTTAAAAATGTTTCTTGTATATGCAATTACATTATCTAGCATTATTAGCGATTGAGTACATTGAGTAATTTAAAATTCAGGTAAGTCCAAACTTGCCTATTTAAATAATATATAAAAAAATATTTTATCACTTCTTTAAAATGTGATTATAAAAATGTACAAGACTTTTTTGCTTAAACGCTAGTTATGGAAGAATTTACGATAACGTAACTTAATTGTTTTTCCTTAAATCCCTCCGTGATTCAACATTCACTATGAATCTCAGTCTAGACGAAGCGGAAAAGAAGTTTGAAAAACTTTATTAAAGACTTACCTTACTTAATGCAAGAAAAGATGCAAATGGACTCTCTCAAAATTGGAAGGATATTCAAACTTTACCTACCAAAGTCTCAGATGAAAATAATTTATTTAAAAAAGGAACATACTCTATTCTGCTTTTGATAAAATTAAAACCTTGTCTCCTAATATATGTGGTTTATTTTTGGGTAATATTTACATGAACTTAGGACGTTTTAATAATTTGTTAGACATGTAAAATATGATAGTACCTATCTGCGGGATCGGTATGCACATCAGGCAGAGGTGTTCGCGAATCGGAGTCCAATCTAATATAGGATTTCCGATAATATGCGAATTGAGTATTCGAGCGACGTAAGACATTGCCCGAGTTACGTTAAGTATCAAAGTTTTGATAACCCTGTAAATACCGGCTAATCCCGGATCAGAAACTTTATGAATAGAAATTACGCTTATATTGAAGTTGAAGTTATGTTTGTAGAGATTTGGTTGATAACTTATACTTGCGACTTCATACGCATAGAATTTTAAATAGGTTTGGACGATCTCTTCATTATTTTAATTATAATTAATTAGTAAAATTTATCTAAGTATTTGATTTTGTGATTGTAAAGTAAGATAAGGCATCAGATAGTTTTTAAAAAACATCGTTCTCCATTTTTAAATAATAATGCTATTAAACCATTTTTTTTTTCATATAAAAGTACCTGGAACTGTTATTATTTTTGTGTTAAGTAAAGCAAAATTATCTTTTGCAGGCAATTGGTTGGGTATAAAATCAGCTTTTATCTGGATATGTCATTTAAACTTATAAGACATAACATTTTACATTTTAGTAGTGGCAAATAATAAAATGTAATTGAAAACAACAATTTAATCCTGCGTAAGCTAGTTTATATTATGACTAACCTAGAAATTGTAATCCATACAGCCAAAGTGATACCGTGTTTGTCGGCTTTTGAGCCAGTTCACCATAAAATGTATGATGAATAGTTATAGAAAAGCTCTCGCGTCATGGTTGCGCCACTTGCGCCCCACCAACAAGTCCTAAAGCGATACAAACCAATAACTACTATTAAAAGACATGCCTTTTGTACCGATAACTTCCCAAATCCTAAACGAATAACACACAAGCTTGAAATACCCTCGGATCAACCTTAAATGGCCGATTGTGACAACATCGTATTGGGGTTCGCTGCCCTGTATGCACCTACCCGTCACATCAGCGTTTAAAAAATCGAACATAAGTAGGTACCGACTTTGAAAATGGCCGCCCTTTTTTGTTTAAGATTTTAATCAGGGCGATTTCATGGTCTGATGTATCATGTTTCAATTTGTTTTTATTTTTAAATAGAGGTTGCATTGAATAATTCAAAACATTTTCAGCCAGTAATTGTGTACACAATCAACATCACCATGATGACTCTATATCTGCACTCATTAAGATGAAAAACTTATGACGTGAGATTGGTCAAAATATTTCGATAATACTACATTTAAATGCGTTGCGAAATCAAAAATTCTGTTATGAGTCTCAGCGTGAAACGAAAAATCATTTACGGACATGGATGATGCTGTTTCAGGACCACCTGTATGACACATGCTCATATAAAAGATCATTTTATGTTCAGCTAAGATTTTGTATTGCAGATAAATTCACAGTTTTTATATAACGTATCGAATTAAACATGGACCTGTAAAGTATAATAACTTGGGAAAGGAACGGCGTCGGTGGATTGAATAAAGTGTATGTTATTGCTTTTTTAATTAAACAAATTCGTGTGAAACTGGTGGCCAATTTGGTGAAATGTACTTTTGTACTCTACTAAAACAGTGATTTAATTTCTTGAATGCTTTAAAAAAATTGTTTTTATGTTAAGAATAATTCGAGAAAGTAAATTTAATGAACGCAAAACATTTAACTTAATGTGTTGTATTAATAATTAAAATAGCAATTTTGTATTTTTTTATTGATAAGTGTATTTTGTTTCGATGTTTCGACTTTGGTTTCTGTATCCCTTTGTTTTCCCAACCCAATTAAGATACCAGATTCATTAGTTTGAGATTGGTTTAATCTCGAGCACAGTGGAATTCGGTCTCGAGAGGCCGAAATTAATTTGAAGAACAGAACAACACTGAAACAGACAAACACAGAGCTCGTTTTAAAATAAGATTGTTTTAAAATTCTAATCATTATTTACGTAGCAATAAGGTTTTAGGTTCAACAGATGATAGCAAACAGTAAGTTTGTGTAGGTATGTATGGGCTATCCAGTTTGGGCAAGGAACAGATGCTCTAAATGACTCACTTTAACTTTGTGCAGCTGAATTGTAATTGTTCTGTTAATATTTCCCACTTTTAGCCTAAAATATAAATTGTTGGAATCGGGTTTGTTAATTTTAAAATTATGAAGTGGAAATTAGGTGTGAAAACGGACTTAACACTTCAATTACATAATTGAAAAAAAAAACAAATAATGCAATGGCTTGCATATATTTGTATTTGCAAGATAAAGCAGATTTTTTTTTCGTAGAGTCATTTTTGCAAGAACACTTTAGTAAATTGGGTTTAAAAATGTTTATTATGATCAACTTAGTTGACCGCAGCCTTTTCTATTCCGACCCGTTGGCAAATTCACTACCCTAACATACCTACAGGAAAAAGAGATTCTGAGAATAAACTAGATTTGTAATTAATTGCATTGGACTTATAGCATTTTAATATTATTTTTATTATATGCTGTAAATAAGGTCTTGGATGTTTATCTATATATGTATTTGTTATAAAATATAGTATCGTTGAGTTAGTATCCCATAACACAAGTCTTGAACTTACTTTGGGGCTAACTTAATATGTGTGATTTGTCCCTATATATTTATTTATTTATTTATAAGAAGATACCTATTTAAAAAAAAAAACTAATTCAAATGTTAAAAATCATTCAGAAAATATTAATTGAACTAAACTGTTAGGGTAATTATGATTGTTAATTACCGAAGATCCTACCTTCTAAATACTAAACTGTTTCACATTTAAGTATATTTCTAAGAATGCCTATGTACGTTAGAGCTGCGAATTTCATTATGTCCCCTCTATCCGGAACCGATTTACCAGTCCAATATTTCCTAATTCCTCTACCCTGGGGTGTGACAAGGAACCCTAAATATCACCGGTCAATGCCCGACATTTAAGAAACTTCCTATTTAGGTAGATATAAGTAATTTAACTGTGTTATTTTTGCTTCTTCTTATATTTGAATCAAATGTTATAAACTTTTTTAACCATATTAGTAATGTGTTTTATCATCAATTTGCAAAGAATTTGGCAAGAGAGCGAGGCTAGAATCTACACAATTATATTTTACTCCATGTTGTCCTAGTTACATTTATTTTTTATATTTAAAGTAACTTTACCCATATTATTATAATTGAGTAGGATTACAAATATACGATTATTGTCACAATCACAAGTACGCTTAATAAAACTTAAATAGTTATAATTTAATAATTAATGTTATAACAATAATATAATACATATTCTATTCTAAAAAAAAGTAAACTAATCAATATAAAAACTAAATAATACTCATTGAGTAGGTAAATATGAATGAAATCGACTGTTATAAAACAAAATTCAACTTTTTACTTACATTAACACAATTAATGTATAATACTTATGATCATAACTCCAAAGCTTCTAGCTCATAATCTAACCCCACATGTTTTGCAGGAAATAGTACGTAAAGGGTTAAAATTGTGGGTGCCACACTCTAGAGCAATGATCCGTTCTGTCTGGACGTATTTATGGAGCTTGCTCGTGTTAAGATGTCTTTGGAGAGACTGTTGAGACTAGAGAGTAAGAAGTGTAACGGTAGACAAAATAAAAGAAAGGTACTAATCTTGTAGACTAAACTTAAGGACAATAGACAATAGAAGCAGTCTTTTAAAGTAATTTTATTTTTGTTGCTTATTTTCTGTAGGTTATTCTTGGACAAAGCGTGATGAGAATGAATTCTTTAACCTTTTCTAATATTGAGAAGACAAACAAACTCACGGCCCATCTAATGAAAATAGTGGCTGAAAAAATGAACACCTGGTCTACCTTACGTTTAAATCACTAAGAAAATATACATCAAAATAAAGTTTGGTATTTTTACAAATGTTGAACGTTTTAATAAATAAAATAGGAACATTTTAACAGTTTTACTTTTTTCATCATTCCATTTGGATCGATTTTATGTCTACTTTAGATTGTCAGTAATTAAAATGTAAATTTAGACGAGTTTCGCAGTACTACAAAAGCCACTGCAATCCACCTTCAGATGAAACTAAGCGAAAACCGATCACGTCCCGTACTGAATGCACTCAGGACTCGATAACGCAAATCAACCATCGAGTTCATCTGATTTCGATTCAAAAATAGAATAGGAGACGCTATCGTTCTCTAAACTAGAGCTCACACCACATGTGTGTGAAAGCAAAGTGAGAGCCATGACATGTATACATTTTTCATAATCAGATCATTCTTTATAGTCGCATGCATAATATGCTGTATTAGGTATATGAAGAATAACGTACTAATGAGAATCTACATCACATTGGGACGATATAATAAGTTCATAACATTTTAATTTTACCTGAAAAGCCATCTAACTTTTAAAAGAATAATCGAGAAAACAGACCCTAGGCTTTAGTTAAAGATGTACTTAATTGGGAAATATTTAGATCAGGGAAGGTAGATCAAAAGATGTAAACTGAGAAGCTACCAGGAAAAACATAAACAATTGTTCGCAAGTACCTATATCTTAAACAATACGTATGTTATTTATTTTCAAATTCATGCATACACAGAAAAATATACAAAAAAATAAAACATAGAATATAGAGATAGAACATTAGTACAAGGGTGCTGCTTATTTCTAAAGAAATCTCTTCTAGCAGACCCAAGAGAGGAAACGAGACGAGGTGTATGAGTAACAGGCGTGTAGTAGAATATTATGAAATAATAAACATACATACTGAAATAAATTTATTTACCTTATAAATACAAATATACTTAGACTAAATATTATTATACTCTACGAGGTATATAGGTGCGCTCTATAATAAATAGCTACTCTTATTATCCAAAACACTCGTTTCGACAAAGACGCATTTCATTTTCGAATATCCAACCGATTTGAACCGTGATTTCGTAAATTTGGAAATTCGCATGCAGATGTGTAGCTTGGTGCAACGTGAGATCTTGTAATGAAGCCGCCCGCTGCACGCTAGGGGTGGTCACACCCCCTACCCTCGTTGCTAGGGGCTGGAGTATCCACAATGCCTCGGGAAGCAAGTATACGTTAATTGGGTAGGTAACTATTTCCCTCGAATCTTGGGGGAATATTGAAATTTTATATTTATGTTTGTTTGTTAAGACTAGACCAAAATGCTATGTAGTCTATATTTATAGGTTTACTTTGAGAGTTCTTATATGATAATACTATGTAATGAGAACTAGACCACAAATTCGTAGTTTTTTTTTGTTTGTCATTATTTATTATAGACGACCTCCGTGGCGTAATGGTTAACATGCCTGACCGCTACTCAGGAGGTCCCGGGTTCGATCCCCGGTCAGGTCAAGATGAAAAATGATCTTTTTCTGATGGACCTGGGTCTTGGATGTTTCTCCATATATGTATTTGTTATAAAATATAGTATCGTTGAGTTAGTATCCCATAACACAAGTCTCGAACTTACTTTGGGGCTAACTCAATCTGTGTGATTTGTCCCTATATATTTATTTATTATTTATTATTTAACCACTCCTTAACTTATCGCGCTTACTTATTTAACTTGCATTAAGTTCTTCTTTCCATATTAATATGGTACAAGTACTAGAGTCAGTATAAGTAAACATGTAGACCACAATGAAATATATTTTACCTTTTTAAAACTGAAATACGTGATTGAATGTTTTAGCAAATTATTCTAAGCCTTTTATTTATTTACATTGGTACATATTTAACTTTAAAAAACTCATTACAGTTATGTGGTCTCTCCACATTTACCAAAATTCGTGGCTTAAATCGCATGAAAAATCTGATATTACTAATTTAATGTATTTATCTCGAAGACCATAAATAAGCTAAGTTTAAATCGTATTGGTATGGTAATGTACATTGACAAGGGTATAAGTACAGTCGGCGTATAAAACGGTTTCTTTATGATGGCGTGTGAAATTTTGACAGATTCAGAAATACGATTATTTACTTGAATGCTCGAAAAGGTTTTTGGTAGGTAAACATTTAAAAATGTTTAAAAAATAACCTCCTTTGAAATTTATTATAATATTTTAAAAACTAAATGTTAAACAAGAATAAAAAAGATAAATTAAGAATATTTGTTATCCGTTATATGGATAACTATCCTACTAAACAGGTAGGTATCTTAATATCCTGTTAATTTTTGTCCTTTTTTAATGTGTCCAGAGGCAAACGATGATATCAAACTTTTTTTTAAAGCTTTAGAATTAGCCTATATACCTACTCACTTAAATTTTCATATTTACTTGGTATGTTTTAAGACGAATATAACTATATTCATTTACAAATTTGAACTGACGATGTTAGAAAAGCCGCTATCACATATTCTGAAAAAGGTCCTATTCAATACAAATAGTGCATGTCTAAAACACTCACTAACAGTGCTTTATGATATCTATTAGGTATACCTAATATTATACCAGTAAATACTCGTGACGTAGTTCCATTAGGGATACCAATGTAAGGTACGAGTTATCACCGTATGTAAATCACAGTGATAGCCCTACGATAAGTATGTTCCAATTGAAATATTTCACTGTTATCGGCCCATGTCAAGTGTGTTTATGTGTGTTTGTTCCATTAACGTCGTATCGTAGAAAGGATGTTGAGATTTATTTTGAGTAAGACTATGTTCCTATGTCTTTTTATTGTCGTATTCTATTTTTAAAATAAATAAGTAGAGACGTTACATTATATTACTTTTGAATGTTTCTTAAATAATCTATACGGATATTCATCAAGCTTCCCCTTTATTAATTGTTTAATTTATTTTTTAAAAGGTCTAGATAAAGATTTAAATTTGGTTCACAATGATTGATAATTTTTCGCCCAGCCTAATAAGGTTCATCATGTATAGTTCGCTTTTCTCCAAGTATTATTTTAAGTTATAAAGTGGTACAATATCATTCATTATTATACCTAGCAATTTACATTTGTTTGATTATAAATCTCAGAAAAATCTACTAGCCTACAAAAATATTCCCAAAACTACACATAATTTTGTACCCTAGCCCACCATATAATCAGTGCAAATCCTTAGGAATAATCCATATTTTCCTGGAATCCTATCAAAGCGCCTCGATAGCCCGAGGGACTGCGCCGGACCACTTATTGGGATGAACTGAACATCCTCGCCTTAGGGGATCATGAAGCCTTCACCATTGTATGATCTATGAGGATTCTGTATTTTTTTTATACATACTTTTTCCACCTACTGGATAATTTATTTTCACGATACCTTAACGCATTTTCGATACCTATTTATCCGACAAAATGGAAAAAAACTTCATACGTACTTAATTTATATTGTATAAATCATTACCATTACATAGTAAGTATTAAACATAGTTGCTTCCCGCTGTCTATCCCTATGTATGCTTAGATCTTTGAAAGTACGCAACGGATTTCGATGCGGGTTTTTTTAATAGCCGAAGTGACTCAAGGGGAAGGTTTTTGTACCCGTGCGAAGCCAGGGCAGGTCGCTAGTTTTTAAAACATTAAAAAAGGTGATAACAATATAAGCGAAAAATTGTTGATTGTTATTAAGAATATAAATCATATATAACGTAATATAATTTAATGAATTAAGCTATATTGTTCGCCTTATAACTATCCCAATTAATATAATTATTGAAAGGTATAACTTAATTGATACAAGAAAAATATGTTTTTAGATAGATATGCATATATACAACTTATTTATAAAATAGGCACTTCATATGCAGTACCACTGCGTATAATGACAAAAAAATGTTGAGAAGGGTCTTAACCATTTTTAAAAAATATGCTACGTTGCTAAAATATCCTGTACATTAATCTATCTAAAGTAAAAATCTCTAAAAAAAATAAACACAGTAGGTATATCTGAAAGAGAAAAGCTTAGTATATTTTATAGTTTAATAAAAATTGAGTTTCATTCATTCAAAATCTTAGTTGAAGCGTTATGTAACACAACTTGCGTAGGAATCAACACTACATTTGTGACATGACTCTACTGATTGAAGATAACCTACGTACAACTCCAAGACCATTTTATTTATACATTCCAAACTAGGCGCCATACAATGATAGACTCTAAAATAGTACGCAAAAGGTTTTAGTTCTAAAACTTATTTAAAACTTGTGGTAATATTTTAGTTGTGGTAAATTGAACACTGACAGGTTCAATCAACGATTAGTTGGAAGTGTAGGCGAAAAGTAACATTTAAAATATCCAGTTAAATGATATACTGTTCATGTCTACGGATACTTTGTGAATGAGTTATATCAACAAATACATCTTTTTTCATTCATATTCATTTTCAGAATAAAATTAATGGCAGATGTTGTAAAATTTTAATATTCACCGTAACATCAATTTAATTCTGAAATGTATTAAAACATATTTTATATTCATAAAAAAAATGTATTTTTACAGTAGCTTTTAAGTAGGCATTGAGTTGTATTATGTATTTATTAACATAATAACTAAGTGTTTGAACTTTACCATCATTAATAATATTTTGCAAACATATTTATCAATCGTATTAGTTCAGATTATATAATACTATCTCGGCAGCCGCTGTAAATGTGTATCAAACACCTACTCATTGAACAATGTTATTTTTTTGATTGGCCTGGGTCTTGGATATATATCTATATATGTATTTGTTATAAAATATAGTATCGTTGAGTTAGTATCCCATTAAACAAGTCTCTTAACTTACTTTGGGGCTAACTCAATATGTGTGAATTTATTTATTTTATTTACTCTTACAGCTGATAAAATTTCAAAGTTTCCTTTCAAAAATGTTCAAAGAAAAATGCAAGGGAATCAATACCATGAAATAGGTGCACAAAATATCGATCCTAAACCATGTGTTTACCAACAAATAGCTGAAGTGTTTCTACGCATGCGCGCCTTTGTTTGTGTGTGTCACTATTTATATGGCGTCGAGACGCCCAGCCGCCCTAGGTTATGCAACACGGCTTGATCTAGAAGCATTGTCATAAATCTATGAAGAAAACTCTAATATGTATAATGTTCTAAAATAATATATTTTACAATATTTTTAAATTTCTTAAGTAAAAAGCTACAAAGCTCGTATTTACGCAGTTATTTTTATTTGTTTATTAAATGCCTAATATTAAATTAAAAATTATCGACTTCGTCTATTTATCACAGTTATCTTATTAGTTAAGTCTTATTAGTAAATCACGTTTTTAAAACAAATCTTATAAGAAATAAAATAAAAACTACATTTTCTAACAAAATAGGACAACTGCATTGTAGATATTTTAAAATGTAATAAGTTTATATTTGAGTATGGACCAAATGAATTCAGTTTATTTATAAATTATTCAAAATACACTTAGTATCAGACAAGATGGTAATTTCCGATATCTTCAGCCAAAATTGTATTCAAATTTATTCAAACCAAATTCTGGTCGACCACCTACATGCATTGCGGAAAAAAGTGTAATAACATAGAAATATACCTACGTACAAAATTATTGAAAAAGAAAACAAATCCTAGAAAAGAAGGAATTTCAGGGAATTGGTTGTGGTTATATGAAGGGATAGAAAGGGCGCCATTATGAGAAGCCTAACGCCATCTATCCGAAATCCTTAGAGGCTTTTCCGAACTGTACCGAATGCTGCGGGATGTTGCTGAATTTATTCAATTTTTTTTTTTTATTTGTTTTCTTTTTCCTTCTTCTATATAAATCTTCATAAATATTATTATGATTTAAAAAACCAAAAACTTTTATTACTTTTCAATTATAGTCATAAAGATTTAAATAGGTATATTAATGACTAAATTAATGCAAAATTATGAATGAGAGTTTGAAGTCAAGCAAAAAAGATACTTATTAAAAAAATGTGCTTATCTTATTTTAATTTTATTTAGTTATAATACTGGAAGTAAATAAAGTTTCAAATGTATTATGTCTGTATTGAACAATAATTTGAAACGAATAATTCACTAATTTACAAATTTTTTTATTTAACTTTACTACTTTTTTCTGTGATTATTAAAACAACCTGTCATTGTTAGAATAAATAAAAAATTAAAATTATTAGTTTAATTTCGTTATATCTTAACGCGATTATAACTAAGCTTGTATCTCTATATTTTTTTTGAAACTAATATGTTGAGATTTATAAACAAATAGCAAAATAACTCCATAAATAAGTATGAAAACTAACTTATATTTTTGTTTTGTTTTCTTTTTAATCATCTGTCACAATTAAAACTAAAAAAGAAAATAATGAAGAAATTGAAAATCGAACAGCGTCCCGCAGCATTCAACCGAAACCGGTTTCCCAAGCAAAGCCTTATTAGGAGGCACTGCCTACTTTCTATCTATCTCAGCTTATAGTATCATCTTGGTTTAAAGGAGAAAAGAGATGACAGTATTACTTAAATGAGCCCGAGCCTGTGCGGCCTATTATACATAAATTAATCCGCTGCTGCTGTACATTATATCGATACGATCAGATTTCTTAATGATTAAAATTCGAATGTTATCTACTGTTTCTAAATTATGGTTGAAAATGTAGCTGGTTATTCAAATAAATCTTTTATTTACTTTTTTAATTTTCAGCTCCATAGAGAAGCATAGATCTTATAATGTTGCGCGGTGCCATAGGTATGACTGTAAAGGGTATTGGATATATAGAATTTGAAATTATTACTCACTAACTTATTAATACCTTACTAAAATAAGTATTAGAGTTACATAGCCAATATTTATTTAAGGTACTGCTAATATATTTTGAAATGATTTATTTTTTGTTACAACAATCTAAATTAAATAAATAAAGATGGGTAAAGAGTACGGCTCTTTATTTTTAGTACCTACTAGAATTATATAACATTAATGAATCCAATAGGTTAAGTGACTCTTTCGTAATTCATAGATTAACAATTTGAGATATTTCGATTACCGCCTCGAATTTGTTTTATATCATAAAGTATTTATATATGTTACGGATAGAAGTAAGTATATCTAAGCTATCAACAAAGCTATAGGTAGAATGTCAACTTTCATTTACAGGAAACCAAGGGCAAAGGAATTACTTTCAGGCTTAAAGGAAACACGTGGCATGGAGACAATTGAGGGAGGTTAGGGGGTATTGTTTGTGGGGATACAACCCCCTCGCTTAGCCAGATTCCTGCATAATTTCCCTCAGGACTGCACGTCCCCGGCAAGTCTGTATCAGCAAATAGCAATCCACTCGTTTATAATTTTTGCTATTTTTCCAAAAAATCTAATTTTTATATGATTAGTTCAGCATTGTTGTTAGTAAAGGCATGTAGTCAAATATTTACATACAGTTAATAACTACTCTATTGAAAGGTACATTTTTGTGTTCAATAACTATAAAATATATAATAACATTACGGCAAAATTTTTAGAAATTTAAGCCTAACTACTTTTACACATCAATAATACTGCTGATACATAATTAGAGCGAAATTTCTCTAGCCATCTCTATACTTATCACAGCTGCTGAGATTATTTACAATTGTTCGGAAAATAACCCTTGCAAGGCGACCTTCGGCCAGCATGCAATGATAAGTCTGTCATAACTATGCACTACGCATGGCATGATTAAGCATGCAAATAAATTAGTCAGACAATATGCAAAACAGCAAATACGGGTTAACCCATGAATTTAAATTTTCTGCAAAATTTTTACATAAAAAAAAATGTGTTTATTTTTTGCCCTTCAAAAGTTCAAATAGCCGGCTGACTTACGCCAATAATTTCCACCTGCTACTAAGAGACGCGTGCGATAATTTGCTAGGCAGTGTTGCTGGCTCTCTCTTAGTCGAACAAACGATAAGGGCAGAGTACGGGGGTCGCGGTCCCCTCATATCGTCTACGCGAAACGTCAATGAACTTCAGTAATCTGGCTGCGATATAAATGTAGGTGGCCGCCATCGTGTCCTTGGGTACGAATGTTAATTTTGGATTCGTTACACGCAATATTTTGGTTGGTACGCGACGAAATAACTAATATTTATAGGATTTCATGTCTTCTGCGCTGTATTCGAATTGTGAAAATAAAGATTTATTACAATTATTGTTAAAGTTAAATTATTTTAAAATTATTTCGAGAATATTAATATTAAATGTTAATATTTAGTCTTTACCTACTCCAGTGGAAAAAAGACATGACACACATACATACATAGATATGTTATTTAAGAAAACTCTACATTGAAATTTGAGCCAACCCAATACTTTCTTTTAAAACCTATCCACTTTAAGATCAATCACTGCCTATAAGTACCAGTATGAATATATCCAAATTAATTACTCTTCATTAAAAAATTCACCATCTTATTATTAAAATAGCTATCCAAACACGTATCTGATCAGCCTGCGTTCCGTATAGCGCTGCTTTGATAAAGATGTCTATTTTAGTCTACGGTTATCATAGAAAGCGACGTAGCTGAAAATTGTAGAGTTAAATATGAATGCTATAAAAAAAAATATTTTGAACAAGTGCTTAAAATTTTATGTGGTGATATTTTATATACCTACCCAGAGAAAACCTTAATAGAATATATCAAGAGGAGACGAATTAAGGACAAGCAGAGGTCTGAATATCTTCTTACTTTTTTAACGGGTGACGAATTTCAGCATTTCATGAGGCTGACATTATAAATATCTTCATTTTAAAATTTAACAATCGAGCTAATACATTACGGAATAAAAATTAAAAGTATGACAACTAGATGAATAAAAATACTTAATACATCTTAAAAAAACATAATCAAGCTCATTGGAATATAAAGTAAATAGTTGTTGATAGTTTAATTTTCTTAAAATAAATTATTTCATTAGAATCTCATGATGGCATTTAATAAATGAAAGTCACCTGTAGAAAAAAAAATGTCTTAACTTTTTACTACTTTTTTATTTTTTAAATTTAAAGTTATTTATAGCTATTTGGCCAAATATTGGGCTGTCAATATAGCCATTGTGACTCGAAAAGAAAAAGAACTTAAAATTTGAGAACAAATGATAGCCTGAATCGATAAGAATTGTAACGTAAATCAATCAAAGCAGTTTTAAATAAAAAAATAATCTCAACTAGAGTTGTAAGTGTAACCGTGACAGGCTGTTTTTAGATCATTTAACAAAGAAAAATTTCATATAAATTTTATAATAAATTTATTTAGTGAAGAGGTAACAAACAAATATACAAACTCACTTTTTCATTTATAATACGAGTATAAGTAAGGATAAGGATACTTAAAAAATCTGGTTTTGCTGGAAGATATTAAGTACTAAATATCTTATTTTAAGTTTCCTATGTTTGTATTTGAGTGTACATGAATTTAATGAATAAATAAATAATTACAGTCAAAATAAACTAATAAAATAAAAGCCACATTTAACAAAAAAAAAAAAACAATAAAATATAAGATAACAAAATTTACTTGCGGCTTTTTCCTTATGCCCCGTCGTATATCTTTTGCCCGAAACGCACTAGATGTCGCTACGGAGAACTTTGTTCAAAGAAACTTTTTCAATGTGTGGGGCTTACGTTACAAGGCGTCACTCACACAGGAATAATCCTAACCGTATTCAGTGTAACAGTACGAGGTAGTACGCACACTCTCTCGAGTTGAGCGTGGGTATCGGCAGCGAACGTAGGATCGTGGCCGTAGTAAATAAATACGATACGTCTACAAACGATGCTTATGTGTGTGTTTAACTGAACGTATTCTTGAGATACACACATTTATGTTTATGTACTTTGATTGGCTTGTAATCCAAATCGATAGATGGCGGTAGCAGTTCACATTAAACTCGTATTAGATGTTCGTTTTGTATGACGTTTTAATTTGTTAATATTGTTTAATAATATTAAATAAAAATAGATATTATAAAATAAAAAGGAAAAATAAATATCTTACACACACTAATAATTTATTTGTATTAATTTATAATAACACTACATTTTTCAACATGGGTAAGTACTATATTTACCTACATTTTATCCTTTTTTGTATAGGCAGACAGAGTTGGGTTATTCAACTCTTATCTTTTGGACTAGCTTACTGAAAAATAGAAACCTTAAATACTTACAACTGTACAGATTGAGAGTATTGATTACCTAAGAAAAATAAATGAATGAACAGCCTCAGCCAGATAGCCTAAGCCATTCATAAAATGTCTTTCTATAAAAGTTGTTAATGTAAGTATCTATAATTCTAGGCTTACTTACAAAATAAAATGAAAAAACAAATATTACTTGTAATTGAAATTACAAAATATTTAACTCAATCAAGAAATTTAACTAATAAAGCAATTCCACAAAATAAACTGTTTCCATCTTTTATCCTAATGGTTGTTAGAGCGAGATAGAAAAAGACGAATACCAAGCTACTGTTGTTCGGTGACATTCCTGTTTTTTATACAACAGTCTTTCGAAATGTTGAGAGATCCTATTGCAATGAAAAAAATATACAAAAGCGGCCATTTTGTGGAATCTCATCGATTGGCGCGAAAAAATCTTTTGTCGAAGAATATCCATACCCCATTGGCCTAGTTTTTAGATGGGGCGACATGGGCCCGCTTTCCCCTTATTTTGGCGACCCTTTTGAATATAAATTCATTTTGCTGAGTCACATAGTCCCTGGTTCAGCTGGCAGAAATTTCGTGATTTTAAAAAATAATTTAGTTACTTAAGTATTTTTTTTTTTTTTATTATTAATATAATTTATCTACAATTAAAACAGTTTACATAAAAACCTAGTACAGAGTACAGTGTTGTCAAGTAAGTTTATTTGACTACCTTTTTTTCAGATCAAACGAAGACCTTACTTATAAATAAGGTAAGATTTTATTACTTTACGTTTTTGCAATTACTATGGTATTAAGGGTATTATTTTAGTTACATGAGAATACCAACAATATTTCCAACGTTCATAGTGCTTCTCTAGCTAGACAATTTTTTGATAGTTTTCAAGGCAGTGAAAGATATTTAGACAATAAAAAAAAACTATACGTTGAGATGCTTAACTTCTTTGCGCCGCACGCAGATTTTCTGTTTCTCCCAATAGTTTACTGGTAGAAACTTATGGAATAAGAAAGTATTGATAAAAAAAATACTCGTTTCCAAACTTTTCGTTTGCTAGATGTATGACATAAAAATAAAATTCTTATTTGTTTGTTTGTAATAACTTTATACTAAAACAAAAGTGAATACTTATACCAAAGCATAAAAAATCAATTCTTAATTTTTTTCATATATTTTTTTGAAAAATGACCAGACTAAGTTGTAGACATATATTTACAAATAAAGTTGTTACTTATTTATTAGTAACCCATATTTCATTTAGTATAAGAGCTAAGGACATTTAATTCTTAATTACGCATTCGCCGCCCGATGCAGTATGTCCAGACATAGCCATAAAGATATATATAGCTATATTTAGCACAAGAGATGCAAATTGATGCAATCGTCTAGCAAGTGTAAGCAATTACGTGACATGTGCAATGATGTGACTTCGCAGAATGATACGCTAAGTACAAACAATTTATATAAGCAATTTATATGGCCATTTGATGCAATAGTGATATAAATTATGTTATTTGTTTATTTATTGTTGCGTTATATTGATAGGCATTAACGTATATTAGACTTTTAGTTGTTTATTTGTTGTAGCGTAATATTGCTAGCAAAGAATTGATAGGGCAAATGATAAAGTAAAAATATTTTATTTAAGTATAAACACGGCAAGGTATCTTTCATATTTTTATAAGATAAACATCTATCAACCAGATTGGTGTAGCCATTATCAGTTGCTCTGTGTTAATTGACCTTTGTTCCGTGACTGGCCCCCGTTACTAAGAGCAGTGATGTAGGTAGCTCCCGGTAGTTACATCTACTCTACCTGTTAAAAGCCATGCACTTAGAGCAGGCAGTGTAGGCGCTATACTTTCCCGAAGTACTTTTGATAAATTTCCTTATCCGCGCGTGAAAGGAATGAATGTACGTATAAAAAAATTCCGTTTAGGTACCTATGTAAATAGAATTTATGTTTATTTTAGTAATAGAGAATCCCTCGCGCGTTTTTGGGATTCTATGTATTATTAAAACAGATGTCAATCCATTATGTTACGCAATCGTCGGTGATCACTTGGGAGCTGAGGATTTTATTTGTAGGATTACAAAGAACTCTATATGCAAAATAGAAAAGGTCTCAAAATCATTTTTATATGATTTTTTTAATTATTTCTCAAGTTTGTTTACATTGAAATTTAGACAATAAATAATAAAAAAAAAATACAATCTTATAATTGACGTAAATATCTTTTTTCGTAAAGAGAACCAGAACCAAATTATACTAAGTGAATTCCACCACATGTTACATGTCTGTATCAAAAATTTGTCAGATATTATCTACTCTTATATAGTATCAGTGATCTACTATTAGCTATATAATTGTACACACCTACACTATGTCTTCGTCATTTATGGAATGCATTACCGTTCGATGCGGTGGCATGACGACCAAGTGCACTTACCGAACAATATCTAAGTGTATGTGACTCTGCCGGTGATTTATTTTGATGCACATGTCTATATTAGTATAAAAGTGTAGCATACCTTGTAACTATACCTAAAGGAATTTAATTTCTTTTAGAAATTAAATTTAAACTGAAGAAAATACCTGTCCATCAAATTCCTACAATGTAGTCACACACTCAAAGCTTAGATAAAAAAATAATATTAATAAATTGCCTTGTACCAAAAATAGTTTTTGGTGATGAATACCTTATATTTTGATAATACGGAATATTTTAATAAGATGACGTCACAGATCTAATGAAGTGTAAAGTGGGGCGCGGTAATCGAGTGGCAAGTGGCACAGTTGTGGTAATAAAACAACGCTGTTGGTTTTAGGCGAGTTTTAAATGCACTAAGTAGGTATATTATATTTAGCTGAAAATTTATAGGAAGCCTAGAACCAGAAGAAGGACATAGAGTACCTTTTATCCAGGGAAAAAAGCACTATTCCCGATGTAATTTCACCGGGGCGAAGCCGCGGGCATAAGCTAGTTGGTATATTAACTTCATTTGTAACTAAGATAACATAATTGTATTAAAATTAAACCACAATTTAATAAAATCTCAATCTCAAATCTTGGGTAGGGGAAGTATATCCGAGCAAATATATCAGTCAGTATATTAAAAGGGTCGGCACACACTGATGTTACTCGACAAATATTAAGCGTAATATACACGTTTTAATCCGCGTGGTTTAGCTGCCTTATTACACCATGGAGAAGAGAATACTTGTTTACTGAATTTACGTTTACTTTTATAATAAAACTTAAGACATACATTGGTGTGTTAGTAGCTTGACATGAGCTGTGATCAGCTTTTGATAACCATTTACTAATAATATTAAATATTATATAAAAGTAGCTGAATATAACGTCACTACATTTTAATATTCCATTATTGTTTAAGGACAGTTATAAAGCTATAGTAGTACCAAGTCTTACAAAAAACGGTAAGTTACGTTGAGAACAAGTGTCTCCAATGAAAAAAAAGAAGAGAAACCAACTGAAGTCGCAATCGGAAAAACTTAGTTGGAAGAGAGATAAGAAGTAAAAATAAATACCATAGAGAACATAAATCAATGTCACCTCTACATTTTTTTACCTCTATGTCTAAAACGCTGGCTTTTAAAGGGGTGAGCGGTAATCTAACAGGAAGCCCGCCGCAATCCCGGCCCGCCTTAAGGTAAAAAGCCTTTAGGCTGTTTTGGTGCCACCCATTGATCATAGAGATATATAGAAGTATAACTATTACAGCTAGGTACCATATTAGACAAATAGAAAAAGGGGAAAATACGAACATAACGTCAACTTATACTTCGTATTGTATTTCTTTCTGTAATTTTGCAATGCATATGGGTATATTCAGTATGAAATAAAGATGTAAATCGGAATACTTATTTTTTCCAATTTCAAATAAGCGTGCTTAGCTAATTACTTCATTAAAATACTAATTATAATTGCATTATTTACCTAATTTATAATTTATTAAAATTACTTAATTAATTTCAAAATATATTTTTATTAACGTTTTATTTTTTTAGGAAGAATAGCAGCTGTATAATCAAATTACCACCTGCTATAACAATTAAATTACTTAATGTGATTTTTATAAGTCAAATAAACATCAAAACGATTACCTTTTATAAGTCAACAAGATTTGGGATTTTACTAAATTATTTATGCTAATAAATATTCTTATTATCTACTTAAATTAACGTTTTAAGATTAGGGTATTTTCGTGTTCTATATTAGCTTTTGTTTCTACCGGTTTAACTAGTAACTTACATTTTTGGAGATATTAATTGATATTTAATAATGTTTTATTTAGATTATAGATGGTTATGGAAAAATAACCTAGCATTTAATAAATACTTTTTTGCATTTTATTTTGACAAAAAAAGCGATGTGACTCGATGTGCTTGTTCAAACTTCAAGTGGACATAAATAAGGGCCGCAATATTTGGCGGTCTCGTCTCAACGGGAGGTAGGATAACATGTTCTCAATTTGAGTAAACTTTTGCCACGCATCTTACAGCCCAATTCCTTTAAGTAACAGTCGATTTTTCTTTGTATATATCAAGAGACTTGCTTTCATGCGAGTATGCGACTAAAGACCCAAACCGTCTTAAAATAGAACTCAATTTAGATGAATAAAGTGTTTTTGAAACAATTTCTTCGCAAAACTGTACAGTGACAGCATCAGTTTTCGGAACAAGTTGGATTAAATATTCACTCGCGTGCAATTTGTTGGTAAATTTGAAAATAAATCTGTTTTTGATGATTATTATTTCCAATAATTTAGTATTTACTGTTGCCAAGTAAGAATTTATAATCATTAAAGAAAAAAACTTATCGATTACAATAAAAACAATTAAATTAAAAAATCGTTTGTTAAAGATTTGTGTAAGAAAAAGCTTTTACTTAGTTGCAGCTTAATTATTTAACCAGCGCTTTTTAACATTTTTATTAAATTTAATTTTATATAGTTGCAATATTAATTTGTCTAAGTGTATAAAAATAATGTTTAGATGCATAGATTAAAAAAGAAAATTTTTACGTAGACTGAGCGCGATTCGAATTTATTTGTTTAGATGTTAGAAAAAATATATATCTAGCAAAATTATTATATTTAAAACAAAAACAAATCATAAAATTTTCACAGCGAAAATTCATTCGACGTAAATTATGTAGACGTCTCACAAGAAAACATTTCTGCAAACACTCTACCTAGGCGCGACACCTAGGGGCTCTTTTCTTTTATGTGTCTATCCGTCCATTGAGTTTCAATTTCCGAGTCGCATGCAATGTTACCCGCGCAATAGGACAAAATGTAACCATTTGGGAATCGGTACCTTAGCCTTAATACTGCTCAAGAGATTTCGCCCTAGTCCGCGCTCCTTCATATACCCGGATCACGTAGAAAAGTGTAAGTACATCCTAGAAACGCGATGGTTTTCCTTTCGGCTCGGTTTGTCGGCCCAAGAGACTTATTATACTGTGTACACGAGATATTTTGTTCAAATATAATCAGGGATGCGAGTTTTGTCCAAACAATGCTTTTGGTTTTATTCAAGGATATTTGGGACGATATGGCGGACGCTACGCCGAGATGCAAATGTTTAACATCATATTGGATCGAAAGGGTCTCTGGAGAAAGGCTTTTTTTCATATATTGAAGATATCAGTCCGAAACCCTAAAATAAAAAATTGTGTTTCTAAATGACATTCATGAAATGCTCCATAAAATTGTCAACAAAATAAGACCATGTCTTGGCTTAATTTATCTATTATATTCATAAAATTTTATATACTATTTTTTTATAATTATCAAGCTTAATAACGAATCTTTCCTCGGCAGTGTCTGCCATGTGACAGAGACATCATAAAGTTGCAAATATGCTAATTCAGAAATGAAAATTAAGAGCAAAGCGCCACCCTTTTGACGGAATGTTCATGAATTTGAAATTAATTAAGTGAGAAGAGGTATATTTTATATAATATCTACCCAAAATTATCTTTGTCACAAGAATCATAAATTTGAAGACAATTAAAAAGCAAGCTTGAATAATACTTTTTTTAATTATTCAATTTAAAACACGTAATGTGATTTTTATTTTATGGTATAAAACACTGTTATGTAAGAAGGTGGAGTTAGATCTTTTATTTTTAAAAATAAATTACAAATTTCTAAAAAAGGAACATGACAAATAACAATTTCCTTGGCTTATGTTTGTAAACAAGTTCGTGTAACTGAGCTCTCGCGACCGCTGTTTGGGGCCTCAATAATATAAAACATGCGCTCATATCCCCCTATACCTATCTGATCCACCCCTTTGCCCACCTGCCTACGTGTTCCTGACTATTCTACTGGTAAAAATATTTTTGCGACGTCACATCGCCTTATTAAATTAGGTAGAGCGATGTTAGTGATTATTTATATATAATTAGATCATGATTTAAAAGTATATATATACGTAAATGGTAAAGTACTTAATGCATGCTATTATATTGAAAAACACTTTCTTCAGTCCTTTCTAGGGATAACTACGCATATTATAAATATAAAACTCTATAGTGCCAGTAGGCCACAGCTACATCCATCTACATCCATCAGCTGGTATAATAATAATCCCAATCGTCTGTCGACCTCTGAACGTGCTGGGCCGCCGTCACAGATAATGTAAGCACAGAGTAGTTAAAATCTGCGCGATATATGCTTAATTCTTTAACTTTAATTTATTACAAAATAAAATCAATTTTACTATCGACGAAAACCAAATATAGAATAGTAGGTATTTATGTTTGTGCGATACTTATTTATTTATTGAATAAAGACACTGAAAGCCTATTAGCACTTTAAGTGTCCCAATGCCTAAAAGTAAGTAAGACTTCTCATATGGTTGAGTAAATGTGAAAGTGAAAATTCTTACATTCCTACATTGAAAAAATAAGTTGAATTAGCATATTTTAATATTTATCCACTCAATCAATAAAAAAATTTTGAATTATAATATCACACGTATTTATTTTAAGTATATTTTTAATATTATCTAGTTTTTTTTATCTGTTGTTACTCTAGTAACGAGCTTGTTAGTTTTATTTCCAGTAACAAGGACAATTGGCCTTCTTGTATTAGAGGAAATATCGAAGATTTTTCCTTGCTGTCCAATAAATTTATCAAAGGACTTTTCGTTATATATTTATAAAATATATATTAAAAAAAATTACATTACACTGTAAAACTACTTACTTACACACAATCAAATTTTCGTCTCTATGCAGTATGTAACCAAACCTTTTTTCTTTTTTTTTGTAAATCACTTTTGTTCAATCAAATTGACTTCATTATCTTGTCTAACTTCGGTTATTTTTCAAATAGCCGAAGTAGTTAGGTAAAACATTTTTTTCAATGTACAAGATAACATTGTCTTGCTTTTAAGACATATTAAAAACCTAGAAAATACTTTTAAAACTGAAAAACCTAGATTTTAAATGAAAAAATTAAACAAATACAAATTGTATGACTAAAAAAAACAGATGGTACAATTTAAAAGATATATTCTTTTAAATTGTACCATCTGTTTTTTTTAGTTAATGTTACACAAACTGATTCATTTTTATGACAGGTTCCAAAGTTGTTTCCAAAGTTGTACAATCATAGCAGAGCGGAAGAGATAAAAAAGGGGTAGTAAATCGTCCGATTTTTTTTAAAAGTAAAAAACCGCCTCTTTACGCTGCTTTCATCGACTCATGAGTAGAACATCTTGATCTGGATAAGAAGCAGAATTTCGTTTTCCACCAAAAAAATAATTTTAGAGTGGCTTTACCTCATGGTTTCACACGTCTTGTGATTGTATGTGACCTTTCTGAAGAATCAGGCATCATTATGCAAAAAAAATTTAGGTTGTGGTTCCAAAATTAAGGTGCAAACAAGCAAACAGTCTTTAACGTAATTTAATTAATATAGATTCTATTTTAATCTTTATATTATAGAGATTATTTAAAATATATAAAGTAGAGGTACTTTGTGAAAAGATATTTTTTTCTCACCAATGTTTTTAACTATTTTAAATCCAGAGATTACCAGTTTATTTTTTTTAGCTATTATCATTATATTGCTTAGCTTATTAACACGTTAGCGGACGGTTTTGAAAACACAATAGAAGTTTAATTGTTATAACGTATAGGTATAGACGTCGTGCGTCCGCTAACGTGATAAAACCTTTCGGCCGTCAAGAAAACTGGGATTTTGCAACTGGTTTTAATAAAGATTTTTTTTTATATCTTAAAAAAACTTAAATTATTGTTTTATTGTATATATGTATTGATTGCAATTTTGTAACAGTTCTCTTATATTTTCAGCAAGAATACATCTACACTCGCCTTGCATATTCTATGGCCCAAAGGCAGTTATTCAAGTTAACTCAGACGACGTCACTTTAAGTTTGACCGAACCAATCGGTCGGGTACGTGACCTTCGTCGGCACTGCCTTTATATCGCTCCTTATAAATGGTGAGTTTTTTTTTTTATATACTTAAGTATTCTTTAATTTTTTTTACACACAATAAATAGTAATGCATTAGGTATTTCGTCTTTGGAATCATCAGTAACTTAAGAATAGTCTTAATTTCCCAGTGGCTGTTCGACTGGTGATGCCAATAAAAGAAGAGAGAATATAATTATTTCACGAGAAGAGTTGACGTCAGGTAGAAGGCGGCCGGCCATATAACTATAATAGTTTATGATACGATGACAAAATACAATAACTGTATTTTATCGCCATTAATTTATGGACGTGTATGCTCAAACTGCATAAAGCTTACTTTCCGAAGCTTGGAATACAACTGGAAAAACGATGAGATGATGAATTTTTTGATGTAGGTATCAGTTAGATTTCACTTATTAAAATTAGTTTGGAACTACATTTGGATAGTTGAATTGGAATACTTGGACCTAAAATCCTCAAGTAATGAGTACAATATACTGCAAGGCAAGATCCAAGGCAGAAGAAGTCCTTGACAAAGAAGAATTTCTTGGTTAAATACCTGAGTATATAGTACAACAGAAGTACGCAATCGCTATTCCAAATGGCTGTCTCAAAAGTGCAGGCCACAATGATTGCTACCGACTTTTGATGAAGATAGCACCGAAAGAAGGTGGTATTAGTTTAGAACAAGCCCAAAAATGTATTTGTCATCGTTCCAAAAATTATCGATCGAAATATTTGAATGCTCGTCACGTCGACAGATAAAACATTTTGATCAGATGCAAACGGCAGCGACGACTGAGCAATATAGAGACTAGCTATTTTAGACAATATGCATGCATTTTTGAAAATGTAAACTTATTTTTAATTTTTTTAAAAAGAAGTTTTACATATATGACTAACTGTGTTTCTGCTCGTGGTGTATATAGTATATATGCGTATTTTTCCGTAAAAATTGGGCTATCAATAGCATTATTTTTAAATCTTATCTTGTAGTTCCGGAGGTATCTAAAGGACATCAATTAAAACTCTTTTTGCTCAATTAATTACTAATTAAGGATTTGTCTCAAAATAGTGCGGATTAAATATTGCATAAGTATTTACTCGTATTTTAACTTCACTTTTGCTCGCGGATTTATTTATCGTAGGTACAGTAAGTATATTTCAATGTAAGACACATTAATAATATCGAAATAATTATTCAAGTCTAATATGCAGTAGTATTTGCATGATGAAACAGACACATACTTAAAAGTTATACTTTTGACTTGATTGCTCTAATAAGGACCCCATAAGTTATAATCTCTAGTCTCTGCCTACCCCTACGGGAGACAGGCGCTAGGCGTGATGATATGTATGTATGTAAGTTATCTTCAAAATTTAAATTGATCAGACATTGACAGGTTATAATTTTTCAACCGATTTTTGTTACAAAAGATCACATAGTATGTGCGGGTCCTTAGATTTCGTCTCCTTTTTTTTTCTTTTTAGGAATGATCAAGTATTCAATCCCTAACTAAAACTTTTCTTAAAAATGCAAGTCTCGCATGCCAGGATTGAATGGAGACAGTTTCTCCTCTAAATTAAAGCGAGGTCCAAGGTAAGGACAGTTTTATCGTATGTATGCACGAGTGGGTACATTTAAGGTTTTATTTGAGAACTCTCCGAATACAGGAATACCGGCGGTGAAAGACGAAAACTATTTCCATGTTAAATAGAGCTTTTCTTGAAATGTTTTCTTTTATATGTACCTAGTAGTTGTTGGAAATAAGTTTCTTTTTATGTAACAAAAACAAATATTATGTATTTTTACTTTGTTTGTATAAAGTAATATAAAGATTTTTTTAGTTAATATATATCGGCATAAGTTTACCTAAGATATATTTTCATTGTGTATAAAAAAGGTATAAGATGAAATGCAAAAAAATATCCCACTCTTTGAAAAAAAAAAAAAAAACAAAATGTTTTGCTGAAGGTCATAAAAATAAAAAATATATAACTCTTCAATTTAATATAACTTTTCCTGAATACAGATTCAAATTTGAACTAAAAACTTTAACATTTTCTTTTCAGACTAGAGTTTTTGCAGAGGTGCTGAAGACTTGGTACTTCAACTAAGAAAACCTCGCTTGACGAGCGTAAAGTGAAGAAATATACAGAAAAGTATTTCTTTACAAAATAAAAAATGAAACAAGAAAACATCGTAGCTTGCTGAAAAAAATTACACGAGATGACACTTTCTATAATAAACAGAGAACATTGAAAATATTAGATACATATATTTTTCTTGTATCTATTAAGTATAGCTTCAGATAAATAATAATCAATTCTCTACAAGCCAGGAAACAAAAGACTATCAAGTGACGTGACATCGGTGTATGACTTACAGTTGTCAGGTGAGCCGCCATTGTGCCTTTCCCCTGTCCCCACCACACCCCGCATTACTCATTGACATGCAAATGAAATGAGCCACGCTCGCGGACGCCGCCGGTTATTTATCTCTGATTGGCTTCGTTTATTCCGCTTTGACAGACAGGTTCGAAATTCGATTATTGAACGCACTTGGCCTGGATTTACGTAATTAGGTAGTATGCGAAAGAAGATAACGATTTGAGATATTCGATTTTTAAAATGATCATGAAAATGAGATTGTCAGTTATGATATTATTTTTTATCCAGGATTTGTTTGAAGACAAACTGATAAAACAAAACTGATTTTTAGAGAGCCGCTAATATTTGGTTATGTACCTACTTTTATCTTCCTCGCTTGTTTTCATCTTTGTTTTTCTTATAAAATGTAGCTCATTTCTAAGACTGAGAAATTTTGTTTGTCTTCACTGGAGCACCCCTATTAACGAATAATCTGCATTTTTCCTCCTGAAACATAAGTATACTTTCTCTCGTTACATTTTTCCTCCTAAAATTACGATGCTTACTCATATGTGATATTTCATAACTCCAGCTTTACCAACAGAAAATAGGTCAAAAGGTAAAATTTTGTAAGCATAGGTCATTATTTTTTGTGATATAGGTATATATATCGAAACAATATATAGGTACATATATATTATAAGAATTAGCTTATCTGAGTATGACCATGTCGTGGTCCTGGTATTGCACAATATTTCATAAACGCGTATTACTTTTAATTAAAATTGTAATTTTAAAGAGTTAGCGACAACAGACACGTCCGTCTTCATTAAGTATCCAAGGATGAAGGAATAAATATATTTATCCAAGGATGAAGGAATAAATAATAAATAAATATTTTGATAAATTTATTTTTTAAAGATATAATTTGTTTGAAATAAAGAACGTTGGAAATTTTATTCAATAATTTAAATAAGTATAAAATAAATTTACCTACATTAAAAATAAAGAAAAAATATATAAACAATAAAAAAGTCTACTATGTATGCCTTGAATAAAATTTACTTAATTAATGTGGAATAGATTAATAAGTAAGTATTTATATATAACGAAGGATATGAGAACTTTCAATTTTAGATAGATTTAAATGAAAAGTATGTATACAAAAGCAAGAAATTCACGTACAGATTGCTTAACGATCCAATCCAAAACTTCGTCTATCTCAAAAGATCTGACCCAAGCGAAAGTTGTTCAAAGTTACGTAGTTTGCTAAGTTATAGGTAATTCTGCAAATCGATAGACTTTGGTAGAGCCTTCCATTCGCACGCAGCACAAAAGGTTATATATGTATATATCTTCTTGTACAATTTTCTCTCTGTCATCTTAGAGTTTTCCCGGTTGGAGTCCAAGTTAATTGTTTTGGAGAGTATACTTATTAGTACTTTTGAGGAAAGACTAAAAAATATATAGATAAGGATGCGGTAAACGTATGAAGTGAGAATAACTAAGTAAGAAAACTGTACTTTTAACTGTATACCATTTAGTTCATTAAATTAATTACATTACGTATATGTAAGTATATGTTAATAATATACGTAATGCAGTTACACGTATTATTTTCAACATAGGTATACATCACGCAAACTATTTACAGCTCCCATTTGCTTGAGAGCACACATATAGATCTATTTATGTCTATACTTCCAGATAATCATCGGGTCCCTTCGACATAATGATTCCCGACATATTCTGATTGCTACACCTCCCAATACTTTACAACCTTAGGTAAGGGATCACATAGGAATGATATGAATGTAGTACCATTATTTTTACGCGTGTTGAATGTACGAATCTTAGGGTGAAAGACGACTATTTTCCGTCAGGTCACGTCGGTTGAGGCTTATCTGGCGTTTCTTTGATGATAATAAGTGGTACTGCAATATATCGGACCAGTAGATGTAAAAGAATGGATGTGACAATATGTTTTTAAAGAAAATAAAATATCTTCAAGAAATCGGTAGATTAGACACCTACACAAAGTACCTAGTTGAATTATATAAAAAAGTGGCAAAAAATAGCGTCTTAATTTTTATGTAACACACATCTTTTGCGCCAAAGAGTAGCCTATGTCTGACGTCCTTTTTTAACGATAGTCATACCAAATTTTAACAAAACTGTATAAAAGTATTTAATTATTATTATAAATTTGAGTTTTCAATATCTAATTGCAACAAAGATATGTTCTGGAAAGACATGATATTTTTATTTATATCCCTATTAACCCGACAAAGTGTTATTTATTACGAGTGTTAACCTGACAATTACAGAAATCATCATAAACGAAAAGGATGTGGAGGATACGAGGCGTGAAACAGCTTGGGTGGTATTTTTAATTTTAAACTGTTAGAGTCAATTAAACCTTATATTTGGTTTGGTTTGAACCGATTTATTTTTATGTTAAGATATTTATTTGATAAAAATATATTCTTCTTTACTTTTAATAAATATTTTTTAATAGCAGTACACAACACCTTATTAAGTGTATATAATACCTTCCTTGTGTCATTGTGTAATACGAAAATAAACAATTAACTTTAAAAAATAAAACAAATACCAACCTATATTTTAAAATTGGAATTCATCTGTATCACAGACTGCAATAAATTCAAAAAAGGAATGCAAGTCACGGAGATATTGGCTTGGCACATCCAGCAAAGCACATAACCTAAACAGAAGCATACAGGCGTCCTCAGTCAATATCAATATATGGGAGTTGGAAAATTGGATGTGTTGCGGCTCGTCGGTCCAACACCGAACGTAATAAGATAGTAATGAAGATCTTGCTACTCGTAAAAATATGGCTCCCGATCTATGACTAAATATTTAACTAACCACCTCTGGGTGGGATCATTATGGATAAAAATATTTGTATTGGATAAAGATTTTCTTGAGGTTTCGTAAGTAACATTACTTATATAATTAAGGAGTTATGAATACCTAAGTAAGGATATTTTTATAAAATTTAAGCTTTATGTACCCAACTTCAACTAAGCTAAGCATGCATCTTCGATTGTCAGACCATTCAAACTAAATGTTATGCAACCTACTCGTACTACAGAAACGGAAAAGTCAATTAAGTCGGAATAACATTTTTAGACTGTTTCAGACTTGGCTATTTGCTTTAATATATTAGTAATGGAAAACATGAAAGGAGACGGGATTTATCGTGGATAAAAGAGTAGTATCTAGGTAGTTTAATCAAATTCGAAGCCATATCTAATAATCAGTGTCCTGCGTCTAAAAAGTAGATTCTACAACTTCACTTTTTAGAAATAAGATCTCAAAACAACCTACCATCGCATCCAAAGCCGCCATCATCTGAAACAATAGACAATAGAACATTAATTTTATCCAGCCATTTCTATTTCTCCAACTCTACGTTGCATCAGCCTACAAAGATTGATTTGACATTGACAACATACGCATGCGTATTGCCCCAATTTTGTACGGGACTCGAGTGAGACAGTGAAATATAATTCTTGTAAGAAGAAAAGGGACAAGTAGAGTGCACACGGCCGGCGTAGGACAGGTCGCTAACATGGCCGACGGGCTTGCAACTGCATTTTGAAATCCGAATGCGGAATTTGGTATGGTCAAAGAAAATATGTATGGACGATACATATTTTCTTTGACCATACCAAATTCCGCAAATCTTGCTTTATATTGACGACTTTTGCATAAATCAATCTTTTTCTTTAATACAATCTTACACACAAAAATATAGGATACAAATAGTATAATTTTTGAACGTTATAATATTTAAACAATGTAACCGCATCTGGTCATGGGTGTACATTCGCACAATAAATAAGACAATAGCGGGCTAAATTTTAATTTTTTAGGTAAGTATTTCTTTTATTATTAATCACCACTTATTTCAATCAGCTCAAAGGCTAGTTTATGCCTTACATTCTATCTCATCTGTGATTATATTACCATAAAGAATTCAGACCACAAAGAACACGTGGTCTTCTATGGGACAATCGAAGTACGCATTCCATATTTTGTTTCAGTCTCAAAAATCCGCTGCTCATGACATCACGATTTTTTATTTACATTTAAGGTACTCGTAACTCTACTTCAATAAGCGTGTTTAATTTCAAACAACGTTAAACAAAACAGTTTCCATGAAGGCCGGGCTACTAATCGCTTCAATTTGCGAAGTAAAGTAAATAAAAGTTTAAACAGATTAAAGTCGGTAACGAGGGGTGCAGGGGGAGGAAGGGTACAATTATCTCGTCCTATTTTCCCTTCTAATTTCATGTTAGGTCCGCCCTTTCTGCTCAGACGGGCAGATGGCATTCTCTTGGATTGCGAAATTGTGACAACAACACAATAGGTAGGTACGACGAGTACCTATATTGTTACGTATTTAGATCTTTACAAACTCGGCAGTTGATTATCATTTTTGTTATTATTTTTTTATTATGTAACTAGCTGACCCGGCGAATTTCGTACCGCCTTAGCGTAAATTAAATTTAAATTAAATTAAAAATAAAAATTTAATTAAAAGTAAATTAAAGTAAATTTGATTTTCTTAATATTTTTTTCCGTAAAAATCTTATACAGACTATTAGAAAACTACAAAAAAAAATCTGCCAAATCGGTCAAGCCGTTTTCATGCTATGTCGTGACAACGGAAAACGGGTTTCATTTTTATATATATAGATAAACGAGAAAGCCTATAATCATATATAACCTAATCATATTAGTAGGTATTTTTTTTTTGCATATGCTGGTAAAATTGTTTTTTTTTTTAAGTTTTGTTATTCTATACAGTTCATATGTACAGTTGTGACTCAAAATTATCTTCACAATTTTTTTTTGTTAAGCACATGATTATTAATCACTAGTCTCATAAACATGTTTTGCAGAACTGTTCTCTAACTGAGACGCCCGTTTGCAACCATCGGAATGGATCGCTCAAGTGACTGCACCTTTAAAATTCGCTGAGCTGAATTGGCTTAGATAAGTACTTAGTTTTACTTTTTACTTCAGTGATAATGTAGCGCTTAGACGATTTTTTACACAAATAATTAATATTTTTAAATTTGTTATTTTATTATACAGTGCAAGTAAGTTCCTAGTGCAGTTTAAGTTAAACAAGTAGCAAGTTAGTTTTCTATATTAGTTTTTGTCTAGGCCTTCTCATTCGTGAAATTATTTAAGAAACATTTTGGAAATAAAAAGTAATTTATGTGTCAAGACCATTTTTTATACTTTACCCTCCATTACACCTCTCGATAGTAGGTAGTCATATATGTATACGAACTTTATAATTAAATAGGATACCTATCAAATGAGGATAAGATCGACATTGAACAAGAATGTATGACATATGAAATAGAGCCCGTAAAATACAACAGCGAAAGCGAAAATCAAAAGATTAAATTAAGTTAATTAGTAGCAATAAAACATCTGACGTTTTGTAATTTTACAGATAAGGAGAAAAACTAATTACTCTTTATTTACAGAATTTATCTCCTCACAATTCAACAGAACAAAACACATTATTAGCTTCATTTGTAAGCAAAGAGGGGTGAAAAGTCTCCTGATTACTCCTTCTTTCGGCATAACTGGAAATATTGTAATTTACACGAGCAAGAGTTGTCGAATTAGCATACAAATGTACTAAGTTGACATCACTGTTCTTTATTATAAGGCGGTAAACACCTCATGTTGTTGCTTTAGGCTTCGAAGATTATGGATGTACGAGTATTTAAACTTGATTTGATGAGAGCATCAGTGTAACAGTTTATGTATTTTCGAATTAAGAAAACGTTGAGAAAGCAATATTTATAATTAAAATTACATGGCTTGAGTTCGGAGAAATATTTTTCATTAAAAATGCGCTTTAAATTAATAATTCAATAACATAAATTGGTTTCTTGAAAGGCTTTGAGATTATAATGGCACATCTGGTGGATAATGATTTCTGTATACCTTCATGCATGAATACAATAAATTGTATGTATATTAAATAATAAGATCTTAATTACTTGGTAACTACTACTACTAAAATATCAACTTTCAGTACAGATATCAAAATGCTTTGTTATTGTACAAAATGACAGAACTAACCTTAACATCACTTAAAGAAATTATGAAAAAAAAAATTGTCTAGTGCGCGATTTCGTCGTTTAGAAGCATGTAAAATTATATAATAAAACAAATACCAACAATAAACAAGAACCAAACAAAGAAGCCACTTTGAAATACCAAATAGCATGAGAAAGGAACAAACCGACATAGATATAGAGACAACAAATTGAAATATAAACAATAAGTATGTTAATGAAATCAATCTCTTAGTTCCAGAGATGTGTCGGCCATACGAAGGATTTGTCGAATACTCTCCCACTATATTTACATGTTTGGGTAATCTACATACCGATATTAGATTCATCCGTGACTTGCATTAAGTTCTTGGGCCTATTAGTTTATCCACCGTCTTCTTGGAGATTAAAAGAAACATTTACATAATGTGACAGACATCGGGACGCCTTGTCTGACTTTCTTTGAACTAAAATTGGATAAATTTTCGGACAGAAAATTTTGTTTCGGCTTGTGATTTATAAGTTTAAAGATTAGGAGTACAATGAGGATTTTTAACATGCAAGTTTGTTCCTTATCTTTTACTATTATATAGCTGAAAAGTTATAAATACTTTTTCCATCTGTCGTGTCTATCTATAAAAAATCTTCACAACTTTTGAGCAGATTTAATCGGTCTTTTGCTAAGGTAGTTTTATAAAGTTTTACTATTTTCATACAAGCAAAGTCTTATCTGTATGAAAATAGCAAATAATAAAATGTAACCTTTAAAACCATTGAGAAACCAATATTAAGAAACTGATGTACATACTAATTGTAAGAATCTAGTACATTTTTAGTTATCCTCTACTACAATTAATCGATTAGAATTTTTATTTAATTTAACCGGGCTCTCTTAGCTATGTAATATGCAACACAATACGTATTCTGTTAGCTATTGAACCCACGTTGGGAATGCAGATACACGACAACCGGTCTCATTCAAAAATATGACTATGGCGGGGTTTCGCTTTATCTACAGATAAACCTTTAAAACACCGTTAATTATTAAAAGCGATGACCGTTGAGCAATTTAAGCATACAATGTAAGATTCAGGGCGTGGTGCGAGTGTCTTATCAATACCATTTTTGCAACCCATCCTTGCTTTACTTTGGTTACTTATTTATGTGCTTGTTGAAGGCTATAAAGCCATAGTTTTTATAATATAAAACGATGTGCTTTAAAAAAAAACTAGTAAAAATCCCACTAAGCGGAATTTACAAAATTGAAAGATGACATCAAAACAATAACAAGTTTTAGTAAACCAAACAATAAAAATCAATCAATTATTTCATCAAGTTTGAGCAATCGTGCCTTTTTCTAAGATTAAAATAAATTTAAATGCCTGTCTCTATGAGTTTTTACCTTTATATTAAGTAAAACTTAAAAAAACAACATAACTATGGTATTGGTACAGACGGTGCTGCATACCAATTAAGCCATGGATCTTTCTATTATATGTCTATCTATTCATCAAAGACTGTTTATCCATTAAGTATTTTGTATGATGGAATTACGATTACCTCTATTAAAACAAATTTTAAAATGTTTGTGTTTATCCAACTATCGCATATTGGAGAGAGTACTAGTGGTTCAACTCAAATCGACGAAAAAACGGTAGGTATAGGTGTATAAACATGATGTGATAACGTACTATGGTAATCATAAAAATGCTTATTATTTACCGCTTTTACTTAAACAAAACGTAAACTTGTAGTAACTACTAACTCATCGCAATAAGGTGTGGTGCGAGCGCAGGCGTTGTAGACACATATTCATAATTATCATTATGTCCGCCTCTTTTTAGTACATAGGTATACCTATAACTAGTACTAACTTCATTCTAATGTATTTCTTGTAAAACAGAATTATGTAGATAATTTATTTGTTATATAACATTTAGCTGGCAAACAAGCTTGCAGCCCAATTATTTGTTTATTCATTAGTTGGCATACATCAAAACAAAATGATTTCTTAAAAAATAAATGCTTATTCACGATAAATAACTTGATTTTTGTCGTCGGTTTTTTCAAGTGTCATAACACACCTTTAGCGCTACCGTTTTTTAAGAGCAATTTAAAACGCTTTCACTGTTCTCGAAAGAATAGAATACCTTTATTTGCAGATTTCACTTTCCATAGTTTAAAAAACAATTGTTTGTTACCTGTTTGGAGTCCAGTTCAAAAACATTAAAAAAATAGTATAACAAAATGTCAGTCCTTACAGTAGCACGGTGCCCTTTTTGTCATGGAATGCCGCCAAACGCGTAAGTTGTACAATTTCTTTTTGTATAGTGTTTGTTTAATATTTTATTGATATTGTTGCTTTGAAAATTAACTATATATTTCTTTGGTACCATTTAAACTTAATTAATTTCTATTTCATGAATGACGAAAATATATACGTTCAACACAAAACACAGATTATGCATTTGTTTTTTTTTTTTTATGTGTATTTACGTAAGTAAAGTACAAACCTACAACAGAATATGCCTTTCCTGTTTATAGATACCAAAAGCAAACTACCTTAAAAATGTATGTGGGAAGGTAAACATGAAGGGCGCGTCTTTACAAAAATAAACCTGCCGAATAGCGTGTCTTACTCCCATGAACTTGAGATGAAATATTGTTTTAGTCAAAAAACACGACACAAGGCCTTTTTGCTGGTACCATGTAAACTCGAACAAGATTCATTATGTATAGCGAGCCACATAGAAGAGTTCCACCTTAGGTATAAGTGTGGGGTCAATGTGGTATACTTTTCTCTGTGGCCCACTGTACCTTTTGTTTGTGGTTAAGAATAGTCGTCCGGTATATAATATCTTAAGTATAACATTAAGATATTATATACCAATGCGGTATATAATATCTTAATGATATACCTACTTAGGTACATATATTTGGCTTTGAATAACGTCTGCTAAATAGTGGATGCAAATTTGACCACCGGCTTTGCACGCCAACAAAATTCCGAAGCATTCGTGATTCGTGATATATAGTTAAGTACTTTGATACTTAAGTATAGTTGGTATTATATTTTCCATTGAATTATTAGTTATTAATTTCTTTGCAATATAGTATCTGAATTTTTGAAATCTTTAAAAAAAAGCTATAACATATCATTATAATTCACAAATCAAAAATATAGAGATATATTTTTATAAAAAAAAAATTTGGAAGAACGACCGATATAATATTTTATCTAAGACATTTGGCTTCGATACCTAAAAGAAAATCTCAACTTCAGTGCCAAGTAAACTCATCCCAGACCAACGAACATTGTTTTTTAATAATGACATTACTATATTAGCTAAAAGTTAATATTTTCTACTGGTGAGTTTGACAATAATGTGTTTATTTATTTAACTATTGTAAATTCCGGGATTTAAATACTTTTGAAGGGAAAGGGAAAGTGGGAATCTCGTAAAAACCATTTAAAACCAAAATCTCTTTTAAGGATTCTTTATCATAATCTCAATTATAATTATTAACATAGACGCATAACACTTCACTTAAAATGACCTAATCTGTAACAATATCTTCATAAAACCTTTAAATTTAAAAATGTATCTTTTTACCCCACACCACACACGAGTCCCTTACCTGGAGGTAGGGTTGTTTATCTCGAAATATAGAAAAATATCTAACTCACCCTGCGCGGGTCTCACAAACACAAACTATCCCCCTTGATACAATTTGCACGAAACGGGGCATGCGATATATTTTGCATGGACCCGAGGAGATGAGAAATATATTTTGTTTACTGATAAGATAAATAATTTTTAGATCCTTTTTCATAAGGATTTTTCAGAAGGCCATTGTAGAAATTTTAACTATGTAAATCATTATTTGGAATGCTTTTTGGTGATTTTTTTTTCTATATTTTTTATACTTAAATGATAAACTTGTTACATATTATCTTCATTAAACAATAACCATGCGTATTTCTTGCACCTTTTTCAGAGCCCAAAATACTCGTTAGTTTTTGCAAAATACCTACCAAAATCTGGGACCTACCTTAATCTGTTTAGGATTTGGCAGTAACTCCTTGTTACTATACATACATTCATACATACATATAATCACTCTTTATCCCATGCGGGGTAGACAGAGCCTAGGGCCATAAAACCTTAAACCACGTTTAGCATAATGGTAGTTGAAACAGGAAATCAATAGTGATGGGTTGCTAGCCGCATCGCCTATGTAATGATTTCCCATTCGGCGATTCCCTCAGACGACTTTTACGGCTTGCGCGGGAAGAGAAGCAGCTGGTACATTCTATGTTTTTCTTTTTCTCCCAGACCAGCATGGAAGATACATAACTTTTAGTTAAATGTATAAACATGTATGTACATATTTATAAGTAGGTACAAAGTTTAATCTAAAGTTGTGATGTTTTAAAGAACTTAACACCTGCCTAGGTAATTTCCAATTAGAGGCTACCAGGTGATAGCCATTTTATTGCATACTTAGGTCATGTGAACTATGATCGTTAATTACATATGCAAATCTGACAGCTGGTGTAAAAATTTTATAGATGTGATATGGCATACCTTATGATGATCTCCGTAGAGTAATGGTTAACATGCCTGTCCGCTATTCAGTAGGTCCCAGATTCGAATTATCTTTTTCTGATTGATCTAAGTCTTAGATGTATGTATGTACAATAAAATATATGTAGTATCCTTGAATTAGTAACTATAAACAAAATTTTGAACTTACCAAATTACTTTGAGGCTAAACGATCTGCGTGATTTGTCCGTGTTATTTATTTATTTACATTGCTTATTCATTAAATTTTTACAAAAGTGTAAGTGCAAGCTTTACCAAAGTACTATCTACAACTTACTTAATTTAAAAATGATATTGAATCCCATTATACGAAAAACTAGAATCAGTTCATAAAAAATATCTCAGTATGTATGTATACGAAAATAGATAAGTTTTCACAATGAATGTAATAAACTCAAAGGTCCTAAAATATAAGTAAGAAAACTACCTAATTCACAAGTCTTATGATTCAAGTATCTACATTAGAGATATAAAATTATTGCCGTTTCAAAATTGAACTTTATTTTTAAGAGCGAAACGCACATAACAATTTGAAGATCGCAATCGACATTGTTGCAAGACACGACTAAATTTTATTTATTATTATGCGTTCCATTTCACTTGTTTCGTGGATTGATTTAATTAAATTAAGAAATTTATTGATGCGTTCTCTACAAGATGATGTCGTTCACAAGACGTCATGTTCGCCAGTACTTAGCGATGCTCCGTTTAACGCAAGCTCGGTCGAAATAAAAGTCAAGAGTTTCAGATTGAAATGTTTTACCATGTGTGAAATGAGATAACCTTAGTTCTTCAAAATACATAATTGTTAGAGGGTTATGTGTCTAGAGTAAAGATTTTTTTTCTAAAGGCATATTTATTTCGTAGACTTTTTAATCAAAATATTGAATTAATTAAGTAAGTACTATTAAATTACAAGTATCTGTCAATACTTTATTCATCTACCCCTACCATTATCTCAATACTCTATATAAAAATAATATTGTACTTATATTTGGCTGAGTAACATTTTACTAACATGCATCTCCCAAAAAACCTAGATCAACCACGAACGGAATCAGTTTTTCCTTAGAAAAAGAAGGGTTTAAACACCGTTAAGTGTCGTAGAGAACCTTAAAGGATATGAAGACTTTTCCCTTGCAGTGAGGAGAGTAAGTAAATTAAAAAAGGGAGGGTGTTTCTAAAGAAAATAGTAAAATAGAACAAAATCTTAAGCAATCTCCTTTTTAGCAAAGTTAACATGTGCTCAAAAAAATGGAATGGTTTCGTCTGCTAAGAAAATTAATCAATATCCTGTCTTCACTAACTTGAACCTTGGTTAAGATAATACATATGGAGTGTCTTAAGTAAGTATAGATTAGCTATGGAATTAAGTAAAAGTACCTAACTACTAAACTACCTATTGTCTGTAAAGGTAAGGAGGTTAGTAGCTGAAATGATAATAACTGCTGCATGGCTAATGAGTAGGTACCATCGGATAAATCCTAAAATGAGGGAAAGCAAAAAAACAAATAAAAAATATCATCTCAATGATTATTCCAAGAGGCTAAATTCTTCTTATTTATTCTAGATCATAATATCGGCTTTGTAAATAAATTCGTTTTGTTAGTTCTTCAAGAGCATAGTAGTATGTAAGTATGAAGTAAAAGTTGAGTCTAAAAAGAATAAATAAAATAACTTTAATGATAATGGAGTAGGTATCTTGTCAATCATCAATCTAGCTTATGCCTGGGTACATTGATAATCTCTCTACATAATAATTTGGTGACACACACGGTTCTAAAATGCGACAAATCTCTACAAACAAGTCACAACTAATCTCAATCGTCTAAAAATGTAGATACTCTAATCCTTCCATCAAAACTCAACGAGTCTACAAGTGAATATGTATGTATAGGTATAACAAACAAAACAAACACAAGTGATCCCGAATGTAGACGTGTTCTCTACCAAATTGGGCGCCTGTCTTCTATTCCCATATTGCTGATATTGCGCTCAATACAAACATAGAACTTTGTCGCAAACACGTGTCGCCGGCTTATGAGTAACTTGGATGTGGACGAGTTATTATTATTAAATGAACATGAGGATTCGGGTTTTGGGATATGAATGTTAGGTAGATTTATTGTTTTAAGGTATAAAATAGCCTTTTTAAGTATGATTATAGAACACTCTCGTTTAGTACGTATTATGTCTTCAAAAGCGACTAGATTGGGTAAGTGTAGGAGACATTTTTTTTGTAATGAGCGTATTTTATGCAAATAGACTACCTAGTATTTCTCCATACAAATAAGTATATTACCCTGTTTTCCAAAACCCATCAAGTGCTACCTTGTCTTCGTAGCGCATGGTGCAAAATCCCAAAGATCCATCGCAAAAAACAACACCAAATCATGGCTAAATATCTGCTATAAACTTAATTAGGTAGATCATTATGAATGGGTATTTAAACATCAATAAAATGACAATATTTATTTAATTTGTTAATGTTATTCATAATAAGCTAATTAAGCACCTGCGAGCTGCGACTCTTATTTTTAATCGATCTTTTTAAACAAATTATGTATCACAATCTATTTATAAACCGACTTCCAAAAAAGAGAAAGAGGTTATCAGGTGGTAGCAATCGGCAAGTAACTAGTGATTTGGTGTCAGATTTTTAGGCCCTAGATATCCTGTCTCCTGCACAATTAGGGTCTTTCGCGAGGCAAACGAGCGGGTGAAGCAGTGGCCAAATACCTACTGGGCTAAGTGAATACGAGTATAGAGACTCGAAACGAAGAATAACCAGGTCCATAGTATCAAAATAAGAATAAATAACTTCCATCCTTGTCTTGGATAGATGTCATTAAAGTCAACTAAAGGATAAATAAAGCTTTTGACCTTTCTATTGTTCTGAACAATCCTGGCTGATTTCACCAAATTTCTAAGGCGGCCCCAGTCGTAAAGAGATGCCACCATATCTTCTTATGAAAAGGGGTAAAAATAAGGCAGCAGCGTAAGCGGATCTCGAAGTCATATTGACATCATCATCATATCAAGTAGGCATCACGGCCATTCGACCATGCACACCCTGGTGTCAGAGTTCCTCAGAACCGCCTCTCGGCCTCTGACGCGGGCTCCTTTAACGACTACCAGATGGCAGCCGGGACCAACGGCTTTACGTGCCTACCGAATAACGGAATCATCTTTATTATCAGACAATCAGGTGATTCAAGCCTGTAATGTTTGAACCAAACTGGAAACAACTATACAAAGTATGCTTCCGGTGGGAATCGAACCAACGACCCCCTTGTCTACAGGCAAACGCCTTAACCACTGGACCACGGAGGCATATTGGCGAAGACTGGGATGCAACCGGAAAATAGCTGGACCATTACAACTCAGTTCAATCAAATTCAGTTGAAAAATACGACCAGGGCGTCGATTCTGCTAACGTTAAGACAAAATCGTATCAAAATAGTGTTTCAATAGTAGTACTTTTTACACACTATTTACAAGAGTTATGACAGTATGATGTGATGTGAATTTAGTGTGTGGTGTGATCATCAGAAGTGATATAAAAAAAATATACATTTCTTGTAACTAGTGTGTAAAAAAGCACTACCATTGAAACACTATTTTGACACGATTGTGATTTAACGTTAGCAGAATCGACACCCTGGGCGTCGATTCTGCTAACTTTAAGTCAAAATCGTATCAAAATAGTGTTTCAATAGTAGTGCTTTTTACACACTATTTACAAAAGTTATGACAGTATGATGTGATATGAATGTAGTGTGTGGTGTGATCATCAGAAGTGATATAAAAAAAATATAAATTTCTTGTATCTAGTGTGTAAAAAAGCACTACCATTGAAACACTATTTTGACACGATTGTGACTTAACGTTAGCAGAATCGACGCCCTGATACGAATCAACCAATATCCATATAGATTAAATATTTGCAGAATGAAACAAATGGGTACTTTATTAACTATTGATTCCTCGATTAATAAATAATTGTCAAAAGAAAACATTGATATACAAAACTTATACCAAGATCAGTAAAGACAGTCGGAATCGATACAAATATATCTACTTTATATTTCCTTGCTCAGTCGCAATGATCCCGGTTTGAACCAGGGATTGGCCGACCAAAATAACGGCGGGACGTGCCTTGAAGCTAAAGGAATTATTTTTAAATTCGCCCACGAAGTTCTTGCAACTTGGTCGTAGGTATGATACTATATCTGTAAATACATTTTTCTGTCTGATCAGGTAGATTGTATTTCATACAATGTACCTGTGTAGGTATATTGTATATTTGGGAGTTAACTCGCAAGCTATTTTGTTGTGAAGGTCGTCAATAAGGCATTTTGCTTCCAGACAGATGTTATATTAATTAGAGCATTAACAATTTTTGTACTATAACCTTTTTTTTAAATATATAGGGACAAATGACACTAACACTTATAGTAACACTAAACTAGTAACAAAAAACAGTAATACTAATAACAAGCATACGGGCCACCTAATTTGTATTCTATTTAATAGCAAGTAATAAAAAAAGATTTATGGAACTAAAATGTAACTGATGCGTAAGAAAAGACTTGTCAATTATACTTTAGGCTCGTGATATCTTGAAAATTACTAGTGCGCTGCCAACTCTTAGGATCTTTCAGCACTTTCAATAAATAAACGCCTACACATTATAAAAAACAACTACCTGCAAGTCATCATTTATCATCATTTCGGCCGCAGGTTGTCCACTGCTGGACATACCTTCTCTAAGGATTTCCATAATGACCGGTTGGAAGTGGCCTGAATCCAGCGTTTGCCTGCGACCTTCTTCAGGTTTTCCAACCATACTTACGATTAAATAATCAAAATCGAATAAAAAGAAAAATTTACACGAGTGTCATATGATTATAAAAATGTTAAACGAGAAGAACCGCTGTACAGAAAAATGCTAGCAATAAAACTGTTTGTTTATTGACCCTTGAGATGAAGACGTAAAAGGCAATAAAAGTTAATATACTTCAGTGTTATAGACTTCTAATAGAGTTAAATGTGATAGGTGGTAAAAAGTAAACGATTTGTTGATAGCTGTATGTTATTTTACTGATTTATGACAATGTCGTACTGCAAGTTTAATGCTCATATAATCAGTTTGTTACCTACTTTATTTATTACCTACTGAATTGCCAAATAGCTTTTCTGGCAGATCATACTGATGGTATGTGCTAAAAAAACATACAAAGGACTTTTAAAAAATCAAGCAAATATTGGCCGAAAATTTAACTGGGAATTTTTTTAAGTATAAATAATGTTTTTTAAACATTATTTATATTTAAAAAAAAAATCCCAGTAAAGAATCCACTTTTCTATAAGCTTAAACCTTACTAACCTAACCTAAGGATCAATTTCAATTTTTTAAAGAATTGTTGAAATTGAACACAAATGAACTCACAAACACTCGCTCTATGTATATAAGCATAGATTAGTATAGAAATATAGATAAAGGCGTATGTCATCCTTCCATTGCCTTTTATTGTCTAAAGGCGTTCAATCTAAGGCTGCTCGCTCAGTGGAGTTGCGGTACCGAGGATGTGTCGACAGTTTCAAATTTGAAATTGGAACGAATGGAAGAGCCCCGTAATGGAGCAAGTTAGATGAGAGGGGGCGCAGGGGGGCACCGCTCTATCGGTACTTTGCTCTGGGTTCGTCGCAAAACTTCAACTCACTAAATTTCCGTCTAGGGTTACTTTAAAATGGGATGTAAAAAAGATGGGTTTTGTTAATCTGAAGCCATGAGGATAACAAAAAATGGCCGGCCGAAGTTTTGGGATTCTAAAGAATGTTCAAAGTAAGGAGTAGGTTATTTAGTTACTTGCGTGATTTATACTTTGTACTCAATTTGTTATATTTCGTAGAAAATAATTTGAAAAAAAAAATGTTGTTAAAAAAATTATGTTCAAAATAGTATATATATTTCAAAATAGATAATGAGAAGACTAAAGGTATTATCAAAGGCATGTTTATTGCTGACAGCAGTTGGTACAGTAATGAGCAAATTTCAAATAAACTGAATTGTTAATTTGACAAGAGTTCTACTGTATTAGCGATTGGCCACCTTCCAGTTCCAGTATTTCAATTAGGTTAGCATGTGTTTTTAGGGCTTGAAGGATAGGGTTTTTATATAAGTACGTTGAAAAGGAAAATATTATAAATATTTATACGATTTTAAAGGTATATTAAATTACAAGTTATTTATAATAATTATAATCTTTAGAATTCCCTTCAATATTAATAATAACACAAGAATCCAAATGTTTCTTTGAATAAAATATTTCTATATTAATTAAATAATATTATTATATTAGAATGTACGAACTTAATGCTAAAAAGTTATTTTCTAGACTATTTTAAGTATTTATATTATCGTTTGTACATATTGTACCAATTATTTCATTTAAATTAGAATAACCATTCCATCTTAATGTAATTTAAGTGGTGCAAACTATAAAATAGCCGATTTAGATATAAAAAATTCAATATTTTTACATTAGTTTTATTAATAGCTTGCATAATACATTTTTTTTACATTGTAATGAAATGACACTAAGTTCAAACAAAAACATTGTAATTTAAAATTACAAAATATATTACTTGGAGACCAAACAGTTAACGTTACCTTAAAGTTATTTTAGCTAAAGTATGCCTTTTTGAAGTAGTACAGCCATTAGTTATAAGTTAAAATAATAAACAAATGATTCATATATTAGAGACCCCGACTGACTTAAATGATAGGTATTATGGCACATATCTACTTCAAAACCCATAACTTTTTATCACAGCCATATAGATTTATGATGATGGTAATTAGATCTGTACTTAAAATTCTTAACATTGAGCATACGCACAAAAAAGACAATAAAAATGCCGCGCTAATGACTGCTATAAACACATTTGACCGATGATTTATATACTTTTGAGATAACAAACGTAATCTCTAAATACCTGATCACTGACATGAGAATAAACCAAAAGAATATAACAATTTTTACTGTCCAATAGTTCAGATTTCATACTTTCTTTGTTGAATTAATCAAAGACAATATCCAACTGAAACTTTCCAATCAGAATGAAAGTTCACTCAACCGAAAACCTTATAAGAAAGCTCCAAACTTTTCAAAGCACAAAAGCGCCAACTTCCCATTGCTCTACAAGACTCTACTCAGATATGAACCTCGATACAGCGCCACCAGGCGGCGAACGGCTGAAGCTTTTCAATTGCTGTTTTTACGAGCGGAATGGGCTATTTGTGTGCGTGAACCCTTACGCACACTGCTGAGAGATGAATCGTTGTGCGTGTGCCTCTTTTATGTGTTTGTTCACGTTCATGTACAAAAAGGTTGTACGATTGTCAAACCTGTCCTACAGTTGTCTATGGGGTAGATAGATGGCATTGTGTGTATCGCGAGGAGCCATTGAATGCAGTATTAAGGCTAAGTATACACTTACCGGAATGTATCTGAGCCGAGTTTCGCCCACATGTTTCCAAACATGTCTGGTTTTAGGCACGCGTATGTCGGCACGGGAACAAAATTAGGCACGAGATTCACATATTTAATTAAATCGCTGAAGACGTGTTGGCCAGAGCGTGGTTTCTACATAACTGTGATAAATAACGTAAATTTTGTTTCACTCGGAAAAACTTTCCGCGTACGAATGTGAAGCGAAACTGCAGTGGCCATTGTTTAGTTTGCCAATTTATACGGGTCGGTTACACTTGTGCCTTTTATTGATGCATTACCGATAAAAACAGTCATAATAGTACGGTTTATAGGCAGATTAATGGCGAAATGTTGGTTAGCGGAGATTTTCACTCCGCACAGTAGGTTACGAGTGCGATATGTGAGCACAAAATTAAGTTGATGGTAATATAGCCTTTGCAACTATATGCAAAATTTCACACCTTATTAAAATGTAATTATGCACCAATGTGCCACCACATAAAATTAAAATGTTACCTCATATACAAATAAAAACGTTTATTTAAACGAAAACATATTATTAAAATGAAAATAATTATTCATATACGAGTACTGAAATACCCACTATTTATTGCTATTTCATAAAAATTAAATGTCATGTAGTCCCACCCGTTTTACCTCTATTTTAAATTATAGTAAGTATAGATATGACTGATGATCAAATACCTTTACTTACACTTATATACTTACTTTTTACATACTCTTCTATTTTTCCTGTACTTGTATTTAAAACTTTTAGTAGGTACGATAAAAACCGTAAATAATTTTAGCATAAGTAAAAGTTAAGTATAGTCTTGAAATTTATTGCTTTAAGATTTTTTCAAAAAATATGGACCTACCTAAATAATGGTATTCTAATAATGCTCTGCTACTAACATATTTGCCTAATTGAGTTTTTGTATACTACATAAGTATATAATATTAAAAGCAATACAAATCAGAATGAAACCTACAAAAGAAAAAGATAATTTCTTCTTATTTTATACCATTTTGATATCAGTTGATATCTTACCCTTTTCTTAAAAAGGTTAAGTATTTATAAAGTACATTTATGTATAGGCTCTATCAGTATAATCAACAGAGGTAAATCCATAAGACATTGCTAGTATACAAGAATTTAAATATATACAAGTGATTTATAGATGATGGCAATTCATAAAACCAGGGTTACTTACAAAATCAGTAAGTAAATAATAGCCTTACGAGCCAAGACTTCTATAGTAAAACGAGATACCTGTCTCTTAATCAAAACATAATTATGTAGCATACATTTGTTCGTCAAATGATCGAGTCACAAGTCAATCTGATCTCCAAATCGATTGAATCGAGATCTCGATTAGCGAGCGCGCAACAAAGGCGTCTTATCGATACTGTTTATCGGATTTAATATCCGTGGAAAGTCGCATTTCTTATCAGGTGTTCCATTTCGTTATCGGCCTTAGCTGGATTGTTATTGTACTCGGTATATGGCCTGTGGAGGCTATTAGAGCATTTTAATTTTTGTTTCTTTTCTTCAAGACTTATTATGGAAAATGGAACAAGAAAGGAAGATATTCACATTGAGTACAATCCAGAAACATTACCTCTCGGCACCGATGGTCTTATTACCAGAATGTCCAGTAATTAGGTACGTGGAGGTTATGAAGTACAGCGTTGGTCATTCGAAAGCAAGATGCGACAATATATAAAATCGCGGGCGACAATGGATTCGTATGACACAGGACTAAAGTGCTGGCATAATTTGAGAGATTTAAATAGTTATCAGTAATGATGATGATGAGTAATACAATTCATTGAAATACATTGCCAATACGTATCGCACAAAATTTCTGACCTTTAAAAAGGGGTAAAAATCTTAACACAGGTGTTCGTAAACAGCAAATCGTTCTTTTAGGGTGTGCTACTACTAGTCACTATACTAGCACTGATCTTCAGGCAGTATTTAGCATTCTTACAAAAATAAGTATAATTTGCACTCGATAGGTACTATTATTTCTAAAGAAGATATAAATAAAAATCTTATGTAAAATGAAAATAATTTGGGTATCATTTTTTTTTTACTTATCTTTGCTTTTTACTTATTGTTACCTAGCAATATCAGTCAAGTTAAATATCTCTATAGAACCTCTATATAGCAAAGATATAATTATGGACACGTTTATTAGCTATTTATATAGAATGCAGCCGGGGTTCTTGGCACCATGCCGCAAGACCACCAGTTTTTAGATTTTTAAGTTTTATTTATAAATTTTGTAATATAAGTTTTAATTTTATAAATAAGTTAATACTAGTATTTTTTATCTACTATAAATAAGATTTTTTTTTATATATAGTACGTTTTACAACGTAGTAGGTATATATATAAATGCGGTAATATGAATACTACATATAAATAAATGCGGTAATATGAATACTACATAGTAAAAGACAGAAAATAACTTAATCCTGTTGATGTATACTTATGCACATTTGCATATAACTTGCGTTCAGCAATTATAGAAGTTAACTTATGATCATGCATAATCATTTCAAGATCAGCTTAAAGATAGTGACTTAATTCTATCCATAAGTTTAGTCAGTCATATCACTTAAGTATATTACAAGATCAATTGACCTACCAACCAGTGTAAAAAAATTTCAAGGCCTCGTCAGGCTTTTGACCTTCCGTAGTACAAAATCATATTTTTTTATCCACAAATCAAGTAATTCAAGCCTGCAATGAGCTAATGCAGACTATAAATAGCTACTATAAAGTGTGCTTTCCTTAAAATTGGAACCGCCAACTCTGTATCATTAGACAAATACTTAATTAAGCAGACCACGGAATGTAGTAAATTAAAAGTGATGTCAGAAAGAAAGTCTATAGATTATCGAACTAGCGTTTTGCGGTCACCCAAGCCCAGGGTCACCAAAGTCAGCGACCCACCTCAGCTGATCGGTCGTTAAACCTTTACGGCCTGTGACGTCAGCCATCTTTTTTTCTCCAAATGATTTACAGCGTAACATAAACCCTTACAATAACTGTACCGATTGTTAAACAGTTAACCGCAATGTTTAAACCCTTCTAGGTAATGTCCGTTATAGTTTTTTGCCGTTCTTTTTGCTCCAGTTTACTTTGTCATTAAAAATTTTTGGAAGATGTCTCTAGGAAGTCGTTAAAATGCGCAATATGCAAAAAAGGGTTAACAATAACCTATTGTATTTAATTTTGAGCTATTTCTGTTGTGTATTGTTCATTTTGTACAACGTGGGTTCGCTCGCTTTTCAAAAATTGGAACCATAAAATTCAAAACATGGCTAAAATTAGTTTGGGCAAAGTCGTACTTATCATGAAAAGTTTTTTTAGTCCGTGGCAGATGTGCTTTACAAGATAAGTTCTGTACAAAAAGTGGAAGATACGAACTTAGATTGTAGAGTTAAAAAGTTATAATCTAACAATCTGTTATAATGACACTTTTTGTTCATTGTGAGTAGATTCAAGCAAATTATATTTGTGAGGGCCATAACTCCATTACCAACAAATGCTTTGGCTTCGTACAGATCCCCGAGTATGAGATATACTCTAATCAGTGATTTGTCCCTATATATTAATTTATTATTATTATTTATACTCCCTTACTCATCGATTTTAAAAGATGATCGTAGAACTATTTGTTTGTATTTTCGACCTTGCTAATATAGTGTTATTTTAATTTATTATTTATTGCACACAAAGTATTATACAAAGGGTATTACTTAATGCTAAGCCTTGCCCGTCAGGTTACCTTGACTGGGTGAAATAAAGAGATTTATACTTGTATTTCTATTCAAATAAGTTTATTATTTACAATGTGAATTAAAGAGAAAACATGGTTTTACTTAAATAGGCTTTTATTTTTGTATTTTGATCAAACCACCTAAATGTAGTTTGTGAATAGTCTATTTTTGGAATAATACTTAGATAACTAATTAACTCTTACTAACCATATTAAATTTATTGATAAACATAAAATTTGTAATAACTATAAAAAGAAAAGCAGGAAGAACGAAATAAATAACGACCAAGCCAAAAATAAAAGGCAATCATTTTCAACCAAAACACAAGGGATACAATTAGGAGAAAATAATATTATAGGAAAGAAGCGAAGCGAGGGTACTATTTTCAAATAATTGGCCATAAACTCGGTAAACAAGGTGCTGTAAAACAATGACAGTGATTCTGTAAATGATTTCAGTAAGGACAAAATGGCCGCCGCCTTCCAGGAACTCACTGCGCGCTCGGCCAAGATGAATGTTTCCAAAAGTATTGTACGTAGGTAAGTACCTATACTTATTTGTAAATTTAATTATATGAATATTTACACTTACACAGACTATTTAATTTCTACTTTATGTTCGTTAAACATAAATTTGGGTTAAAAAGTATTTAACCTGCATTATTGCGCTTTCTTTTTTTCACTAAGGTAGCTAGGGTAGGTATGTTATTTTTTTTCTCTAAATATCTTTTTTTTAATATTCCTTTTTATATTTAAAGAAAAACAACGCACTTTTAATATTAAATAAATTTCATACTAGAACTCCACCAAAGCACACAACTGATATAGTTTAGAAGAGTGTTTCGTTCTAAGTATATGCAGTATTGTGTAGTCAGTGAGCATAAATCATGGACTCGTTACGATTTACGATCTCGGTCGGGCGTAGTACCGATCAGAGATTTAATTTTAAACCTCTGTTTTTGTATAAAAGAGGTAGCGGATAATTGTTATTAAGCCGTTCGGGTGTGGAAGGCGATGACTCACAATATAAGTTGGCTTTTTTACCACGTACGTACGAAGAACGAGTAGATATATTTGTTAGAATCAAAATTCCTGCTATGACAAGGCGTCTACAAACCTTCTCATCATATTATACTTACTGGAAATATTTGCTTTTGTAACTCTTACAGACATAAGTTATTATTAAAATTAGATTAGGTAATAATTAAGTAGTAGAGTTTTAAATAACAAATAAAGGAAAAGTGGGAGTCGTGTCGTGACAACTGGAAGTGTCTCCATCGACAAGAGCACAGCTTTTAAATTTTAGATAGATAGAATTGCAATCATTTTCTTTTGCAAGGACGACGTGCATCATCATAAAAATAATCATATTCAGTTTGATAGGTAATTAGTGCTAGAAGTTATCTGCCAGCTGCAGCAAAAATCATAATTATAGAAATGGGTTACGCATTGTTTTCTAGATGATAAGCAATCTTACTATACCAACATTTCTATTTTCATCACTAGGCCACCTAAAACGTCCGAAAACGAAATATTATAAAACTCATTAATTTCAATCAATCAATCCTTTACACACTCATGTGCAAATAGTTTAGGATGTAGAGTCATGTGACATAAATCGCTTTGTCTGACCAATAAAAACGCAGCCTTTTCGCTTTCAAGGGCTTTAAGCGGCCATGACCCGGCATGTAGGGGATACACCATCGAGATGCATAAGCATATAGTGGATAATGAGCGTTTGTTCAACTTTCTGTACCATCGGATTATTGAACAAACTCATCACTCAGGGTCAACGCTCTTGGAAAATGAAGATTACTCTGCGACGAGTTAAAAGTTTTATTAGTAAATTGATAGCTGTCTTTGAATACTTAGTTAAATCTTCTTTGTGCAAATGACACTTCTTATCTTATTGCTCTTTGGAACTGTATATTTCTATCAAAGTATGTTTTTTTTTATTTAATTAATTTTCAGCTCTTTATCATGATCCCATCTGATGATAAGTGGAGACGTGGTCTAATACAATGTTTTACTCTTATTGTAACCTGTATTGTTGTGGAGAAAAATAAAGTTTTTATTATTTATTATTAATAAAAGATAAGAACATTTTTTTTTTCTTATGTATTATTTGTAAATTGCAATCAAACTATAATCCACATTTCTATTATAATGGTAAAAATAAATTATCACATAATATAAAATATACTTAGATACATTTGTTAAGTGACACATTTATTGCCAATAAAATCGCTATGGATCCATCCGTACACATTTCATAACGAATATATTATTTTACGAGTTTCTACATAATTATCTTATAATTAAATATATGCAATGTAATTATTGCAGGTTAAAATTTTGAACTGTATTATAAATATATATAAAAGTCAAATTTTATTCATTGAATTGCATCGAAACTTGATAATCTATACAATTTGCTCGAACCGAGCTCCGTATCCATACATAAGTTATTATCTGATTTTCGAGGAAAGTCGCTTGCGTCTGTACGTCCCGATTTCTCATTATAAATAAGACTGTAGGATTTGGAGCTACGGATGATTTTCGTCTGAGATGGACGTTTAAGGGGCAGACTAATGGGTCATTGGGCCGCATGAGGTGTAACGCGTAGAAGCGTGTAGCCAAAGTGACAGAATATTGGCATTGGGTACCTTATCACTAAGGCGTACACAGCCACAGAATGAAAGAAATACTTACACAGTACCTATTTCATATAAATATTTGACTGTTACAAATTGGCATTAAATCCACCTTATATTTGTATTTTGTGCAAAAAAGTTAAACCAATAAAACATAAAATCTATACGCTTGAATTAAAAAAAAAATGTGATTTTAAAAACAAAGTATTTAAAAGATAATTTGTTTGTTATCAGCGATGTGTGTTATATTTTTAAAGTAAATACTACAAATAAAAAGTAAAAGTAAGTCAAGACCTATTTATGGATATATTATCTATTGATATAACGAAGAACGGAACAACACAGAACCTCAACTCTAAAAAAGATACTCTAATTAATATTATTCTTTTCCATATTTCTCGTATTTGTTCATCCAAATAGTAAGGTGCTACCTAGTAGGTAATTTAGCACTATTTTCTAACGATTTTTTAATTTAGTTATAATAAATAAGAGAAAAAATATAGACTTTTAATAAGTAAAATAAATAAACATAATTAAGATAAACAAAAACAAAACAACACATTTATAAAACAAAATCATCAAGACAACATAAAACAAAAAGGGCTCACCGCAGTAACCAGTGTACGCTGACAAGACATTTTCCCATATTGGCCGGGCCACCATTACGTCGGATCGGCCATCGCTGAAGCGTCCATCCGCATACCTATTACCAAACCAAAGCCGTGACGAGCTAATGGAAGAATCAGAATATGCGAGGACTCGTTACGGACGAAGCCAACTTTCAGACATTTGGCAACGGGCCTGGTCAATCCACTACCTTGATGTACGTTTTGACGTCAACGTTAAGTTCGTATTTTATGCAATCGTTGGTATTTTCGGCTTAAATTAATTATGGGAAGTTATTTCGTCTAACTATAGTATTGTTTTAATTTAGTAAAAGAAATATACTCTCTTTTGATAGACAAAAATGGAAGGAACTCCACCGACAAGAGCCTAGCTCTTAAATTTATGATGATGACTCTCTTTTGTAATGATTCCCAAAATATATGATGTTACAAACATACTCGTATCATGCATGACCAATATTTAACTTGTTTGTTTCACCACAAATAGTATTGCATAAAATTTTTCAATTTTATTTTAAGTTTTAAATGTCAAATTATTTAAGACAATCATGACTTTATATAAACTCCAGTATTTTTAAGAATTTGTTAAAAAACTGTTGAGAGAATGAGTGAGAAAACTCATTCCTATTCTATTTTCGTTGGCTTTCAAGAAATGTCGCCGGCTTTGCGAGTTGAAAACGAGAATAAAATGTAAAGTACCGCGGCGAAGCACCCTGCAGGCGAATTATTTGGGTATTTTATTTCGTGAAACCTGCATCGAACGGGAATGTACCTATCTCGATCCGCTGCCAAGTATTTGGTTGGAAATAAATCGACTGAATGCGGCACAGCAGGATTATTCTGAATCAAGTTTTCATATTGTACTGTTATTAGGATTTGGATGTCATTGCCGAAGGAAGTTAAATTCATGATGTCTTCAGAAGAAAATTAATTAATAATCTATTCGTGACTTATTTGAAGTAGAGATTCATTTTATACGAATAGGTTCTCTAATACATAAATTTAAATTCAACATTTCTATCACAAAATATTGTTATTGTGACATTCAAAAATATAATACTTGTACCTATTTCTTTACGTCAAAATAGATACAATACAACATTTTAGTAGCGACTAAAATATAAGATAGGCACATCTACGCTTTACTTACAATCCCGAACCCAAAAACCATTGACTGGACCTCATAAGCGCTCATAAATATGAGAGGCAATGGGATAACAAACGAGAGCGTTCAAAAGCGAGCGAAGTAAAGAATTTATTTAGCCAGGGCTAGTATAGATGCTTATTTATTATGTACGTAGGTATCTTAAACTGGCAACGGTAAGGAATGAATAAAATTGAACCTTGTTATTTTTTACAGTCAAACAAAGTGATTGAATATGAACATTTCTTGAATAATATATGATAGTAGATAAAAATGGAATTCAATAATAATTTTATCCTTATATCGTCTATTTTTTAATAGCTACACAATTACATATTCTCAATTGCTTCATACATGTCCACCACTATGTTTTCGTGATATCGACACATTAGACCTGATGTTGAACTAGGAAAGGTACTCGTAAAATATTCAAATAAGATTCTTGTTCTTTTAGAATAGAAGGTAATATAGAAAAAGTCACTAATAAAAATCATCCATGCACAGGGCAATAATTTAGAGATAATATTATGTAAGAAATATAATCTGAATGATTTCACAACCACTAGTCTTAGAAAAGTAATTTTATCAATTCGTATAGAATACTAAATGTAAATGTAAGTATTTTTATACAAAGTGTATTTTTACATATTCCCATTCCTTAACTGACGTATCTAGATCAGTCATCGGTCAATTAGTGGTCTTACGGGACAAACACGTCGTAAATTAGGCTTCCCACAAACACAGTTAATGAGTGCGAGTCAACATCATCGAGTGTAAGCACCCTTGTAACACAAAATATAGTAAGTATAGAATGGGCTTCAGGCTCAGATTAATATCTGTCAAAATCTACTTATTGTAAGATTTGGCATAACTTCCATGTTGACATTTGTTCTTTATACGACAGATTCTGTATTGTATTTACCAATTTTTTTTTCCCTCAATATTTTACTTAAAATTGATTTTTGATCAAAACTAATTCAACCATTTAAATAGACTGTTTTATTAATTATTTACCTCAGATGAGAGAGAAAGCCTTTTTTTAACTTGAATTCTGAATAGGATAGAACCCAGAACCTCTAGTGTTAATCATAACGCCACAGAGGTCATCTTATGTTACATTTTATTCTTTAAAACAGAAATTCCAACTATTGGACCTTTAGTAACACTAAAAAGTTTCAACATGTCATGAGGTATCCTTCTATATCCTCAGCATTTTATTACTTGTACTCAATAAGGGACGAAAGACGCGTGTACTGATTGTTTGAACATAGGGCTCTTCCCGATAAGTATTTATTTTGTTATGTAGAAAGGTCACGTTTTCGCCCTCTATTTGTAGCGTTGATTGTGTTACTTGAGGAACATTCTGTTTTATGTTATATATATACCTTTATATACATTGTTAGAAATACAAAAATTGTATGATTTCCTCACAGGTTGATATTATCTATGACTTTTTTGACGCAACATGAATTTGGCAAATGTGTTGAAAATATATTTCATACTAGCTGTTCCCCGCGGCTTCGCCCCACGTGGGACTCGGTATTATCGCGCCCAAAAGCCTATGTTTGACCTCAGGTCGTTAACTACATCCCTACCAAATTTTATCACAATCGGTCCAGCAGTTTAGCCGTGAAGAGGTGACAGACAGACAGACAGACAGACAGACTTTCGCATTTATAATATTAGTATGGATGCTAACATTTATTTATGGGTTAGTTTTAATTTAACCTATATTTATATTTTTCAAATATGCAGCAACACAAAATTTATTAAAAGTTATTTAAAGTTTCAAAAGTTTTTTTAGACCTGAACCAAATAATATATAAAATAAGTAGAGACAAAGTGACTCTTGTATTAATGTAACGATAAGTAGATAAGTTAAGCAAGGATTTTATGGTAGGTATGCGCCCGTATCTCTTTTCCAATAATATTTTAGCTAGAAACTAGAATTAAGAAGTTCCGAGACGAATCATTATGTTTGTTCAAAGCGAAATGCACCAAATATCTAGCTTAAAATTTTGTCCAGTTTACAAAGAACTCAAAAACAAAGCTGTGTTGCCTCCCCGCCTTGCTTCCTTCGGTAAACATAGCAGGGTAGGGCAGGTCTACATTTACAAGTCGTGTATCTTGAAGAGAATATCAGTTGGACAAGCAGAGGGGGTGTGAGGTGGGGCGCGGGGTGGATGTTTACTACGCTCCAGGGAGGTAAGGAGAAATGAAATTGGCAGATATTTCGGCGATGTGACACACACGTGTAGGTAAGCAGTAAGCTCGGCGTGCAATGAAACTTTTGCGAGGTTTTTCCACTTTCTACACCGGCGGAATAAAGTAAAAGGTGAATTGGTACCCAGTACGTCAGTAAGCGAGGAACGCATACATAAAACTTATATGTTGCATAGGGTAAACAATCCCCGTATATTGCCAGGATCTCTGAATTTGTTGGTTTATTTATTGGAGTCATGTAGACTGGAACTATTTTATTATATTTTGCCGCATATATAACTTTAGCTGCCAAGAGCTAGCACGTTTACTAGATCCTAAAAACAAGACTTAATTGAGTATGTACTGGTGTTTTCAACTTGGTTGAGAAAATACAAGTATAAAACGGACTCTGCAGATTTATTAATCAACGTTTTGAATTGTTTTATCTGCATTTTTTTTTCTCTATCTTAATCTATGCATACATGCGGTATCTGATATTATTTATACTGCAGGATTAAGTATAATTTTTTGGTTACGCAGTTTTCTTCAGTTACATTTAGGTATAGTTATATATTTTAATTTAATTTATTAAGCTTATTCGTTTTATATGTACTTAATGTGTTGGTCTAAACAATTGCGTGAGTGCGGATAAATCAAAAACGTGTAAAATATTCTTTCTCAAAACTTTAAACCAAATATTTTCACCTAATTGATTGTCGGCTGTAAAATAAACAAATCATAAATCTTCAAACAAGTGTTTAATGCGTTTAATCTAGATTTACGATAGAGTTACGCATTTAATTGTGTCATTTATCAGAGGAAATCCCTGGCTACAATGTTGGTGATTTCAATTTCTACAAATAGCGGAGCAAGACTCCCAAAACAAAGCGAGTACAGTCTGAAATGAATAAATACTTCACGTTTTATACCGACACTTTACTTTTTGTTTAAAGTTTACTGACTACGGGATTATGAAAATATTTTGTTTATATAAAAAATCATTATTCTAAGCCAAGATTATACAATTATCAAGTAAGATGAATCAAATCTAAAGCTATTATGACTCGACATGAAGAAGAATTAAGATAAATATGTATTATCAGTAATGGTTAGTAATTATGGTACTTACAATAAAAAAGACCAGAAATGATTAAATTGTAGGATACTGCCCAAATTTAACTACCTATCTTTTTTATCCTATTAACTTCCTGGTCCTCTTAAAATCCTCAGTCGGTTTCTTCGAGTATCAGTCTGAACCTCATACCTATACCTACGGACTTTAAATTTTGTTTCCCATTTCAAAGCCAGCTACGAAATCTAGCTACGAAATGGGACTAAGGGAACAATACGCACTAACATACTATTATAATTTTATGGCATAGCTGCCAAAAGTCTATATTCCTAACAGTGGCATTTTCGATATTTAGGAAAACATCGGAAAAGTGGAACATGAGAGAGAGAACTAAATTCGAAGGTGTAAAATTAGTTTGGTTTCTTTTGATGTTTGAGATTATAAGAACTAGTTATTTTTTTACTTTCATGCACAATATTTATGACAATCATGTTGACAAATCAAAATCTTTGATGTCTACAAGAATGTTAAAAATAATAGTTTTTCTTTTCAATTAGGTAAGTGATACCTTTTGCTAAATATCCACATTGGATTGGAGACTAAAAACAGATTATCGATAGATTGGTGATATTGCAAACGAAACGTCACTAGTATAGTCTGGCTCAGTTTTAAAACTCAACGATAAAATAGTGTTGGTTAGTATAGGACAAAAAGCTGCCAAGTTTAAATGAAATTGAGCAGTGCACTATAGCCCATGGTAGCTTACTTTGTAATAAAAGGTATGCTTCAAAAATCGAAAAAGGGGAAAAAAATCTAAACTAGTAAACATTTTTATTCCTCGAACTAGAATAAAATATTGCAAATTCACTGTGTGTCTTAATATTTAAAAGAATATGTTAGATTTTCTAATGTACATACTACATATGCGTATTACTATTATTCATAGTAAATTAAGTACCTACTACGCATAAAATTAATAAGTAAACTCACTAACTAAAATTTTGATACAAATTAAAACAATTTAAAAAAGGTACTTACAAAAATCAGTACTTCAAAAAAAACGAGTTATTCCGGTCTGATCCATTAAACTATCTATTCTGATATATGAATGAAAAATAATATTTCCAGACACAACTTGCTCGTCTTAATGTGCAAGAATATCTCCGACAAAACTTAACTTCGTTAAAATTATTTGAGAGCATATTACTCGATACGCTATATTAACCTTGTACATACATAAAATGTACAACAAAGTCATTACATACCTATTATGAAATAGAATTAATGAGAATTATTTTACTACTAAGTCCAACATACACCAATGCAAAAACGTTAGGAAGATCCTGTTATTGTGTGAAACAGCTTGACCAAACCTGGATGCAAAAATTTTTGAATTTGTTTTGATAAAAATGTATAAAATAAAGTTATTGATTGCAGCCAAGCTGTTGTGTTCAGAATTTTACGGTTTTAAGTCTAAAGAATACATTTTCTCTTCCATTTTTATCGTTTCGTGATACATAAGATAAATATTTGTCTCGCGCATACAACGTGGTGCTTAGACTTGAACTGTTATGACTTTATTTACGCATGTAAATCTTTTTTATTGAGATGCTATCATTTCCTTCGGTTTCATTCATGTGTATTTTAGGTTTTAGGATTATTTTTACAAAGTTTAATTAAAATCCTTCAAGAAAAAGTTAGTTTAATTCAATCTTCCTAAGATGAAAGCTTTATAATTTTTGAATTAAATTGTTCCACATATATAACTTCCATTACGCTTAGCCTGGAAATAATAATTTTTATACTCATTTTAACAATATACCACCGGTATTAGTTTTCACCAGCAAAGGCTTAATGTCGACAGGTGGCTGATGTTTAAAAATCCCATTATTACAACCCACAGGCATGTAGTATATTGAAATTGTTTAAATAAATAGCTCAAAACAACAATATGATACTGATTAGATCTCTACACAAAGGCATATTTCAAAATAGCGAAGCATTCGACGATCAAATGGAATGCTCAGCAAGTTCATTTCCTTTTTGTTACGTAGAGACTCATTTACATAAATTTACCTATTGTTATTCCCGGTTCGGGTGCCATTTCTCCGAAGACAAATGAGAGCTCAAACTTATTTCTATAGGAGTTGTGCATGTGCTACGGAATACGAGTACAAAATACCTGTGACAAAATAACAGTGACAAAGTAACTCAATATTCACCGTTTCACGGACTCAACTCACGATATGTGACAATTGCACTGCACTGTAACTACTTCGCCTAATTGAATTAAATTGTTGCTGGTGAAGTATTTCATATATGCACTTATATTATATGAATTTTATCAAACCTATTTTCATTAGAAAGTACGTAAATAAAACATACTTAAGTATTATCCATAGTATTAATATCCAAAGTATAAAAGGACCCCAATATCGACGTTCTTCATATTATTTAGGACCCCATACTTATTAAGATAAGATCCTAAATTTTCTTTGAGGGTTTCTACATCCATTAGTCAGACTTACTATTTCGACTAAAAAAATGTCAAAAGTTTTTTTAAACGGGACAGAACAAACCCCTTAGTCCCATTTTGTGGCTTGATTTCAACACATGACAAACCTTAGGTAGTCGTTAATAAAATTTCAGGCAATCTAATTATTTACTAAATAAAGCGCGAAGGAAGAACAGTTTGTCCTTACAATATTAGTAATTTATTTTATATTTCTTTATTACGTAGACAAACTGAAGTAGGTACGGATATTATTTTAAAATCTGAGTACAAAGGAACTAATAAATAAAATATTTTCTCAGATATCTGGTGACTTTATGCGCATCCCTACGGCGGAAATTTGTTCCTCCGATACGATACGACAGGGGCCGTATCGGAAACGAGTTAAATAACGAACCTCTTTTGTTTCGTTGAAGCTCCGGGAAAATGATGGAGTAAATAACAAGCAAGCGGAATATTAATCAGGTTTAAGGAAGTTTGTTCTTGTTTTAGTAGAGACGCATTTTTTTTTTGTTTTATAATTGCTCTTGAAGATTAGAGGTCTAAAAAAGATATAAATACGAGTATTAGTAATATGCGGTGACAACTGTTTTGTAATTTTGTGCAGTAAACTTCGTAAAGTTGATTAATATTAAGCAAAATAGCTTCCATTACATAAATAAAGAAGCTATATGTTTTTCAACAAAACTTTTGTTTCTCTGCCCTGGAGTAAATTTTACTTCTAGATTACTCTTTATATATAGACGTGTATAAATTATTATATTTTTAATATCCAACATGAAAAACAACCTAACCTACCTTCTTATTCAGTCCTGTATCTTAGAAAACAAATTGTAATAAAATGAATTATTCATAAATAGTGAAGAATTTTTTGCTATTGATATCAATTTATAATAACATAATTAAAAATCAAGACACATGTTTCGGCTTGAATGAAAAAAAATCTTAGTAGATAAAGAGTTTTTTACTTTCTTTGAATAAGCCCGTTAATGCCTGCTCCACAGTAAAAAATTTGGTATTATTGATAAGTCAGATAAATTCTATTTAGTACCGAAAAAATATATTTTTGACGCTATAATACTATGCCTCATAAATAGATAATGTTGTCATGTCTTCTCAATTTATAGGCCAATATAGAATTTATATATTTTTATCTAACACATCGTCGATTAGCTCCCAAATGATCGCATTATTACAAAATATTCAAATTTGTAAAGTAGGTATATTTAGTCAAATATAATAGAGACGAGGGCTCAAAGACGGGTACTCGGGTTTAAAACACAATGGCCCAGCATTTTGGACGAAACATCGAGAAGTTAATGAAAGACATTTGTATGTAACGGACTCGAGCAAGCTTCCTCTGGGGTCCGATAATTTTCCTTATTACGTGTTTCGAAAGACTCATATACTTACATGTACCTATCTTTCTTTTTTTGAATACACGATGAAAGAAGGTATAAAAATCTAATAAATACCTAAGTCTAGCTATAAAGCTAACGTCATCATTCTCAGTGTTATATGAGATAAAAATTCCAAATTTAAATATATTTTTCTTAAAGTGTTAACACTTTCTTTAACACCCAACGAGTTAACTGTAGCAGTTTAGTTATCATCTACTTACTTCGAGAGTATTTATTGTCCGCGAAAGAGACACAAAAAAATGAAATCCAGTTATTAGAAAAATGTATCCTAATTGTAGTCGTAGTTATAAATAAAGCATTTTATTCTGCGGTAGGTATTGCCATGAATCAAATTTTCGTACACGTAATAAGTCACCGCGTTCTCCATTCTGTCTGAACGGTCGCCAGCATCGCCGAGGTGGCTATTTGGCTCGCTCGCCACTTCCCGCCTCCGTTTCGTTTAAACCCGCTCAGTTTCCAGCCAACGTAGAGAACAGCGTTTTAGCCGTGCATCGTAAACCAAAAGATCTCAACCCTTAAGCCTAGTTTACATTAAATAATAGATAGGCGGCTTCAGTTATGTGGCGAGTATACATACTTGAGTAGTATAATTTGACGAAAACCGGATGAGTAAGAGACGTGTAATACATACCTATGGGTACTTAGCATTTTTATCGATTTTATTAGTGGTCATTGTTTGTTCGTTAGTCGGGTTAGCTAGTAAATAATATAGTCTATAGTATCGAGTTAAATAATTTGATTTGATAATAGAGCTACCATGACTACAAAATTAATTAGGTTTTTCGAATTTACTTAGACTTAAGAAAAGATCTTTATATTCAAGATAATAAAAAAAAAATACATTGAAAAATGGGCTACTGGTAACAAAACTATAAGTGTAACTATTCCGCTTGCTTTATACAGGTTTAATTTAGTGCTTTATTATAGCACATAACTAACGACAGCAAGTTTTCAACAAATCCTTAGATCACAATCGGCCTGCAGTATGAACTTGCCCTAACAGCACAGCGGATCAAACCCGTTACCACGAGACTCGGAGACATCTAAATTTAAATTTTTCCTCGCCGGGACCTTACGACCGGCCCTATCTGCATAAAACGAGATGAATTTCATTTTATAACGCATTTTCACACTATTTTTATGCAGCCTCTATTTTGATGCAGTAATTTCGTGTAGTTCATCTTCAGGTGTTAAATTTGATTCGAATATTATTTTTGGATTGGCTGTAAAGTTTACTGAGAGAAAATTGAGAAAGATTTTTGTAGTTCTGAAATTAATAACGTTTTAAAATTATTTTAATGAGATAGAGGGTAAAATTGAGTGCCAAGTGGACACTGCGAGCGTTAATGAGTTTCTGTTTTGCAGTAGTAAAATAGAAAATATTTGTTTTAAATAAGGTTTTGTTATATATTTTTTTAAATTCCTTTATATAAAGATTGTAGACATGATGTTATCTCGGATTAATTTTATGTCGTCGTGTATAAGTTAGTCATTTCTAATTAAGTTCTACAATGTAACATACAGTTGTTATCTAGAAAATGTTTATATTGATAACCTGTTAGAAGATGGTCTCTAGAATTATCTTGGTTTTACATAATTAACTCTGGTTTACGGTTATGTGCCTAAAGTACTATAGGTACTTGTAGAAATTATAGATACAAAATTGATTACAATTTTAACTCCTTTATTAGCCTAAATCTAATAAAAGAGTTAAAATTGTAATCAATTTTGTATCTATAATTTCTCTTTTAAATTAATATTAGTATTTTTTTATACAAGATTTTTTTAATAAATGTGACTATCTGCGGCTGTCTTATATATTCTCTTTTTCTTATAAATCACACATTGGATTTCAGCGGGGTTATCATCGTCATTTACATATTTATGTAAGTATAATTCAAACCCATGCAAAACCAGGGCGGGTCACTAGCATACAATAAATAATAAGTAGCTGTCAAGTTTTTTCTTAGGTACAAACGAAATAAGTAATAAAGGTATTCGATAAAGACTGCAATTGACTTAAAAATCAAATTAAGAAAAAAATCCTAGGTTCCCATGCACTATTTTATGGCCAAGAAACTGGTCATGTAGAACAAAGTAAGAGTAGACCTTTCCCTGATAAATCTCTGAAGTTACGAAGCTAAAGCGTTGCGAATAGAGGCGTAAAACAACGAACAACCATTCATTTAGGGTTCTTCAAGTTACTTCAGCGGCTTATGAATAAAGAGGCCTGCCTGCCGGAAAAATTACGGGTATATTCAAAAGGAAAAGTTTTTACGCAAAAAGAGTCGACTAAGCGGTGGATTATCATCCATTGCTGACAAGAGTTTTGCGGGACTGTACCCCAGTTACGAGAAAAAGTGTTTTTTTATCGCTTTCAGAAAATATTATAGAATGTTCTAGAATCGGTCGGAAAACATTTTCGATGCGAAAACATCGGGACGGAGGGTATATGCTTTTATCTCTTGTTCTGTTTTGATCGTTTCGCCAATTTTTGCATGTCAAATATTTTGTTTTGGATATTAAACGTCTCAAATAAAATAAATATATGAATTGATAATCAACATTTTCTATAAGGTAAGTATCTGAATCTTTTATCAGAGGTAGACGCCGTGGGAAAAAAAGTCAATGATTAAATAGTCATATACCTATAATAAATATACTATCCTACCTAGGTTTAATTACTAAGGAAAAGTTATAAAAATCATGTTGCCTAAGTAGATATTTTCAGTTTCATTGTGATAAACTTCAATACAGCTTGAAATTAGTAAATTGATACAAAAAATACATACGCCACAAGCATTGATCTCACGCTCTCTGCCCTATAACTTTATTAATTATAAAACTCATTCAATAAATAAGTAGTTTCCGACATCAAAAACCTGCCAAGTCTGGGCGGATGACTTTATAATTATTTTCCACATGCGGCCAAGTGATTCGTTCCAGGACATTAGCAATGCCCGGGGAACCGGGACCAAATCTCCTACGAGTAACGAGATCTCCGGCTCAGCGTGAAATTGTGAAATTACCGGGACGACGAAAGACAAAACCTACCTGGGAAATTCGCTTTTGTTTGTAAAATCTACTTCTTTTCAGTAATTTGATGCTTGAATATTATGTTTGTATTTTATAGTTTACTAGCGTCCCGCCCCGGCTTCGCATGGGCATAAAAACCGTTCTCTTGAATCACTATCTATTAAAAAAACCGCATCAAAATCCGTTGCGTAGTTTTAAAGACTTGCATACCAAGGGATATAGGGACAGATAAAGCGACTTTGTTTTATACTAATATGTAGAGATAGTGATATCAGTTTTTTTTTATTTTCATTTAAATCTATCAACATTGTCGGAAAAATAATATATTAATTCTAATTTATACTTTGATTCAGTCATTATTAAGGATATATAGGAATACGACTATAAATTATTTAAAAATTCATTATAGTTTCATATTATGAAAATTTTATAAGTGTAAATTAAATTATTTGGTGTCTTGTAAGTAAGAATAGAATTAAATAAAAACAAAGACAAAAATGATCTTTGTTACAATTATTATTTTGGTAAGTATAACATTTGTATATCTTAAAACAGCAACCTTGTTGCAAACAACAGGAGCATCTTCTACTTCTATTACCATCCAGCTGTCTTCACGATCACAACTTATTATTATCATAATTCGAAACCATAATTGAACATGGTTCGATCAGTCCTCTCAACATTTATGAAGCTTATTTTATACCAAAGCATATCAAAGACCAGACAGAGACGACCTTATCAAAATTCAATATCTTTATTTGTGCTGGAAAAGGACGGCGGACTCATAGCTCGACTAATCTCGATGGAACAATGTTGCGTCTCAATTCAAAACAGTTTCTTCCTAAAAGACTAAAGACAAAATTGTTATCTTGAGATTTCAGCTCTAAACGTTATGCGTAAAGGTTTAATTTCGTTCGTTTATATATTGAAATGAAAGTCATTTTATTATTACCAGTACATTCATATGCTGTGTTCTGGTGAGGTGCTTGTAACATTGTAGCATCCAATTCAATTCAAGTCCAGAGTATTAATTTACGTCAGTTGCTTATTCTTACGGTAATTAGAGGAGTATAATTGATAAATTTAATATAATGTGGTTACTGGTTAATAAGCCGAGAAATTTACCTACCGCAGCTTGCCCTTTTCCAGTAAATAATTTAAATAATCGGACCGGCTTCGTGAAACTGCATTTTGTTGTATTTTTTGTTGAGTTTTCTGGCCATTTTGTTACCAGTATTTGTAAAGTTATTTAAAAATACATTTATCACACAAAGTAGATATATTCAAAGGTTAAAAGAGATTATTTGATAGATTATACTAACTTAGGATAGATAATAGGTATTTGATTGATTACCTACTAGTAGTAAAAAAGGCCTAAGTATGTTAGAAAAATATTTCATTAATGACAATGACACTCAGTATGTCTTATTAGATACAAAAAAGTACCTACCGTATTAATTTGTATTAGTTATTTCAAAAACTTTTTACCTATTATTTTGTAGGTATTATCTGTTTTACTAAGTATTTTATTTACAAATAGGTAGTACAAATTTATAAATCCAGTTTTATTTTTCTAGCTCTTATTACTCACGGCTCTGCCCGCGTGGTACTCGGTTATATTATAGCGACAAAAAGTACCCAGCCTTTGTTCGACTCCCGGTCTTCAACTATATCCATACGGTTTGGCCGGTAAATATTAACAGACAGACAGACAGACTTTCGCATTATAACATTAAGTAAGTGTGGATTAAGCATAATGAAAGATCAAAATAAATCATATTGTTAAACTGCAATCAGGATAATGAAGTTGTGAGAAAATATAATTGCGGTCATCTAAATAATCGTAATAAAAAAGAGTACAATCACACGCACAAAAGTGTGTCACTAGCATTGGTAAGCGCAGCGATAAATCAGCGTGTCGGATCGCGCCATGCCGCGCCGCGCCCCTCCCTTCCCGGCCGGTCCAAGATGGCCGACATACAGCTGACTGACAACTCTTATATTTTTTGCAAGCCAACCATTTTTCCCCACTCTACTCTGTTTTTAATGGATTGAATAATGTTTTAACCGATGGTTAACATTTACTTAGTTGTCATTTTTCGCAAGAAGTCTTTTATACGTAGTAAATATACTTGTTAAAAATTAAAATATGTTTTATTTTCATTTAGATGTCATTAATAACCATACCTAGTCAATGATACCTCTATACTTACTTACCAGTTCAAATAGCAGGAATAGATTAATCAGTACATATTAAAAAATCATAATATGTACAACACTAAAAAAAAAATATATAAAATGTAGCCTCAACATTTAGTACTTAAGTGTAATAAAAAACATTTTAAATTATGTATCTACTTAAGTAAAAAGAGAGATTCGATATACCTACCTACTATTAAAATTTTAAATTAAACTTTACATGTCAAAGACCTCGGCTGTGCTTTACAACATTTACTAAATATACTTGTACAACGTATCTTAAATATCTACTTAATCTCCACGAAGGATAATATTTTACTTTACTCTGTACAAGTTGCCTTGTTCCATCTTTATGATATTAGGTTAAGTTCGCGCCGAAAGGATTAAGGCAGCTCTTAATTCAACGCTCCGAGGCTGAAATAAATTTAACGTTTACTGAAGCTCATGAAGAAAAACTTGTTTTACACGAAACAAGCTTCTTTAACATTCGTAAATATATTATTGATTCGCAGTAAGCATATAAAACTTATATAGTTTATATTTATTTTTAAACCAGAGATAAATAAATATATTTAAAAAATGTATGTAAGCCATTATTTGTAAGCGACTGTACTGCAACATTGTGTATAATTTAGTCGATTAAAAGAGGTATTTAATGCAAAGTTTATGTTATCAGTCAGACAAGTGCTATTATGTCGAATTTAGTGTTGATTGTACAACTGGCTTTTAAATTTGGTTGTATTATATAAACGTACGCGAGACGTACTTTTATACCTACTCGCGCGCGACATCGTTTTAATTGCTGTGCGAATATACGTCGGAATGACAGCTGCATATGTATAAAGCCTTAACAATGCAGATATACGTGGTAATTGGAACGGTTCGCTCGATATTTTATTTTATTTTTCGCTTCAATTTTATTTTATTTTCAAAGTGAAATGCCTCTAGCAAAATGGTAGGTAATTGTAGGCTACACGACGAAGGGTTCCCTTTCGGGAATAATTGTACAAATATAGTAGAGCCTCTGGGAGAATTTAATGTAAGGTTATGTCGGCAGCGTTTTAGGCCGCGCATTATGCGCGCTGGACGAAGGACCAAATTATCTCCGTAACGAGTTTCGTAAAAGCGATGGGAACTAATGAGTCTGTTGGGCCCCCTAACTTGTTGTGTGAGTATTTTTATAGGGCATTACTTTAATTTTCAGTGTAGAATATTAATTTTGATGGTAGTGTTAGATGGACGTTTTGCTAAAATGTTTTGTTTCGTGAATAAATATTGCGTGGTAAGTTGTGCAATAAGTTATTATTTGAGAAAATATAACTACTACATCCACTACGCATGACAGCGAATATTTTTATATTTCAAAAATAAATAGGCACTTTCTATTTTATATATGGTTAGGCAGAAGAAATTTTGTGTATTTTAGTACAGCTCTGTGAAAATCATGGCTTAACAAAATCCCGGTTTAAATGCCGGGTGGAAATACGAGCCTACGTGTGACGAAGCGTTTTCCACGCGTAATTAGCCGCTGTACACGTGACTCGCCGGACGATTGTCGATCTTGCCGTGATTTACACAAAGTTTACTTTTGCGTGTAGGAATATTCTATAGATAAAAGTAGCAAAATGGTGGGCTAAAGGCATGGGTAACGCGATCTGTTAGTAACTAAAGGTACAAGCATATATACGTACTTACCGGCGGAGAGGTTGGTCGTCACTCGGTAGTCTGGAGTTTGCAGCTCACACACTGCACTTGTGAATATTTTAAATGAAATAATGAAAAGTCCGGACAACGGACCGGGGCGTTCCCTTTTAAAAATGCACTGCACTCGAGTTTTAGTACGGCCATGCAGGTTGGTCGGAAAGAAATTCTTGAGACCAGGGTAAAGGAGGCGCTTCTTGAGAGCAGTTCAAATAAAACGGCTCTGAGTCAAATGGCACGCTATCAGTTTTATGCTAGAGAGAATGAACAAATGCCGACTGACGTTTAAGAGAAAACCAGAATTATACTAATGAGGGTAGGCGTAACTTGACCATAATTCAAAGAGACAACAACCCAAATGTCATTATGTTTAAATAAAGGGGTATCTTATATATATATTTTTGATAAAATACCTAACATTTTATTGTGAGGTATATATCATAGATACAAATTTACCTTTTTAATAACGAGCCCAATTTACCATCTGTCCGTCGTAGTGAGATTTAATCTATAGAATGTACTCTCTATTCTAATTAATGCTAATTAGAAACAGGATCATTCCTCGTAAGAAAATGGGAGGGTTTGGAAAAAACGTCAATGTTCCAGAACCTTTTTTAATGCCGCTTTCCCGGGCCGGAGTACCTTAGTCCATTTGAATAATTTTGCCATAGGATCCGACCATATGAACCCCTCCCTCTTATACTAGAATTATTTTTATACGGTGTAACTTCATTATTCAAGATAAGTTGGTTGTTTGTTTAAAAATAAGTGTTTACTGTGGATTAAAATTTGTACAAGCATGTCTATCTATAGAAATTTTGCATAATATGAGTTAGTAAAAGTTCAAGTAAATTTCTTTAGTATTAAACATTTAATTTAAGAATTTAAATAACTAAGTATTGACCTATATATTATACTGTTATAAAGGTTTTACAATACTTACATGGGATGTCAGTATCCAGCAGGTATGTACCAATCATACAGATTGAAATTTGTAATGTCATTTTGTAATCTGATATTGTTTACAATTCATTACATACCCATCTCATTTTAAGCACACAAATTGTAACTCAAATTGAGAGCACTCTCTTAAGATCACATTATTTTTGCATAATCAAGTTTCAATGTCGTTTAGATGCAAATCAGAGTGCTTTACTGTTCCCAAACGAATTTCGAGAAACCCCAATGATTTGAGCAAATATTGCAAAGAGGGTGTTTTTTATTTAGTGGACTTTTTAGGAATAAATTTACATTTGATTTTTTAAGATCACATAAGTAGTGGTAATGATTTGTATATTTATTGCACAGGATATTAGAAAAAAATATACAGTACTAACTAAATTAAAAGACATCTACAATTTATTTTTCTCAAATAAATTGTAGATGTAACCCGCCACCTTCCAACGTGTTACTAAGATAATATTCTGAATAATCACAGATAGGTATGTCAAGTCATTATCATTAGCAAGTTAATTAAGTATTAAACGAATGTATTGATTTTCTAAAACCTTAAATCAAGATAAAAATTTCAGCCAGCATCAATATTATCTAAAATTGATGAAAGTTATTTGTATAAACGATTTAAAAAATTTCGAATAAGAACATACTTCTATTATCATACCTACTATCTCTCTACTTATTTTATTTACGCCTAGTTTACTTTTACTATATTCTATATCTAAACCCAGGTTATTTCTCTAACTTGAGGCTATAATTCTGACCCTGAGTTGTGCCCATAATCCGTTTTATACATCGGACAAGGCACGAGCAGAAAGCGAACAGGCGTCGACAACGATTGATATACGGGGAGCAAACGCGCACTGACTCACAACTACCGGATTGCATGAGCTGAGTATGGTGCAAGTTTATAGCGAAATACGATTTCAGTTGTATATATAAATATTTATATACCTATACGTTTAACTACTTATAGTGACTCTATGTTTTTTTTGTTATTTTAGATAACGATAATAGAATACGGTTGCAATGGTAATGCTACGTGGCGGTTTTTGTAACAGCACTTTCATGGTCTAAATTCTAAGACTAAGACTAGGTTTTTAGCCGACTCTTCTCCAAATCAATGTAAAATCATTATCTTTCCAATGTAAACCTCAAGGGTTGAGCAAGATATTGCTACAAAGGTAAAATATTTCATGTTCCGTTCTACGAAAAAACTGAAAATAAGGTTATTTATATTTACGGCAATATTTTTTTTAAATTCGGTACTATTATCTTCCAACTTAAAAATTAAGACAAGTTTCATTTTTCTTTTTAGTGCCTAGGTTAATCCAAAGCTGTTGATATATTTTTATGAGACATAAAAAGTTATTTTAATACATATTATAAAAAGACCACGATTAAATTACATAGTTATATAGCATTTCTATTTCGACATTAAAAAAGATGATTTTAAAGGTATTTTTGAATAACAAAAATAAAAATACTATTTTAATACTTCCTATTAATTATCTAATAATTACTATTTATTGTTAAAATACATAACAGGTACTAACACTCTTATTACTTGGACCAACCGTAAAACCTTTTCATACGTGGAATTTTTACGTAAGCCGCGCGCTACGTAACGTAGCGTAGGTTAGATTAGAAGGTATACTCGGAAGAAATATATTTCAAAACCTTTCCTTTGTTATGGTTTGAAGGTTTGGACTTCGGACTTAGATGACGTAAAATGATAAGCAACTAACTTAATATTTTTTTGATAAATGCTGACTATGTTGTACAGTCAACATTTTATTGGCTACATTTTGAACTTCGATAGAGCAAAATGAGTTAGTTTAACACTATTTCTGTTAAAGACGTAATTGTGATAAAATTCTATTCTAAATTCAGATTCGTCTTTTAAATTCGTTTTCTCTTTTTTTAAAACATACCATAGTATATATGAGCATTTAAATCAAAGAATTTCAAATCGCGCGCCGTCGCGACGCTTTTTTTTTTAAATTTATCATTTAAATAGTAGTAGGTACGTATTGTAAAGGCAGGGTTATACTCCCGTCTAGCTGGCATCATCACGTATAGTGTCATGCCGGGCACAGCGTCGCCGCCGCCAATCTAAATAATTGACCCGTCCGCTGTCCGCCGACTTGCAAGTTCTTGGAGCAAGGAATACGTGGAGACGGTCTTTGTATTAAAACTATTTTTCATTGGGTGTCCCATCGTTATTTTCAGCCGCAGGTAGTGGACTGCTTTCCCAAGGATTTATATAATTCCGAATTAAAGCAGTATGCATCCAGCGCCTGGCCTGCGTCCTATTTTTAGAACATAGTGACCAACACTGCGCTTGCTGGTGCATAGTCGGTATTCGAGAACCTTTCTGCTTATCGGCTAAAAGGTCTAAACTTTCTAAACTCGTTGCCTATGCGCAAGTATCAATCATATATATGAATTATCATTAACACTTTCGCTGACAGTAACGCCTCTCGACGTAGATAACAATTAACTGCTATTGTTATCTCATTTACTGTCCGCGAAAGTGTTAATAGTTTTACTAATCACTACAGCTTATTATAAGTATACAAAAAGCATATTGTAAAATATTTATCTACTATCCAGTAGTTGCAATTTTTTACTTGGCGTAGCAATTGTCTATACGAGTTTTACAATATTCGTAGCAAACACGAAATTATAAAATTTTACAGAAATTATCTTTAATTTGCTTAATAGTATAATAATTTAAGGTCATGAAATGCGATAGTTCATGTTTTGCAAATGATTTAAAAAATAAAATATTACTCAATCAAATCACGACGGTTATCATAAAATATCAAATATTTTTCTTCCTGTTTGCCTGACATAAATTAATTAAAATAATTTACACATTAATTTTTGTACACGGCTCTACCGCTACGTTAGTCGAGGTCACTACCTATTGTGTTTATATAGATACATTTCTACATGAATACACATGGGTACATTAAAAAAAAGTTTATAAGGCTTATAAGCCTTCTATATGACTGCACTTAAAATGCCAAGTACCACCACTAGAGTTGCTTTAAAAGGAATCCACTGGACATGGCCGGGATGACGTCATTCAAAGTCACAGAGTTAAAATTATGTTAATAAGTAGGTGTGTGGTGGTCAATATGGTAGGCGCCAAGGAAGTGAATGTAGGTGTCAAATAATGCAAGCAAGGCGGTAAATTATTGAGGCGTACGCAACGCCAAGAATGGATCTACAAGACAAGACGCCTTTGGCTATGTGCAATGAATAACAAGTAGGTCTGGTTTTGTATGCGTTCTATACTGAATTTACAAATACCTTAGTATCTTTATATAGGTGTCTAATAATCTTTTAAATGCTTTAAAAATAAAAAAAATGACAATTTAAAAAATATGAACAGTCGACTCCACGCATTTCCGTTTTCGTATATAACAGTAAAGGGTGGAAGTAAGAAGTAAAAAGAGGAAAAAAGTGTATTATTAGTCTCTTACCGAAATGGAATTGGAACATTCCGCGCAGAAATTCTAGCAAATATTCGCTTCGCTTTACTTAGCCCCGGGTATCCATCATACTTTTGCTACTTTTACCTACAAATTTAAGAGAAATTTGGTAAAGTACTCGTAATGTTACATTTTCGTTGCACTTAGATTTTATAACATTTTTTTTTTTTTTTTCAAATTACCAAATGTTTAACGTCTGTTTTATTCGCTCAATGCCTTTTAAATTTATGTATTTACAGGTGGGAACCGACAGCGGTGCTAATGAAATTAACTCATTTTCATTCCTCTTGACAACAATACGATCAAAGAATATACGACTATAAACTATTCAAATCGAATCGTTATTAACTCGGCCAATAACCGTGGTCGTTTTAAAAATAGGGCTGTCAAAAATTGATATAATGAAGACTTTATGCATTTTAATTCTTTAAAGTTGCCGCGGGGACGGATCAGGGAAAGGATAAATGATTCTGTCCGGAGTTAGGCTTCATTGTAAAGATATCCCCGGGGAAGTTACGAGCGAGACAGGTGTGATGCCGAATTAACTTCTTATATAAAGTCTCTTTTTATACAACACCGACTGCTTAATAAGCCCGAGGGATCATAGTAATGAAGCGAGGTCTCTTGGATTTTCCTAACTTTGACCTCTTTGCTGAGTTAATTAAGAAGTTGGGAAATTAAGTCTTGATGGTTTGCGTATTAACATCGGACCTCTTCGAGTCTTATATACACGGTTTGGATGAACTATGATGACCAACCTGCATGGGAATTCTCATAGCTCACGGCACATCGAACGTCAAGTACCTGGAATAGAATATAAATCGACATATTAACATATGAATGAGTGACAAAGCGTCAGAAATCTGTGATACACTAAATACAAATGCAGAAAATCGAGTTTCGGGCGACTGGTATTTGACTGCAATCACACTGATAATTTGATCCCAGGTCATTGAACTCAAGTTCGATTGAATAATCTGTATGTGAAATACCATGACAGGCCCAGAGATGGTGTAACAGACAGACATAAGCTGTCTCATTTAATCATGAAAGTGGATGCATTGTGCATGTGCTTGCAGCCAATGACCTTTGAAACAGATGAATACAACAAGTGTCTAGAAGATACATTTAGCGAATGTACTACGTCTAATAAAGTAAGTGTACAAACAAAACTATCTTAAAGTAATAAATAATAATACTTAAATAGTTTATGGTATATTGTTGTTTTTTGCATGGAGGAAACTTTTCTTTTTCGTCATGTTACCTATTTGTTTTTTTTTTTTTATATCTAGTTACAAACCTATATTTCTGTGTTTTATGAATCAATTTATTATTAAGTAGCTGTTCCCCGCGGCTTCGCCCCGCGTGGGACTCGGTTATATCGCGCCCAAAAGTAGCCTATGTTTGACCTCAGGTCGATAACTACATCCCTACCAAATTTCATCATAATCGGACCAGCAGTTTAGCCGTGAAGTGGTGACAGACAGACAGACAGACAGACAGACTTTCGCATTTATAATATTAGTATGGATGGATAGTATGGAAGTATGGATATGGATATACTATGTTTTCCTATTTAATAAGACATTCTTTCTCATATTTATATAAAATTGTCACAATTTTTATAAGAATTAAATACTTATATACCTAAACTTATTTACATAGATTTATTTCATATACCTATTTACTTTTTAGGTACATATAAAAATAAGTAATCAAAATAATGATCTACTAAAACATTTTTAAAAAGTAATAGCTAAAAATATAAGGTAGTTAAATATGTCTTAGGCTTCTATCAATGGGCGAGCGTAACTTTTATCTAAGCATCGACTGTTTATATATAATCACATATTATTGCTTGATTCTTGGGGAAGGTATAGGTTATAGATAACATATACCACAGGAAACATCTAGTCTAACATAAATGATAAAAAATGTAGTAAATTGACAAGAATGACACTGAAGATAATCAATAAAAGTTCAATTTAAGGCGCCAGATGTACTCACCACTTTATTGTTCTGCGTAAATTGAAACCGCTGCGTTCCGCCAATTGTTTCAAAGTTATTGTTTACCTATTAAAATTTATTGGACTATTTCTGCGGTAAACAATGTATTACGATATATATATATAGTTAGCAAATATGGTTTGTCTCGTCATATAACTGTGATATGACAGTCTGTAACACCTAGGTACTTATAAAAACTTTAGAGGACCCTAGCCTGCAAAATAACTGACTGAAGTTGCAATTGGAAAAGCACTAGATTAAAAAAGAAATCAAATATTCATTCATCAATTAATGAACATATAAAAATTTTCTTCGCATCCATTTATTTGTCAATGTTTCATTGTAATAAATTAAATATCTTTTACCTCAATTCCAATCCCGCAGATACTTTCAAATTCATTTTATAGAAACCGATTTTGACGGGATTTTTTGCCTGATATATTAAGGAGTAACTTGTCTACTTCAATTTTTCTTTTTTTCGTTTCGTATTTTTATATAGAAATAAATTAATCTCGTAATCCAAAAACAAAGTGAAAGTAAAGTAGGCTAGCAATCAGATAAAATCCGGCTACTTATGTACATAAAATTCCCCACCTTTTCCCCAACTAATTAGTTTTATGTACTTAGTGCTGCCCGTACTTTGAAAATCACTTTTGAGAAATATAAACAAACATTATTATGTTTAGGTGCGTACTTAGTTATATTAACTTGTTACTATATAGTTGTAGTTTATAGAAAAATATACTTAATTTTTTGATATGCCGAAAATTTGGTAAAAAAATCACCTTGTCGTAGGTTACTTTGATGCTCTAAAGGCCCGTATCTTTATTTTTAGATATGCCTACAACATCAGTGCGATATGATCATAAAACTATGACAGCTAAAAATGGGACGTAAAAACCTGCAGAGCGTAAAGTAACACAGCAATATCCATTTATGACCAAATTTGGATATATGCGTCTCAATCAACCGAACGAGAGAACCAAATTATCTCGATTCGATCCTAATTGAAGCCTGTCACAATCGTGAAACAAATTTATTGGGTGCTCGTCAGTGTATAATGTAATAAGTAGCCGTTTTCATTGAGATCGCGATGTATTCAAGGCAACGACCTCATTTTATGCAAATCTTGTTATATACCAAAGAAAATACATAAGTATGTTAGGTGCATATAATCTTCAAATATCTACTAAATAATTTTGGTCTTTCGTTAACTTTAGACTAAAAATATTGCCTACACAAACCGAAATCTCTATTTGATCATCGTAAATCCATTCAAAGAGATGCGCGTCAAGTGATTTTTTTGTCTATGCTCATCGCGGTCTCCGCCTCATGCAACAATGTCTATTGATTGGGCGGGGGCAAAGAGGCGAGCCGGCGTTCTATTTTCAAATCTCTATCCCGAATTATATCAGAATTATCGAACCGGTCCGAGCTCATATTTCGTTCCATATTATTATTACTCGAGTCTGTGGTATCAGCCACTGGAGTTCTACAAACTGCTTGTAATTAAGATCGTTCATTAGTAATCGTTAATATATGGGAGTAATCGATTTAAAGAGACGTAGAGACGTTACTATTGAAACATTTCATCGATACGCTGCGCGTGGGTTTATTAAACTAGTATGAGAGTGGGTATTAAGGAAACATATTTTATGATAATTGATATGTAAATTGCACTCTGTTGAGTATTTTATCAAGTTGGTATTGTATCGATTTGTTATTTTAAAAACTCAAATATATAAGGCGTGTGGTAGAGATAGTAATTTTCATTCGTACTAAGTACTAGCGACCTGCCCCGGTTTCGCTCGGCTTAAAAACCTTCCTCTTAAATCAGTCTATCTATTAAAAAAAAAACCACTTCAAAATCCGTTGCGTAGTTTCGAAGATCTAAGCATACATAGGGTCAGACAGCGGGAAGTGACTTTGCTTTATTCTATATAAAGATGTGACTTTTAAGTATGATATTTAGCTACACACGTACAACTTTAAGTCTCAAGATTTTTGAATTTGAATTTTATCATTAAAAAAAGCTACGGGCATGATTTAAAGTAGAAACTGCTTAAGTATAATAAACGCTTGCGTTAAAATTAATACAAATTATTAGTTATGAATAACATATAATTTAGTTATTTGGTAAATAAGTATATAAACATTCTGTACATAAATAAAGTGCTTAACTAACAAAAACGAAACAAACTTTAGCAATGTAGGCAAAATATACAAATAAAATACATTTGGCAAACCTCATGACTATATTCGTCTTAACCAATCATTACAATGCAAGTATTCATTATAACATGATACAACGACATAAAATAAAATCGACTAATAAAGTCTTATATGATACGGAACATCCAATCATGGGATATCTTTGTCTCAAGATATTAGGCCCCAACCATTGGAGGCAGATAGATACCGACGATTTGCAATAACAATAATGTGGGAACGAATCTGGGCGACCTGCCAGCGACCTATCGATCCACCAACAAAACCAAACCACCTTAATATGAACCCCCAAAATGGTTGCAATATCCCCCAAATTGTCAAAAAATGGGAATGCGTAGAGAGGAGAGGTAGCTCTGGTAATTTTGGTTCTGCAGATATTCAAGTAGGTCAGAGGGAAAATTTACAAATACTACATGCTCCCACGGATGCGGATTTTTTCGATATCGGTGCGATTTTGTTATAGTTAGGTGGGCTTATTTTATAGTGAATAAATTGAAAGCAATATATTAAAATTACTGGCTAGATAGATCCTTTCAATTTGCATTTATGACTAAGTATTCGGAATGACTTAATATTGCCTATTGTAAGATATGTTATTTTTATCTATTCATTTAGTACCTGCCTTGTTCATGTATGTTTAAAAATAGAGAAGCTTCATTTAGATGCAAAATCTTCTAGAACTGTCGTATTTGTATTTTTTCTAATTATATATATATAGATATAGTATAATTAGCTATATTCAAACGGAAATTAATTCATATAATGCTACGATAGTGTCGGTATAAAAATAATAAATATTAAAAAAAAAACATTGGTTTTCTTTACATAGTATAAAACAAAGTCGCTTTCCGCAGTCTATCTTTATGTATGCTTAAATATTCGAAACTACGCAACGGTTTTTGATGCGGTTTTTTTTAAAAGATAGAGTAATTCAAGAGGAAGTGATGTAAGTAAAACCCATAATATTCCACCAATGCGAAGCCGGGGCGGGTTGCTAGTATATAATAAAATAACTTCATAACCTATTCAGATACCAAGTTGATCAAAGCAATGCAATGGAAGGCGGATATTTCATGAAAATCTCTTTGGCTCAGAATCGCGGACGTCGTAACAAACTTTTTCAATCTGCGCTCAGTGTTCCATATACTCTAGTTTCTCTTATTAGATACTCTATATTCCTCATACTACATACAAGTTTTACCATCACAAATAAGATATATTGGAGATAGGGAGTGGTATAAATATTGAAGATTTATATGGCTTTCGTCAGTGTAGGTTTTCATAAAATATATATGTATGCAATATTTGGCTACGAAAACTAGAGAAGAAATAACAATTCGTTCTTGGGTTCTCTCTTCGTTTGTAATTATAATTTTGTATGTAATAAGTCTGTTTTAATTTTTTGATAATGTTTTATAAAATACATTTATATTATTCATTCTTTATATTATTCATTCAGTCCTTGTTCTACTTATAAATAGTACCTGCATTTATGTTTGTTATTTAGATATGTTAAGATGAAGTATGGACATAAGTCACTATTTACCTATAATAAAAAAACAGAAAAATGTTATGTATCAGAAACTCAAGAAAAATTCTAAAATCTTAATTTACGATACATGTAAGTATGACAAATGATTAACCCCAAGTACCCAATATTTTAGAATTTCTTTAAGTTTCTGCTCAAGATAAGTCTTACCTACCAATCGTACACTTAAGCCAATCCAATTGGTCGCGACCCCTGAAAAATGACCCGTTTCCCGCTTTTTAAGTGCATTTCCTTGGAAGGGAATGAGGGTCGAGGGATCAGGTAGGAGTGGTTGAGTTTTGAGGTACTAGAAAAGGGATGCCTTTAGGCGACAATCAAGCGCACTTGAGATAAAATATGTAAAGGTCACCTTAAGACCTTTCCTTCATGCGACTTGAACAGGCGATTTAAATTCCTGGCTTAAGTGTGCTCTTTGTTTATCCTATTCCCTCCTCCAGGAATTACGGAGCATTTGTCGGTTTTAGTGTGACGTTTAGCGTTATTCATTTTCGAGATCGTCTAATTTAATCAAGAAATAAATATTATTTCAATATAAGAAACCTTTTAATATTATGTTCCGGTGATATCTACAAATTTGTACTAACCTCTATACTAGTCTTATATAGCTACATACATTTTATACATAGTTAAGAAAAAGCTTCATTTTGTATAAAACACAACAACAGCATGTCGGTTTTTAGGTTAATGAAGTTAATTAAGTATGTTTATATAAGAAATCTTTTTGTTTGTTTATTTATATTGTACTAGCTGTTCCCCGCGGCTTCGCCCCGCGTGGGACTCGGTTATATCGCGCCCAAAAGTAGCCTATGTTTGACCTCAGGTCGTTAACTACATCCCTACCAAATTTCATCACAATCGGTCAAGCAGTTTAGCCGTGAAGAGGTGACAGACAGACAGACAGATAGACAGACAGACAGACAGACAGACAGATTTTCGCATTTATAATATTAGTATGGATATGGATGCATAAGTAAATTTTATAGTAAAGTATTTTTAAGGGATCTTGTTTTTTTTCTGACAACTTAGGTATAAATATCAAATTAATCAACATTTGTAAATTAAATTAAATTGAATTTAACTTTACACATTCAATTGACAATTTGTGAATGAAACATTTTATCAGCATGTATATACACGCATAATATATTTCCTGCATCAGAAAACTTACTTACAAATTTTCGTGCTACTGTGTCATTCATGTAACTATTACTGAAGACAGAACACAGAAATTGATGTTAAATGTCGTAGTATTGCTACATGGAACAAAAATAGTAAAAGTTTGACTAGATAAGCGTTCTCTATTTTTATTTTGATACAAATATCCTCAAAATTTGCAATTTTAAATAAGACCTCTTAAATTTATAATAATTTATTACAAGGTGTTAAATTTTGGACATTATAAATGTTATAGGTAGATATAGGTATAACATCTAAAGTTTATTAAATGGGTTGTAAACAGTAGTTGATAAAATACACACTTCAATTATCTCATTATGGTTTTCACCTGAACTGTAAAATAACACAATAGCTACCTACCTAATAACACTTGTCAATCTACGCTTACTTTTAAATCACAATATAAATAAATTTCAGTAGACCTTTCCATTCATATGATTTCTCGATGTCGTAGTAATGTAAAATAGTGCTTCTGTGTTTGTGATAAAGGTTAATTGATGTGTAATTGCACTTTTTCAGTAAACTTGGCTTGTAGGTGAGTTTTGCGTTTGGTTAGTTGCCCGACGGCACGCGAGTTTGCGTGTCAGACACAACTCTACAGACCTATGGTAGATGCTCTATGTCGTACTATTTTAGTATACCTATGTAAGTAAGTATATTGTTTATACCTTAGTACAAAGCAACATTGTAAGTAATGTACTCGGCTTTTATATTATTTTAAACTTAATTGTTACAAAAAAAAAAACATTTATATCGCGGACTTAATTCCGAGTATATAAGTATTATATAACAGTAAGTAATAAAATCATATATATTAAGTAAGTAGGTAAAAACACTTTATTGTACAATAGAATTGCATACATGGATTACAGTCTGTGACAAGCTATACAATATAGGCGGCCTTATCGCTAGTGCAATCTCATCCAGGCTACCTTAAAGATAGGATAACTAGATCAAACTTGTAGTAGTATCTATCACCTTCGATTATTTTAATTTTTTTATAAAAGACTAGCAGCTGCCGCTGTACACCTGGTTTAGGATTTCCAAACATTCGTTCTTAGCTAACATTTAATAATATAAACTTACCTAACAGTAAAATTTATTTACTAATTTTCAAATTAGTATGTATTTTACTATAAGCGATTCGCTTTTATATAATATATTGATAAACCACTAACTACAGTCACATACTACCTATAATATTCAATCAAATCATTATTATTTCATAATAGTTTTAGTATTGAATTATTTTATATACATATACACGTATTGCAATATAAATCAAGACAGGCAGCGTATCGCCATTTATTTTGGGTTTTTAGACATAATTTTGAATGTTTTAAAATAGGGAAGAAGATAAAGTATTTTTTTAAGAAATTAAATGTAATTATTAATAATGATTTTTATAATTTAATTTTTAGGTACCTATACCATTGGTTACTTACTTACTTTTGAGTGAAATAATAATTTTTGAACTAACATGCGTGCCTGCAGCGATAAACGGAAAAAGATTGCCATTAATTATTTTTAATTTTGACGCTAATATACCTACACCAGAGGAATTAATTATTTAAGCAAATGGTGTGAATTCCAGAATATGTAGTAATAAATTCTGTCGCTGCTGATTCAAACATTTTTTCCTTTCACTTTGCCTTTTGTTGCTCCATCATCATTTCGTATAGGTGTTCATCGACCATGTGTATGTTACTCTATATAATTGTGTAAGTGGCTGCATCCATACATACCAAAATACTACTACTTACTTATTCAATCTAAAGGTTTTGTGGGAGAAAAATATTAAAAGTATTGAAAACTTATAGTTGACTGGTAGAAAATGCTTTAAGAATTAAGTTTCCCATTGTTTAAGTATTATCTTCCTGTAGAAAAATAAAGTTCTCAATATAAATAAGTAAATTGAAACTGATGAAAATAAATTTAGCTGACAGAAGAGAAAGAGAGATACTTATATATTTTTTTATCAATAAAACATGCTTAATTTTTCATTTTTAATTAGACTGTTCTTTCGGAAAGGTTATAATTACTTTAAAATTTATTAGGTACCAGAAATAAGTGACTATCCGAGAATTTGTATTCCATTTACTTTTGTATTTACAAAAGATGCAAAATGTCGGTCTCTGATAATTTAATATAACTATATTTTAATACCTATTCCATACATTTATTGCCCATTTTTTTGATGTCGGAAAGGAAATAGCCAATATTAAACTTGTTTACACCACTAGATAATGTACCCAATCTTTATTTACGAAGGTGTCTAGATTATATCAGGAACCATTGCCTACAAATGACTATATTTGGATCAAGATTAAATTGCGCAATAGAACTCCATGCAGAAGGCAGAAGTTAATAAAAAGAGCTTAAGTCTTAAAAGTTATATGTTCATATTGTAAAAGCAGTATGGTTTAAGTATCTGATTAATATTTTGATATTTATACTTTATCTTCTTGTTAGGACGCATATAAATTACATAAGAATCAATTTAATTAACAAATTAATTTAATAAAAAAAATATAATGATTATTAATCATTATAATAATATCACAAGATGAAACTTAATAGAATATATTTTTGGATAAAGCTACATAAAAGTTAAAAAAAAAATTGTATTTATACGATTATATCATTTTGTGGGGAAAAATAGGTTTTTGTTGATGTGTTTTTAAATCTAAAAACATACTTTTTATAAAAATTTCCTTTACCCTCATGGGTTACATACGAAAATTCCTGTTTTATAAATGTTATCTTTTAGAGTATTTGAGCTTATTATTATAATATAGTAGATAAAGAACATACCTCATCAATATTGGACATTGAACATATAATTAAACACTTCTTATATCATAAATATTACTATCACATAAATTAACACACATTTTTTTTCTATATTATTAATACACTGTTTATACTACATTTCTTAATTAAAATATTTAAAAACGTGATGACTTCACTCCGTAAGCAAAATATTCGAACTAAACACGAATTTGTGGCAGAGCCGTTACTATATTTTTATAGACATTTAGCTAGTTCAATGTCACACAACTATTGTGTATTTATATTGCCCTATAAACGGCTTGTCCCTAATAGTATTGTACGGTAACCCTTTGAGTCAACTTTTTTAATTTTTTGCTCCAATTTTTTATCTGATACCGCAGTTACAAAACACAGTACCGCTCATTATTGGTTTCAAAAAAGGCTAGTTGCAGAAAAAACAAATGAATACTTTGATGTTTTGTCTTGTAGCAAAAAGAGTATTGCAAAAAAAGCAGAAAGTCAATAAGTATAAGTAAAATATTCAAAAAGCACTTTTTTGCAGATTCGACGCTAAAAATGTTCAATGGCATTGGACTTAAATTGCTTGATTTCAATAATAATAGATTCTTAGGGTTATTTTGCTATGAACAAGCAATATTTCATTGTTTTAGGTTTACTATATTCATTAACAGTCTCTTGGAAAGTGCATATATAGGCTAAAGTAGGAAAAAAGCTTTTAAGTAGAAAAAAAGGTTTTAAGTTAATTACAGACATTTAGCCCTTAAGGGAAAATATTCATTTTTACTAGCTACTTTAAAAACTTATAATATTATATAAATAATATATCATAACAGTGCCTATGTAAGATTACTAAATCTGTGTGGAATAACTTTTACCCATTACAAGATAATTATACTTAATTATTAAAAAAATCCTTTGCTTTACAATTGGAATAAGACATATTAAGAGAAGTAAGTAATCTATGTTGTTACATATATCGTATAATAGATAATTTCTGTATTTTATTTTGTTTTTTTATCACCTCATGCATACAGATATATAACTGAAATTGTTAATAAACGCATTTTAGATAACAACTGAATTTTACAAAATTATGAATAGTAAAATTATGTTGATAATTAAATGTACTTATGTAAATATTTCAATTCAGTCCAAAATAATATCTAAAGTTTATTAATTTCAAAGTAAATTTATTACTTTACACTTATTATTAAAAACAATAGTATTATTTTATCATTCCTAATACATACCTATATTTTATCTTATCCTCATCTCCCAAATAATTTGTTCATATTTTCTATTCAATACTTTTCCAATACAAGTTGCCCCACTCTACAAATTCCTCGGATTTTTGTTTGTGTGTGTTACATGTTAAGTAATGGTAACAAGAAAGGGGCTCTTCGTTGTGTGAGTGGTTTGTGAAAAGTTCTGCCATTCGATACTAGATGGCGTTGTTTTTACTGGAATAAAAAGTGATGGAAATTATTAAATATCAATATGTTCTTGCCTATTGTACAATTTGATTATTATTCTATGTTTATTTACTGTTTTACATAAGATTCGTTATTTTTATGAATGTAAAAAAATATTTTATGTAGCGATATAATATAGTATATATGCCTATAAAAATTAAAAAAAATGTATAATAAAGCAAAAGTAAATAAGTCATGATTGCCCATTAAAAATTCAATAAGAATATGATTCTGGCTACGAAACCGAAGACAGTGCTGCCAAGAGGGCAGCGGAAAAAGTCAGAACTAACCCATGTATCCTTCGATTTACGTCTCATAAACGACCGTGCCTTTCACAGAGCTATAAACCGTAATAAAATGAGTTAAATGCCATTTTCCTTGACAAAGTCGAGGCACTTACATCGTTTTGTTTTGTGGGTAGTATTTAATGTGTTTAAGGTTGCATTTGTACCTTTTATAGTAGTATAAATTTTCACGCCGTGTCTATTTAAAAACATAATGCATTAGATTAAATAATTACAGTACCTATATACAAATTTTAGGCATGTAGAATTTATTTTCCTCTATTTTTTTATCATTCATCGTCATAATAATTTTTATCTTTCTATTTATTTTAAAAGCCTTAATGATTTTATTAGGTATATGACAGTATAAGACAGTACATATATTAGGTATATGACATACTTATTTATTCTTGTTCCAAAAACTCATACCTATACTTACATATTTGTAAATAAATACATAGAAGGGAATAAAGAGTTTCGTACAGATTTATATCTTCAAAAAAAAAAAACCGGTATAACTAAGGGGTACTTAGTTAGTGTTTTTTTTTTAAATATATACAGACATGCTTTGCGGCTGATATGGGCTTATTACTTTTTATTATTGTTACTTACCTATTATATTATGTAAGCCAAAATATTTGAAAAATAGTTTCAGGTAAGTACCATGTCAAATGGATAAATACTTTCATACAAAGTTTACTTCCTTAATTTCTCCCATAAGGGACAAAAAAATATTCTTACGCCGTATAAGAAACCTTCATGCATGACCGTGGCCCTGCCCGCGTGAGACTCGATTATATCGTGCCCTAAAGTAGCTTTTTAGTATGGATTAGTTCTTTGACTCCTGGCCCTTTACTATATCTATCAGGTTTAAAGACATTTATTTATCTAAAGAATATACATTCACTTACAGAGAAAATCTATTCCAAATTTCATCAAAAACTGTCCAGTGGTTTAGCCAAAGCATAACAGACAGATAGGCAGACATATAGACTTTCGCATTTATAATATTAGTAGGTTAGTTCTTTTCAGATTTCACATCAGTTTTTTATCTATCTGTTGACTAATATTTTATGTGAGTGTACCTTTAGGAAGAGTTCGATAGGTGAGGCATGCATGTACGTAACGATAGCTCGAGACAAGCAATGGCAAGCGTGGCCTAGTTTGGATTGGTCGATGCTAATGGCATTTATATCTTGACCGCGGCCCTTGAATTTCGTTTATTTTTAACCTTGAACCTTTGAAGGTGCATTAAGCCCTAGGTTTCGGATATTATGGCAGTCGTTACGCTGTATTAGATGCCTATGGGAACTCTTCTAATCTGAGAGTGTTGGGCCACTAACACACCCGAATCATGTTACTATAGCTCTGGATTTAGACAGGGTTTCCACCATATCGCTTCCTAACAGGTAGGCCGTATGCCTGTTCGCCTACTTGATAGTATTTATAAGAAGAAACTCTGACCATGATTAAAAGCGTAGTAGCCTATCATGGGCTCTGATGCGTAAGCTGAAATGCAACTATAGGATACACGCTTGAAAAAAGAAGAAAAAAGAGGCTGTTGCAAGGTCTGTATAGCTGAATGATATCATTATATATAGAGACTGATCCTTCTCTTCCTATGGATGACATAAAAGTCAACAAAAGAACAAATAAAGGTAAAAATTTCCTTTACATCCGTCTAAATGATAGCGAAATTACCTAGGTAAAAGGAAATTCTGGAAAAAATATTCCATCAACGACAGAATATTGTTATAGTTCCAATAAAATTGATATTTAGTTAAGCCCTGCTTATTAAAAGATACCAAATGATCAATGTCTAAGAAATCAGACCTTGGGCTCCAAAGCCAAAACAGATTTGGATTTAACCTGGAAAACACTGCCACAATGGTAATGATGTAAATACCTATGAAGACTAGAAAAGTATTACCAATTAAATTTATCAATGTTAGTAGGTAGATAGGACTTTTAGCGGGCAGAATAGGGCCACTACCATAGGTCGTTAGCGCCTGTACGTAAGTACCTACTTAAGTATAGATTCTTTAATTTTGATTATTGATTCATGATTATATATAATGTAGATTTCACTAAGTAATCTAGTATTAGATTATTTTTGCCTCAATTTAAGTCAAATAATAAAGGAAAAAAATGCCTATATCTAATACTAATGATATATTTTTAAAGAATTAATTTAACGGAAAGTTAACCCATTTACTTAAATGTAGAGTCCACTAGTTCAGTTAATCTTATCGAACGAAATATAAGGAATAACTAATCATCATTATCATTTTGTGTAGATGTCATGAGCAATCAATTAATATGCACACATGTCCTTTGGAACCGCCTTTCAACAATTAATAAATGTGGTGGTATCTTTCAGGTGTGGAATCTCTCCCCAAACAGACAAATCTTTTGTTTTATAGGATCCTTTTAGGATAGATAGGATTACCTTATTAGCCAGCATCGATTCGCTATGAAGAAAAAGTGCATCCAAGATTTTTTCCCAAATGTAGAGTAGTGTTTACCTAGTATGAAAACATGACTTTATTATTTACAAATTCCTTATTACACCAAACAAATTATTGCAAAATATCTTAGACTTATTGCTAATGCAATCTCTCAGACTACTTGAAACGGAAGAGAGAAATCAACGAGTAGTCCTCCTGTAGAGAAGCAAAATTTTAATATTGTTCTCTCTCCAACAAAAACTAGCGGCCGGCTAGTAAGGCATTTTAAATATATCTCCTATTGATTATTTTTTTATTTATTTATAAATATATTTCTATTCCTATTCCTTTAATACCTGTTCACTCAAAAGAGCTAGCGTGATGGGTAGGTACCTCCTTTGAGTTGGGTACAATGCGCGGTGGAATTTTTGATTAAATAATTAAGTGCTAGGTACTTATTTTTTCTTTTTTTACAATTTAATACTGTAATTTATTTTTTAAATAAATGTTATCCCTTAACTCAAAAAAGTGTAGTGGGCCAATGGGTCGTAAGAGAACGGTTACGGAATCAGTGCATATATAAGGGGAGAAGAGAGTCTCAATCTTTTTCTGCTTAATTTATATGTAAAACTACTTACAATGGTAAAAACTATTGGTAATGTATGTCACTGTGTTACCAATTTCTAATATATATCTCCTAAAAGTAATCTCTTATAAATGGAGGCGATTAATCTTATTACAGTTACCATATAGTTAAATTGTTTATTTATTAAATCTCCATTGTTCCATAAGTACAAAATACTTACTTATACAACTGCCGGACTTACTAAAAGCTAAAAGCATTCTCTACCAGAAACAGAAAAACAGTGCGGCGCAAAAACGTTGCAAGTGAAAATACTTGAAAATAAACAAATTTTCCACAATGGGCATCTTTAATAGATATCACACTATACAATGTAAACATTTATATACACAATACATAAATACATTTTTTTAACTGTTTATGTTTTACTGCTGGGCAAAAGCCTCCCCACGAATCTAACTAAATACATATATATACCTTTACTAAATTGTTCAGCTTAGGTCATCATAAAAGAAAGAACTTGCCGACATTGTGCACTGGTGAGCGAGGTATATTAAGGCTAATTGCTTGAAATTTGCTTGGAGCGATATGATGATTCTATATGATCTGTGATCATCAGCAAATCATTATATACCTGTGGGTCTGTCAAAACGTGGTCTCTTCTATTGAAAAAGAAATGGCTATGAAGTATACTTCATGTATAAAAACATATTTTCACATAAAAGTACAGAGGAATCAGATTACCAGATGGCAGCTGGGAATAAGGTCTTAACGTGCCTCCCGAAGTACTAATACTAGGTATTCATACCCCTAATTGACCTCTACTTGCGTGCATTAGTTAAAAGACCACTATTTTCAGGTTTTAAGAATACCGGTGTCCATTTTTTAGAAAGAATGTCTATAATACTTGACAATGAAAAGGCAAGTAGCTATCGTAGGTTTATATGATGGTAGGAAAAATATATAGATAGAAGTTAACAAATAGAGCCGACCCCAAATAGAGAAATGGCAAGTAAGTACACTTATTATATGATATATTTTTAGAAGCTCTATATTTATTTTATTAATTTTAACAAAAATCATTAACACCATACATTATTTATTTATTATTATACTAGCTTTGGCCTACGGCTTCGTCCGCTTGAATTTCCTATTGAATGTTGCTTTTCTCCGGGATGAAATACCTTTCAGTTTCATTCTATGTACTTACAAACAATTTAAAATTGCCTTTTTTATAGTACTCGTACTTAAGTATTAGTTGTACTTATATTTAATCTCTCATGCAATTAGTATTATAAGATGCTCTTATTTTGACATTATAAACAGTCTTAAACTTTGTTTGTTGTTATAAGTAGGTTCATAAATACCTACCATAGGTAATTTACTTAAATATAATTTAGAGGGTAACTCTTTATAATAAGTAAGTATAAGTAACAATTAGTGTTGTTACTTCTAAAATACTTAGTAGAGTCATATTAGTTGAATAGGTACTATAAGTATTTAAGAAACCAAATCATACCTACCATGTTTCTACACAACATTAATTAATAATTTATATTTGGTTTTTGATATAAAAGGTAGGTACCTACGTCAGTACTTACTCCTTTCAAAAAACAAACAATAGGTAACAAAAGTGTGTAGGTATGGTTTATGCAAGTATTTCTTTCTCTACATACCTCAAATGGTATGGCCATAGGTAATAAAGATATAATCAAAGGTTACCGGCCTAATTTAAGTAGTTTTATTATGTTACTTACTGTTTACACATAATGCTTAAGTATATCTAACATGTGATAAAATATGATTCTCAGAGCATTTGCTTCTAAATCTCTCTTAATATGAATCAGAGTAAAATATACTACAATAAACACTAAATCCTGCAATTTATAAAAAAAAAATCTATAAAACAGCACTATACGTCCATGCCGCCATAATATTACTAAACGAGGATCAAGACACCATGCTCCGCCTATTTCATCATGGTCGTATTCAACGGACACACTAATGTCACTACATCCAGATATCTGTTTATCTCTCAGCGAACGAGATATCTACATATATTTCCACATGTACCAAAAAGAGATATCAACTAATGTGCGAGCGAGATAAACATATTTCAAGGTGCACTCCATAGCGGCAAGGTAACATCTTTAGCGTAAACTAAATAAAAGTCATTTGCATTGCAACTGCAACCTTATCTGTTATAACAGAAGACTTCAATTTGACTGCGCTAGTGCAATGACGGTGTCATTCAAATGGAAGTTAAGGGGAAAGAGTGAGGTATATAGCTATTTAATGTGAATGAACGAAAAGGAACGAATAAGGTATCGAATAGTCGTATTTGCAGTCAACTTCATTCAAATAGTTTGAGAAAGTTTAGGGTGTATTTAAAAGATGGCGCCACGAGGTCTTTTTTATTAACATTTCAGTTAGGTTATCTTGAACAAAAATATTTTTTTAATACCTATCGAACAAAAATAATTTTATATAAGGAATATAGTGGCATTAATATTTTAGCAATTTAAACACCTTTAATAGATTCTTATATTACAGAAATAATTAAGAGTAAGCCTTTATATTTTCTTATCAGTGAGTTTATGATAAAGATTTTAATACTGTGATAAATATAAGACCATGTATCGTTTACATTTATTAGGATAGATGTGCGTATAATATTTTTGAGTAGAATTAATAGCGTAACATGTAGAGTTATAAAGATATCCTCATATTACCTATTATATTAGCTTAAATAAAAAAATGTAAGTAGTTTATTACTATAAAATAAAGCAAATTAGTTATCTCATAACAATTCAATTTAAATGTTGATTCAGATCGTTTCGGAAATGGTTTCTAGGCTTGCTCTACATTTTATTGAGTGTGAAAAATATAAACCTGTTTTGTCGGGTTCTATCAGTTTTTTACCACTTTCCTTTTCATTCTACACGTTATCCGAAGTTAAAATATTCAAATTTTGTACTCACGTTTGTTTAGATCGGCGTGTAAACGTCAAAGTTGTGGGCGAGGCGACCACGATCACGCGGTTCGACGACGACGCGGCCGGTCCGCGCGGCTGTATCACAAAAACCCGCGCAAACATTGTTTTTCCTCGAAAAACACGAAGTTTCACACAAAAATCACCATAATATTTCGGTAAAAGTGCGGAGCGAACCGAGATGTGTCGTCCGTGGCCGCGTTCGCATCTAAACGGCCCGAGTTTTATGTTAGATTACAGACGTAACTTTTATAGATCCTCGGTGCTATATAACGCGGTGGGCGGGTACAGAGGAGAGTGGCCCTTACTGGGTGTTGGTAAGAGCCATAATGGCCCGTCAGGGTCGTTGCACGGGTGTCATTAAATGTCGCGCGTAGCGGGGCGAGGCGGGTGGAGGTGTGTGGGTAAAGTTTTGGGTATTGATTGAATATGAGACGGATTAGTCACTAATGATCAACAATTGGTTATTTGGCGCCTTCATTATTGCTGTCAAGGGTGGTTTTATGTGACTCACTTAGCCGCAATCTTTATTTTAATCTGTTATGTAGTATTATGTTAGACATTATAGATTAATCAGTTTTTAATTTTAAAAATAATTATAATTTCAAATAAGTGGTTAACGGGTAGATTAGATATCAGTTATATAATATAAAGAGGTTAACATTATAAGTATTAAAAAAACATTTGAAATTTAACATGCCTTATGAAGTTAAGAATTTTATGCAGCGCTGGAGTAGGTAGTTAAAGGAAAGTAACAAGAATACCTAGCTACGTATTTTTTCTTTCGATAATATTAAAATAACAAAAATCGAAGACTTTTCCAAGACTAAAAATAAATATAAATAATATGTATAATTAAGTACGAACGTTTTTGGAATAAATGCTTATATTTTTAATTCCATTTCGTCCTTTTAATAAAAATATATAATCATCAACATCTAAATAGACGTCATAAGAAGATAATAAAACTTTAACATCTCCGTTACGAGATATTTCAAAATATTTATAATTCTTACGTCGAAGGAGATAGAGTCGGGGATCGAAGACTTAAATCGCGGGTACTTGTAGTGAAATAAACATATGTAGGTTATAACGACATGTTCTTGGGAACTGACCGACCATGTCCTCAACATGCTACCAAATAAGGTTATTTATAATATATTTTAATTTTAGTAGTATTGAACCTTAATGCATTGAAATAATAACGTTTTTTTTTTTTTTGTGTAGAGTAAGAAGATACTTACTGCTAGTACCTACCCTTTATGTTACTGTCATTGTTGTTTAACTTTATATTCTGTAGTTTTTTTTTAATTATTGATAAAAAGAAAGAGAACGGATATAAATACAACTAATTAAGGTGCAAGATGAATAATAATGGTTGAAATAAGATACCAATTAAATGTTGAAAATTTCAAAGATGCCAATGCTACCTATAAGTACTTATACCATTAAAAAGCATTAGGTACCTACCATTTTTTTTTTCCATGTTACGCTAGAGAAGTGATTGTAAATGACCCTGGATCTAAAAACCGTCTGGTAACGAGGTAGGGCTGAGTCGGGAACAGTGGAGAGCCCTAGTATATCAAGAGCCTCTTTGCGACTGAGTCATCGCAGTAAGTTAGCGATTTGCCCTGTGTGTTTTGAAAATCTATTAGCATTTATATAAATGGTATGACCATTTATCAACTATTAATGTAAGGAATTCTTTTAAGTAGCTAAGTGCTTTGAGTGTTTTTTTTTATATTACTTAAATAAACAATAAATAAAAATGAGTAACAAACTTCAATGAGATCACCATTACGTACTAGTACTCGTATCATGCTATCTAAACGAGTCACGCCCCTCCACATGAAGCCTCAATGTAGCCATATCTAACAATCATGATGTTGATCATAGATAAACGGACGGACATTCACAACAACGGAAATAAAGGCAATTAAATCTAAGATTTTTAGTTACCATTACTTAGATAAAGCTAGAATAAAGGTGAAAATCAGCTGTAAAAATATCGGGGGTTTCCGCCCCACGTCGCATTTACTTATCATAAGTAAACCACGGATTTTGAAGGTCAGATGCCTAATCTTTCAATTAAACACAGATTTAAAAAAAATTGCCTGGCGTCAGACCGCGTGAATTTAATACTTCTAATGTCAAATATCTTGAACATTTATAATTAAATTTTTTTCTGAATACTTATTAAGTAGTTGACATGCACAAATAAAAAAAATATGTCAACTGCCTACATCACTGCAATCCACCTAATTTACATGTCTGGTGGTAGGTATACATATATTTTGCTTACAACCTACCTCCCATTCTAAACTAAAGATATTTGAAAATATTCTTATTTAATATTATTCAATTCAAACTTTGTATGGTTATAGAAAAAACACGAAGACAAAAAATATAGATTTACACTTCGCAGCTCCCTGGCCTAATCGATTGGAGGAAACCGAGCACAATCAACCGTCTAGTTGATATTCCGTTCACACTGTGCTCTGCCTCTTACACTGGCGAGCAAAATCACTTTCACAGAATTTTTTTAATTTATCGAAGATGTTTTGGAAATTCGCATGATTCTATTCTTGAAAAAGCATGTTAGTTGAATATATTGTCAATACGCGTAAATAAAAGTTTATAAACATCACATAAATATTAAGAAATCACAATAGGTGGTACTGAGCAGGGAACAGTGTAGAGGTCTGATGGTTAAACGACCTAAAATGGATTTTGAACTCTTACACGATATACATACTTTGCTACACACCACTATTGACATATTAATCATCACTAAATAGTATTAAAAAGTCGTTTTCTCTGTCCCTATGTCCCTTTATATGCTTAAATATTTAAAACTACGCAACGGATTCTGATGCGGTTTTTTTTAATAGATAGAGTGATCCAAGAGGATGGTTTATATGCCCATGCGAAGCCGGGGCGGGTCGCTAGCACCCGATAAATAGTCATACCATTCATATAAATACATCATACTAATTGATTTTAAATGATTTTTTTTAAATAAACTAAAAGTTTAAAATGTAACTATTGAATATTCAGAGTTCATGGACCTGATATATAGAATTACTTTGTTGCATTGTTAATGGATGTCTGACATGATTACAGTGCATTTGCATGCGCCAATATAGATTACATGCTATGATACTAAATACTTCGTTTTTATTACTATAATTACCTTTTTTATTGATAAACACAAGTCTGTTTAATTTGTTTAAGTGTTCGTAAGACAGTGTACCTAATCGAACTATTTTCTATACCAATTAGGTTTGTTAGACTTACTTAATGTATAAGATATAAACATTTGTCACGTTTTGTTACGATATCGCAATATATTGTACCTATATCAAAATAATAAACTCCGATTGTTCTTAAGAACTATGACACCAATGTGTGCATGGTCAAATAATCTTGTAACTAACATGATATGATGATATTGAAAAATAATGTGATAAAAAGCGAAATAAAACAATCACTTTTAAGAACTTAATCTCACATCAACAGTTAACATTAGATTTATCAAATAAAAAATATATATACTACTTACTACTAGTTAATTTAATATTGTCAACATTCATGCCCCGCCAGTGTATACGAAAACTTATTCTCGGTCGGATTCCTCCATTTTGAGATATACACGCGGAGAGATTGTGCGATTATACATATGTGACTTGGGGCCTCTACCTGCCGATCTCGATCACCAGCCTCTGCCTAACGCTACGGCTCCTACGACTGCGGAATAACAAACGATTTTTTTAAGGATAATGTCCTGCAAGGGACGTGTTATGTTCGGCCGTATACCTGGTATATAACTGGCTTTGGGACAAAATACGTTGTGTTAATAAAAATTGTATTAATTTCTTAGTTTATTCAATCAACATGTGATGATACATTTTTCTGAAATTTTCATCAAGCATTTAAGACCTTAAGTATTTATTTATTATTAAGCAAAAGTGTGATTATTTATGTATTTTTTATCCCTATAAGCTGACAATTTGCGACTATCTACGTAAAATTTAAAATAATTTTTCATCAAAATTCATAGATCTATCTTTTTAAAACACATAGAAAACCCTTTTGCAGATATTCACAAAAAATGTCGCAGAGAATTTATGCACAGCAAAACGCTAATTAAAAGCCTTAACCCTTCAGAAATAACACAGGAAATTTCCTGCCACAAAAAGGCTGCTATTAAGGGGCCTTAAGACTACGGGTTTAGTTCCCTCCACGGAGGTATTGCCAAAAACAAAGAGCTTTGCAGACGGACCAGGGGGGGTGAGGGAGGGATGCTGTAGCGGGGGAAGGGGGAGAAGTATGGCTCTACGGTTGTAACAGTTTTACGATCGGAAATACGCATTGCTCATGCGCGGTGCACCGAGCTGTCTAGGATTTGCATCATATTATCGACGTCCTTTCTCCTTTCAAATTTGACATTTTTATTAATTCATTTATTTAAATAAATAGAAATCATACTAGACTATTTTTTACAGGTAAATAAACTCATCAATCTTGGTTAAGTTTTGGCTCTAAGTTTAAACTATTAAAAATAAAATTTTAAATTTGTTATTTTTTCCTTTGATAATTACACTGAACTGCCTCTTTAACTTATATAATATGAAATAAGTATCTTTTCTATTTTTTTTTATTAATTCAATAACCATTGTACTTAACATTTTGGAAAATGACTTTACCAATTTTGAATAAAAAATAATATATACCTACTTTTTATTCAGATGTATTTCTATATACCCATGTCACACACGATATAAACTCTTACTTTTTAATAGCGTGACGTTATTTACTGATTTGATTGAAGTTAAGTGACGATGCGCTTGATCATTATTTGATAATGTTTGTCTATATTTCATAATTATATCAATTGTAACAATAGAAGGGAGGCGTCGCTTTTCAATTGTGTGACAAATGTTCTTCTATTAAGGAAAGAGGTTAATTGTTTTATTATGATGAAACTTTCTAAAGAGTTAGATTGGGTTATTTATGTAAACATTTATAACCACGATTAAGTAATAAGATTTATAACTGTGACTAACCTTACAAGTACCGAGGTCTACATAGAAAAGTGTACTAGCTGAGGTGTAAGTATAACGGTTAAATTAAACCTATCTATCAGGCCTACTGTACAAACGTATTGTAAAGGAAAAATAATACCCTTAAATAGTTTTTGTATATGAATTTTGGCAACTATGCGAAATTACGAAAAAAAATTAGACTAAATATTTACACTATGTTACTATAGATACTTAGATATTATATACAAACAAAACAAGTCTTTCTCTCTGCAATTACTTCATAATATTTTATAAAACTATGTATCTATAATTAGGTAAACTATAACTGGTAGAGCATGTAAAAAAAAAATAATAAAAAACGAAGAGTTATTAAAATAATTCTTCTCGAAACTAAGATAAAAGAAGTAAGAGTGACCCAATGTAAAAATATCTAAGTATAATTTTAAAGCTAGTTGAATAATTATATATAAGACGTTGTGGTTTGTTACAACTTTTTCTTTACTTTTCCTTTGGGGTTTACATCATCACTTCACTACAATATAGTATAAAACAAAGTCGTTTTCTCTGTCCCTATATCTATATATTTAAAACGACGCAACAGATTTTTTTTTAATAGATAGAGTGATTCAAGAGGAAGCGTTGTCGGGGCGGGTCGCTAGTCCATACTAATATTATAAATGCGAAAGTCTGTCTGTCTGTCTGTCTGTCTGTCACCTCTTCACGGCTAAACTGCTGAACCGATTGTGATGAAATTTGGTAGGGATGTAGTTAACGACCTGAGGTCAAACATAGGCTACTTTTGGGCGCGATATAACCGAATCCCACGCGGGGCGAAGCCGCGGGGAACAGCTAGTAAGTAATAAATTGCAAAAACAAGTCATTTATAGACTTGGTATAAGAGAGTCGTATAAAACTGCGTGTTCATACCTTGATATCTACTTAGTGTCCGATAGAAGATATCGACCTAGCCTGGTTCCAAGAAACAACATAGGCACTTGAAATGTCCCTGCAAGCTTTGTTTGTGTATGGTCGGCATAAAAAAGTTTATTTTTCTTCTTATGGATCGATATATGTTAATACTAAAATTCAAAAGCCTACGCGAATTGTATTGTAAGTGGTTTAACACAATTTAATAAATTTGCCCTTTACCTTTTTAGGGTTCCGTTGTTACATTTACGATTACTTAGACAGTTAAATATACCGTGTGTGTAAAATGACTCTACTTTTCATTCCAATTCAATGCAAAAAAACTTTGTCATTCTACTTTCTCCCAAATTTAATTTTAAATGCTATATATTAATATCTATCTCCATCATACTTTACTAAAGTATGATAAGGATATAGATATTTATGACTTTTATTAATACAGAAAATTCTAAAATATCTTTAAAATATATGGTATTCGACAACAGTTTGTCATTTTTTCAAATAATTACATAAACTTGATTTTCTGTCGGTACCAAAACAAACAAGCTATCTTTAGGTATTCATAAAGGGACCGAATGTGATCTGTCGGGTTTTATCCAACGATTTAGGTGACAACCGAGACGGTGGAGATACAAAGTTGCCTCGCCTGCCTCGCCTGCCTCGAATCGGACGCATCGCATAGCACTCAAACTTCATCTTTTTATGACGCTGAGATCACATACTACTTATATTAGTATAGTTATACCAAACCTTTTAAGTATTCAAGTACTTATATGAATATTCATACTTCATGAGGAATAGCATTGACATATTATAGTGTAGGTAGAGTGAAAATAACGCAAGATTATTCATAGCTGGATATCCGCCAAGTAATTTTTAAAATTGAAATAACTGTATGTCCTAATATAACCACTATCACAATCATTACTATTACTATCACTATATAGTATAAAACAAAGTCGCTTCGCGCTGTCTGTCCCTATGTATGCTTAGATCTTTGAAACTACACAACGGATTTTGATGCGTTTTTTTAATAGATAGTGTGACTCAAGAGAATGGTTCATATAGGTATGTATGATACATGGTATTATATAGTATTGCACACGTGCAAAGTCAGAACGGGTCGCTAGTAAAATATAAAGTGAAGTTTATCATATTTTCTCAACATTCAAATAAGCCATTAAAATAAAGGGAGAGAGATCTAATTGATTAATTATTTTAATTGAAAATATTTGGTAATCAGGTTGTACCTAATTTAATTCTAAGTCATTTTTGTAATTTCATTAATTTTTATCTTCAAAAATTACTAAAGAATATTTTAAATGACCATAATAAGAGGGAATTAAGTGGCTTCATAGCATGTTTTCCAGATAGTAATTTTATCAATTTATAGTGTTGATATTTGTGTCGCAGGCCGTATTCGCAGTTGTGGCGAACGAGTATCGGGTGTAATAACCATGAAAATAGCAATTCAGTTGTAAAAGCTGTCTTTGTTGCATACGGATAAGGACAAGATAAGTATTTATTATTAATATTTATTTGTAGGCCCGGCCTTATATAGTTTCTGTTTAAATGAGAACTTCGTGGAACTGTAGGTGTTTATTTAATTTTTAATATTTATCAAGTACTTTTACTTGTTGTACCTTTTTCAAGGTTTTTTAGATGCCAGCATGAGAAAGTAAATATGCAGGTAGAGCTACACTTTAGTCATCGTCAAATATTTTGAAAATAAAATAAAGACTGAAAGAAGATAATCGCGTTAATAAACAGTGGAAAAAAACGATATCCCGTTTAATTCTTGAGGAAGGTTTTATTTATATAGTATGTACTTGCGTTTGAACAATGGGCCACAGAGAAAAGTATACCACTCTACCCTTACACTTACATCTAATGTGGTACACTTTTGTTTGTGGCTTATAGTTGGCAATGTACTTTCCCTACATATACCTTTTACTGGCTGGTAATCGGGAAACCGCAGGAAACAGCTTATACGGTTTAGTATTATTAGGTAAGTGTATATATATTTAATATGCTATTAGGTATCTTAATAAAACACCATAATACCTGGCACCCAAACAACATAACCCTAAAAATCCAAACCGAATAAAAAATGTTAATTAGATCCACCAAAGCTCCATATAAAAGCTCCTATAAAGTATCCAAACGGGCAGCCTCATAATTAACTATAAAATTGCCTCTAATTAACCAATTAAGTACATAAAATATGCAAAGAGCTGGTGTATTATGGTATCTGTGTACTTGATCAGAGGTTAAGCAACTATGTTGCTTCAAGCCGCCAATGAGTGAGTAGGTAAGTACTTCATACAGTACGAGTAGCTACTTATGATTACACGCCTATATCATTAAAGAAACTTTAAACTTGTGTTATGCGTGAATTGCGTTATATAACTTTTTGATCACCAACGGGAAAGCAGGTGCTACAAGTAGTATGGCTAGGTGTATCGCTGTAGCAGCTTAACTCAGTAGTGAACTGATTTTAATTTATTTATATTTTGTTTAACTTCTTTTTATAACGATAAAAGTCTTAACGATTTCCGAATTATATACGAAAAATCGCTGGTTTATTCTTCGTTCGTCCTGAAATTTTGTCCCACATTTCAAAAAATGATTCGTTTGTCCCAGTCACTTTTATATTCCCGGTTTGTCCCAGTTCACAAGAAGGTACTTTAAAGGTACAGCTAACAAAAAAGTATTTGAACGAATAACAAACAAAAACCTATTATATTATTTAGAAAGAAAATTACTTATAAAAAACAACGGGTCGAACAAGGAATGCAAAGTGGGACCAACTAGGAATAAAATAATAAAAATTGTATATATTTAAATAGTAAATAGTAGATATTTTCTATTATTTATTAATGACCTCCCTGAAAACATTAAAAGCGATTGTACAGTTTTTGCGGATGATATATCTGTCGCAGTAAGATAGATAAAGCCGTGATATAGTCATATTCCTAGTGATATAATTATATACCGTAACATAGATATATGAAAGAGATTTATAACTATCTTACTAGGAATATAATTATTATACGGTTGCAATCTAGTAATATGTTTATCTGACTAAACTAATCTAGTCAGATGGTTATAAATCTGCCGGAGAGTCAAAGAAAACAATACTAATTTTGTTGGTTTTTATTTTTATTACAAAATTAAGGTTGCAATTAGTCACAATACTGTTTCTGCTGGACAAAGACCCCCCAAGGATTTCCAAAATGACCGGTTGGAAGCGGCCTGGATCCAGCGCCTGCCTGCGACCTTCCTTAGGTCATCTGACCATCTGGTCGGTGGATGTCCGATGCTGCACTTACCGGTGTGTGGTCGCCATTCGAGAACCTTTCTGCCCCATCGGCCATCGGTTCGTTGCGCTATGTGCCCCGCCCACTGCCACTTCAAAAAGCTAATCCGCTAGGCTATGTCGGCAACCCTTGTTCTCCTACGGATCTCCTCATTTCTGATTCGGTCTCCTAGGGAACACCGAGCATAGCCCTCTCCATGGCTCTTTGGGCGACCTTGAGCTTAACTTATGAGGCCTATATAGTAAGGGACCATAAACTCATGTCATCACTGGTAACAAACTCTGGAAGACTTAGTTTTAAGGCACTAAACGTTAAGTTACTAAACTTAATCCAGTAATATAACCATATCACTAAACTAGAACCGTATTATAATTATGTTCCTAGTAAGATAGTCATGAATTGCTTTCGTATGACTATGTTCCGGCATATAATCATATACCTAGGGTTATAACTATATTACGGCTTTATCTATCACACTGCGACATATCTATTGTAATACCGTGTAAAAATAGTAATACTTATAACGTTGACATTAATAATGAAATAACCAATATAATTAACTGGCTTGAATATAATAATTTAAATATTAATATGACTAAGACAAAATATATACAATTTCATAATATGGGGGCTAAAAAATTTGACTTAAATGTGCAGTACAAAAATAATAAAATAAGTGAAGTTCCAGAATCAACTTTTTTAGGAATAATTCTCGACGAATGTTGTACATGGAAGCAACACGTTGATAAAGTATGTACAAAGATAAATCGTTTTGTTTATGCCCTATGGAAACTTGGAAAAATTACAAGCAGAGACACTGTCCTGAAGGCCTATCACGGGTACATAGCGTCGAAAATCAGGTACGGTATTTTGCTATGGGGAAATGCAGTGAATGTCAATACAGCTTTTATAGCTCAAAAAAAGTGTATTCGAGCAATCTGTGATGTAAATCCTACTACAAGCTGTGTTCCATTATTTAGGAAACTGAAGTTACTTACACTACCCTGTATGTACATTTACGAAATGTGCATATTTGTTAAGAAAAACTTGTCTTTATTTAGGAAAAGAGGAGAAGTTAGTAAGTTTAACTGTCGATATCCCAACAGGTTGATGTTGCCTAATATTCGAACACAAATATGTGCAAGAAACTGTTATGCAATGGGTGCAAAAGTTTTTAATAAGCTTCCTGAGGATATGAAAGCCCTGACATTAAATAAATTTAAAATTGAATTACATTCATGGTTAGTAAAAAAATGTTTTTATTCTGTAAATGAGTATTTAAAATGAAAAAGATTGATACTGTATTATTAACATAATTGTATTACTTCTTTAGCATTATTATATAATTTTAACATGACAATCATAATTGGACTCATAATGTTTACAATGTTACTCCCAACCCATTGGAGTTTATCATATAAAAAAGCTGCTTCTTAATAATTATAAAAATGTATTCACTTAATTATATTTGCATGCTGGAAACAGTTAAATGTGTGATACTTATGGCTAAATTTGATTGTACTATGCTACCACATTTATGGCAAATAAATAAACTTTGACTTTGACTTTGACTTTATAAGACTGTCCTGGACGACAGTCGAAAAAGGCCTACCCCTCAAGAAGGCGCACGAAAGGAGAAGAAGACACTAAGTATTTAAAACGATTTCAATCTCACTACACAAAAATTAATCATTAAACACAGGTAAACCTCAAGAAGTAGAAACATTATAATGCACAATGGCAGCCAAGTTATAATATGTGTAGAAACTAAATCTAATAACAAGGTACTTACAACTGGGATGAATTTTGAAATATTATTGTTATAAATTTATTTTTAACTAGCTGTTTCCCGCGGCTCCGCCCGCGTGGGACTCGGTTATATCGCGCCCAAAAGTAGCCTATGTTTGACCTCAGGTCGTTAACTACATCCCTACCAAATTTCATCACAATCGGTCCAACAGTTTAGCCGTGAAGAGGTGACAGACAGACAGACAGACTTTCGCATTTATAATATTAGTATGGATTAGTGACTTCCATTCCTATTTTCCATTCATTTTGATATTTAGTACAAAATACTTAGGTGACTAGTTTAAGGTTAGTTGATGGTAAGATGATCATGATTTATTTTATAAATAGATAAATATAATTGTTACAATTAGATGAGGCTTTTAAATAGTAGCATTGAAAGAGCGCTTACAGCACCTGTCTGTGTAGTAGTCAATAACAAATGATCATTCGCCTTTGATATTTTTGTGATAGTTAAGATAAAAATAAGTTAATGTATTAACATGAAATGCAGTAAATAAACCGTATTATGATTTAAAAAACTGTTTATACTTAACCTACATACTTGTATAATTTTATAAAACTTATCATCTGCGTTTCAATGCACTTTGCAGGACTCAATATAGAACTTTAACTAATCAATCACGAGAAACACAAAGCAACACATAACACATCATACACACTACATCACTACAAAACAGTATATAATAATGCCTTGTTTTCGACACACTTGTGTTACGAATGACTGGCAACTACGTTTTGTTTGCATTCAACGACTGAAGGCCAAGTCTAGCTAATTTGCATGAGAATCTCGACCCAAAATAAGAGACTGCCCACTTTCCAAATAGTTCGTTTACAAAGATTAGCTAGTAGTCGTTGAGTAAACTTTATAATTTGTAAGGAAATTTATTCTCGGGGGTTATATTAAATCATCATCAATACCTTTATACCTTTTTATTTGGTACTACTCGTAAAGTTAAAATGATTATTGTGATTATCATCCACCTGGCATGGGTCCCAACTTAGGAAAGGGTCCGCTCTCTCACTCGATATTTATACTGTATATGCTAATTGTTTTTTATCATTTAAACGTTTTTTCTCAACTATATCGGAACATAGGCAATTATTGGTTTTTGAATCCGATATTATACAAACTGTCTTATCTTTATCTTTCCATATGAGAAATTATCAGATTCGAAACTATAAACATTTTTGGAAAATCTATTATTTTTAATAAATATTCTATACGAAAATATACTTTATTAATATTTTGGTCTGATTCTTCTCACTGAAGTGAGAAAAATCTAAAATAATCTCAAATTATGGTTATGATTAAAATTTCTTCAGTCAGTTAATCAGTACTTATTATTAAACACATCAACCCATTTCATTTTACGACAATCTTTGATTATTAACTAAAACGATTTCAACGCTTCAACGTTATCTAACGACTCGAGATATGTTCGATACTTTCAAACAACTACCGTAGTTAGAGTTCCATAGCTGCGCATTACATTAATTCTCTATTTTATCATGTCGCTTTCCAGGTAGTATACCAAGTCAAATAATGGGTCTTGTCTGCTTTCATGAACTAAGATTCATTATAAGATTTGGGTTTATTTTCAGAACCAATACCTCTTATAGATAGGGACACCTGGAAGAGACTTCACCGTCAAGAACACAGCTCTTAAATTGAAAATAGATAGACCTCTTATAATCTTCTAATAAATGTATTTGAAAATATTGTTATAAAATCACAGCACCTGTCATAGAGCAAATTATAGCAACTGTTTGACCCTTAATTACCTTTTTATGACTTTCATTCCAGGTGACATAGTCATCATCATCATCTTTAATTAATTAATAATTTTGTAATAAATCTACAAAAAAGTCTACCATGATAAAAAAAAATCAAAGCTACAATTTTGACAAAGGTGTAGAGTTCGTTAAGTAAGGCCTTGTAGAGTAAGAAACTTGGCTCTACATAAGATTTGATAATATTTTGAGTCTAGTATTTGCAACATTTTACATGAATATGTTTTTGGCGGGTAATTTCTTTCTTTCATACAAAAACTCAGCAACGGAAGAGCGCCTTAAATCGATACTAAAGTGGTATTGGAAAGTCGAATAGCATTTTTATGCAAATCAGTATCAATAGTCAGGAAGCCGTACTGACCCTTTCAAATTCCACAAAGAAATTGTTTCCATACTCCTGTTAGAGTTGTTGTTATGATAATTTTGTGAAAGTTCCACTGCAACACATTTTGGATACGCACTGTGGGGTGACTTAGAAAGTGCACAATGTGTAGGCATAATGTTGTAATTTATTTACTCAGAATTTAACGAGTGGAGACTAAGCTGTGGCTTCGTGCACTTGGAATGCTATATAGTCAAACATCCATATACGTATGGAATAGTATGGATTGCACTAATGGTGTCATGGTTTTACCCTCCATTAAAGAAATCGTTTAACAGTTTTTAGCTTATGACATTATTTATTTACTAGGTTCATATTCCAACAACATCAACCTTTGCCATTAAAATAAGAACATGATGACAAAGGTACTGCTATGTAATATATATATTGCTAGCCGGCACACTCCCTCAAAACTATTAGTCCCAGCATGCCCGCCACTAACAGTTAGCTGTTGGTTGACCCCGGCTGTCATCTGGTAGTCGTTAAAGGAACCACGTCAGAGGCTGAGAGGAGAAAAACTCTGACACCAGGGTATGCACAGTTGACAGACCGTGACACCTACAAGTAATGATGATGACCTATTAGTTAATATATATATCATAGTTTTCAAGATTACCTTTACATGTAGTATGTGGTGTAGTTCTTACCAAGTGGTCTCTAGCTTAATAAATGATTGTGGGAATAGACCACTCCGTCTCTAATTGTAGTTGTCGTAAGAAACGATCAAGGAAATAAAAATGTATATCAATTCACTTGTACCTATGTCCGACTACTGGCGAATTTCACCATGAACAGCATTTCCAAAGCGGGTGGGCGAGAAAAAGGCTGAATCTTAATTTCATGGGTTACTCAAAAATATGGACCTCAGGCTTTGAAGCCATAGGCTTGGGTCGCAACCGGGAAAGTGGAGTGCTATTAATTGATTCAAGCAGTAGTTATTTTGCGAACATCAGTTAGGCACATGATTACATTGAGTCCATACTTCTTACATTAATAAATGTTAGACTCTACTTTGAACTCATGGCTAATGCTCTAAATTTTGCTCATAAAGTTGGTCTTAGTAATAGATAGGTTGATGATGTAGGTGCCCGTATATGGAGAATACTAGGAATCCCTAATGCGAGTATAATGAAATTCAATGGACTGTATTTAAGGGTAGGTATAATCAATGCAAATTGACACGGCTCGTAGCACGATCGGTGAAGCAATGTGTCATTGATTCTGACGTTTCGATGAGAGGCGCGCGGGGTACCGCCCGCGGGTCGTGGTCGATGGTCGCGCAGAGTTGCCATCAACATAGGTCTTACAACAAAAAGCAAACCGTACTATTGTGAGGAAAAAGGTGCTTAATTAGATTGTGTGCAATAAACAAATCATAAAAAGTTTAATATGTTACATAAACCCCTTAGACTCAATATGTAAATGAAACAATTAGCAACCTATTGCAACATGATGCTACAAAGACCTGCAGCCTTAACACGATCTCAGTATATATAGTAACTATAAACCGGTTCGTCATTAGCATAGAGCAGACAGAGCCAATCGACTGCGATGCACAGTCTATGCATTTAGAGCTGCAGTGACATTGAGCCTGTGGGCGCGCCGCATCTTCGCAGCGCATGTAAATGAGTAGGTAGATGGTACTCACGTGTCGGCAGTCAGCAACAAGTCGCGCATCAGTCGCTCTTGAGTCGCACGCGACAACACTGCACGTTGCACTACGATTGTTCTTCCGTCTTCTGCCTTGACACTATCACTCACGTATCTACGCTTGCGAATGCGGACTGATTTTTTTCTCGCGTAACGGCCCATTAAACTTGTAGATTTCTATCTCACTCGCTGCCACGATAGCATTAAGAAGCGAGACAAAGAAAGGTTGCGGTTTATGGGTTGTTGATAGAATTGGTATCCGCTCCGTAACGTACCGCCGCCGTGTTGCATATTTTTATTGAATGTGACCTTGCAGCGACGTCCTATTATAAAGTATTGTCAGAATTAATACCTTTTTTTAAAATATACTTGTTTAAATCTCTACTCCATATATGTACAGAATGTAAAACTAAAATAATTGTTTATAGAAATCTAAATTAGTCTACAACATGGCAAACGACAAGGCATTAGATTTAGCTTAACATTATACCTAAATATGAAAAAGCTCAGTATAGATATTCTACTAGAAGCGACTCGTCATCGCTTCTAGTAGAATATCTATACTGAGCTACATCTTGCTTCGAAAGGCCATGGTCGTAGCTGTTATTGCTTCTCAGAGGGCAGTCGTAAAGGCTATGTCAGATGCATCTTCCTGAAAAAGATTTAATTTTGTATTTTTAACCTATAGGTACCTTTACAGAACAAGCCTATTCCTAAACCTAAGCTATACGTGTGAATTCACTCAAAGTGCAACAAAATAGATCGATCTAAGTACCCACGACGTTGAGTGTGCACACCGCTCGCGTTAGTGGAGCTTCTCGCATCAAGTTGGTCCGTGCGTATACGCTGGTCAATGTTGTCCATGACTAAAACAGTACATGCTTAGCATACGTTTCAGAGCCCCTAGTATTTAACTGGAATTGCTATTCTTCAGTCAAGTGGGTCGTGCAGTCTGTTTGCCATATTAGCCTTAAAAAAACCCTTTTGAAGATTTGGTATTGCAACTCAAATCAACTACAAACTAGGGTGGCATGTTGTGAACCTGAATCATGTTAGTCTTGTTCCTAGTGTAATAAGAGTTCCAGAGATCAGAAGTCAAATCGAATTTGATTGTAACGATAACTAAAAGGCAAGTATTCTGGGATTTTAAGCGTAAACTTAAGATGCCACTGGTAAACAAGCTTGGATAAAGACAAGAAGGGTCAAAATAGTGTTTGATCAAAAAAATTCAGTTGAGTTTTGCAATAATAATAAGGTCAATAAATAGATTTAATAAATTCCTGGCGTCAAACCATGCGCGATTACCAAATTCTATGGGTTAATACATCTTAAACAACATATGAAATTGGTATTTTGTCATACTGGCTACTTTGACCTCAAATAACTGATCAGGAATCCTAATTTCACATGCATTGCCATTATGTTTGAACTTGGTAATTTTTTTCTTCATATTCTGCTATTTCCTTTTTTGACATCCTCTGTTCATAAAATGGCTATATATCTTAAAATTTATTGAATAAAATTGTTAGTAATGTTTCAACTGAAGTAAAACAAACCTTTATTAAGTCAGCCAATGAAAGTCGCATTAATATCAATCCAGCCGTTCAGATAAGACCCCTGAACAAACCGACAAGTGGCAAAAAAAAATTGTTATAAGTGTCTTATATGCATTTAGTAAAAACTACTGCTGCTTTTTATTGTACCTATGTAGGTATCAATAGATATAGATAAATAAATAAAATATACGCCGGTACAAGGTCATACGATGCGGAATTATAATGCCAAAAGATGTTTAGGAAATACCTATAGGCGTCGCCGAGAGCGCAGCCGTACTTCTCGGGCTATATCGTCTGCACCAGCATTGGAGAGCAGACCATCAAACGACGTTATGGCCTGCGGACGTGCGCCCGGCGGGAATGAGACAGTGCGAGGAAAAGAGAAGAGAAACTTTTGCACGATTTTATTATGCGCCACAGAATAAACATTGGGCGGATCATGCTGACAAAGTTTGGCAATGGTATCTTGGCCATTTTGAGTTGCAGCGTTGCAGTTTTACATGATGGGATTGGTTTGCGTCACCATTTTCTGGGTGATTTATACGTTAATTGGAATGTTTAGGATTCCATTGGGTTTGCCAACTTTTGCAGGAATAAAATATTTGTTATAAAATGGTAGGTAGGTATTATTTATAATGACTGCATAGACAAAGTAGGTTAAAAAAAAATAACACTTTTTCAATCAGCTGATCGCTCACTTGCTTTGATATCGTATCATTAAAAAGTACTTATTCAAATTTTGGGTATATTGCAGTAGGAATGACCCTTGAGTTTATATTGTATGTACCTACAATTATTTAAATGTGTAAGTTTTTAAGACTACTACCTATTTAATACTTTTGCAAATGTTGCCATTCTAGTGGTTAAAATTCAATAAAGGTGGACATTTAAATTCACTTTGTTTTTATTTTTTACTTAGGTATACTAATTCCATTGCCCTAATTTTAATTAGATGCATAATTTAAAGTGTTGGTATTATATTCATTATTTTGTTATATTCATTATTATTGTTTTTACTAAGAGAGAAACATTATTAAAGAGATAAAACATGTATTGTACTCAAATTAAATACATAGATTTTTCTTAGCTTAACTACAAATTCTCATTCGATTTCCCCAACTGAAGTAAGCTAACCTTTATCAAATAATGTAATTATGTACTGAGTACGAGACACCTCGGCTCACTCTCCGTAATTGAGTGCCCTCCCCTCACGCCTGCTATTAGGCAAATCGAATCTTAACCCTCCCCAACCTCCCTCTTGCCCCGGATGAATATGTGAAGGCTCGGGTACTTCCACACATGAGATGATACCGTCCAAGATTTCGTTTGATAATTGTTTGTATTCACTTCAAAATAATTTCTATGTGTCGCAAAGATATTTTTATTACTTAGAATTATTCAGCAGAGACTCTACTTTTTTTAAATATTTTTACTTTACATATTCCTGCAATCGGTTTTCTTTACTATTTAACTACACGGTTCTATCTTTTCCTGTCTTTCTACTATGTGACTATCTTCAAATTATTCTTCTCTAAAGTTTCTCGAGTAGTTAAAAATTGACGACGCGTTCAAGTTCCTTTGACAAACATACAAACTACATATTTTTTTTTCCATTTAATAATAATTACAATAACAATATTAACATTTTCGCGGACAGTAAACTAGATAACAATAACATTTAATTGTTATCTACGTCGAGAGGCGTGACTGTTAACGAAAGTGTTAAGTTAGTACCTATATGTATAGTTAAAATTAATACTCATCTAGAAAACTAACGACCAAAAAAATGAGTAACACTTCATGTGTGAAATAACGGAATAGTATGGAATAGCCCTCAGGCGGAGCTCCTCTTGGCGTTGAACCAAGGATTCAATTTGCGCGAATGTAAATAAAATGCCTCAGCCGAGTTGCGTATAATACGGATATTGAGGGATTCAATTTTGATAAGTACATAGGGTGACGTAATTTTCACATGTACCTGCTTGAACGTTGTGGTTTTTATTTTTATTTGGCTGTTGACTTGGAAAATTGATCTGCTCGTGGCATGAAAAAGGTTGTATGATATGTATTATACTTTCTATATTTTGGGTGAAACATACATAATTTCTTTTTTGACTAAGTAGAGTTAGCGTCAGCTAGCTAGCGTAGCGAGATAAGTAGGGTTAGAGTCAGGCAGGCTGACAGGCACGTTAACACTTTCGCTGACAGTAACGCCTCTCGACGTAGATGACAATTAACTGTTATTGTTATCTCGTTTACTGTCCGCGAAAGTGTTAACTGTCGGTTAAATAAACTCCATAAATAAAAAATAAGTAAACATATAAGGCCTCAAACTTTACACGGATTTGAAATATTATTCCACCATTAAAAATAACATTACTCCACATAATATATTTTATTTGATTTATCATGCAAAAAGGAGTAAATAGATACCTGTGTATACATTTTTTAGAAAATAATACCTAGGTACCTACTAAATAATAAATCAGGAATATAAATGAGATTATCTTCTTTTTATTTACAATAAACTTAATGACAATAACTACTTTGGTAATTTTCAGCTCAAATCAAAATGGTTCACATAATTTATCGATAATCCTCTAAACTTTTGACCATATAACGCATCTTTACAAAAGAAAACCAAAAAAACCATGACAAAATAAGCCAAGGTTTTATTTGCAGATTATAAATATCTGTGGGACTTAGGCTACATTATCCGATATCTGTAGAATGACTATTGAATATTAACAAGGAATCCATCGGGTATTATACTGAGGCTAACATACCCATAACGTGCTCAATAACACTAAACTACTGATTTCATTGCGCTTGCATATTTACTTACTTTATCCTTCCATATCGCAGCCTACATTGTAGCCTGTAAATGTCATTTGAAATATCAGGATAAAAATGGATTTGTATGTAAAAAATAATAATTTTGTGTATGCGGATTAAGAACGTCGGGAACCGACCAATAGGAGAGAGTTCCATATTTAAACTGTAATGTGACCAGTATAATATAGAGCCGTGATATTTTGATTGTTCATTTCAGTCAATGGTAAGTTTAGTATTACGGCAGATCAGATTACCTTGGTCGGTTTATATGAAGTTGTCTCGCTTGAGTTCATTTATATGCTAATAGGAGAGGAGGCGGCTTGCTCCAGAATAACCGGTACTTCGTAAGCTGGTGCATTTCTGCCGCATCGTATGCATTCGAATTAAATTTGTTTACTTTGTAAGGAATCTTGATTTGATTGGCTTATTCCTGCACAATTTATAGTTAAGTGGTGTGCTATGTCTGCCTTATAAGGTTATATATACATAAGTATTGAAGTATCACATAAAAGTTGTGTTCAATTAAAATATTCCATACTCTTTAACATTTAACAAAACATTTCACTTATAATCTTTGTACCTCTTTTTAGATGTTTGATTAAATTCAATATCTTAATTTATTTCAGGTACTAAAAAAATAAACTAAAGGGTAATAATTCTTTTTAATAAATCAAGAAAGTTTTGATTTTAAAATAAATTACCAAACCACTAACATAATTTAAATATCAGTTTACATAAATAAATAAATGTTCTGTTCCTCCCAATGGTTGACTGGTAGAGAATGCCTTTAGCATTGGATCTCCCCCTATTGTTTAAGTATTTTTTTACTTATGTAACAATACAGTGTTAATATTTTAATTAGTAATTAAAAATGAAAAAATATATTTACAAATTGGGAATCTATTAGGGAAGCTCTATATCCAGCAGTTGACATTTCACTGGGACCATTCAATGTAAGAAGTACTGGTGGTAGAATGATTGATGGCACCTGACGAAGCTGCATGCGTCTTTGCTTTGACAGCTACTATAAGTAGGTACTTACTGCATATTTTATACGTACCTAAATGGTATTTACACGAGCTTTTTTATAATATTTCATCATTATCACCTAAAGTCCGCTAAAACGCAATGTCTTATTTAAATTTATAATAATAAGATTCGATTACTAGTAAGAGTTCTTTTATTTCTCGAAGTCTCCTACTCTTACGACATATACGGGAAGATTTCTGCTGCCAAAAAATAATGCTTGCATTATAATATTCCGGTTTGAAATGTGAGAGAGGCAGTAGAATTACTGTGTAGGTACTCAACCCGCCACCTCCTATGGCTCTACCAAGCTTTTAGTTATACTTACGAGCCGAATCGCGGGTGAGTGCGTTGCACTTGCTTTGGCTCTTTCTAGTCGTAAAAAAGTTGTCTAATGTAAAATTACTGAGTATCTACTGTGGCGAAACATTCTAGGCCAAGAATTGGCAATGCGGCAGTCATAGTCATGATATCACGAGCGTAAATAGGCTACTGTGACCGCACACCCATCTTTTGCAGGCCGTGTGCTTGACTACTTACAGAAAAGAGAAAAAATATCTTTTAAGACAAAAACTACTTGAACAAAAAATTTAATAGGTATTTATTTACTTTTTTACATGCAGTGACACAATGTGAGTCTTGATCTCCGATATAATAAGGATATCCATGGTCTATCCTGCGCTATCTCTTTCCAATTATCGGCTTGCAGTTCGCGCAGATTTCTCAAACCTAAGTAATTATCTTAATAGTCAATTTTCTTTGCCATGTCATGATCATGCTCACGCCCACACCCAGACTCACCTTCAGTTTACACACCCATTCAGTATGCGAAACACACGCTAACAATTAATTACTCAATGTACTGGGGCCACATAGAAACGTATACCACCTCACTCCTACATTTAAATGTTAGATAGTCTACTCTTCTCATTTGGCCACTGTACTTTTTATAATGCATGCTGGGTTATGCAAAAACAGTTGCTATTTTTTAATGAAATTTGATGCCGCCTACATTGACTTGTGAAATGAATTCCGTATTCGAAGCTTTCAGAAAATACTTCTTGTATATGTTCACCACAAGTAACGTGCATATAAAGACGCATTTAGACTTTGTCTACCTCGTGTATCCTTACATGCATACATTTATTACGTCACTGTTAATCACCATAAATTTTATCTTTGTGGTAATTTTTTTAAATATATTTAAAAAAAACACTCCAAGAGTCATATCTCCTAACTACTCGTTTCTACTTTGCTCTATCATAGATAGACGTCTCTGTTCAACTCACACTGAGGTCCTTATTAAGATAACTGAACCATCTTAGATTTGTTTAAAGTACTGTATTCCAAGTACGTATTATAAATTTTTATATATTGTAAAATTAATTAAATATATAAAATTTTAATTATTATAAATGCGGCTAGCAACCCATCACTATTGATTTCCTGTTTCAACTACCATTATGCTAAACGTGGTCTAAGGTCTTATGACCCTAGGCTCTGTCTACCCCGCATGGGATAAAGACGTGATTATATGTATGTATAAAATTAGGGAAATTTAATAAATATTAAAGGCACAGGTCTATCAGTCTATGACTTATTTATTTATTATTAACTATTAAATTTTTAGCCAATAGTCCAATATAATAAAAAAGAAAATTTAACTGTCTCTACATTAGCTCATTGAATACTTTAATCACAAAGTTGGAATCCACGTACCGCTAGATGGCGCTCGGATATATATTATTTTTCTTTTTTTAATATTGTATGCTAATTTTCAGCCAGATATTTCTGAAACATCTTTTCCACACATAATTCAGTTTATTACTGTTCTCTACCAATAGGTGTATGAGTACTCTACAGTATGAAGTCTGTTTCAGCTGCTGTTGTCAGGGGCTCCATTCTTATCAAAATTTTAAGCTACTTACTTTTACTAAATATATACCTATCTATATCTGCTAGAATTGATACTGAAAAGTGAAATTTCTAGCGTATTTTAGAATAAGCTAATTATAACAGCAGGACCACCGACTTTATGTGCCTTCCAAAACTCAAGATAGATATGGTACTATGGCTTCGCTCGCCTTCACGAACATGGGTTATCGAGGTCCTCATGATTTAGATTGATTGGTGATTTATATTACTGAATATCTTCTAGATACGCTAGCCACTGCTTAATTATTTTCTTCCAGCTTTTTAGTTTTATAATTTATTGCTCAATTACTAATTATAAATCTTAAGACAGTACATTATTATTAATATTGCGATTTTAAATCAAACTTTTTTTAGAATCGCGGCAATAATACTTACACAAGTTGACACGCAACACTTTTTGTTCAGCTTTGATTAAAATAATAATTATTAGTATGCAATTTTTTATGCATATTTTCCTTTAATTTAAAATAATTTTTAACTATTGTTTTTATAGAAAGAGTAGCATGTGTGATTATATGATAATTATATACATAAGTACTCTTGTAGAGAGTAGATATAATTATTAATATTACATTTATAATATGACAAGATTTAAATAATTTAAACTCAATAAAAAAAACTATCAAATTTCAATGTTCATCCTACGATGCTAATAAGAAAGCAAGTAGTTCAAGGGAAAGTATTTCAAGGAATTGCAGGGAAAAAAAGCAGCCAAGACACGACGAAGTATTTAATTTTTTCTCCTTTCATACATTCTTTTCTAAATTCGTCATCAAACTGTCGAGAGCACATTCATTTTTAATTATACATTATACTTAACAAAACCTCACATTTTCTGGCGTGATTTACTACATTAATTTATCTGTACAATAATAATTACGAGACCTTTAATTAATACAATATAATAGTTTAGGTAAGTATGGTTCTAGGTTTAGAACTACTGAAACGTTGAATACACAGTCAGAATATTTTTATTAGCGTGTATGCACATCATCTGAGAAGCAAGTGTTGATACAGAATGTTCTTTTAAATATTAAATAAGTACTTGGCCAATTTCTGGATGATAATTTAAAATAGATCAGCTCAAATATGTGAACATCGACATCGTACTTGCTTTTCATATAAAGTGGAATAACAAAATCTTCTCCATGTATATAATTATTGGTTAAATATATGCCACAGTCCTGAGCTTAAAACGATTCGATTCGTCTAAGTTGCGAGCGTTTATTTCCTCAACCGCTTTGCAAATGGAAATTCGGTTTCCTAGACGAGGTCGCCAGTTTGTACAAAAACATCTAATTATTCTATAAAATTACGGGACAATACAGATTTAATGAATTAGATCCGAGTAAACTACTAAGTTTACAATAAAACATTTATTACATAGATATTATATGATAAAATAGGGAAGATGTAGGTAGCTAAATACTTAGTAGATGATATCCTAAACTGGGATGATTTCATACCAACATGAATGTAAAACAAAGTAAAAATTTGTACATGTCGTACCTAATGTACACAACTCGTTCGATGTAGACGATATTATATAAAGTAATATTCCTGTATAAATAAATAATAAAATATTCAATTAAAACAAAAATAAAAAGTAATAAGAGAGGCTAAAGCGAACAGTACACGAACCAATAGAGGACAATATTAATGCACTTGCCCATTTCACTTACATAATTGATTATAACATCAACTTCAATATTTAAAAATGTCATAACAGTAACTTAATGAATAATTCTACTGGAACCGAGTTAAAGCTTTGTCAGAAATCCATAATTTAAATAACAAAATTTACGAATTATGAGTTAAGAAATTAAACAGTAATAAATATTTGATCATAATACGGTACTATCTCTGCTTATGCTGTAATATATTATCATAGAGAAAAGTGATGCGTTGATGGTAGCGATAGCTACTTACACAGCTACAATGGCCGCCACTATCTTATAATTAATGCATAATATAGTACACGTGGATATATATCTATAACTGCCACCAAAGCAACCTGAGAAGATCAACAATTTGGTAACGAAAATAAAAGTTAACTGATTAAGACTAATCTCCCTCTGAACAGCGTTACGAATACAACAATAAGCAGTCTCACTAAATATTTTACAAAATTTTCAATAAACTATCTAGAAACTATAATCCATCGGTGACGTCTTTAATATTCGTAATCCGTACTTAAATTAGTTTTCAAATACATAGTTTAGCGCTATACTAGACATTATTAATATCAGGAATCGTTATCTACTCATGTACCTTAGTCTCGTTAAAATTACAGAACATAATTTTGTAATTAATACTATACACAAATCGACAACACATGAATATCTTACTACGAGATTCTCTGGGACTCGGGCGCGCCTGGCACCGGCGAAACGTCCACTTACGTAAGAACGGTATAGCGAGTACAGCGTTCAAAGAGTCTATCGGGTAACATACAATGGACGTAAACAAATCCTTCTGACTTTCAAGCTACGACCACTTTTACACTAGTCCTATGGAACTTTTCCTTCCCGGTTCTCAGATTTAGCTGGCTATACCATGGTGAAGGGGGTAAGTCCCAGAGAAGGGCGCGGGTCACTGATGATGTTTGGCGGGCGCTGCGTGGTGCAACGCCACGTGGTGCGGCGCATGGTGGTGACCACCGTGGTGGTTGTGGTTATTAGCATTTGAATTGTTGTTGTTGTTCTGCGCGGCCTGGGCCGCTTGCCGCTGCGAGTTCTTCTTGTTCTTCATCCTTCTATTCTGAAACCATATTTTCACTTGTCTCTCCGTTAAGTTTAAGTTCCGTGCGAGCTCCCACCTCTTCTGCTTCGATACGTAAGCGTTAAAAAGGAACTCTTTTTCTAGTTCAAGGGTTTGGAATTTCGAGTATGGTTTGCGTTTTTTGCGAACCGTCACTTGACCAGTCCAATCTAGGGGATTCGATGAACCGCAGCCCACTCCGACTCCCACAGACATTGAGAGGGAACCTGCACAAATAATAAAAGCTTTAATACTATCCAAAAATATTTACAGTCAATAAATGCTATGGAACATACAAACAGGCGATATATCGAATCGAATCAGTCTGATACGTAAATATCCGCTGGCACGTTTATACAGTTCTAGAGTTGTAACAATCTTTAATAAGAATTTCTACGAATCCGTTTAGGAATAATGTGTATAATTTATTAGACTGGAAAGTGCATTAGTGAACAGAATAACATGGCATTATAAGTAGGAATTCTTGCAACGTCTGGATCGCTTCTCCTTTGCCTTTGTTCGGTGAAGCGTCCGGTTTTAATCATCTGCGTTTAATACAATGCGTTCCGACTGTTCGACCGCATGCGTGTGCCTCAAACTAGCCATTTCCATGCTGCGTTCATAAAAACAATTGGAAGCGAGCGTACGGCGCGTTAGAAGTTACACATAGAGCGATTTATGTGCGCGGTCCTTTTGATGAGATCACCGGTAATAAAGTTTGTATGCGACCAAGCGACCTTCTCAATATTCGATGCGTGCAACTCGCTGCACCATTTCCTATTATTCAAAACGGTACTTGGATATGAGTGTTGCGAAATAGATGCCTCATTGTCTAGCGGATGAATGCATAAGCCGGTGTCGTAAGTGCACGTTTGCATCTCGAACGACCTAAAGATTTACTCCTACGCGCAGGACAACTACCAATATACCAAGTATTATATTTTATCCTTTAGGTAATTTGTAATATGTATAAAATAAACTCCTGTCAACCTTATAAAAGCGTTTTTCTGGATATATTGTCTGCTTTATTTTATTTTGTTTTGTCCTAGTTTTGCGACAAAATATTTTATTTTGGGACAACAATAGGTCCATGTTTGCTATTTTTAGTATGGCTCTTTGAGGTAGGTTATAAAATATGATGTTATTATCATATCATCAGCCACCTGCCAGACTTATTCAGCCCACCTTGAGTATGCTATTGTCGGTGGAAACTGGCACGTAAGTATCTTAGAGAGCAATTGAGGTCGTTTTTGAGCCTTTGCAAGTGGATTATATACATAGCTCGTCACCTTTATTATAAATGTTGTTTTTGAACTAGGTACCTTTCAATAAATTTTTTATTCTTCTGGAACTCTATGGAATAAGTTTCAGTACGCATTTAATACAGATAGGTATGAAATAGAGATCTTAGTAATTTTAGTGAACTATCTTGTAATGGGTTTTTCATTATTATTATTATTATTAACACCCTCATAGTTTTATATCTATAATGTGTATCCTAGGTATATCATTTGAAACATGAAAGTACCTGAATGATAAATGGACTGGCGTGTTATTTCTCGGTCTTAAAGCATATATTTTTAAGGAAAATAAGGTATAATCTCTACTATATAATTTTAAAATGCATTGCTCTTCTAAACCCTTCTTTGGTGAAATCGTCAATTGTTTCAAGAGAAATAATGACAAGTCAAGTTGTCAATTATGAGGGGATAGGTAGCGATCAGTGGCAATAAAAGTGTGGGTTCTCTTCGCTCATAAAAGTTACCTACCCGACCGCGGGCATTGTATACTCCAAGACAAAGATTTCTTTGCCAACTGACAACCAACAGCCACTTGTATTATAACGGTTTAAGGTTGAAAATTCTGAGATAATTCTCGAAGAAACAAAAACTAATATTCCGCAAATTGGGCAAAAGAGCAGCGATTAAGCGTATTTGAATACGTATCCGTATTGCATTCCCTAAAAACGGTTTCTTTAGATATCAACTAGTTTATGCTACCATGCAGAGCAACGATCTAGCGTTAAAGTTCAAAAGGGAAACCCAGAACGCGACTACTACTCATACGACTATACTAACGGAGTCATTTCGTTGAGCATTTACTAAGCCATAAATGCACAAATCAAAGTCAATGTCAACCTCAGGTGGGCCATAAACACACAATCATAAAGTGACGTGAACACTCATATAACTTTTTCAACAATTGTTTCCTTTTAATGGGCCATTATATGCGCGTTTTACGCAAAATTATGTCAAGTTACACCTCTGCCGTAACAGAGGTACGATAAACCCATCTTTATGGTTAGCCCGCAATCGAAAGTGAACTAGCGACGAGCGTTTATGAATGGAGCCTTTTTATTGCTCTCATATTGACATGGCTGTTGTAGTTTCGTAATTACTACTTACTAGCGCGATTTTGGGGAAGAAACCAGTATTGTTGCATGTCTGTGACGTTCTCGCGGTTTTACGATTCATAAAAGTGATATGTATCTACGACAAGGCGCAATGGATCGGTCGTCCAAGTAGCTCAGCACTCCGCTGCCTAGTTTTTTATCACCTCATCAGTCTATAATGTGTTTATTGTAGCAATATTTGGTTTATTGCTGCTACTCAAAGATCAGTTTATTGTCTTAACGCTCAGGTATCGTGTTTATTTATTAGTTATACATTTTTATTGGCGCTTTATTTTACGTAAACTTTAATTTATTGTCGGTTGTATAGTACCGTTTTACATTGCCTATAAAAAGGTGCTTACGGTTCGTTTTTAAACATTTGTAGCACGTGTTTCGTTCATTCATCAAATTAATGGTGGTCTGTGGGAAAATGTTTTGATTTGGGCGTTCGGTCGCTCTCAGTGGAAGGTTTAGGAGATTCGAACATTACGATGGTGTTTGGCTTACAGGCGATTTTATCGACACGTTTTGTACGGCCATGCTCGATATTTTGGCTGCGAGACAATACATACCTGTTGCTGGCGTCGTAAAAACGTAATGGACTTTTATTGCTTGTTTCGGTTATCTATCATGAATATTTTAGACTTCCCTTAGGCATTCAAAAAGTTAAAGAGCGATTTCGTGCATTCATATTTTGGACTTTAAATACACAAATTTCATTAAAAATAGTAAAATTTTAAAGTAGTGATAGGATTTCGAAATATAGTAACAGTCTAAATTACTGCATAGATACAACAGTAATCACAGGTTTCTGAAAATTATCGTTTGCTACAAAACAATGCGCAATATGAAATCGTGCCAATCAAATAAGAAGTTTGAATTATCGTCAAGCGAAAATATTGCAGATCGAGACACTGCAAGCGTGTGCATCGATAGTGATGCGACACCCCCACAGATGAAAGATATGAAGCTGTGTGCGTGCGGCACACTCTCAAAAAGGCGAATATGTGTGCAGCGCAACGCCATCTAGCGGCAAGAGGCGCGACCTAGGTCAAGGCTGACAAACTCGTAATAATTGCTAATCAACTTAACAAGTTATTTTTAATTACAATTATAATAGATGTATAAAAAGATTATTTAGTGAAAAAAAGGCTTGTCTTCCGAACCTGCCTCTTTCAACTGTAAGTTCAGTAACTTTCTCTGAAACATTGTATTTGTTTATGAATTTCCTGAAGTGTTTTGCCCAATGTGTTTGATTCTAGCTCGCCGATAAGTTTCACAAATTACAAACAGAAAGCATAGCGACCGGACGTCAGAAAACATGTGAGCCAGGTTCGGGGTCGTTTATATTTTTTTTGAAAATTAGTGTTACTAACCTGGTAGGGATCCTGGAGGTGGGTAAGGAGCGCTAGAGACTGATTCTGGCGCGTAGTTCCGGAGGCCATATGCGTCGTGGGAGAAGCTGGAGGGCTCGGACGCCGCCGTCCGGCGTTCTTCACCACTGACGTAGGGCAGGGGCTGGTCGCTCCGTGGCGCTCCATAGGGGTAGTTCCAGCAGGGCTGTGAGAAACCCTGGTGACAGCCACCATCTGCGTAGGGTTTGTATTCCCCGCTACTCGTGGGCCAGAAGGGCAGCGTGGATTTCCGTTCCCTTTCCACCGGCAAGTTGTAATACGTAGGTCCGGTGGGGTACTGCTCGAAGGAGGCCGGGGCGTCAGGGGGATAGCCCCAGGGTTGCTGCGCGTGCCGTATGACGCCAGGTTCTGGCTCGTACCGCTTGGCCGGAATATGAAGCGGTGGCTGCGGAGGGTTGGAGCCCACGGAGGCCGGCGAGGCGCTGGAGGCGGAGGGAGGCGCGGCAGCCGGCGCGGCCGGGGGCGAGCCGCCGGGGGGCGACGCGTGCGGCTCCTCGTACAGCGCGCCGCCGACCCCGTTCATCATGGTCCACCAGGCCGGCCCGGCGGAGTGGCCGGATGCGGGCGCTGGCGACGCGGCGGCCGCGTCGCAGGGCGCGCCGAGGCCCCCGACATGGTTGTCAGGGTACAGGGTGGCGGCCGGGCAAGCCACGGGGGAGCGGGAAGATCACCAACCGGTTCACGCGCGCCGCGGGCACATCGCACCGCGCACACACGCGTCCACACCGCAACGGCACATGAAAATTAAAACGCGATTCCCGATTTAGCCAGCTGACCGGACGAGAGTTGACCGCAGATACTAGAGTACAAACAAGAGTTTAGTAAGCTAGTGGATTTTTTTATGAAATTTCAGATTGTCCATCGAAGAAGCACTGATAATGATAAGTCTTGCAACCTCGAAAAAAAGTATGAAATTATTTTTAAAAGTCTTGTAAATAAGAAAACTGTAGTTCGAGTTCGTCCACAAAGTTCACGGTTTGTTATATTTATCAAAATATTTTTTGTTAGCGAAGATACAATATATTATTATTTTCTTGTTGAGGAAGTATCGGCTGCTATGGTTGCGATGTCGCGAGTCGCGAGCGTGTCGTGTTTACGTGGGATCGTGTACGCGAAGCGCGCTATCTGCGGCGCGGTCGAGCGCGGAGTGGCGGCGGCGTGTGTTTGGGCCGCGCACACAGGCGCGCAACGCCATCACCACATCTAGCGGCGGGCGGCGGAACTAAACGCGCACAGACAAGGAACCGCGTCGTAGGCGGGCGGCTGTAGAGGCGCCCAATTTACCCCGCGGCGTTTCGTTCGCAACGCTTTCTTATTTTATTTTTTAATGAATTAACATGAATATAAGTAAATATGGTCAGATATAATAAGTATAAGAATTTTCAAAACTTAGCACTAAACACTTAGCGTAAATAAGTACAAACAAAAATATTGAATTATAATTAAAAGTAACATTGTAGCTAATTATTTTTTATGTAGTACCTAGAGTAGGTAACTACAAAAGGTCAGGGTGACTCGTTAATTATGAAGCCTTAACCTTCATTGCATTACCGTACGAGTCAGTACAAGCCGACTCTATAATTATAGAGAACTAACGTAAACTACTTCAGCATAAATTTTCCTTATTTAACCCTTCAAAGGACTGTATGAGACAAGTAATATACCTATTTAACATCACTTGTATGTAAGCCCGTTCCCAAACGTGTAAAACTGCGACCCGACGTAAATATCACGAAAGTTATTCAATTAAGCACGTCCCGAGTTTAAGCGCACGTAGTTAATAGACTGATACATCAAAGTACAGTCGGCTGTAAGACAATGGTGAGAACATTTACAGTTAAAAGTACTTTGCCCAGAAGGTTTAACTAATCTTCGATAAAAAAAATTAAAAGGGTAGTCTCTCAATTAGGATATAGTTTATTGCCTTATTCCATAATAATTTTATTAAATTTGAATAATTTGAAATTAATTATTAAAATCTTTAAATAAAATAATTGGTTGAACTCTGGTCTATATTTTGTTAAAACTATCTGTAAATAGAGGCTATATCACATATAGCACTGGCCATATTTATTCGCTATATCTCAATATACCTATTTAATTTTTGGATGAAGTGGCCATAATTAATTCTGATAATACTTGTATATATTTAACAAAAAATCATTAAAATGAAATGAAATAAGACGATGTAATATACTTTTTAATCAAACTTAAATAAATAATTTATATCTAGATCAACGATCTTACATTAGTTATTTAGTAAAATTATCTAATGTTCTTTCAAGACTTCACCAATTTTCATTTTTTTTTGTTATATGATCAATGACAGACAGCTCAAACTAAACTTTTTGTGAAGTTAGTAGGATAAAAATTTTATATTATAATATTGTATCAATATTTTGACTAGACCTATTTATTGTCGAGGGAAAACTATAAACTTAAATAAAATCTCCATAGAAATCCCTTCGTCAGTTTGCAATAGTAGTGACATGAATGCCGCGTGGCCGACTGTACAGCAAGGGTTGTCAAAACCGGAGGCGCGGGTGCGTACTAAAGCGATTAATGGAGGAATAGCTATAAACCTCCGTTTAACCAAACTGCAAGCATCACTCAGTGTTGCCACCAATAAAAAACGCGAGACTTTATGACGGCAACTCACTCACATTTTATTGTGAGTATAAACTTAATTTTATCGTCTGTTAATTTCACCACAAATAATGCTAGGTACTAGATTAAATTATATAATTTTATTTTATTGCCACTGTCAATGGCAAGGCCGTGGTCTAATGCCTTACATTTTCGACAGGTCAACGACTCTACTTTTTATGACACTGTTTTATGCAAGCACTATCATAGTATTTACTCTCCTAAGTTTATACTAGTTTGTGACGGATATTTTGACGATTATTTCCTCTACTTAAAATAACGTAAATATTAATAAAGTGGCATTTTAAAAACTCTTGAAAGTAAGGGCTTTTTTACATATAACTAGGTATGTTTATTGCACTGCAAAATGTATATTTCAATTCTATCACATAAAATTTTTACAAAAAAAATTAAGTGAGAGCAAGCAAAAAACTTAGATTTTTTTCTGCAGTCCATTGTTTGTGAAATAAATTAATTTCTATTTTAAGTACAATATAATCTATCCCATAACATATAACAAATAAATTTTTAGTAACTGCATTAAAATTATAGAACTCATAAAATCCATTAAGTTTCAAAGTAAATTTCTTGATTTTTTCAGTGTCTTATGTGACACCTACTAGACTATTGTAATAAGAGCAAATAGGGACATATATTTTTGAGGGTAGCGTCGCCCTTCTTTCAAACGCACGCCGTGTCAAACCCAACAAAGCGCCGTACAGCCAATAAATTTCCTTACAATATTTCACACCTATACTGTACTGTTTACACAAGACACGGCCATAAAACATATCAAGTGAACAAAAGAAAAACACACATAACAGTGTAAGTAACGTAATCACCGTTGTTAACATGGCGTCTTATAGCGCATTATGGTAATACAACCAGATTTGTCAAAATAAAATACGTACCAACTTCCCACAGTCAGGTAGCTATAATTATAATATTTCAAAGGATATCAAAAGATTTTTTGGCAATAAATTGGTTACTTGTGGACGTGTCAACAGATCTAATGACTTGGATTACTTTTATTTTGCAACGGTTTTTTTTGCCTATCTTATACTCTTGACTATGTGTAACTTAATAAAGGACTGTTTAGTAGACAATGTTGTATGTAAAATGCGAAACTGAACATGACAAGGTAACTTTTGTTATTTACTACTAACCGCTATATTCGACAAAATAATGTTACTTATTTACTGGAAAATGCAACAATATTTTCAAGTTTTCTTTAAATAAATACTTCAAGGGAATAACATGTTTTGAATAGTAAGAATATAGTCATGCTAGCCTTCGTTCAAAGTATGAAATGTGTCATCAATTGGATATTAATATGTAATTCTAAAATCAGGATAATAATTAAGTGGATTTATTTGGCTTATTTTAGTGGATAAATAATGACAAACAAAAATACACTTTCCAATTAATTACAATTAGTGCAGTTCGTTACGTTTCGTATTAAAATAAATAATACGAAATAATAATTCAAGTACATGCGAATGCAAATTTATTGAGCAACTCAATAACAAAATTTAATCAAACGAATGAAATCAAGTTATAGTTTATCGTCGATATTAGCTTGGGGTCATTGACATCGGACTTCCAGGACACGACATGTGACGTGGGACTTGAAATTAAAGTGGGTGGAGATAGTCTGCCAGACACGCAGACAAGATTCAGGCGTGTTGAATGACAGAAACAAACATTGTGCAAGTGTGCCGAGCTATAAATATTTACGTTAGGAAACTCCAGCCAATGGTCGGGCAAGCAGCAGCGCTGTAAATAAAATGCTTTCTTATCTCGGCCATGTGGGTTACGCAAACCCGATTTTCGATTGCGGTGTATAAGAGTTTTAGAATTTCAATTACATGAAAGTATATAAATTGCAATATTACTATAGAACATTTTAGTAACTACACGCATATGACGTTACTTGTTGGTGAATTAATTTCTCTGTATTTGGAGTAAAAAGTTATTGATGGTAATAGACTCTACTTTAGAATTAAGCGCAATGTTTGGAAGGTATGAGTGATCGATAAGTAGAGTAAAAGTTTTCGGTGAGAAGCAGTGAAAAGACAGACAAAAGCCTACCAAATGGCCAAACAATATTTTGAAAACTCTTGAAACCACATGCCAATTAGTAGTTTATAAACGTGGTTAAACAGGATCGTATGTACTTAGGTGGAAAATAATTTGAAACAAAATAATAACTTCACTAATCAGAAGTCGAGGTCGACTAAAAAGAAAAGATGTGTCCACATAATCAAATGTGTGGATAAAAATATCCCTCTTTCTACTAGTTAATTTAAGTAAGTTTCTTTTAAACATAAATATTTAGTAGCTAATTTTCTTGTATAAGTTCCGGACTTAACTTAAAAGGAAGGCCTGTTAAATAATTAGCCGTAAAATACAACTAGAATCTTGTAAATGGTTATTATTAGGCAGATATCTACCTTAAAACAGGTATTCGTTTTCAGTCTGCAGCTAGAATTTAAAGGGTAGTATTTAAACGCAAATCAATAAAAACAATTTTTGTATGCAAAAATAACCTAAATACATATCAAAATTACTGATTGCACAGCAAAATTTGTTTTGCTTCTGTCACCAAGTCTGACACTCGCTCGCTTCGCTCGCTCGCTCACTGTTAAGGTCACTGTATAACCATAAACTAACCTACGTTCTGTCACAAAGTCGTCTTTTGACCGTTAGTTGCTTCTGTCACCAAGTTTTTAATTTAATTTAAAGTAAAATAATTTATTTGATATACAGAAATAGATGGGTGATTATTTATTTGATGTGCAATTAATAATATCCCGAATTTAAATTGGAATATTTAAATAAATAATTAACTTGTAAACATAATACCATGGAAGATCTCTTCAATTAAATGGAATATTTTATGGATGTAGATTGTAAAAGGTTTCAGTTAATTTAAGTATGGTGATTGAAAAACTCGTTGCGCCTTAATTTCCGCTAAATACCAGCTTTCTCCAGTCCGAACCCGTAAAATAAATTGTCGACGCTAACATCGTATATACCTTACAAACCCGTTATAAAGCACACCGTACAAGTACTTTAATATCGATCCTTACCAGAGATTACGGGAAATGAGGTTAAGATACTCGATTTAAAATTAAAGCAGCGCTCAGCGACATTTTTACACATAAAAGTATTTTAATTAAATACCTCTTCGATGGACGTCTTGATAAAAGGAGTAACTATTGAAAAAAGAGTACTTTTCTCATATCAATTTATCAAAATTAATAGATTATATTATTAATGTAAAAACTTTCTGAGATGAGCAAACATGAAATATGTATTAGCTTCTTTTTGAATCTAAAACTCGACTCAGTAGAGCAGTACATTAACAACAGGGTCTTCACACACGCTATCTTGGAAATAATTATTGATTTGACCTTTAACGGACATAGAACGGTTTTATATTATAATACAAGTATGTCGTTATTTATAAGTATGTAGTATATTCAAACAATCACCTTGTCGTAGACTTGCGAGCGACGTCTGCGTAAAGGGGCACGGCAATCTGTCAACAACATTATAAATTATATATTATTAAAATAAAATAAAAGGAAAATCGTACGAAAAAACAAAGAAGAGAAGCTTTGTTATATTTTTTAGAGAGCTTGTTTAAGGTCAACATATATGTGTAAAAGCACGACCCATTATTTTGCCCTCTTAAGTGTGTTATATATCTAATAAACATATAGTGTGACTTATCTTCTCTATTTTTTCATTTAATATATTTCCTTGATACTAAAAGTATTACCTACTGTTATTATGTAAGATCAAAATATGCACATAAAAAAGTGCATTTTATACTTTTCTTTAACATCTTGCCAACTATAAAATCGAAAAATTGCAGTTATTTCTGTCTTCACTATTAGTCAATATTTCAATGTCAATTGCACATTACTTAAAATAGAAGTATAATATAATAGGCATGAGTTGGTTTGTAAATTAATTCTACTCGTATACATGTAGTTAAGAATATCAGCAATCATTTTTTTTTTGAAAGTATTTATTTCACCTTTTTATAAGCTTTAATTCAACCTAATTAATTTATCTAACTACATTTACACGATAATAGTCTTACCAATAAGTCAGTTCAATATGAAGACATATAAAACTTTACATCAAATAACCTACTAGAAACATGTAAGCTTAACATTCAGCTGTACTTGTGTATGATTGGCTGTGGGGTCAGGTGTGACCAATCAGTAAGCCGTAAAAGCCTTATTGGAGAGCACCGCTTATGAACTGGCTTCCACATGTTAATTAATTCGTTAATAGCCAGACCTACATGCTCACAAAAATACATTTAATAATCCGCCATGACATTTATTATACCGTGGTTTTGTTTCTTTATAGTAGTGTCGGTTGCCGTCGAAAGTCATTTATCGTGTTTTTTCTTCTATTTATTGTACTTATTATTATAATTGTTTGGTTCACGAGGCTTTACCATTATTATGGTAATTCTCTATTAGAACTTTAACGTTGTTCCGTCTTAATTCTAAATACTCATATTATCATAGGATTTTATATAATAACACAATTTTTTATAACGTTTATAATAATAACATCTGTTAATCTAGTTATCTTTTGGATGCAGATAGTTTTACTAACTATTTAATAGTAACTTCTATTAAGTTAAAAATAACGTCACATCTTCAAACTATTAGACCACACCTCCTATTACAAAATATTGAATTGTACACACCCGAAAATAGCTAAACTGAAATACTAAACGAAATCATTCAGAATAACGCCGAGTCTAACAAGCCACTGGAACTCCCTTAAATCATTGGCCAACATTAAACGTTGCCCGCGAGCACACTGCTCTATTTTTAATGCGAACACACCCACAACAGTCTCATTGACAAATATCTAATTTATTTCCTAGCTTCACTTCAAGTACAAATAAATCCTTTCTAAGTCATTCGATACGGCAGACAGTCACGAAGTTTACATAAAGTAGGTGATTTGAAATACCATAGTTTTTTTTCTCCTCTCTTTTGGGGTGAGTATTTTCGGGTGTAGAAAAAACATGTTTACAAGGTTTCTTTCGTTGAGAATTGGGGTCGTAAACTGGCATGTGTTACCTAACAAACTAGCAATTAATATATCAGTAATGATTGATTTTAAACTGTTGTACTCTCATGGGAAAGCTTTAATATTGGGTGAGATAAAAGAATGAAAACATTGCACAAAGTCTAAATAATCTAAATAAACTAAGGTTTTGTTTTGAAAATTATATGCTATTTCACACATAAAATATATTTCCAGACTGATTCATCTTAAGAAAGTAATAGGAGGAAGCACTAATTATACTGCCTGTATGTAGGACCTGTGTAACCTACTTATTCCTACAATAATGCAGTTGGCTCATTTCCATTTATATTCGATATAATATTAGAAAGTTAGATCCTAAACACTAAGCTGGTACCTTCATAATAGAAACTCGACGTAAGATATAAAAAATTTAATATATAATCCAGAATCTTGTCCGCTTTGGCTAGCTAGATGTTGTTGTCGTGTATTCGCAGTTAGAATTGCAAATGAATCGGCCGTTTACTTTGTGTCGTAAAGCCAGGATATGATCCAGTCAGTTTTCGCGCCATTAACCACTTTGGCCCGTCTCCCCCCTGATATTGTAAATATGTCTTACTTACGTAAACATTATGTAGCTCTTGTTATATCTGTGTTATAAATTTTAAGCATGACTCACTTCACATGAATATGTAGGTTTGTAAAATACGTCAGTGAATAATTACAATTACTTTCTTAAAACGTGGTACTAACTGAGTAGAGTCATCGATATTTTACGTCATATCGATACATAATACACGCAATATATTATATTCCATACATAAAATGTATGACGAAAATTTTAGATTTATTATGAAACTTAATACGTTTACACATACGCTACCTATATATTAAACCATCATGCTTACGTCACTATTATTACTACTATTACTAATTTCACTGTTTATTAACCGTGAAATAAGTGATAAATTAATGTTTTAATTTAATTAAATACGCCTCGTTTTTTTTATAAAACGTTGCGTAACTAATGAAAATAAAATATGAGTTATTTTTCTAAGTTTAAAAAGCAACCAACCGTGGGAGAGGTATTCTTATGTAACACGTACTTGTAGTAGAGATAACTTGACAGCTTGTAATAATGCGTCCAAATCGCTGTCACTAAGCAACTAAGGCCAGTATAACAAGAGCTCTGAAGTCGTGTTAAGGGTCGGTTTTGATTTGATTACGTATAGTGGATTGGGGGGAGAGGTAGTTCTCATTAAAGTAGTAATAGTACACACCCGTTTGGACGGCGGCCTATGTTTTGGAATTGAGTCGTAAACGTCAGGTCGAGTGGCCTCGGCCATCGGTTCTGTGCTCCATTTACTCGACGAAAAAAGAAAAAAAAAGACGTAGTTCACTAAACGCCCAGACGGATTACGATTCCTGATAGGAGTTTGGAGTTGGAATTGATGAAAGTTAAATGAATGTCGAAGTTTCCGGCTTTGGATTAAGTTTCTTTGCTGGTGGTTTTAGTTCGTAATCCCTTATAAGATGTCGTAGGATCTTATCTATAGACTTGATTCTTGTATAATATTTTATTATTGTCAATACCTATTCTATGTTGAACATATTAGTATGAAATTTTGTACACAGAAAAACATCGGATTCTTTTTTTCCTAAATATTATTTAGTTGCAAATTATAAAAAAATGATAGTCAAAGAGTAAGACTTGCTGTTACCTGCTGTTCAATGTGTTTTTTCGTTATATCTAGGTACTTTTGTCCATTCTCGGAGTATAAACAATGTGTATTAAAATATATCTTAATTGGTACACCGGTTCACTTTCAAACTTATACTCGTTAGGGAATTTACCCCTTCCTTGTGATGTTTACAAAAATAAATTCTTCAATAAGTACAATCGCCTACACCTAAACTATACCACAAATATGTTAACAATCAAAGTCTCTTATCTAATTAAAGGTATCCAAAAAGGTACCAGTAGGTATTCGTCGAAACCACACGCGAGCCGTCCGGTCACACATTCCCGAATTTCATTTTAGGCATCGATCGGCCGGTGGTCTCCTCACTTAGTATTCGATTCGTGCCCAAAGCCCGATATTATCGGCAAGGACACATATTGTGATTCGTAACTGGCCCGGAATTGATCGCCGATACCCATTCCGATCGTCGGATTAAAATGTCCGTTGAATTTCTATGACAATTTTGCGTGAAAATGCTACATGAACATAGCGCTTTATCGTTGACAATATATATGCAAATTCTTGTTTCTTAGGACAAAAACTGGTTAGCTTTATTCAAGAATAGATATTACCTAGACTCTACTGTAGGTCTGTTTTAAACTGTTTATGCAAATTTAAGGTATGTGCATTTATTATAATTTAATAATCATCATATCAGATGCATTTAGGGATTCAGTGCTGGACAAAGAGTCTCTCGTATTTCAACGGAATAAACCTTTTTTGTGCAATTTTTTTTTTACAAATACATATTTTTATAATTCAGGTAGGCATAGAATTTGGAATCACGCGCGGTCGGCAAATTTCTTAGGTATAATATAGGTATGTAAAAAGTTTATAATAAGCTGAAATGAGTTATGATGTAGAAATTATATAACCAAGATAAGTTTTTTTGTTGTTCCAAATAAATGATAATTGAGATAAGTAGGTATATACCAAATCAGTTAAAGTAATGACCTATTTAGTACAGAAACCCATAAAACTTTTTAACGTGTGTTTTTAATCAAAATAACTTGAAACATAAACATAGTTAAAATTTATAAATATTTCGAGTTCACTAGTAGGTAGTGGTAAGAACGCAATGAAACATAAAGCTCATGTTTCACTGGACTTACCTCAATTCGTAGCCTGTCCATTATAACTAGACCTCGGGTTCGGCGATCGCCTACGATAGGTTCTCTATCTACGAATCGCCGTAGCAACTCCCATTTGGGTAGAAATATCTCTTTAATAAGCTCGGCCATTCTGAATTCCTAAGCCTGAGGTGTATTACTGTTTATACTGTTATGTTGAGAATTACGTTCACCGTAATTAACCATGCGTGTTCCATACTTTCCATGCCGCGCTCGCCATAAAATTAAGATGACAGTTGAAAAAAATCCTCGTTTGGAATTCCACGAAATATTCCTTTTGCCTTTTTGGCATCATATTAAAACGTTGCTGTGAACATCACAATCGCAACATTGTAATCAAGTTTTGAATAAGTATAATTTATTTTGAAGAGCGTTAATTTTATGGTAATTTGTTATGAAAGTCATTTTTGTTTTTTTTATGTTAGAATCACTTGTATATGGGTATTCTTTAAAAATTTAACTATAAAAGGTTAAAAGATATTAATTGTCAAATGGGTCATTTTTGTCTATTTCATAGATAACCACCGCATCTAACGACTGAAATAATGGGTGGCGGAAGCACGCGAAATAATTAAGTAAGTAAGTACTTTTGTCTTATTTTTAATATGATTATAAAAACTAAATTTTATATATATAAGTTTGTTTTTGGAACTCAACCCTATTCAGCAAGAATTTTTTTTTTTACTTTATGTTGTACAGTTATAACAAAGAAGTAGAAGGCTAGTACATACTTTATATAATTAAAATCATAATGTCAAGTTTATACAAATGAATTATAATTTTTAACATGCCTTTGTAAGCCCTAAAAGACAAGAGTACATGCAATAAAAATGCAAATGAGGACTTGGACGATTGCACGCCGCAACTCGAGGCACGTTTTGTCGTGAATGCACATATTATGCACATGCATATGATACCTACATGTCGTAGGTTGATATCCTGTTGGTATTACAGAACAGGTTATTTTGGAACCTTTTTGTTTTATACATATTCAGGTTTGTTATACATGATGTAGCCTGTGGTACTGCTTTGTAAAATTCTGTAGGTACTATATATGAATTTTTATTTCATTTAACTTATACTCATAAAAAGGATAGAAACTACGATACTAACAGTGTAATAAAGAAAAAGTACAAAGATTTTTAATTGCACAACCACCTAAAGTAACTCAGCAATGTTTAATAATATTAATATATTTTTTTTTTTTTTTAATAGTTTATACGGCCATGGAATCTAGTCCTTTAAGGCCTTTCTTGAATTTATTCATCTTCTTCAGTCCTACTTAAGTCAGTCGAGTCAAATCAAGGTCAAAGTCAAGTCAATAGTCAAGTCCAGTCAAGTAAGTAAGTCTAGTCTGAGTCAGATGGCTAAGTGAAGCGGTGGAAAAATTTCACTTAGCTATATCATGGAGATTTTGGTGACAAAGATAAAAAGTCACGTAATCGACACTGTATCACTTCCCAACACTCACGCTTGTTCACGAACACTGCGAATAATAAACCACCAATATTATGCACAAACACTCGAAAAAACCTAAGTTTTGGAAGTTAAATACAGCGCGGACATAGCGACAGTTTACTTTCCCTCCAAAAACTCATATTAATAATTATATTGACAGGTAATTGTTTTTTTTTTTAATAAATCTAAGAGTCTTTTCTCTTTGATCTCTATCCAATGCAAATAACAGTGATTTAACTACACGCTAGGACTAGGGCATTTCCACTTTAAGTGCAGTCGGCTAGAACTATCTCTTTACCTTAATACTAAAAAGGGTAAATAAAAGAAGCAATAAGTAATAAACAAATAAAGTTTAAATTCAAACCTTAGTAGCATGTTCTGTGTGGCGTCGCCGCCTCACCTGTTTAGTAAGGTCGACCGCGAGGAAACCGCGCTCGAACCTTACCCGCAACAAGCCTGGAACAAACGGACACAACATTATTTCTCGTAGATTAATATAAAATAATATTAACTTGGTTAATAGGATCAATTTGTTTGAAAGCATTTTTTTCAAATTTTCAACACAATTTCGAAAGCACAATATACGAATTTAATATTACATAGTAAAATGATTTTGGTATTTGAAATATTCATACGTTTTTATAATGGCTACTATAAAAACTCTACTATATTATCAAATATCGCTTTATTTCAATCCATTGGTTTATAGTTTGACTAATCTCTATCAGGATCAGAATGGATATATTGGGATCCATATCGCAGGGATAAAAATACGTCAGTTGTTGTATCATATTATATTTATGCACTATGTTCCTTTGTTGTTGTGTATAATAATTATTTTACATAAACAAAACTTTAATATTTTGTTAGAAACTTGATAGAAATAGAAATACAATATTTTGTAGCAATTCCAGCTTAATGGTAGCACCTAAATAATTAGATATTATTAAATAACTTAGGTATCAGTTGTTACTCTGAAAACAAAAAAGTAGATTTACATACATGGTAGGACTTAACAATTTTCAGATCTATCTATATTACATTTTCTTGGGAATTTATAAATAAATATATGTTTAAATTTAATTAAAAGATAATAACGCAGCGGCTACACCATATTCTTAGTACTAAGATATCTATTATTTACATGAGCATATTCATTTGCTTGTCTGTACATATATAAATATTTATAACTAATACGTTAAGGAATAAATAAGTTGTTCCGCCTACGTGCCTATATTTCCTTACATTGTTATTTTATTGCATATATAACATCATATGTCTACGTATATTTTTCATTGAACGTTCACTTTTTTACTACGGTGTAAAATAAAACAATAAGTCTGATTGTTGTAAGTTACTCACCACGCATTATTTACTCGTAAAATGAGCACTAAGCTACTTCAATATTTTAAATCTATTTATAAGAAAATACCGAATTCTTTGTTATCTACTTTGTAAACTAATGAGCAGTAAAATATAACCAAAGAAGGTTGTAAATTTAAATTCGTCTATGAATGTTGATTTGAAACAAGAAGCTTTCTTTTAAGATTTAACTTTTTAACTTGAATGCGGCCTTGGATTTTTGCCTTGAGGTTTAAGTAAATGATATTTTATTAGTTAAATACTTATCAAGATGAATCACTGGTCAAATATAGAGCGCAATTTTCTTCTTCCTCGATACTTGAAAATATAAATATCTTTCATTTTGTATTGTCTGTGAACATTTTAACTGTCACATAATACCAACATTATATTATTTTGCTTTCCATACACTTTATCTAGTGTCAATTCCATATCCAACAGTTAAGATTCATCTTAATATTTGAATTTAAACATATATTAAAGAAACCATCATCTAGTGATGTGACGTTCCTCGAATTTCAGAAACGTTCCCGGGAATTTCTAAAATATTTTCGTTTCGTAAACTTTGTAAATTTCCAAGCACATCACTACTCAGCAGTAGTAGTAGTAGCGCATTTAGTAGCAGGTGTGTTAAAAACGCAGTGAGGAGGTCCTCAAATTCAAATTGTAAGTAAGCAGCGGTAATAATGTCTAGTAAAATTTGGATCTGGCTTTAGACCTGACTTAAATAGTTTTATTTAGCTATATTATTTAAATTATAACCTGTGATACACTGATGATTAATAAATTTACATATTGACAGAAGTAATGAGAAACTTAAAATTATCCTTTTTATTTTAAACAATTTACTTACCTTCGTTAGCATATATATAAATTGCAATAAAATTTATGTTATTTATTACAATCTTATAAAAATATTCAAGACTCGAGAACGCCCAAAAAGCTTACGAATTCATAACTTCCAAAATTATACTAAAATTTCTCAGGAAAGACACTCTTATTTGGCAAAGTCAATGTCATTAGAAAAACATGATTCCATAAATAAAGATGTGTCCAAAATAACTAAATTCTCAGATACTTATAAGTTATGAATCGCCTTAATAAATTAGATAAATTGTCAGTCGATGACAGTCACGACGTAGTTTCTACAACTTCATTTCAGTATCAACCCACGCTTCGTATATATATCGTAAGGTTTACGTAGAATTTAATATGGCAAAATTGGTGGAAGACACTAAAGATTTGGATTTCACTACGCATGATTTGGTTAATTTTATTGCAAATTTGGAAAGATACTGTTATTATATATTTTGATAAAAACCGGTTGATAATAAAAGTAAGATAATAACCCAAAGATATTACAAAATTTATGTTTATTATGTATTTTTTAAAACCTATAGCTTCTGTTGGGAAAATATTACTATACTAGTTACCAAGAAGATAAATAGTCTGCTTTATTGTAGGTATTGCAATCTTTGATTTAGAATCAGGCATATAATCTTATTCATTTTCCTAAATTAAAAGCCTTTCGTTACTTGCTACCAGTAGTTAATTTTTTCAACAGTCCTTCAGCGCAAAAAACCTTTTTACAAATATTCAAATTAAATTTCAAATCCTTATTTGCTGACCAGCGGTTCTTGTGAAACATAGGCCTCCTCCAGATGTTTAAAAAAAATAAAAAATATTAAATATAATAATTATAAGCTCTTTATATTTTTATACGAAAAAAAACAAAGCCTAATCAAATTAAGAAATATGGGCCCATTTGTTTGCTAAGCTTGTTTTCTTCCATTAGCAGGGAGGGAAATACGCATTCCATTCCGAAGCTCCGGAAAATCTCAGCAATAAATGCCCACAAGCGCAAAATTTATTTTATCGTTTGTACCACTTAAGGAATAAGATTGAAAACTGCTCCCGATATTCTCCGGTAATTTGTCCCTGTATTTTTTCTCCGGGACAATAAAATATTTAACGTTGTTCGAATGAATTCAAGAGTGGATTTGTGCGTTGTTCGCTCCCATACTAATTCGTTTTCATGAATAAATGATAAGTCAGTATTTATATATTCAGTTTATTATTACTACCTTTATGAAGAAGCTTGACCTAGTATTTTATGTAAGTTATGTACCTAAGTTAAACCTGTATTAGTTGTAAGAAGAAAATATTTAAACCGACTACAAAAATAGTCTCAACTAAATCTCAACTCCTCAAAATCTTTTATTTATCCATTTTTATGTGAACCGTACTAACTTAAGGGCTAACATTGAATGGTGCCAAACATAAGAGAATACTTGAGTTGCTTTAGTGTAAATTCTAGTTTAAATGAAACCGTCTTACATACTTGTTTAATTTCAATAAATTATTCGTCGATTTAAGTAAAAAATTGAGAAGTTGAAATTGCTTTTCCAATAAGTAATAGGACGAAAACAACATTGTTTCAATTGTAATGAAATGCAGGTGTCGGAGTGCTCATGCAAAAAAAACCAGTCAGTGCACTTGGGTTCTCAGAAGTCCAGTATCTGTGATCTGATGGTTGTTACACAAAATACAAAGATTGCAGAAGTCACTTCACTCATTTAATTTATGATTATGTATTGTTTCATTAAACATATTATGTTTAACACACTAGTAATTATTTTTTACAACCTTGGTCAGTTTGCCTCTATAAACATGATTTTTTAAGTAACCACCCATTTGTTTAGGTATAAGTACCTAAACAAATGGGTGGTTACTTAAAAAATCATGTTTATTCGGCTAAGTGCATGGTATTTATGTTGAGTTTCAGAGACACTACAAAGAACTGTTTGTCTAATACTTTTTCATGAGTTTTATAGGAAAAACAAAAGTTTCAGTTAAGCATGTACTAGGTAGTAAAATCACTGACAACGAGCATTTACAACAGTGATCATACATCCATCTTTCGCGAGCCGTGACTGCTAATTTCATCGTTTAAAAAGATCTGTAGAGTGACGTGGCTATTTGGCTGTTTTGGTATATACAGAACAAAATAAAAAGAAAAATTATTTTTGTGGTTGGTTTGTATTTGTGTTACTGTACTTTGTGTCTGTGCTTGATAATCTTTATTATGAAGGTTTACTTCTGTTTCTTTCTATTTTTGTAGCCCGTCGCCGGATGCAACGATGTACTTTCAGATATGATGTTCATACAGGTTCATCGCCTACATGCATACCTTGTAAAACATGCGGCCTTACTAATGTACCATGTATTATTCATCCCTTATCATTTATACGAGTGTCATTGTGTCGAGTGATGTCTTGAGTTAATGTTTTATTTACTGAATGTGTTGGTATATTACCAAAATACTATGTTAAATATTTTACCTCAACAATTTTGGGCCTAATACTAACTTTCAATATATATAATTTTCTAATTATATACATTTTTACTATCATATAACTACGAGATTTACATGTCCGTCAATAATAAGTACTAAAACAAACAAAACGAAAGGTAAACAAGTATCTTAATTTTGTTTAACATTCGTTAAAATTGGCAGCCCTGAGGTCATTTTAAAAAGTGCATTTTATGTTAAATGCGACCTACCTACATGAGCTCGCATGTGCATCAGCTTTATGGAGTTGGATATCACATTTAGGGCGGGATGACTGCATCGCTTTGTTTCGCTGGCTTTATGTCTTTTACGAGTATACCTAACGAGACATAGACATTTTAAAATCTAGAATACTAAATATTTTACAACAATAAGTTTTATCAGTGCTTAAAAATTAATTTTTAAGTAATCACTATCACTGTATAGTATAAAACAAAGTCGCTTTCTCTGTCCCTATATCCCTTTGTATGCTTAAATCTTTAAAACTACGCGACAAGATTTTAGTGCGGTTTTTTTTTAATTGAAAGAGTGATTCAAGAGGAAGGTTTTTATGCCCATGCAAATGCGAGGAGGGTCGCTAGTATAGGTATACCTATAGGTTTGTTTCCCACGGCTTCAATTGACTACTTTTTGTGCTACTATTCTTAAATAGTAGAAGGCTAAATTATCTATTACCGGTTGAAAAAAGGTAATACATTTTTTAAATATACAATCCCTATTTCTAATAAGTTGAATTGCATGAGTATTGTGTTTAAAGTCACTAGTTTGAATAATGGATACGGAAGAAAATATATAGAAAAACTCCAGAAGTAGACTACGTACATACCTACCTGGAAATTATATCAAAAGTTCATGAGATCTTCACATCAATAATAATGAATATGAGAAACAATAGATGACTCCAATAGTACCTTTGCATGGTGTTAGGCCTTAAGTTACTAACGTAAGTAACTTAACAATTAACTTACAATATATTTGCAAAGGACAAGGAGTGTTTACGTTTGCAGATTTATTGTAAGTTAACTTAAGTGAGTAAAACTTACAAGTGTAAGGTCGGCCTTAGGTAGGTATACTTACAGTATATTGCCACAAAGTAGAGTAGTCTCCCAGCCTCATCATCATTATTGCCCCTAGATTTCCTCAAGCGGTAATTTTTGTAAATATATTATTTTATTTAGCATTTAAAGGGTTAAATATAAAAATATACAAAATACTTACCCCCGTAATAAGAAACGTTTGTTAAGCCCATTTTAACTAAAATATGTTTTGCCTCTTTTTCTCTTACCTGACACTTCATGTGAAAGAACGAGACGCAACACATTTTAGCTAACATGGGCTAAACAAACGTTTCTTAATACGGGGGTTAATAATCACAACGTTATTAAAGAACCTTTATGCATAATTTCATGTTTTCTGAACCTAGTGATTTATGTTATGTATTAATTATCGCCCGTCTATCATTCTTTGTTCCATACAAGTATATTTATATTTCCTTATTGAATTTTATAACCCCTAAGCCTAGACTACATGCCATATGAGATAAAGCAGGCGTCACACGAGGGGGCAAGATGATTGTCTGTAATCCGGAACATATGTCGACCGCGACTTTTGTGGACCTATATTAACTTATTTGATGGTACAATATCTTGGAGTTTTGGACATAGGGGTTACATGATATCAAGACATAAATCTTTGGTTTTGATACAACATGCTTATGTTCTTATTGGAAATAACTGTCGGTGTGTGTGTACCCACACCGACCGAAAAATATATTACATATTAAGTATGTATATGAACTAATGGATGGGCTTTTGGATGTATTACCACTTTACACTAACACCTTTTCTATATGTTCTACTGTTCTTTCAGTAGTCTCTCTGTGTGTAGAATTATTTATGTAAATATTCGAAGGTATAGGAAGGTTGCATCACTGGTACACAACGAGTATACGAAACGAGCTCATTGTTTTAAGTTTTATTTTTCATGATCTAAGAGTCAAGAGTCGGTGAATCAGCCACTCTGAGGGCATTAGCCTTGTATGGAGGCACAAAGGGGATAATCTTGGCTACATTGTGACATACATTTATATCTTTATTTTTAGGTAATTTAAGAACCTAAATTAAATTAATAAATTATGAATCTAAGATATTTAAAAAAACGTTTACAAAACACAAAAAATATTAATTACTACTGATTATTGCTTCCGTGGGAATTCCAGGATAATATAGCCTATGTGCTGTTCCAGGGTCAAAGCAATCTCCGTTCTAAATTTCAGCTAAATCGGTTCAGCCGTTTTCCTGTGAAAGAGTATAAAAACTTACATACAAACTGTAGCGTTTATAATATTTGTAGAATAGGAAGTAGGATTAGTAAGATGGTCTAACATGTTAAATTGCCTATTAAATAAAGGTTTACTAATTTTAATTTGCAGTATATAAATACATTTATTGAAAACTATTTGGATCTTCCCAGAAGTGTCCTCTGTTCACTTTATTTCTATTTTTACGAAAAGCAACGTTAAGTACTTGCTTAGACCAAGAGATACTTTAAAATTCTAAACCAAAACTGAAAGGCTTCGTCGGAAGGGGTATGGGAGCAAATGCTATTGTTTTGACGAAAGACGTGCCTCTCATGGCAAGCATCGATTACAAGACTCGTGGGCCGGACATTGTCGAGACGAAACCATACCTTTGTGAGTGTGTGTACATATATTGTACGCTAGTATATACTTACTACTAGACCGGTGGTATGCGAACTCCTTAATACTTTCATAGTTGTAAGGTTCACAATCGATATTCAAATGTTTTTTTTAAAGAAAGAACAAAAGTTTTTCATTCTACTGAATCTGTATTTTTGTACTTATTTCATAATAATAATTATTTTAATCTAAAATGTATTTTGTAATTTTTTTACATTAAATATTGACACGAGAGAAAAGGGTAAATATAAACATACTTTTAATTAAAATAGATCTAACACTACCTATTCTAAAAACTAGTGATGTAACCACTAGCAGTAAACCTAGTATTTAGAAAATTTTAAACCAGCTGACAAGTGAAAAGTTGCTTTCTTGACTATCTAATACGTTGAATACAACAATGGGATAACACAAACGTAAGATCAGCTATGGTCATAATAATTAACTCTACAAATAAAATGTATGTATATAAAATTCCTATTCTGAAAAAGCAAGTTCTAAACATTCATAATAGACATTCTTGCTTAGTCAGGTGGGTATCCAATTTTATTAGATGGATGAAGAAAGTCCTAACTTTTAATTGTATAAGAAAACAAGGAGAATTGCTGAGGGTTTCTTAATATTAAGCTTACTATAAGTAACAATGCAATTAAATATACAACTATGACCAACGGGGCAATTTAGTAAATACTTGAATTAGATACTTTCGAAAATCTATATGAATTTAAAAGACATACGAACGATGAAACAATATTAGTACAGAGCATTCTAATTATTTCTGCATTGAAATATACTATGTTAATATTTAGGTGCACCAAATCCTTTATTCACGTTTAGCGCATAAACTAAGCGTGTTTATCGAATTTACGGCTGTTTACATTACTATGTAAATACATCTAGTATGTATGTTTATAAATACTGCTGTTTCTTACATCTTTGTTCCTCAGAGGTAAGTAGACCTTTAGTATAAAGGTCATCTGCTTGGGCACCTCACTCTATTTCCAGCCCCGAACAGCGAGACTTGCATTGTTGTGTTCTGGTTTAAAGGGTGAGTGAGGAAGTAAAATGTCCATCCTACATCCTAGTGAGGCCGCGTTTGTGAGACCCTCAAGGGATCGAGCATTAAAATATGTAGACTAGAATGACTGCGTGCCCATCTTTCGTGGTCTATCTTGACTAAAAATGTAATCCTATAAAAAAAAAACATCTGGTCTGGAAATTATTTTAGCGTGTTCCTAATTCAGCTACATTTGCGATGAGCTTAACAAGAACGGGAGAGCGGCGCGCTTTTCATGTTTGAAGCGCAACATTTACATTTTCGTCTCATTTATTTGCTATTTCGGGCTCGTCCCTCCCTCCGCGTGCCTCCACCACCCCACGCCTTCCAATGAATAAGTCTTGGCGTGCGTCAAGCGAGAGAACGAAATTGGGAAGAAACGCTCTATAAAGTCTAATTAAGTTTGAAGTGAATGCACAAATTTAGAAAAAAGACGGTTGAAAAATAGAATTCATGTTGTGTGGCCCTTTTGTGTTTTTTTTACAATTCTAGTTGTTATTTATTTCTACACCAAATAAATGTCAATAATGATTCAACATATTTACCTCACTCACATTAAAACGTTAATAAATCGAGTAATGTTTCAATTAAAGTGAACAACAAATACTTTATAGCGTTATGAAGGCAATAAATATCCAGTATCCTTTTAAATAAACATAAATCACAATAAAACAAACGTAAATCAAAACACGAAATTCTGTTAACGCTTCAGTAAAAGAGGAAGCAAGATAGCACATGATCAGAATGTAATCGTGTAATTCCGGCTTTTATTTAGATATTTTACGAAGAAAAAGCCGTCGTGTTGTTATTCAGGGGCCGTTTCGTATAAAAATAATGCGTCCCTTAACACAAACCTTTTGTTTTGGGGCGGCACGGGCACAATAGAAATTATTTCGTTGCCACCCTCTTACTTGTCATTCGCGGCTTGCATTTAGCAGAATGCAACGGCTCTCCGTGATTGAATTTTAAATATAGAACAGTAGAAAGCTTTTATCCCGAACTGAATGATGACATCTTTGTTTCATGTAAATTGCATGCATTCTTTTTTTAAACATTTGAGAAATATACTTATACCTATCCAAAAATGTATTCGTATTTTAAGTTTAGATATAAGTTAATCTTGTGTAGGTTTAAATTAATAAAATAATGCAAATCTAACAATATCAAATGTATACTTACATTAATTTATTGAAATTATTTCTAACAAAATATAATTTCAATCAAAAGAAATCTGGGTCTGTTTTTTTTACTATGCGAACTAAGATTTTTGCAATCGAAAACCAGGGTCGAACCGAACCGCCCCCGCATATAAATCGCCTTGTTATATTTTCCGGAACATTGGCATTCATCTAGTTTGTGCGGTGACATGTTTTTAGAAATACTACATAATATATGTAGTATTTTTGAAGAATTAGGTTTATGTTATAACATTTTTTTTTATATTCTGCACGTTGGTATGATTGGTTAAAATAGTAAAAGAAACCAGGCGTATTACTAGGTTCTTACTCTACATTTACGCAAATACCACTTTATAAAGGAATATTAACAAATACCTAACTCCACAATGCAACTAACCTTCATTTGTTTTTAAACTCAAAAACAAGCCATATGAGAAATAAAAACTAGATACATTATTATAGTAAATGTTGTAGATAAATAAAAAAACAGGCAACTTTTGGTGCGATATAAGTTGATATAAAGAAGTATCACGCGAAGGAGCCGCGAACAAAACATTAGAATATAAATCCAAATTAAATATCCATTCCCTCTCGACTTGAATTTCATTTAATTTACGCTACGAAAGTACGAAATATCGCATAAAACTGTAAGTGCCTAATATGCATCAAAATGCGGCCCAGCGGGAGTCTACAAAGGCCCTTTTGATGCAGTTATTCTACTGTTAGAGTGAATTAATGCCTACTCTTCTTAATAAGTTCCTTATCTATGTAATTAAATATTTTTACTAACAGTTAAGTTCCTAGGTATAAAAATATTAGATTTAAGGATTTATACTGTTTTAACAAAATGTCTCGTTAGTTACATATGATATTAATCAGAAAACGAATTCCTGTCATATCCTAAGCTAAGATGCCACATACACGAATAAAAAATAAAAACTTTTTTCATATTTAAACTGACGTAGGTATGTTTATAAAGTATTTTCATTCCTTCACAATAGGTACAATTATGTCTCTGAGTAACTAAGTAAAAAAAGGCTTAGGTTCACACTCATAAAAAACTTATTTTTTGTTTTACAATAAACCACAAACTTTAATTATAATATAATAATAAACATTTATTTCACAACCAAGTACATACAAATATAGCAAAAGTAGAAATACAATATAAATAATGATATTGTATTCCAAAAATTACAGAGCCATGACAAATATTAGTACCTACTTAGAGTAGTACGTGGTATATTGATAGTATATAACTAAATAGGTATATATAAACAAACCTATAAAGATAAAAGATCCAATATTGGTTGGATTTGATGCGGGGATAATACAAAAGGTCTCTAAATTAGGAAACCATAGATACATACCACAACTACAACCATATATACGGTAAGGATATCTCGACATCTCACAACTACGCAGCTGAATATCATTACATCATTCCTTTACAATAACTAAGCTGAGCTATTAACTTTATGTAAAACAAAAATCAAGTTTGTTACATCTGAAAGGTTTATGTACCAGACTTATCTACATTTTAATAACTTTAAGCCGGTCTGATAAAGAAATTCCAGCGGATAATCTCATGAAGTTATTCCCGGCAAATGCGTTGATTGCCATCGGCGAACGAATTAAAAATTAACTGAAGCGAATAAGAAAAGAAAGAGCGCGACTTGGTTTAATTTATTGCAACTTTTTTTACTTATTTAATTATTGAACTGGGAGATCGGAGAGAACGGGGAGATTAAGAAAACTAAATTATAGTTTACATGTTCCTAATTTCACTCTATGTTCAATTTTATGAAAAATATTAAGTATCGTTTAAAACCATGTACATAAATATAGTTCTACAATCATACGCCATGCACAATTATATAAAAAAAGCCTGACCAACTTTTAACAGTTCTTAAGCTTCACTAAAATTAGACGGTGACACTGGCCATTTTTATCTTTTGGCCTGCCCTGCACCCTCAGGGACTTGTACAAAACGTCTGACTATGCCATAGGAGTATTTATTATTGGTCCTTACAAAATATTATAAGACAGATTTGACTCGCTAGGGCTATATTAAATACCTTACATATAAAAACACGTATCTGTGTGTATGCATGCTACTCTTAAAAAAATATAAGGCATTCCTAATCTTGCAGGTGTATTCTTTTGTCCAAGACAGTCTAAATAGGGCTTAAAGCCCAAAAACCAGTTTCGGGCCAAGGGCCGCTCTGAGACCAAGTTATTAACATTCGTATGGAAATAAGCCATTTTCTACAGAACTCCAACCCGACGAGTCTTTATCATCTTGTTAGGGATGAGATAAGAACTTGATATTTTTTTTCACGTTTTAAGACCTCTGGCACCATTGGGTTTTGTTACAGTTTGAAAGTACAGTTTCTCGTATAAAGATGTCCAAATAACGGTTTTGTGATAATAGTGGCTTTAAGTAAAATTACTTTGCATACAAATACATATATCTGCATAACTATTCATTAAATGTATTATAATAGTTATAAATGAGTAGTAATGGATTTAGAAATTAGTCAGTTTTATAATCCATTTCCCCTGAGTGTTTTATTATTTTAATTATATGCATGCCTTTATCAAGGTATACCTACTTAAGAAGTTGTAGATTTTTAACGAAAGATGTTAGGTTCGTATGCAAGAACATAAATTATCTAAATATATACAGAATATGTTGAAAATCACTAATAATGTATCGAAATAGGTGGCGAAAATGAATTTCCAAGTTAAGCGTTTTATGTCCTCGTCGACCCTGTCAATTCCGACATAAAGAAATTTGCATGTGAACGAAGTAATGTTTACTTTGATGAATTTACTACCCTAAAATGAATTGAATAACAACGAGAGCGGGGTATAAAATTAACAAAGAAGGATGGGGTAACAAAACAGCGGTTGCGTAACACCGAACAAAGGGTGAAAGGCGGCATGAATATGAATGGCGTGTTTGGAGAAATTGGCTGGAGCGGGCGTTCTTCAAGACTTCGTCATATTTTTTCCTCGCTCCTAGCAAAATATTTGAAATTGAAATATTTTGTTTCTTTTTGTTTACATCGTGTAATGAATGGTTTAATTTTTTTTTCTGGCAAAAAAAATAAGACAAATTTGCACAATTTTAGGAAAAAACAATTCACATTCTTTCACATTTAATTTCAGTAATAAATTTAAATTTGGACACCAACGCATATTATTCTTACAAAAAAAGTCAATGGCCAGTACCTACGTAGGTATTTCTGACGTGCAAAAAATATTCCCCGAGGCAAGGCAATTTCGCAGTCGGCAACGAGTTTCCTCAATTGTTTCGGGCGGGTATTTATTAAATTACCCGGGAGTCCGGGGAATGGTTTGCAGACCGCGGGCTAAGCCTGCTCTTAATAAAGGTCTAGCTTAATATGGAATGCGCTTGCAATACGACGAATGTGTTTGTTTTGTTTAATTTACTAATGAGAAGGAACTTGTTAGGTCTTGGAAGGGACTCTACTAAATTTTAAATAGATAAAAACATACGTAATATAAATAACCTGTTCAAAAAGTATAATGTTCTATTTACAAGTTTAAAAAGGCAGATATAAAATGTTTTCAATTAATTAAATCAGTGTTTATTTTAATTATTTATTTAAAACTTACTTTGGATGGATGGATGGTTCAAACCTCAATACTATGTATAAGTTAATACGCTGTTGAATTTCTTGATTTCTTTCTTATATTTATCCCAAATTATATGGTTTATACATATAATAAAAGCATACAATTGCTATATGTAACAAAATACATAACAACTTGGAAAAAACACACACGTATACTATCTACCCATTCAATATATTCTTGTTTACTTGAATATATATATATATATATTCAAGTAAACAAGAATGATTATTCGTGTTTTTGTGCGCGCAGCTAAAGGAATACTGCAGCTCCCAACTCATCCGGAAACGTTATCTTAGCTGAACTATACAACTCACTCCGAACGAAAGAGACCTTTCCAACGACCCTACCAAATTCAACCACGCTGCACATTCTAATTTCATCCCTAACTCAAAGCACAAAGATTCGAGTTTCAATGTAAAATTCACTTAATTGTATCATTCTTATACAAACAAGTAAAGCAATGCTGGCTCAGTAAACCTCTCCGTGACGAGTTAACCAGTTACCGCAAAACTGAAACTATTCAAATAACTTGTGCGTAGGTTATACGAGAAAGCCTGGTACTCTGTAATGTATTTCTACGTTTATTTTAAGTCGAAAAGCTTTTCGAGATTCACTATGAAAAATATTCGAGTTAATTCGTTAAAATTACGAGACAGACGATTGTCAGTTATGGTTGCGGAGACTGAATGTGCTGAATTGCTGAGCGTCTAAAGTGCTCGTAAATCAAGTAAGTTCTCCGTCGGATGAAAATACGCGACTCGACACGGCTACGTTAAGAACTCAATGCCAATGCTCTCGATTCTATATAAAAAATATACGCTTTTGCAGTAGGCATGTAGGTAGGTATTACTATACTTTATTTAATTAAACCACCAAAATTTCGGGGATTTGTTTAATTCTTAATCAATTCTTCTATACTAATATTATTAATGAAAATGTTTGCCGTGTGTTTGTTACACTTTTACGGTTGAACCGATTTTGATTAAATTTTGTATGAATATAGTCAAGGGACAAAAGTGAAATTTAGGCTATTTTTAGCAGGATATAACCAAGTACCACGCGGGCGGAGGCGCGGGCAACAGCAAGTTTAAAATAAATAATAGTTATTTTAATAAATCATCCAAATTAAAATTCAGATTAAAAAATAAATTTAGTTCAAATTATTACTTGGAAAGAATGATCAGAAAGTTCAGCGATTCCATATTTAAATTCGAAACGGGTTCACTCCTATCAAAGTTTTTTTGTTGTTATAAATACACGTGGCAAGGGCAACCATGTTGCCTCGCGCGCCAATCACAGAGCGAACTACGCGAGAGAAATATGGCGGTTGTAGAGCGCATTATCATTCTCTACTATTATATCGCAGGGTTCGGACGTGGGATAAGATAAATTAATATTAGATATAAAAAAAATAAGAATTCATCTAAATTTATTTGTGAGAATATTAATATTACATTATATCTGTAGGTAGAATAGAAGCCACTGTGAGATGTTAAGTTTTGGAAAAGGAATTCTTCCTTTTAATTTATAAATAACATGTTTTTACTTCATTAGGAGTTTTTCATGCTATTTTTATAATATGTTTATGCTCTAACTTATAATATAGAGTCAGTTGGTCAGGGTTTATTAAGAATCCAATCGTGAATAATGAAAAAGAATATTACAAAAACAATACGTAAAAATACATAATTGATAAGTTCTATAATTTTTCATCGTCAGATCCCACGGAGACACAACATATTAATCAAATAACCAGAATAAATTTATACTACCCAGTCATCCCGATTACAACACGGGCTACAGCGTAGCAAGAGACATCCAAGCATTATCAATACAGCACTTGAATGTGTATGTTGATGGTGTGTGACTGAAATATGAGAACAGATGTTCGGGGTGAATAACCCTCTGAATCGTCGTCCGCGCAACACGAACGACGTTCATTTATATATTTATGCGCCTACGCACTACAATTTGTCACTCGTTTATGTCTTTAATTAGACGATATATCTATGAATTTATAACTTAATAATCTAAGTTTTTTAAAAGAACCTTTTGTGTCAACTACGAATTTTAACAAGTCAATTAAATGTACCTATAAATATGTAGTAGCGGCAGGGAGTCGTCGCATTTTTTGGCATGTCGACTGTTAATAAAATCATTAAGCATTTTTTAACGTTTTTTTTTTTTCCTTCAGGAACAAGATATCTTGATTAAATGTAAAAAAAAGCGTTAATTAAGAACACGATTTAGTGGGAACGCTGGTGTTTGGCTGACAATTTATTAACATGTAAACAATGTTATTTCGTACATGCGTGTACGCCGACGGATATCCGTCAGACACATCGGGCCTCCTCCTTAACAGGCCATGGAACTTTCCTGGTTTCATTTCAAACAGGTTTTTGACTTCTTGGTACGCGTGTTAATGGAAAGATTTGATTACTCTCTCTCTTCGTGGTTCTTAAGAGTAAATAAGAAAAAAAAATACCTATACCTAACAAAATAGGCATTGGTTATACAGCTGAAATTACACTTAATACTTATTAATATTTATTTGAACTATTCTTTCTCATTCTCATTCGAGTTTGAGCGTATTAGTGACTTATTATTTCAACTTTTCATTTACTTATATTTATTATAGTTTTACATGACTTCTATCTTAGTAAAGTAGTAACAAGCAGTATTAATTTTTGTACTTATTTACTTTAATCAACACTCATCTACAAAAATAATTGATTTTGCGGTTCAACTAAATTCATAAAGTACGTAAGTAGCTCATTTAAGACCCTACATAAGACAGCAGCAGATGCTTGCCTATTTCTCACAAAACCATTATCATTCATTATGTTTATCATCATCACTAATTATAATTCAAAAAAATTACAATCATAACAAGAAAAATATCATCATTAAAAAGTGTAAAAATAAATTTAAAAAACAGCAAAGAAAAAACAACAGTTATAATTTTCCACGGTTATAATAGGGACGTTAGTACCAGGAGGGCAGAGGAGGGAAGGTGATTTAAGAAAATTACATTATAAAAAGAAGAATAGAAAGCCTCAGGGGGATAGCGGCGCGGGCGTCTCAAAGACATTATTATAAAATGTACCAATTTAAATTCAAACATAAACCTTGGCTGCCGTATTGAGACCGCCACGGTATATTGTTACAGCTCGGACCGATTTCGTATCATGTAATATTTCGTGAGATTTTATTGGTTGGGATTCCAATTCATTCGCAAAGAGCGTGCTTGTATGCTATCTGTATTGATAAATTATTTCAAAACATTTTTGGCTGATTGTTTCATTATGTTTTTCCCTTTATCTGTTTATATTGAATTCCAAACAAAAAGGTTATCATTTCAATGTCGATTATGCTATAAAATATAACCGTATTTAAACAATTATGACAAGTTTAATTATTTATGATACATAATATTCTTAAATCTTAATTATTTTGCTTGATAAAATGAACGATGCTGAAAATATAACAGTAAAAGTAAACTTGACTCTGTTTTAACAAAACCCTAGACCAATGTGATTTCTTTATGGATAAAATGAAGAATTTAATGTAAACCATTAGATCCATTGAAATCCACCTACGAGTTAAGTTTTACTACTGCCTTTTTCTCAAATTGGAATAGCAGACACGACTCGAATTTACCCTGAAGCGGGAACTTAGCCAATAAAAACTTTCTTTGTTATCCGATACTATCGGATAAAGAACTCTTTCATTCCACTCGCTCGTTCCTATTTCAAGGAGAATGACTTAAATGACGACCACTACCTACCTATAGGCAGGCACTACATAAAATTCTGAGCTTTAGATTATTATATATCTTATCAAGTTCATGAATATTTTTAAATCTTCTTAATAATCAGATTAATCTTAAAATATCCGACATTTCATCCAATTACTGGTCAGTATAGCAAAGCTGTTTGTAGATAAGTGGTTATGTCTTGTAAAATATGGATTGAGATTTTTATCTTGATCTGATTATTGAATTAATTAACACTTTAGGTATACAGGAAGCATGCCACTAAAGTAAATGGAATGTTTAAACTGTATCTTAATTAAAGTAAATACGTGTTAAACTACGTTGACGATCTCGTTTGCCTAGTATTTAAATATGGCGAAAGTAACCGCTAATTTACACCTTATTATAAAAAATAATATTAGTTGGATTAATTTATTTTTTCACTTAGAATTTTAATTATTGTAAACTGTCTAAAATACTTATCAAGACTTCAGCCACGGGCTGCAATTACAAAATATTCCCTCGCGATTCCAATTAAAACGCTTATCCGCAAAATTCCACGGGGTGAGAAACTTTTGAGATTCCTCCCTTCCCCCTTCCCCTTCGGGTCTCTGATAACGACTGGCATTCTTAAGATAACTCGTCAGGCAAATGTTTCTCATTCACACTCCACCTAAATGAAACGCCCTCGCGTACCGCACATACCTCGCAATTACTATTTCAGTCTATGACGCATTCTGTTACAGCTAGCTCTTCTATAAGAATATACAAGTTTTCTTGCTAGGTATTTGCGTGTATTGCTAGACTACACTTTTGAGGTACACAGGGGCAATTAAGAGATATACACTACAATATAAATAATCTTTATTGCACCAAAAAACAATAAAATTACAAAAAAACAGTTTTACAATCAAACATTTTTTTAACAGAACAGATATTGAAATAGGTAGAAAATTATGTTTTTTCTTACTAATACCTAAGTACGTTGGTAGACAATTCTTGCATGTATTCCCGTTCTTTATGCCCATAGAGGTAAATTGAGTTTGAAATAAAGAACTTAAATAAAAGGTTGGAAATATGCCTTCATCAGCAGTGGGCATCCTTAGACTAGAGAAAATCTCTACTCATAATAATAAACATTGTAAATGAACCGTATTACAAAGTGAAAGTAAATTTCTCTTGTAATCCACGCGTCTGGGCTCCCAGCACGCACTTCCAATATTTATAAATAATAACATAAAATAATATAAGTTAGGCTCTTAGTAGATGGCTACATAAAGCTCTCCCCGAGAATAAATGGATTACTTGTGTCCGCCGCGCGCCATCTAGCGGGGGGTACCCGAACTATATGAGTTATTGTTATTACACGGATTTCCCCGCTTCCGAACATGTTTTTCACTTACACCCCACTCGTTCAGCAATCGTAAAAATCTGGCCGAAATATTATCCTAAATTGATTGTATTTTCAAATCATTTCCTGTCAAAATTATGTGCATTTCCTACATAGAGAGATATTAGAAAGATATTGTACGGAGGAGATTTATAAAATAATTTACTTTATATTTAGCAAGTCAGGTTTTTTTAAAGTAACTACTTATAATTTATATACATTACTTATAGGCACCTACCTAATCGTTTAAATGTTAAAAACAAAGGTGTCGGTAAATTATGTGCGTCTATGATTATAATGAATACCTACATATATAAATACCTAATATACAAATCTAGGAACCAGCTGATCCTTTCGTTTTTATAAGAAGTCAATTTTTACATACATCAATGAATTCCCCTATCCCATGGGGAAAGTTGTTCATTAACATGGACTTAGTCTGTGGTTTAAGGACCCCGGGAAATTAAAAACATAATATATACAAATTTGCACTATTTTTTAACAAACCCTACAAAGCAATCACTATCAATGCCTGTAGCCTGTATAGCTTCGAAATGTGTGTGGTACGTCTGTCTTCGTAAGTTATGCGTCCACGGCTAATGAACGCTGGTTTATATGCTCTGAAGTATTTTTTTACATACAATAACACCATCCCATATGGAAAGTTATTTACTAACAGGGGTTACATCTATGATTTAAGTATCTGATAAAATAAAGTTACAATATATAGACAATGTCTATAATCCGCACTATTAAATTGCCTGACTAACACTACAAAGCAATCACTGATGCCGGTAGCATCAAAATGCGGGTGGTATACGTCGGTCCTCGTAAGTTATGCGTCCGCGGCTAACGAACGCTGGTTTATGTGCTCGTTACCGCTAATAAGAGATGCCTGCCTTCTTAAATCCTTCGTCCGTGCTACAAATGTACATAGTTGATTGGCGGGATACGCTTTTAACCGCTTGCTTGAACTGAGATGTATTAGTAGGTCTATGCCAAAATAGTTTTTTTTATTCCATTTTGTTTTGTGGGGTCTGTAAAGTATGTAAGCTTTTTCCACTTTGTTCTATTACTAGCGATTTCCCGTGTAAGTCATTCACTCACTCACTTTTTTGCTCAAATTTTCCTTGATACATTTCATCCATCTCTTTTTTGGTCTTACTCTATTTCTAGCTTCGCAATAATCATATACATTCATACATGTATTGAGTGTTATATGTAATTAAAGAAGATACCTAGATAACTGTTTTTATTACATCTGGTCAAAATATGTACCTATATTTATTAAATTTAGGCATTACATTGCAGAGGTTAACGTTATAAGTAACCTGGTAAGTACTTATGTAATATTTATGACTAAATTTACCAGTTTTAGTTTAGTAGTATGTTTGGTTAAAAAAAGATAGCAAGGTAGTTTTATATTGCAACGACGAATAAATTACTAAGAGATAGTGGTTTGATAGTATGTTTTGTGGTTTATCGCCTTAATATGTACAGTTTCTTCATTAGTTTTTTCTTCCCCTCTGGCCAAATGACAATTTGATATAAAGCAAAAATTCTAATCAACATAAAAGTGAAAACCTATGTACCTATATTATTTTCTTCAATATAACACTACATATTTACTTAATACGTATTTAATCAATATCATTTAAACTGCAATTTACACTGACAACTCCAATTCTAAACAACAACTGATAGATTTACAAATACACAAGTAACTACCAACCATTTAATCCACAAAGTCGAAATGCATTAATTTGTAGGGATAATTTATCCGCGATAAATTAGTGGCTGCATCTTAAGATCATTAAGCCGTCTACAGCCAACCAGTCCTTAAATAAAGCTGGTTGTGGACCACACACTGAGGAATTCTATCTCAGTTGTATTTTACTTTATAATTTAATTTTCGATATATCACTCCTGGATAGTACAAGATCACGCTGAACTTATTAGTGTGAGTATTGTTAACGTTATTTTGTAAATTATTAAGACCTAATGTAGGTACCTATAGATCAGAGAGAGGCAGAGGCTATTTTTTTATTTCTTTATTCACTCCACTACTCGTCTCTACGTAATAAACTATAATAAGTAGACACATAGGACAAAAAAAAATGTAAGAAAATTCGATTTGGACAAGAATCTTGGACTAAACATGTACGAGTAAACATTATTTATTTATTAAATTAAAAATATTTAAACACACCAAACAATCTACCTAACATCTGAACAATTGTTCAGATGTTAGGTAGGTACTTGGAACATGTTCCTTGATATTTTACTACAAATTATCGAATTCTAATTAAACAACATTATTTGAACATAAGTTCTTGTGATTTTGTATTTATTGTCTTTGTGAATAAATAAAGTCACACAAGAGTGTATCTGTGTATTCTATATTCTTTTTTATTAATATAATAGTTATATAGTTATTTATATACTATGAAAAATAGTTATGTAAAGTGAATTCTTAAATTTTTTATATTTTTGTAAATGAAGAAAAAAGTTTCCTCCGAAGCTAGAAATTTACCTATTGCTATTTTTAAAATGTTTTTTATTTTTTTGTAATGGGCTATATAAGATAGGTAAATAAGATAATTTAACACATATTTTCCTTAATATAAATAAGAAAAGACATACCCCAATACACCGCCATCTGGTCTTGCGTCTAATCAGAAAGCTCCTGGCCAGACGCCAGACGTCGCCTGCGTCTATATTAATAAATATTGCAACTAGAAACTCAGAAATATTAAACATTTTTCTAAATTCACCGCACTACTTTCTCGCACAATATCTGGATATAAACTGACTACTTTACTAGCTTTCTCTTTGTCCGCAAAAAAAAACAACTAATTTGAATTTTCTTTTAAAATTGGGTCATTTCGTTCTAGGAATTGTGTGCGGAGTTTGTAAGAAATTGTCTTTTATTTGAATTAATATTCGTATTTAGAAGAAGACTTTCTTTGTTATGTTGTATTGATATGTAAACATTTTTTTTTCTTTTAACATCTAGAAGCAGAAATTTCTGTAACAAAGACCTCTTTAGCTGGAAGATTTTTATTAGTTAAATTTAAATGTTAAAATATGAATATGTGGTTAAATTATGATCATAAAATTGTGGATAAGTTTAAGCTAAAAAATCAACTAATAATAAATTAGTTACAGTTTAAACGATAATCTAACATCATAAGCTTGTAAGAACTTCCTCAAATAATATACAATCCTAAATATATTTCTTGAAGAAGGGAGAAATATCTATACTATAAATTATTATAATAAATGAATACATAAGTAAATTTACGTCTATATTTCAGTTTTGGGCATATATAGGTAACAATATATTAGGTAGGTATAAAATTTATTGGATAATTTTTAAATATAATTTTTTTCAATATCAATTTAAATGGTAAATTTCAAATAAACATTTATTAACTTAAGAAAAGGCATATATTATTGAATTCAAAGTTGATTTCAATACCACTTTTCTTCAGTTTTGATGAATGCCCAAAGCGCCATCTATGTATATTTCAATGAACTATCAAAAGCTTTCAGAAAGCAAGTATGGTTTTCGAGCTTTTGAAAGCAACACTTCATATAATACCTGTTAAATACCTTATACACTCTTTATTTCTCATTGTTATTTAATATATTATTTTTAATATATGATTTAATTACTTATTTCATCAAATATACCAACAAATTAAATTTCAGCACTACCAAAAAAACCTTTTATATTATTGATAAAACATACCTGACTTAACACATAAAATAATATTTATTTAAAAAATTGCGATAGTTATTAAGCTGAAATTAATTACACCTTTTCAATTCACCGTTTAAACTTGCAAATTGGTAATAAATTATCACAAAATAAGTGGGAATATTGTATTTATTTATTTAAGTACATGATAATTTACATGATGGTTTCAATTCTACTTTTTGTTTTATAAATCATCCATTAATAATGATAAAATAATAGCGAACTAATAATTTTATAAAGCTATTATATGTAATATCAATTTCCAAATTTTCAGTTATAAAGTGCTAAATTTAAAAAAAATATTCAATAATTTATCAATTGTAATTCTATCACTCTACCATTATATGAATTTTGTTGTAAGCTTGCCAAGCTTACAGCGTAATTCTTAATAGCGCCATCTATGTTTATTTAGCTGAACTTCGTGTTTGTAAACCCTAGTCAGTAGTTATCAACATTTGGTTAAAAAATAATATAGTGATCATATCTTTTATTTCTAAATGTTTTCAAATCAATAATGTAGAATGAATTATTAAGCAATTATTACAAACCATCACGTCATATATAATAAATTAAACAAATACTTATAACCTATTTTAATTAAATTATTTTCCGTCTTGCTCTCTCTGTTTGATTGTTTCCATTGAAAGAAGGAGAAAAAACATAATAATATTGTAGTCGAAATAGGTTTTATAAAAATGTATAAATCTTTTCATGTAGATATTCTTAAGGTGATACCTCGGTGAACACTAGCGCCACAATCATTTAAAAATCATTATTCACTGAAAACATAAGTTATCGAAAATGCATGTTATGTAATTAAGGTTCTGGATCTGAAGTTAATTTTAAACATATTAAATTATTAAATTATAGTTCCCTATAGTTACAAATTGTAAAACTGCTAAAAGTGGCCGTTTTAAGCAATATTGCAATTTGTAACTATAGGGAACTATAATTTAATAATGTTTAAAATTAACTTCAGATCCAGAACCTTAATAACATAATTGTAGGAAATAACGAGTCGCAGTGTAGGTACGAGTGGTATCTTTATTTCTTTTAAATCACAATACAGAAGTGATACTTGGTTGTTTGTAAGGTAACACATAGCAACAGATACGTAGCATAGCGACCATCTCAACACTCCCTCTCAATCAACCATTTATCATCTTTTAATATCATACAGCATCAAGCACATGCATATAAACCTAAACCAGACACGCATCTCTCATACTTGTTGCGAGGTAAGGGTTTCGTTAAAACATCAGCTAAATTTTCTTCGGTAGGGATATATTCTAGCTGAATCAACTCTTCCTTGATGCAATGACGAATATAATTATAACGTATGTCTATATGTTTTGTCCGCCGATGAGCAATAGGATTGTTTGCCAACGCGATGGCGCTCTGGTTGTCAACAAACAACTTGACTCTCTGACCCCCCACACTTTTTATTACATCATTGACTAACCTCTGCAGATATACAGCCTCCTTGGATGCTTCAGACAACGCAACATATTCCGCTTCTGTTGATGACATCGATACACATTTCTGCTTCCTGCACTCCCAGGATATGATATTTAGTCCAATTTTAAACATATACCCTGAATAGGACTTTCTGTCCTTAATGTCACCTCCCCAGTCAGCGTCAACGTATCCTGTAATCAAATAATTATCACGTTCCGCTTTAAACTTTTGAAACATAAGGCCTATGTTAGAAGTTCCTTTTAAATAACGTAAAACACGCTTTGCTGCTTGCATATGTACAGTTCGGCAACATGAATTATATTGGGCTAAGAAACTCACAGCTGCTGAAATGTCTGGCCTCGTGTTACAGGCTAAATAGTTCAATGCACCAATCAATGACTGGTATTGCAATTGTTCTTGGCGATTTAGTTCATCTCCACCCCCATCTGCCAAAACTTTATGCAGACCTAGTTCCAATGGAGTCTTGAGTGATTTGCATTGATCCATGCCATGCTCTTTCAAAATAGTCATTACAAATTTATTCTGATGCAGAAAAAACGAACCTTTTTCTACTCGTTCTAAACTCATGCCTAGACATTGTCGAGCTTCCTCTAAATCCTTTACTTGAAATTCTTTGCGTAAACCATTTAATAAATCCGATTTACTGATAATATTCTTGAAAAATACGATAAAATCATCAACATATAGACATATATAAATGTCATCTTTATAATACAAACAATTGTCAAAATCGGACCGATGAAAGTTCATAGACAGCAATACTTCATTGACTTTTTCGTTCCACGATCTACTTGCTTGTTTGAGACCATATATTGCCTTTTGCAATAAACAAACTTTTCCTTCAGATTCTCTTTTATAGACTCCTTCCGGCATTTCCATATAAACCTTTTCATGTAACATTCCATTTAAAAATGCCGTATTTACATCGATATGATGTACTTGCAAATTAATTTGAGCCGCTAACGCCAATAATAATCTTAGTGTTGACTTTCTGATAACAGGGGAAAATGTCTCAAAATAATCCACACCATATGATTGCGTGAAACCTTTGGCTACTAATCTAGCTTTGTATTTAGGTTTTCCGTCAACGTCATATTTATACTTGAAGATCCATTTATTTCCCACCACTTTTGCTCCCGCTGGTTTGTCAACTACCTTCCAAACGTTATGTTGCTTCATTGACTCTAGCTCTTGTTCCATTGCAGCTTGCCATTTATATCCATCAACCCTGTTTAAAACTTCTTTGTAAGATCGTGGTTCATCCTCTACACTTGTACACTTGAAACAATAAAGTCCACTTTGTTCGCTTCGTAACCTATTTCTTAAAGGATATCTAGTTGCTGTCTCAACCGAATCTTCTAATCTAGTATTGTTTATTTCACCCATTTCCACATTTGCGTCTTCATATACTTCAGCTTCGTCATTTGAACTAGACCTTTGAGACGCACCCGCTACACTCATCGGTGACGTACCCGACGAGACCTTAGCTTTTTTCTCTTCAAGTTCCCAGACTACATCAGTATCCTTGTCACCGCTGAATACCTGCTGACTCGGATCCACTGAACCAGCTGTCAAGTCTTCCAAGAAACTTACATCTCTTGCTCTTACTATTACGCGTGGATTATTGGAATCTAACAAACGATAACTCTTGGTTTCTTCACAGTAACCAACAAAAATATATTCTTTCGCCTTAGGACACCACTTTGTCCGAGTTTCTTTAGGCAAATGCACAAAAGCCTTCGTTCCGAAAACTCTGAAATAATCAAATGACTGAACCCTCCCTGTCCACATCTCCTCTGGTATCTTACCGTTGTTAGTACTGTGAGGTAACCTGTTTTTAGTATAAACGGCAGTATTACAAGCTTCAGCCCACAGTTTTGAACTAAGATCCTTTTCAGCCAACATAGTACGAGCCATTTCAACTATTGTACGATTAGCTCGTTCTACTACGCCGTTTTGTTCTGGAGTATAGGGAACAGTTAATTGGTGTTTAATTCCTCTTTGACGAAGAAACTCATCAAATTTTCCATTTACAAATTCTGTTCCATTGTCAGTTCGTAAAGACTTAACCTTCAAACCAGTTTCGACTTCTACGCTAGTAATAAATTCTTTGAAAAAATATAATGTTTGGTCTTTAGATTTAAGAAAGAATACAAAACATTTACGTGTAAAATCATCTAAAAATACTAGCATATACCGAGATCCATTATATGAAGGTTCTGACATCGGACCACAGATATCTGCATGAACTAGTTCCAGCCTCTCAACCGCACGATTTGCTACACCTTTTGGAAAAGGTAACCGATGTGCCTTTCCTTTAATACAGGCAATACAAGGTTCCATTGAGTTTTTACCAAAATCCATACCTGGCAATTTGCGTAAATCACTTTCATTTACGTGACCAAGCCGTCTATGCCATAACATCAATGGACTACCAGCTCTCACCGAAGACAATGCACTTCCATCTACAACCACTTGACAATCTTCAAGTTTGTAGATACCCGACACCTCACTTGAAAGCTGCCCCTTTAAATAACCTGGAATCAAATCGTGAGTAAGCTTACAACCATCAGAATCAAATACCACTTTCCAACCATTCTGTACCAATTTAGAAACTGACAAAAGATTAACTCGCAAATCAGGCACAAAATAACAATCTTTTATAGGCAATAAAATATCTTTCAAGTTTACCAAAATATCGCCCATACCAGTACATGTCATTTTGTCATCATTCGCACATGTCACAACATTCATATCAGTAAGCTTAAAGTCTCTAAACCAATTCTTTTGAAAACTCATGTGGTTTGAAGCTCCACTATCGAGATACCACGACGAGGGGTTAAAGGACTTATACACTGACAGGGAACAGCATGTAGTAACTTTCTTCGACTTAGAAGAAACCGTTGTTACATTCTCTCCGTCATCTTCTTTAATAAAGTCCGGGCAGTCTGACTTTTTATGTCCTTTCTTTCCACAATTGTAACATTTAAGCTTTAAAACTGAATGAGTTTGTTTCTTTGTAACAAGAGCCGAATTAAAAGACGTAGAATCATTTGTAGAACTCTGACCAAAATCCTCTTGTAAAAGTTTTTGCCGAACCTTTTCAGAGGTAAGTTTCATCCCCGAATGCTCAAGAGCCATTCTCAAGGGTCGAAAAACATCAGGTAAACCTCTTAAAAGTACCACAGCAATCAAATCATCATCAAAACTTTGATTAATTTCTTTTAGTTTTTGAGCGTGGCTCATGACAGCAGCTACGTAATCATGCATCGATTTATGATTCTCCAACTTTTCATCTAAAAGATTGTTCATCAGAGTTATTCGTCTATTTATTCCTTTGTCTTCAAAAATGGCTGCCAATGCATCCCACACTTCTTTTGCATAAGAAAGACTTTGTACATACGGATATAGATGAGGTTCCAGGTGAAGACATATTAAAGCAAACGCTTCCTGATCCTTCTCAATTTCTTCCGAATTATCTTTCTCTGGAAGTGTTGATGTATACTTGAAACATTTTTCTCGGACAAGTAACATTTTTATAGCGAACTTCCATGTCGAGTAATCTTCAAGCCCAGTCAATTTAGCAACAGAAAATTTCGTGTTCTGGGACATGACCTGTAGGAAATAACGAGTCGCAGTGTAGGTACGAGTGGTATCTTTATTTCTTTTAAATCACAATACAGAAGTGATACTTGGTTGTTTGTAAGGTAACACATAGCAACAGATACGTAGCATAGCGACCATCTCAACAATAATAGGGATTTTTGATAACTTGTGTTTTCAGTGAATAATGATTTTTAAATGACGGTGGCGCTAGTGTTCACCGAGGTATCACCTTAAAGCAATTATCTGTGTCTTGTCCTTTTTTCCGATTTTTGATTCCTGTTTTAATACACATAAAAGAGTTGGCTAAACGACTGCCCACCTTCTAAAATAAGTTGTATAAGATCTGTCATTATCCAATAATTCAAATATTATTAAATATTAATTAAGATTTATTTTGCTTTAAAATATTTTTTCTCAGGCTGCTTTGAAAATAGTGACGATAAATAGTAGATTTATCTAAAAATCAGCATTTGAATGGTTTTTTTATTAACGAGTAATTAATAATTCGTTAGGAATACAGTGCTCTGATATAAATATTAACCTAATATATTTATTAAAAGTATGGAAATTGTCAATATTTATTCATCAAAATTAAAAAATATATATATATATATATAACAAAATGAGTGTTTTTGCTAAATAAAACCAAATGTTTTCATCACCTGAATCAGAGACCCTTCCAATCAGCAATATGAGAAACACTCACACATTCAAGTCGTTTGCGTGTGTGCCCTGGAATTTCGGTCTGCCATGCCGACCCTCGCGGCCATGTTCTTTTTATGTCCGTCCCTTTCTCACCCATGTGCTTTTTGGTAAGTTAATTGAGATGGAATTTTTATTTCTATCTCTTTTATCCTCCGATGAATACAGACTATTCTTTGGATTTGTGAAGGGGAATGAAAAATTCAAAAGAAAGGTGATATCGGTGCATGGGTAGGTCGGGCTTTGGAAGTTTAGGGCGGACTGGTTGGTGTTCTGTAATGGCCGAATCGGAATGCTGCTGACATTTATTTTAGATTTACCTTTTAGGCTGCGTTTTGCGGTGTTGACTCACTGTTGTTGCTTCATTGGTGTCATTTTGTTGAGTTCTGAAAACAAAGAAAGGTCATATTAATTTATGATCATCTGCTTCTGCACTCTTTAGGAATATATCTTGATAGATGAATGTCGTGGGACTAAGTGGGCACGGTACGAGTATATACTTTAAATGATAAGAAATACTTATATTAAACGAATTAATTCCGTCATCATGAATATTCTGTTTGTTAGGTTAGAAAACCTTAATTAAATTTTTATCAGTTTGAAACATCCATCCATACTTCCATACTAATATTATAAATGCGAAAGTCTGTCTGTCTGTCTGTCTGTCTGTCACCTCTTCACGGCTAAACTGCTGGACCGATTGTGATGAAATTTGGTAGGGATGTAGTTAACGACCTGAGATCAAACATAGGCTACTTTTGGGCGCGATATAACCGAGTCCCACGCGGGGCGAAGCCGCGGGGAACAGCTAGTATAATTATAAAATTGAAAACACATTTTATGCTTGTGGTATGCATTGTTGTTAATGAGAAAAAATATATTCGAAGTACTTGACAAAACAATGATAACATGACTAATATTTTTGACTACACAAATGTAGAGTCCTTAAATGTACTTAAATATTTATTTTGTATACTCATCATTATCATCATTTTGTGTAGGTGACGCATTCAATCGACCATGCACACCCTCATGTTAGAGTTCTTCAGAACCGCATCTGACGTACTTTCTTTAACGACTACCAAATGCCATCGGAGAGCACGTTAAAAACCCGTTGGTCCCACCAACGGCCCTCCGAAGCACGGAATCTGTTTATTATCGATTCTATCAAACCCTGCAATTTCCTAACAAAACTGAGTGGAAATTAAAAAGTATTATGGATATTTTAAAATTTAAACGAACCTAAGTCAAACGTCAAGTAGCCGAGGTTATCGATAACTTTTTTTAAAGCTCCTCACGAGCCACTTATAAAACACAAGTCGCTAGAAGCCGCTTCCACCAGCTGCCTTCAACAGTCGTAAATTAAACCGTAGTTAAGAGTGCAGTAACGTGCATTATTTACAGCCGCGCAAGAGATAATCTTTACTAAGTGCATGGAAACTTTGCCTTTACTTTAAGTTAAGCAAATATTAATGACAGAAAATTTACAGGCCTCTTAAATTCTGATCTTGATCTTTTTTTAACTCAGTGCTTTAAAATCTGGTTTCAGTAGCTGATTTTGTTTTTAAAATAAGTGTATGAATTATCTACGTGTGTTTAAACTGTTTGGAAAGCTGATGGTATGTAAATGCACACTACACGTGCATTTTTTAACGTTAATGCATGATAACATTTTAAGTTTTGAAATAAAATGATCACCACGTATACCTAACAATACCTCGATAATATTGTAAATAATGTATTTCTTTTAAATTTTCACGATTAAATTGAGGATATGCTATGAGTTTGCGAAAAGTTTCCTACTACCTACTTCATAAAAGCTCAATGAAGTGAAACCAATGTTAGAATTAATACCTAGCAGAAGTAGAAATAGCATGTTAAAGTAAAATTATTCGCGAAAAAGGTAACAATCATGCCTGCTAACCAATGTGCTTTTGTATTCTATAAAATACATTAAGCGATCATCATAACAAAAAAAATTGCAACTTTTGGATATAAACTAATTGAAACCAGTCCAAATCTAGATATCAATGAAAAAGAATATTAAAACGAACTCCAGAGGTCACAAGTAGACGCGAGGCACGCTCGCTTCCCGAGTGATTGATATGCAATAAAATGAATTTATTACGCGACCGCCATAAACGCACGCCCGAATGGCTAATCATCTATTAATCGCAATTTAACGCATCAACACTGTCAAATAATACTTGAAAGAACAAGCGATAAAAGTTTATTGCGTATTTGCGACCCCGCGGATTTCGTAGCGTTTAGCGTAGACCCGCTACGAGTTTAAACATAGGGACTTGAGTCCGTAGATTGAGTTACCTATTATATTTAAAACATAGTGTTCTACTGATAGCTTAAGACCCAAATTCTTTTCAAAATAAAATTAATTTGATCCAATAAACAATGACGTGCAAAAAATATTGCAGTTCATTAGAAAAAAAAAACACAAAAATATTTTGATTATGAGATATTTAAAAGTAAAATAAAATAGTGGCAACTCGTATACAGTTTAAAACTATTTAAAAATTTTTACTTTATGTTTTAAAATCACAATAGATATTTTAGTATTTTAAAGTTAAGCAATTAATCGCACCACACAATCACCAAATAAACAGCTATTAACATAAATTTATTGTAACTGTCGTTCATAATCACGTATTAAAAGCCGCAAAGTGTACCCAGCCCTGGGTACTAACGGGTAATTAACCTTAATAGCTAATTATTGCATTTTATTAACAGATGCTTAACTTTGAATATGGAATCCATTTTATTTTCTGCATAGGTGAGAAACCTGAAAATGTTGTTATAGTATGTGACCTTTACAACGATATAATAAAAACATCAACAAGGAAGGCGGTAGTTAAGTACAATACTCCATAACCTACCACAAAACTGACGTTAAAATTGTGTGATTACTTCTTTGTTTGTCGATTCGCACAATACGTTGAACTTTCGATAATTACACCATTTAACGACTTTTAAAATCCTTTTGTTGTTGATGAATGCATTAATAAATTTTGTTCGATGTATGTAAACGCTTTTATAAACTCTTCCTATAATGATAAAATCAGTTTTAAATAATTAAATTGTGTGATTCATACTAAGAACATTTGTATTAAAAAAACTACTTTATTTCCATACAATGACTACTGTGAGATTTGGTGACTTTGCAAAACCCTCCATTACACGATATTGATAACCCAAAAAAACATTAAGAACTACTTCCATTCAAACAATTCATAAATGACTACTACCTATTTACCAATTTTACATCTGAGCTAATAATTTCATTCACAATCATTTTGGTATTAATTATATATTAGGCTCTATATAATTTTTCAAAATATATATGCCGATATTAGATCAATCCTTATATTTTTTAAAAAAATTAAAAAGAACAAAAATTTTTACGTATAAAACTCAAAAGAAACTGAATAAATTTGTATTAAAATTATAAGCTAAGGCAGAGCTGCGAGCAATTGATAGTAAATTATAAAATGCATAGCTAGTAAGAATAAAGGTAAGATATAGCAATATATAGATTTAGATAACGCTTTCATAGGTGAGTGATTTTATGTCCTTTCAGACGCTCGACGTCGTAAAGCAAATGGGTGGAAAGTCAGCTCAGCGGTAACTAGAAACGATGTATGATAGATTGGCACTTTTCTTAGAACTCATTTGATTTTATCTAATGGAATTTCTCATTGAACAGCAATTGTTCTAACCGCTCACCCGTGACAGAAATGAGGACGAGAGCGATGAAGCACGGAAAATTAAAGTTCTCTTTCGAAGTGAACATGGAATTATTTGTCGTTGTGACTGATTTCGCAACAATGCAACATATTTTTACTGACTAATATGGCAGTTTACAAGACTTTAGGAATTTATACTGTAATGTTTAAATCAGGGAAAAGTTGGCTAAAATAATAAAACCAGCTCGTTTTGTGCTTGTACACAAACAACGCTCTATTAGCATTAAGGCTCCGCTCAACCGGTACAAACCCATTTTTTTCAAACATAACTCTCTTGGCGGTAATTACAACGGTCTTAATCATTTAGGACCCAAAAATTTACCGCTATATTTATTTACCAAGTTTAAGACCGTTATTCACATACAAGTTTCCATCTATCTCAAATGAATTTTAAAAATGAAATGTGATATAGCTTATAGTACCAAAAAGTACTGCCCGAAAACATAGGAATTATTAACGTCTTTATACGTGCTTTTCTAAGTTTCAATCTTAGTTATATCACTAATGTAATTATTCATCACCCTGGGTTCATTAACGTGATTTAAAGTTGCAAAGGCACTCGAACCATATAAGGCTATGGTAATACTTGCAAAAATGCATATTCGAGTCAGTAGCAGCATATTTTATGTTTTATTTTGTAGTGCCTACTTAGATATACTGCGCTTGCCACACAATGCAGTTGCCAAGCGGGTATGCCTTATCACGATTCTTAGTGCAACAATTGAAGTATTACATAATCAATATGTACGCGGTATTTAATTTTTTGTTTAGTGGTGTATATAATTAATCTTTATTTATAAAATATAACTTCGTGAAGTATAACATTATACAAGTAAAATTTATATTGCGTCTAAGCTTAATCATTTAATTTGGTTTGGAACTCTGATCTTAAACTTGAATTTCTAGAAAATGTTCGTTATACAGTAAAACTTTCAGTTCCAATTAGCAAAGATGTTGTGGTAATTAGGATAACCCATGGAAGCAAGTTGTCGGTTCATCAAAATTTTGAGAACCATTGTCAGCATAATTTTAAGACCCATTTTTAGAAACATGCTTGATTTAACATGCTAACACGTCTAAGCACTAGAGCTTTAAAATTATTTTTTTACCTGTTAATATAAACAAAACCTCTACAATTTAGAACATCTTTTCAATGCTGGCCGTGACAAAAGTATAAGAGGAAAGAAGCGTCCACACATACATTGGATGGTTATAGTATAACAGGACAAGAGTCCAGTGGAACAACCTTATACAAAACTCAATCCACATGGCTAGGAAAAATGTGGCAAGTATTGACCATGATATACGCGCCCTTATGAATTTATAGTCCAATAAGTATGTCTCTGTAACATTACACTATATTTACTAAAATAGAAATACAGACTGCTAACTAGAATAGAATTAAGACTATTCAAAGGCGCGAACATATCTCGCCTAAACACCGGTTGTTTAGTGACGTTGTAAATCAAATCATCAATTATCGACAATCGTTTACACTCGTGACGCCGCCTTGTAAACAATCTGGACATTAAAACTGCTACCTACGTTTAACGACTATTCAATTTGGGGGAAAATCGATTTTATTCGCTTGATTTTCAATCGATTCACGAGTAAAAGTTGCTCGGAGGATGCGCGACCAAGCATCGATTTCTTTTCAGGTTGCGGAAGTGGTGGTGGCGGATACGTTGCCCAAGCATGGTAAACATAGTTAAAAGATAGTTTTAAGCTTGTGCCTATTTACTTTTTGAAATCAAAACTAACGAGTTTTGAAATTTAGATTAGGATATAAACTATTTTTGTATTGAAAGGTTATTGAAACAACCTGCGCATAATTTAGCAATTAAAAGTTCAACGTTCACAACAAATATTTTCATGAAAAAAAGTTTATGAAATATACTCACAAAATATTTACAAATTCTTCTTGCTCTGAGAGTGCACTCACAAGGCACTGAAACATCACATAAAATCACTCTTAATTCCACGCCGAGCGTGACCAGCGACGTCATCAAACCAACTGAGACCATCCATACCATCTCCAACAATTGAAGCACATATTACAAAACACTAACAAATTGATATGTTTATCTACAAAGAACTATAATTTCATTCAACGGGCCCACCCTTTACGAGGGGACCACCCTTCGATTTAAAAAATTGCAAAATATTACATAAATAATAAAATAGTCTTCCCCTCTGATACAATTTTGGCTAGCCGTCCCGGGGAAATGGTCTGTGAAGCTTTCTTTGAGATTTAAATAAGATCATGCATTATTCATAGTCTAACTCCGGAATGCTCTTCAGTGGTAGAATTTTTAGTAGATACATATTTTATGTGTTACTTCATGACGTTACTATTAATAAATTACTGGCCATTAATAGCGGTGCCGATGGCCTTACGTATTTAAATGTTCATTCATTATTGTGACCATAGCTATTCAGATTCATATGGATATTATTAAATCTTGCGTTTACAGTTAACATCTCTATCGTTAGAATAGCTATTAGGAGAGCATATTATGAGGTCAATACATAGGGATTTAGGATCGAAAAATATCATTACCGTACCGGAAAATAGCTGGGGAAGTGTAATAACCCACACCTAATTGTATGTTAGTCATATATTATAACAAAATAAACATATTATTACAACTAAAAAAAAAATAGGCCTTGAGTATCTCAAAAGCTGCAGTATGTTACTGTTGTAGTCGCAGATCATTCACTAGATAAAATATACGTATATATTTTTGCTAAAATCATGGTAATTTTTTACTTTTAATTTTTCACTAACCCGCATTTTCAAATCTTTCTCATATTCCATCGATTAAAAATAAACTATTTAAAATTTTATGTTCAACTGAAATACATGAGTCAAAAACAAGTCTACTACAAAATAGGGGTGTCCTGTGTTTTAATTTAGATTTGATGGGAAAAGTTGAAACTGTTGTAATGTAGTAATTGTGAGTTGATTGGACACGGGAGACAAATGATAGTGGGGGCGACGAGGACCCCTTTGATGTACCCTTTGATTCACCCTTCTAATGAGAACCCTACCCTAAATGGGTTATTATGTTTATATACATGCTGATAAGTATAAGTAGATAACTTAAATTTTACTTGAAGAGATAATATATGAATGAATACTGATTTCCATTTTTTGTATGTTATTGAGCGCTAAAATGCCTATTTCGTAGTCAAAAGTTTTAGATTCATCTTCACAATTAATTTCATTGAAATTTGTTCAATATTTAAGCAACGAACGAAACACGTAAAATGATTCCGAAACTTATCTCCGAAATACAATAAAAGACAGTGGTGCACAAAAAAAAAATCAAAAATTCTACATAAGATGAACAAAAAATATTAGGTACTTATACCAAAAACTACAAAAAGTGTGGACCTGTTTTTGAGATTAAAAGTTTTTGTACTGAAACCCCTTTCACTCTTTAACCATGTCATAATTTACAGTCACGTGTAATTATCTTCATCTACAGGGTGCTATTTAAAGTTCCTTTTCCCGGTTGGCCGCCTAATTCCGTCTGTTTACGACTGTACCAGATCGCCGGCACCAGATGCCTCTCCCACGCCGGGCGGAGTAAGGGACTCTGTACGATGCGTGGGCGATTATGAATAAGGTAGGTATAGTGCGGGTAGCTATGTAAGTATTTGCTTTTTTGTGACGAATTTGCAAAGGCGAACCAACTTACCAAATTCTTATACTTAGTAATCGTACTTAGTAGATGTTAAAAAATTGTAGATAATAACTATTTTCATTCAAAATTATCTTAGTATTAATTTTATACTAACTATTAAGTTTATTTATAATAAATTAAAAATTGTTCTTTATACAAAGTTATCCAGACTATATCAGGTCACGTTAGTTAGATGTAGCAAGTCGCTAAATCTATTTTTTTGAAAAAATGCGAAATCACTTGACTTCTTTTTTTCATGTAGTTTTCACTATCACTTTGAGGAATCCCCACTAAAAGTTTACATTCTGGTATGCCATTTAATCTATACAAAGCTACTGCTGCGAGCCGTTAGTAATATAAAAATATAAACAAATGACTACAGCGCTATTACCATATCCAATTTCTTCCGACCGTGTACAAGGGCTTTAAATTACGTCCCTTCTACATGATGCGATGTTTGGGATAATATTTAAATTTATAATTTATGTGTACGATCTGCCTAAAGAAAGGACTGGTTTCACAATAAACGTTATTTTAAGTGGAGAGACGTGTTCAAGTTATTATCTGATATTTTCTGGAAAGATATACAATGCACTTTTTTAGGTTTCACATTAAACACCTTTTTATAAGATGCCAATTATGTTTTTAAAGAAAAGAATATTAGAATTATACTTAATACTTTTTACTGGGTGCGATCTCAGTGTTAAATTATATTGATCATTTTAAAAGAGTTCAACGTAACGGTCTTTCAAACACAAAACTACCATTACTTAGGCATAACTTACACTGCCCATACTAGTAAAAATTATGTGACGATCCCATCTCCCACTGGACCAGTGCTGTAAGTTAAGTCAGAGCTGCTTTTGGGGAATGAGTGACAACAACGGTGGCCTGAATGCTCCTAGGGGAGGCCCCTATTCCTCGCTTCCATCTTTCCTATGTCAAGGTCCGTGAATATACCTATGATATTACAGGATCTCTGACTTGCCTTAGTATATATACGAGCATGTTCGAAGTGTTGCACGATTGAAGGATTCTCCTAGTCTATCCGCCTGAGCGGAAGAAATGCAAAAGCTTAATTGGCTTATAAATTAAATTTATTTCGTTTTGACTTTGATGGACCTCTAAACAATTTAGAGGTGGCACGCGAACAATCATAATACATAGGTTATCTCTTTCCATTCGTTATAAATCTCACTTTTTATGCACCATTAAATATTTTATTAGTTATTAACACGTGTTCAACTAGTAAAACTGAAACATTCGTACAAAATACTGATCATTAACATGTAAGTGTGATATACTACTAAATAATAGGCTTTGCTGGTTTCCTCATTAATTTTACAGATAACTTAGTTGCGGTTGGTTATTGTATGGAAACTGTTGCAAATAATAGAAAGCATATAGCTATATAAATCTAATCTACATAGAAACAGAAGCCGTGTCTAGCATAGCTAGTAAGTGGTCGCTTTGACTCGGCTAAATATTACTAAACTCTTTTTTCGTCGATTTGATTTGACAGTTTGAATTTGTGAGTGATAAGTTTGGAGTACCAACAGGAATACATCGGGATAAAGATACTTATTGAAAGACTGAAGACTTATCATATAAGTTGATATATTAAAAAAGTCCATATACAAAAGAGACCAAAGATTTTCTCGCTTGTGGCATCAAATGTTTTCTAACATTTATTTTTAGTTTAGATTTATTGTTAGAGAGTTAATTAAGTTAATTTTGCAAAATTGTATTTACTTAAATATTTTATACATGCCGACATAAATATTCATTAATTTTTATTGGAAGTGAGTTCAGTAATATTTTCGAACGCCAAATTAAATTTAACTACTAATTAAATTAATTATTCACACTTACAGGTACTGCAAAATTTACATTTTAATACAGACAAGTTTAACAAGGCATTTGTTTTTTTTTTAATTGAATTATATTGAGAAATAGTCAGGTATATATTTTGAGACCAATTGTAGGTATAACTTTTACGTATGTGTTTTTTTTTAGTTGAGGTGGTATTAATACTTATATATTTATTTTATAAAGTGAAAGAATACATATTATTTATATAGAATAGCTGTATTTATTTTAAACTTAAATTTTATTAAAATTAATTTAACTCAAATCGTTGCTCGATTGGAACTACATATTTTCTTGTTCGATCTTGTCCATAAAGACAATAAATTTGGCCCTGAAGATGCAAAATCTACTAATTAAGTCAGTATATAAACATACATGATCCTTTAAGATATATAGGTAAATTAGTAATGTCTTGAAAATCACGCCCCTAACATCAAATGTTATCACAGTATCAAATTACCATTAATAACCAACTTAATCAATTATTCGTTTCAAACAGTCATCGACTTTTAAATCGTAATAAAATGTACAAACGGCAGTCAATTTATTTATTGCCTCAAAGTTGTAAAACGATATTATACGCCATAATGACGTGTGTTATTGGCATTTATTTCAACCATTTTACCATCAATGACCACTTGTTAAACTTTTATGATTATTGTTTAATTAAAACAAATTTGTTACACGAAATAAACAAACATTGGTTTCTAACGTTTATCTAGAATGTGTGTTACCGTGTCGAAGTTTTTCTCACGATTTCAAAAACATATAAGCGCAGTCGTTAACTTTATGTATTGTCCATTATATAAACGAGTAGGTCTGCAGGATCCATTGGCAACATTCGGCAACAATGTTGTCTGAGCCGCTTGCACCGGACCGTGTATAAATTTGCGCTTGATTTATTTATTACTCGCAAGAAAATGTCAACAATGCAACATTTTAAAAGTGAAACGAAAAGGATTGTACGCGAAGGGTGCGGGTATTGTGTTCTCACCCTGTTATGCAAATCAGTACGCTGAAACCGAAAGTGTAGCGCGGCCCTAACAAAGAGAACAATCCTTGCGTAACCTTTACATAAATTATCGATACGCATTAGGCAAATTACTATCGGCTATTGTCAGTAAAGGTTCGTCCAAAACCGGACAAAACCAGTTCAAGTTAGAAAAAAAATACCAAAATTATCACCCACATTATGCCTTTTCTGTCTTTACTAGAGAAAAGGCGTATTAGCATAATATTGGAAAACATTCGGGTAGTTGTTTAGGTTCTTGTGGTGGACTTTACTTTCATTTTCAAAATTCACTCTTGGTCAATTTGCATTAACGTAGTTGCCAGTGAGCGTTTGTACGAAGTGGTTATGACGTGTTGTTGTGAAGCGATAATATCTCATCGAGTTTGTTATTGTTGTTTATATTAGATTAAAACGTAGAGTTCTTTGTTTTCACATATGTAAATGCGTACTTTGAGTTAAGTTACCATGATATACTTGAGTGTTTTGTCACAATTAACAGATTACCCAATCTGGGAGCCAAGTCCCAATTGCGCAGCAGTAAATTGGTTAAGATCGTGCACCCTTTTAGTTTTCAAATTAATTCATGAAAAACTTTTATAAATACGGATTGTGTCGTACATGTTTCGATAAGTACATTTAGTAGTTATCGTGATTTATATTCAGGTGTGTCGTGTTCCCGGATAGTTAAGTTTTTATAGTTTCGATAGAGGGTCGCTGAGTGGAGTCGACGATTTGTTTATCGGTACCAGCGAGGCGACGACAGCCGATGACACGGTATCTGCTATGTCGCCGATCTCTTTATGTGTAAGTGTTACGTTTAGTACCCTATTTATTGCTTTTCGTTGGCTCAACACACTATCGTATCAAGGGATAAATTTAGATAGAGTGCCCGTGGGAATGATTTGGAAAAAATATATTGAGTATTTTAAAAGCGATCGTGGATTATAAAGAGTATTTAATAACGATACATTAACTTAAATGAGATTTCACCTTTTAAAAATGGAACACACTTAAATGAAATATTGTCAAAGGCTTCCTGTTGCTATTGTTATTATACACAATGTCTCTTTGCACTATGCCCAAAATGAAAGCATTTTTGATAGATAAAAAATCATGCACGAAAGTTGAGATAGATTTAAATAGTAATATTGGAGCTAACTTACGCTTCAGAATGAAGGAATTCAAAAATAAAGTTATTCTGGTTCTAACCACAGACCTAGGATTTTTAGTTCCCACAATGTCTCTATCTCTTCTATAAAATGTCGCGCTAAGCCACAGCTATGCAAGATGGCGGCGACCACAGTCATTCATCAGACTGTCATAAAGCAGTATTACCGGATCGCAGGCCATGATTACTGTGAATCATCGTAAATCATTCCCGCAGCCCGCAGCCTAGTCTAATTGCTAGATCATATCCTATAAATCAAATATTTTTGGTGCGGGCAATTTTTTATAGGTCGGCTTTGATGTCGTAAATCGCACTGGGATTAACGACGTAATTTCAAATTAAAGAAATTGCTACATTTTGAATGTTACTTCGTTGTATTTTAAGTTTTCCCTTATTTGCATTTATAGTCACCTATATAACATATGTCTACATGGTACTTCTATAAAAACTTACCGAATTATTTTACTCAGCATGCCAGCTACCAACAGTTCTTGGGGCTAACAGTTATGGCAAGTATGCACAGGAATTCGGTAAGTATACATGCAGCCTTGACTTCCAATCAATATCTGCATCAATTAATTAATTTATGTAGAGTTAAAGTATATGTAGAATTGTTCAAGAACCAAGATTTAAATGGTTGGCAATACAGTTATTATTATTTTAAACTAGCTGTTGCCCGCGGCGCCACTCACGCGGGATTCGGTTTGATCGTGCCAAAAAGTAGCCTATGTTTGACTCCCGGTCTTGAATTCCATTCATACCAAATCGGTCCAACGGTAGCCCAAGTTCGTAAAAATAGAAACTTACCACAGACACTTACCTAAAGGTACAAACCATCATCTTTAGGCACACGTAAAGTAACTAACGCCCGAATACTCAAACGCTACTTACTCAATTTTGGGAGCTGTTCAAGTATCACACTGTCACTATCATATCGCTGACTTTCAACGCGACAGCATGATACTTGAACAGCTCTCAAAATTGAGTAGCGTTTGAGTATTCGGGCATAGGTAAAACTTTTCTCATTCCTCTCTACACTCAAGTTTTAAAATCTCCGTGCTCATAAATGGAAACAATTTAATCGACAAACCGAAAGCATTTAACGCTTGATGACATTTAATTAGCTTACATATTGTGTTGTAATAACCTATTACTGCTATCAATCCTATTTAGTTCTTTAATTGCTGTAACTGAACAATTACAGCATATACAAGGTGTTATTTTAGCCTTTTCTCTCTTTTTGCAGTTTTATATTTGTTAAATAGGCTGATGATGATTTGATCAAAGTAGGTACTTACTTTGATCAAAATACATGAGTTGTATTTACTGAACTAAGTATATGTTCTTTTTAGTTATTTCATATCTAAAACCAAATTCGTTTTTGTAAATCTTGATTATTTAATTCATGTTTTTTTTACATGACATAAATATCGGTCCAGCTACTTTTATATAAAAATTACATGACTATTTTTTTTATATTAATATTGATCATAAATTAATTAAATAAAAAAAGAAATCTTTAGTGAATATAAAAATATTTGGCCTTCAAATTATTTCTATATAATCTAACATAGAAAGGTATACCACATATACAAGCACATATATGGTATGTTCACACCTACATCTCATCGCGGAGTTAATCCACCGTAATTGACTCTCGCTGAGAGAGCAATAAATAGTTATTGACTGTTCCAATAAACCCTTACAATTAATACCTCGCCGAGTCAATACCTATAAATCTCTAAGTATATAAACAACCTCGCAGTTAGAAGATATACAATATCAGCACAGTCCTATCAGGAATGCAATTATTTCTTGGTACGTGTTTTAGTATAAGTACCATGAAATATTTAATTTTAAGAAAATATTTTGTACTTAACTTCAATTTTTAAGTTGCATTACAAACATTTTCGTACAATTTTTAGTTACGTTTTACAGACTTTTTTGTGATATTTAATTGTCAGCGTATTCGAAAGTGTCAATTTCGGCAATTTGTATAACACTTCATGTTTATAAAATGCCGAAGTCTTTTGTAAATTGACAAATCATACAAATTGCCTGCGATATCTACACTATTTCTATATTTTTATGATTTTTTGATTTACTATAATATTTTACACAAAAATAAGGTGTAGATTAAGTAGAATTAACAATTATACTTAATACCGAATTTAATATAAAATGTTAAGTTAAAACAACTAAAATGAGTCGGAATGATGTTAACATGCTATTATTTAGTATTTTAATAGCTAATTCATAAATAAATTCAACTTTAAAACAACCTTATTTAATAAAACTGATGACAAGATATAAAAAAATTAAAGATTTATGTACTCCGAGCGACTATCTTCCTTTTCCTATACCTAGATGGCTAGAAACGCCAAGAACTCCTAAGCCCGTAAATAAGTGTGGCATTTTGAGAGCCTTGCCTAGTATTTTACGTGCATTGGAAAATACCTTAGGTACAATGCGACGGAAATCCCTCTGGACTTTAAAACGTGTTAAATGAGGGCGATGGGATGTCGTAAATTATGCTTTATATGGTAAAAGGGACGGTCCATTTTAGTTTGGAAGCACGCCCGACATGAGCTTGCATTGACGGTGCCACCAATGGCGACTCACGATTTGAAAACAGATTTATGATCGGCCACGATAACGGGGTTGCGATAAAAATTTTGCCATTCCAAGGAGCACGTAGCTACGTACCGCATAGCATTTATACAGATTCATTATTAGGTATGGCCACTCTTGTGAGAAGCATTCCCGATTGCGAAGCATTTTCATAGATTTTTATGATCTCAATATTGCCGGCCTCCTTGCACACTATGGCCCATGACGCCGCATATGATATTAAGTTTGTAGACAATGTAATTTAAAAATGCATAAACTACGCAATATACAAGATGCCCTGAAATGTCTTACTCACATTCAAATAAAATTTAATAACACGGCTTTGAAAAAATGCTTCAATTGTATTTAAGCATTTCTTTCTAGTGGTTTCTTAAATCGTGGCCTTATTGATTCCCATAAATACTTTTTCAAAGACTGGCTTATGTATGAACTCATGCTGAGTTCAAAAATATAATGTTATTTATATTGATTGAAATTTTAAAATTTTGAACCATTATGTTTACTACTTTGAAATTTATAATATCTATTAGTTTGTCTGTCAAAATTCAAATTGTTTATTTTCAATATAGGATATTCTTATCACTTATTGACGTCAATTGTTACTTATTTTAAGTTTACCACCACTTCCAAAGCGCAACTGGAGAAGAAGTGGCACCACAAACTCCACAGCAGCATTTTCTTCAAAAACGTCAATAGTAATTGAATAAATAATCTTATTAAACTTATACGAATATCCTTAAAATATATACAATGGCAGTCTTAACTCTGAAAACTATGTCTTGTAGTCAACAAAGTATTTAGATCCTTTAGTAGATAGCACATAAGTACAAAAACTATACTTAACGGGCAGGGGCATAACTATGTGTAATTTAACATTTTAAAACTAGTAGGTAGTATATAAGTGGATACACATAGTACTGTATTTTACTTGAAATATATTTTATCTGTCGTGGATAAGGCCTCGTAGGTAAACTTGATAAATAACACAAACGTGTGACACGACTGTGCTAGCTCCTCACGAATTTCAGTCGTGGGCACAGTACTGCAAATAAAATGATAGTCACGACTCTACATCAATGGGTACTGTATTATTCCATTGTTTCATTCATTTTCAATAAAGAAATAAAATGTTTCAGCTTACAGTATAAAATACTTATAACGCTACTAATGTGGTAACAACATGATAACTTAAATAAAATAAAAAAAACTGGCAAATGAGCAATCAGAGCGCTAAGAAAGAAAAATGTTAAATATTTTTTATTGAATAAACTGAAATGCAAATTGTATTTTAATTCTGTTAATGGTTTAATTAATATCATCAAGTTTATACAAAAACTCAATTAACCAAGTCTCTTGTTCAGCTTGGGTAAAAATGCTTATATATATTTTTTTAATGTGGAATGAGTAAGCTGTTTAAATAGGATGAGCAAAAAATTAATAAGTAGGATGAGATGCCATAGGATGAATAAAACGTATAAAACCCAAATATCCTAGCCGATTTATTAATCAGTAAAAAAAATACCTAGTAGGTATATTCAGTCATTCTGCTTTATCACCAATAGCGGCTATATACTCACTGATCGTAATTAGTTACTAGTCCGAACAATGGATGTAATCAGCCATAAAATTATGTGACCCCAGATGCCATTGGAAACGGATACGTCTTTCTTTGAAGTCGACTTCGATGAACGGTCAACAGTACGGATAGCGATTAGATTTTATTTTTTTTAAAATACTATTTAAAAAAAAAATTCCTAAAGTAAAAGAAGATTTTCATAGATTTTTTTCTAACGCCTATTAGAGGTATATTAATGCTTTAAGGAAAATGAAAAAATATTACAAAATTAAACACTATTCAGGTTACGATGTCAAATAAGGTAAGTGGAAATAACTAGAAAAAAGAATTGAGTTTTAATCGGTTCGTAAAAAAAAATGAAATAATTCATAGTTGTTTTTTTATTTAATTGAAGATATGAATAGCTAGTGCGCCTTTAGGCCCTTGAATTTCATTGATTCCTCGCGGAATATTCCGCGTCCAGTGTGTTGTCTAGCTATAAATAAATTAACATGAAAGCCGCCGCCAACCTCCACCGGAGGACATAAGACACGCTACACGTCATTTCATTATATATTTACAACCAAAACTTTTAGCATTTTTATTGTCTTCGTTTGTTGTCTTCTAGGAATCTTAGAATTATTGAAATATCAGAGATACCATATTTCAGTCAGCCTTTTTGAGAATTTCTGAAAGACTCTGTCAGTTTTTCTACCTACTATCAATAAATCTTTCTTTCAAAAATCAGCTTTTAAATCTAAGAATTTATCTATATGTTATGGCTATGATGAGGTAGTTAGGTAATAAAACATTGCTTGTTCACTAACCCATCTTACTCAAATGTCTTTCTATCATTACAAATGTCTCAGCTAATGTTGAATACTTACACAACTATTCCGCGAGATTCTGATAAATACTTTTAAATTTAAACTCTTTGAATATCTAGGTGATATATCTTTTGAAACAGTATTAGATATTAACTTATATGACTGTAATAAAAACTAAATATATATGCAAAAAACGTCTCGTTACAGACGTCTTATTATAAATAATAGAAATTACTTACTAAAAATCCATAAATCTCTTAATTCTTCAAGCACATAAACTATTGAGTCATAACTGTATAATACGGTGTTATAAACATGTATGACTTGTGTAGAACTGAGCAAAAATCAATGTCCTGGAAACGAGACCGATAAGAGAGTCGGCGTCAGGGCGCGCGCTATTATCGCTTCTATTTCTTTACGTAGGTATATGCATCATATGAAATATTTCTGTGCGTATCCGAACACTTTATGTAATGCGAAATTTAATTCAAACTTGGAATTAATCGGCCGCCATTTTAAACAGGCGTGCGTACGCGCCTGCGCGCCGCGACCACCGCGAAATTACAGGCGGAGCGCGCTGGCCGCTCGCACGTTTAAAAATAAAATAAAGTTAAAACAGCGTCATTTTGTGCACGTGTGTGTGAGGGCAAGTATTTATTTATAGGCTAGTAGCTATGTAAATATACCAACAGCCAAGTCCGGTTCAGTATTTCTTGTGGTTTGCCAAACGTCTTAATTCGAGCGCCTTCAGACCAACCTACTTTGTACCCGCAAATTACTGTCTAAATTAGTTCCTGGCACAATATGACGTGATTTAGATTGCGTTCTATTATTGTTAAAACGGTTACTTGCAGGAAATAATCGTTAAAAATTATAATTACTAATATTATTAAATAATATTGTATTTTTTTTAAATAATATTTCACACGACTGGCATCAGAATGCAATCAGTTCTCAGATTAATTGACAATGCTATAAGTTTTATTATATCCAAACTAACAACTTATAATAAGTCTAATCTTATCATCAGTAACTCTTAAACTTCTTGATTTCACCCGGAAATCGTTATAAAGAACAAAAAGTATGTAATATCATCAAGGCGAAAGTTTTTACCCTATGAAAATAATTTATAGAGTCATTTTTTATAGACTCCAAAAAGGAGAATGTTATCATTTCCTTATTCATTAAATTCATATATTTACAAATTGTACAGTCCCGCCAAAGTGTCACATCATTACAATCTCAATTATAACTAAAATACTCCATCTATTTAAAATTTAAGCTCTTGTTCTCTTGTCAGTGGAGTCTCTTCCAGGTGTCGCTCTAGCTTTCGCTAGCCTTTTCACGTCCCATTACGACACGACTCCCACTTTATTCTTTATTTGTCTTTATTTCTACAAAACTCCTTCTTTTCTCTTCCCGTCTTCCCTATATCTTGCCTTCCATAATGTTTTTCATAAAGTCATCGTGCTGTATTAAATGTCCCCACATTTTCCCTCTTACTCGTATGTTCTCAATTTTCTTTATTAAAGCCCTTTTCTCTCCAAAACGTTTCAAAACTTCTTCATTGGTTTTTTAGCTTTCCAACTGATTTTCAAAATTTTACTCCAGCACCATAATTTAAATGCTTCCAATAACTTCCTTTCCTTTTGAGTTAGTCCATGTCAAGACACTCATTTTTTTAAAGTCAAAATATTCAACCTAGAAGCGAACTTTAGCATGAAAAAGTGATCAATAACAATTTATATAAGTATTTTATTTTCAAGACAAGCAATTGTAAAGAGAAATTTACCTAATTCAACCCAATTCGTGTTTGTAATTAAGTATAGTTTTCTAATCGGATTCTCACTTGTACCTACGCTTAATCGCGTTTAACGTAAACAATTAACGCTAAGCAGAATCATTTGCACACGTCAAAAGCTATGAATCTACTACCGAGCCTTAACTTTATTATAATCGATAAAATCCTTGCCAACTAGCAGCAAGATTGGTCGTATTATGAGAACGGGTGACCAAATAATTGAATAATTTTCCGTAGAAACATAAAATAAAATTTAGCTTTTAAGTGCAATTTGGCCAGAAATGAAACTCACTGTGTATTCTCATCAGAAATAAAAGACTTCATTTTTACAATGTTTCAGTATTTAATATTGGCTAAAAACAAATAAAATACTGAAGATTAAGAGTAAAGGTAACGACAATGAGAAATAACTAAGCTTTTTATGTTATTCTTATGTATAATAAAAATTTTTTTTATTATGTATTGAAAACTAATAGTTAGGACTTGTTTAGTAAACAACATTATAAACATTTATATTATTATAAAATATAAATTATAATTTGTCAGTTCGTTTGGTTACCCTATCAGCATAAGTACCTAGTTGGATATACTATATATGTACCGACCTATGTAGTATAGTGTAGGTATTATTAACAGTTCACAGTTCAATTATGTGGCAGCGTTACCTCAAATATTCAAACTAGCACGTTCCACCACTTTAGCTGGTATTTTTACATTAATGGAAAATTGTTACAATTACATTAATAACCTGCAAACATATGTGTGTACAGAATTTATAATGAACTCTACATTACTCACTGTAAAATAGTTAGAAGCGAATTCATGAATATCATGACTTACATAAGATATTTTTTTATGAAATTCTTATTATTATTATTTTTAATTACATTATTATTTTTTATTAAATTTCAATGATTTGTTTTTATTTGCCTATATTTTTTAATATTCATTGAATTCTTCTTCACTAATCGAACTACTTTTATTTTAAAAATATATATGTATATATTTGTTACTTGCCTACAAACGACAACAAGCTAACAATTAAACTGAACTGTTACCTATGCCAAAACACAGATCTCACTTTATTCCTTTTGATAAGAGACCAGGGGTGATAAGTGGAAGTCAATTTCCAAGCATCTCTCCCAGTAGAAATAGGTGAAAAAAATTCCAATCTTATCCACCAAGGTACACGTTGGTAGAGACTAGAGCACCAGGCGAACCTAAAGTCAATCCCTTTTATAGTAAGTGCAAATCTGATATCTATATAAATATTTCTGTGATGAAACGCCAACAAAATAAAGAAGCTACATTTTTTTTAACAAATTATATGTCAGGGTATACCTTCTCAAATTCGGCTGTGGTTATTAAGTACTAAGGCATTTATAAGGCTTAATTCAAGGCGTAATAGCGTCGTGTGGTGCGAGATTAACCGGTGCGGATCGCGAGGCGGTATTTGAGAGCCGGCGCGGGCGGCGGTCGATGACCTCGACGCCCCACGCCACCGCCACAACGCCCATGTAGGGTTGACAAGCTTTCAAGTACATAAATAACTGTTACTGATTTGGGTACTCAAGATAAACAAAAATGTTTTTACAGTCACTTGAATGTCCTGAGCGAGTATTCAATTTATTATTTTTACTTTTCGTATAAAACACTATTTAAGTACCTCATTTTTGTGTATTGTTTTACATCATTTTGTCTTATTAATTCTCATTTATTTCCACTAACGAAAGTCGCGAGCTTTATCTTACTTTTTTCAATCGTAGATTTGCGTAGCTTCGTAGCACTTTTCGTAGCAACTTTTGCCCTCCGTAGCATCAATAAAGAAAGCCGTAAGGAGAAAAATAACTTGGTAGAATAATTAAATTAATTGTTAAAATAGCTACTATTCACTAGTTAAGTATGAAATTCAGAACCTATGAACTGATTTTGTAATGGAGTTATAAAATCACGGTGCTCACTATGACAACCCTATTAGTTCGTAGCGTCCGCTTTTTAATTTTACTTCGCAGCTGACAGACGCCTGTATAAACACACCCTTAAGGTACAGTTACATTATTTTACATGTTATCCCAGCATTACTTAAAATAACCCCGACATGTATGCACAGCTTTTTTTTTAAATCCTAAATATCACTACAAATTTCTTAAATAATACGAGTACATTAATATTTATGTGCCGGCGATAACACAAAATCCTTTCATGGTTTGCATAAGTACTTAGGCAAGAAAAATTTTTTTTTTATAATAATCCCCATTTATTTACATGGATCGTTAGATAAACTAAGTTAAATAAAATAAGATTTGGCTGAAAATTGGTGAGATGTAGCTTAAAACTAGGAGAAGGACAAAGAAAACCTTTTATCCTGGGAAAAAGCACTGTTCCCGAGGGAAGTACATCGAGGTGAAACCGCGGGCAAAAACCAGTTAGTCATATGTATTAGTTTAAAAAAAATCTGTTGTAACATGTTATACAGGTGTATTACTTCTTAAAAAAGAGGTAATTCTTGCTACAATTCTAATTCCTTGAATCTATTATGAAATCATTTCTTGCTATCAATAAACAGATAACTATAATCGACTGAACAATAAATTTCACACGAACCAACTCACGCATCCCCTTAGAACAACATAGATTGGTATCACGTCGTAAAACGCGTCGAACGTCTGATTGCCAATCATGATCTTTTATAATGAACATGAAAATAACAAAACGTATTAATTGCTTTTAGATATTTGAAAGATAGATAATTTGCAAGGTGCAGTTCGTGATATATAGGCAATTATATCATTTCTGTATACTTACAGAGATATTTTTTTATGAAAGGGACGTGTTAACATATTATCTTATCATTTGATGATAATGTTCAGAACAAAAAAAGAAAGAAATAAACTGAAGATGAAACTGTTGATTGAATAAGGTAGTGTAGTATAATGGAATGGATAACATACAAAATAAATAAATAGGAAAGAGTTTAAAGGTAACTGCTTCAAGTATAAAACCAAGTGTAAAGTGTAAATTAATGATATAAAGATTTTTGATTGGCGTGTTGATGATCCATTTGAAAGCCTACACTCTGAGGGCTTAAATATGAAATAATAATACTTGAAGGAAAAGTTTGAAACTGATTCGAATATATATATATGTATATATATATATGTATATATTCGAATCAGTCATATATGTATATATAATCATATATGTTTATAGAACCAATGACAAATAGATAAATATAGAAGAATTTAAGAATTACTTTAGTATAGTTTTAGAAGAAATAATAATATCATTTTATTTAGTACTGTATCATATTAGTTTTAAACAAGTTTTATTATACAATTTAGTATGCAAATAGGCATATGGCTCACCTTATGGTCTGTGGTCACCGTAGTTAATTGTATTTATTTAAGATTTATTTTTCTATTTAATAATCCTAAATAATCAGAAATCTAAGACGACTCTTTTTTTTATTAACTAAAAACTAAAACAAATGCTTGTCTACGTTGGATCTTATCTTGTATTTTGTAGCAATCATCCCCTACACCCTAAGGAAGCCAGCCCCTCAGAAACAATAAATATGTCAGAGAAGATATAACGGAGGCAAGACGAGGCTTAAGTAAATTATTACTCTGCAAGTTTCGCCCAAAGTTCGCCGCCTAATAACTTTTCTCCTTTTATTGCCCTGAATATCGTGAGCTTTCGGCTTAATTTTTAAGTCTTGTTAGTGTTTTTCGCGAACTTAGACAATTCTGAATATTTTATTTTACTGATTAATCGCATCGCCTATATTATGATCCATTCGCCGATTCCCTCAGTGGACTTTTACGGCTTGTATGGGAAAAGAAGCAGCTGGACATTCTATGTTTTTTTTTCTCCTAGACCAGCATGTCATGTTTTACTAAAACACATATAAATATTAAAACTACATACTAGTTTATTAAAAAAAAATCTAGTCTTGCCCATTCTAAAACATAAAAACCAATAAGTAAATAAGATAACAAATAATTGTTTAGCACTCAATGTCAAATTGTAGTTTTTTCTTGCATAATGACCGTAAGTAGAAATAATATTTACCTATACTACAAAATAATATCAAAAACATTAGAATTATAGTTCAACAAAAGCAGGTAAGTTTCGTTATCGGCGCGTGTTTGAATTCAGTTAGAAACTGAAATTTCAATTTAGATAAGGAACATGCGTGATGCTTCGTAGGTACGCCGCCCCGGGGCCACCGCAGTAAAATGTGTCCCCTGACGTGGCGCGGCGAAACTCTATGGGACCAAATCACGAAATAAATATACAACGGACCTCTTTTATTTTGCTGTCCAAGCGAATACTTTTTCATTTTCCTTTTCCATGATAAAGATATATTTGATGTAAGTAAGTACTTAGAATCTGTTATGTTGAATTTTCAATTTTTGATCGGCTCTAGCATTTACCTACATATAGTTGGTACTGTTTCGAATGTATAATTTGACTTAATATTACATAATGTGAGAAGGTGTCAATCCACCAAATCACCAAATTTACTCAATGTAAGTCATATAAAGCAGTATAGTCATGGCTCTTATGACTCACGAATTAAGTACTTATTTATATGTTGTAAACTTATTACTTAAAACCGAAACTTTTCGGTTTATTATATCACGATGATCTAAATTTAAATACTTGCAACTTGTACTTATTGAGTATTAATAAATATACGTATTTTTTGTTGAGCTTAATTGAGCTTCTCTACTAGAACATAAAATTTATGTTAGTAGTTTTAAATGTAGAGTTACAAAATGTTATGAAAAAAGCTAGATACAACTTTTAAATACTATGTTTGGTATGGTAACAAGCATGTAATATTTATCTTACGCAAGAAACACTTAAATATACAATGTAGGTACAACTGTTCTCCTTACAAATCAAACAAAACAGTTTCCGCAAAAAAAAATCAGGAAAAAGCGCGCCAGAGAAAAACAACGAGGCTATAAAGAAAGAGCAGAGTTGGCGGGCTTGATGCGGCTTGCTCGCTCAGCAGCGCCGTCATTGGTTGCCGGGGCCCCCTCCACCTCACCCCCCGGCGACCGTAACTCACTCTTCACTTGTTTTTACGGCCGCCATTTTGTGACGTTACGTTCACCCGCGCGGCAGCCCGCGCTAATCCATACTCACAGAACAGACCGGTGCTCTTATTGCGCTTGTGTGTATGTGTGTGACCCAACCGGTCTATAGCGCGCGTTTTACCAAGAAGTTGGTAGCATTGGCGCGAGGAATTTTCTGAACTAACGTGGCTCTTTGTATCAGCGCCAAGGGCTATCGTAAAACCACAACTGTGAGAATTGTCTAGTATATTTGGCAGCACCATAAGCCAAATATTTAGTTTTGATTTATTTGAACATTACGAAGACGTTTATATGTACTAAAATTGTATATTAAGAACTTATGAATCATACTGTTGTTTTAATAAAATAGCGCGTACCTAACATACCTACTCCAGATCTCGCACTCAGTAACTATCTTAAGCAGGTATTAATTGACTTTGATACCTACCTGTAGGATTTTAGATATTGTTTAAAAAAATCATGTACTTAGTATATATACTTATCAATGCCATTCTTACTATTTTGTGCCACAAAATGTAGCCAAATGTAAAAAATATATCGTGAAAATATTCCCTCCAGACACAACCCTCAGTCCCCCAGGAACATTAGTATGTAGGCAGCACTTACCTACATGTTAATCGGTCATCCCATTACGTGACGTCATTACCCCGTATCTACTTAATGAGGTACTCCATAGATGCATGAGATCGTTAGAGGGCGCTATCTTCATGTCTTACTTAATCCCTCTCACTAAGGTTTCGGTCTTTGATTATGTTTCGGTAGGTATATCTTATTCGGCACTTGGAGTTAAATATTCAAATTACAGCAATTTATTAATAAAATACTAGGATTTTATCGATTCCATTAAGTTAACATATTAAGCAGACATATTATGAAAAACAATAAATAAACATAAAAACTCTTATATATTTGTATTTTTAGATCTTAGGTATATAAAAAGCTTTCATTTACCGATTTCCCCAAAATATCATACAATGATTATATAATAACTATGTATATTAACTATGTACAGAAATAAAACAGAATACCTATCAAATCAAAAGATTCTAAGCATATTTTAGTAAATGTGAAAGGCTTTTCAGTATAGACAAAGTTACTTAAGAACGTTTTATCTTTACGAATATTTTATTTAACTTTATGCAATTCCAATACAACTTTACTTATAACACCGAAGCCCATTAAAGCAATAGGTAATTATACTTCAGTATAAATTCCTTATTTAACCACAGCGTCAGAGAAAATCGAAACCTAATCAAAAGTTATTGCAATTTTTTGTCTGCAATTTACTCGCCAGAATCGCATGCAATTAAACCTACAACTTACGATATAAACAATATCTAGTATCAACAACATAACTCACAGGCCATTAAATGTTTCAAAATATAGTTGTAAAAATAAGACAAACAGAGGAGAAATCTCTGCAAGTCCTTAAAAGTACTGATGATGCAGTGGAACGGCCAGGGTTTTATAGTGGACGTTTATCGCAGTAAAAGTAAAACGAGGCTGTAAAGCGGCAATTGTCGCGCTCAACCCTTGCGTTAACTTAGGTTCATTTCCCGACCCTAGCATTTGTCAACAAACGCAGAGTACTCTATATTATTCAATTTTTTTCGGAATTCAATGCATCAATGTCATTAAATACCCTTGCGTTAACTTAGGTTCATTTCCCGACCCTAACATGTGTCACAAACAGTGTGTTTGGTGCCATATATCCAGAGTCAAACGCAGAGTACTCTATATTATTCCATTTTTTTGTAATTCAATGCATCAATGTCATTAAAAACGTCATATACTTTAGAATGAATGAATGCATCTTCTGTTTGTTGTTTTGTTTTAAATGATTTAATTCAACTAATATATTTTATGATGAAAATACAAAGTTTTTATAAGTTTTAGTTACAAATCAATGCGCAATAATTTAATTTCAGTTAGTTGAAGATAAATGAAATAAAAACTGCACATTAGAAACAAACTTATTCCTAAATTAGCTATCAATAAAGTTTACTTATGCAAGTTCATAATAAACATCAAAAAGATGAACAAAAATATTTGGAGCAATAAACCTTTTTAAGCACAAATAGGGCGCCATATTTCTTTCCAAAAACTTGTTTTGAAACACAATACCAAAAATTTTAAATAACAATCAGACTTAACAATTTGTTTGCTTTGGTAATTATCGTTACAATTTTTATTTTGACGACTTTACAATTATAAAAGAATAAATTTGTATAGAAAATACTTACATTAATTTTACTTTATCTTCTTCAACTGTAAGGCTCAAAGCAAATTATATTTTATCTATTACAATATATCGTAGGAATCAAGTAACTTTTTAGTATTAGTACGTTACTTCTCTCTATTTGCACAGTCTATAACCTATTGCTAGACCAAAAAGCATATGTTTTTAGGCCACATCAATTAATTAACCTAAAAATAACAAATACATGTATACCTACTAAGAAAGAACGCGAGACGAAACTAATTATGATGAACGAAGGGCTTGAACATATGTTTTGTCTGTTACTTTTAGACGTTGATACATAAGCGTGAGCTCCTAAAATATTCCTTCAATACGACGCATCACCATAATCCATTACGTTTAACAGTAAAGTCACCTGAAAGATTGATGTGTTCAGGAGCACCTTCCCAAAATATCGGCTCGAGGGGAAACTGGGACGGGGAGTCCGTGCCATATGTTACTGATGGGCCAGCCACGAACATAACCAGAAGAACATCACTTTTCAAACGACTTTAAACCTTAAATCTACGCAGTTGTGGTATTCAAAAAATTTTCAGAGTATTGGCTATATTGGTGCACCTTGTAGGTGACACCCGAACTGTCGATACATTTCACAATTGTCGTAAACTCCTGAAGACGGAAGGGGAACGCCGTAAAATTATCATTTTATGCCATTCGACGACTGAAATGACACGGGAATGCTGTAAAACTGATTTATTGTATACATCCCAAGAGTCACATGGTGAATTTTTGATGAGATCTTTGTTTCGAGATATCTAGAACAAACCGAAATGTATCTTTATTTTTACCGCAGAATTATGTATTTGGATACCCACAAAAAAATCTTCTTGAAAGATTTAGGTGTCTACGATATAATTAAATAGAGCATCTATTTAATTGTATATAATTTATGCAATTTTTGTAAGACTAACTAAAATAACTTTAAAATATATTTTTTCTTTAAACCCATACGTTGCTAACCTCGTCATCCCAGCGGCTACTTCCAACTATAACAAATATATTTATAGCATCAAAATTTTCGCCCCATAATTACTGCCAACCAATAAGATCATTTAACGTTACTTACATCCTAATTGTAAATCAAGGGATAATAAGAGTCCAAACAGAATCCGTATCTACGCACGTACTCCGTCGGTAACGCGACAATTTGATTAGGCCCGCTACCGGGCCATTTTATTGCCCTATATTTCCTGATTAGGCCCACTCGGGCCGAGTCTGTCATGGGGCTTCGTAATAAGTCGATTGGATGCTATTGTTAGATGAATACGTATATATTACGTCTACCGACGTTCATTACAGATAGAGGATTTCTTTTAACAATGATTTATATTAGAAAAAAATAAGCTTACCCAAGTTTACCAAGTCAATAAATTCATAAAGATTTGATTTAACGGTTCGCAACATTTTTGAACTGTAAAAACCATTGCTATTCCTAGAACATACTCTACCTATCTACATGAGAAACAGAAATGTAAGAAGTAAACATCGATAAAATATTATGTAAGTAATATGCGATATAAAACGATAATGAATCATTACTCCATTTTATTCTCATCATTAAAATCATTGTGTAAAACATAATCAATTGGAGGCGCCGACACTAGATCGCGTTTAGCACAATGAATGAGAAATCAACTGTCGCGACCTCTCGCGAAAAATGCATTAAAACAAACAGTGCTGTAAAAATAAATCTAACTGCCTATAAAAAGTGCCATAACTATCACTTAAACGCCATTGTGCTCCGTAGCGCCTTTTATCTGCTCTACCGACGAAATGCAACTTTGTGCACTCGTACGTTACAAAGTGACACGCAAATTTCTTACTAGTTCTATCCCACGGCACTATTGTTGGTTGTTTTTTTTTTAAGAAATTTACTTGGAATCATTTTCTAGATATATAAAATTTTCTTTTACATATAAAATTCCATATAGGCAATTTGTTTGTAACATAATTTTTTACATTGCCAGTATTGAGTTATCCTGTTAAATCTTATTTTCTTCATATTATTTTCACAAGTTGGTGACAATATTTTTTTAATAATTCGCCATCTAAAAGTATACCTAACTAAGTATGATTAAATTTTTTATGTAGTGTGAATTAAATAATCTTCACAAGTTTATTGTACCAATTGATGCAAAATGATTTATGATCTACTTGGCACCAGTCATATTTGAATACGAGGTCTTATCGGTCCATGTAATTAATTATTCATATTTTTTATTATCCTTATGGAGTTTAAACATTTTATTCCTTAACATTTAGGGAATAACAATATTTAACTTCATAATTAATAAAATGTAATTAATTAAGACAAGGTCATAATAATAATATAATATAATTATAAATATAGTTTCTATACTACCTTAAAGATTGATACATTATTCGTTACGAGTATATATTCTGAATTATTAATATATAAATATTTGATCATAATGCAAAAATCGTGTAGCGACCTAAAGTTAGTCTTGGTTTTTAACAATAATTTTAGTCTGTAAAATCATCCTCTCTATACTTCTAATTAAGTACCTAGGCAAAATTTTAGGAAGATTGTATCAGTAGATAGCACGTGAAAGCGTAACAAACAAAGTCATTTTTATTTATAATATTAGTTGGGACATATTTACTTTTTATGAATGATTATTATATGTACCTATAAAAACATTAAGTTTATTAAATAACAAGTATACCTTTATGAGTTCATGACACATCATATAAAACATTTTATCAGAATTCGATTTTAATTTCAATGTAACGTAAATATTACAAAATTTTAAATTTTCAATATTTCGCTATCAATCAAGCGATAAAATAATAGAGTTAGCAAATTAGTTATATATTTGGTATAAGTTTAGAAATGACTTTTTTTTCAGATTTTTATAAGATTCGAAACAAGACTAAACTCTTGAAGCTCTTTACAATCCAACCTTTAGTAAAATCTTATGTTTTTATCATACAGAGGCGTTTTTATGCAGGAATAATAAAGGCAGTTTATTAGCCTCCCGGTACAAGTCCTTATCGTCAATTAAATATGCTTTTTATTAGGAACGCTGGCAACGCCCCATGGTCACTATATTCTGGTTTTTCTTTATTTTATATCATAACTTTACCTGTTTTGAATTTTATGACACTGCATTATCGGACAATGTTACTTTAGTGGGTAGATGTAGTGCAGATATATATATACTACATAGTTTACGCATATCGTGTGTAGTGTGTAAATTTAAATTAAAAATGGCTATTTAACCGACATAAGAGATTTTTTAAATGTTTTCTTTGGGATTGAAGCATAGGTACAGTCATAAGAATTAATTTATTAAAAAAAAAAATATTTAGTATTATAGGTATATCGGTTACATTACTAACACTTAAATATAATGTATAGAGACGCAATACTTTTTACTCTCGTATTTCAAAGAGCGAAAATTGTTAAGTAATATTAATGAAATAATTACCAATTTAATCTTTCCCCGTCTCACTGCAAGAAGCCATGGATCTGTAAAAGAGAACAATAAATTAGTTTTAACACAGACGTAAACTCTACAGATGATAATCTTAAAGTTTACGATCCAAAATATAACTAAACATGTCAACAAAGAATTGCTTTCTCAAATAAATCAGTAAAAAAAGTTGATGCCATTATTTATTTAAACGAATGCATCACGATCCATAAAATTCTATGGATCTACGTCCTTCGGAACAATGAATACAAAAAATACACCGAGATCGCTTTTCTTCAATGGTTACTTTATATGCAAATTCCTTGCAATAAAAGTTGGTACCCTCTCCTAGCTTTATATAGAGAGCACAAGACTCGAACCCGACGTTTTATGTATTCGCGAATCGACACAGTTTTATTGGTATCGACTATCGATTCGTTGCCAGTCGAGAATTCGGAAGTAAAGTCGGCTATTTCGAGTATTCAACTGCTAGTCGTGCCTATTTGATCGCTATCAAATTTGATTGCTTCGGATAAAGGACCCGTTTAAATTTTCTTTTGTTGGTTCAGACGAATACGGAATATTTTTCTTGTAAAGTGGCAACCCTAGATGGCAAATGTGAATGTCATGTTCATATACATAGGTAATGTTACGTGTATCTCCAAGAGATTACATTCTCAAGAGGCCAAGAGCGTCGCCGTGTAGCGACGCCCGACAAGGATCTTATATTTCCATAAAACGAACATTTTACGAGCACACCTGTACTCTGAACCCTCCCATACCAAAACTTAAGCTACACTATCAACGTGCCTACTTAGCCCACCATTATCATCACAAATTAAATATGTCTAACACATAACCGTCATACTTTTACGACTAAAAGTTTAATAAAATCACTATTAACATTCCTATACATCGTGTCCACGCTTCTCATAGCATTTATCTCAACTCCCAACTTACACATAAAATGTGATATATGCAATGTCCAATTACTTGTCATATATCTGTTTTCATATGTAATTTCTATAATATTTTTACCAGCCGCGGTGATTCGATATGATAAATTATTACACATTACATGAGCGCCGCCTTATTTTTTCTCTCAATTCATGTAACTAGAACCACATTGGCTGCACTATAAACTTCTTAACAAACTGCCACATGACGCCATATCTTGTGTATATTATGAGCTTTTTCGTTTAAACCTGAACACCTCATACAACTTCAATTGGTCTCAAACGCCTCAAAAGTCAATGTGACTTCAAACTTAAAATTAAGGCGAATAAAGTTTTATATTCAAACAATACATTGATGGTAGCTTGGAATCCAAACCTGTAAGACATTTTACTTAACTGTTAATGATGCGAAGGTGTAGATATAAAACCTCACATATTTCACTAAGTAAAAATGTTGGAATTATCTTTTGAAATATTTTTTTTTTCTTTATATTTTTGACTGTTTTTTTTTGTGATTTTTACACTTGTGATTCAGATAATACAACTGATTACAGAATGTTATAGGTATATGGGTATTACAAATAAACAGTACAAAGTAAGATGGAACCTACTAGTTTTCTAGAAACGTTGTATTTATTCGCACATTGTTGCAAGTATCCGTTCTGGAAACGATTTATGTCGACAGTACAAAATGGGAACAGCAGCAGGTATAAACTAGCTTACATTTACTTCTACTTAGTTTGAATTTAGTTTGACTACTTCAATTTATCTTACTAAGTAGATAGGTACTTACATACTCTATACACACAAAATAGTACCTCTATATAATCTACTTTATGACATTAAAAATATCCTTCATATTAAATATTATCCAATGCGATTAGAACACGGTTTAGAATAATACGAACTTTGTTAGTTGTTAACAATATTCTTGGATCGTTATCAATATGTAGGTAATGTCTTACTTATTCGTAAGCAGATTACACTGAAGTTTTTTACAGACTTCAAAAAGAAGTGTGTATGACAAGAGAAATGAGTGTGGAGGAATAAGGGTTGTCTGTAAAGATCGAAGCAAATTGAAATCTTTAGTCTCTGCCTGCAGAAAACCAGCGTGATAATTTTACGTATAATTTATGTATGTTCAGACAATAAACATATTTAAGTAGTCTTGATCTAATGAAAAAGAAAAACAAATAAATATTTTTTGTACTCATCAGCACCTCCCACTTCGAGTGCTGCCAATAAACCTGAAATGGTATGTTCTCATTACGACATTGTTGCTACGAACATCTAAATTACCTATGGAGCCGTCCGACTGAGTTATAGTAGCATAAATTAAGTGCAAGGTACGCCCTCTGTAGTTATTGGACTACGGAACCCAGGGGGTCGCTAAACTTGCACTCATCTAGTAAGTAAGAAGTATGTATGGGTCGTGCAGGAGATGCCAGTTTAAATTGAATTAAAATAAGTTATTGATCTGAAAATTTCAATTGTGAAACCTAAAATTGGACGAAACCAGGGATATTTTATGTGAATTTAAATTTTAAAGTTACTTATTTCTTTTTACCGACATACCGATCTCGAAACACAATACTTAACAGTTTATCATATTGTTGACCACTAACAAACACTCTGAAAAAATATCTAAAATAAATCTAAATAATATTAAAATGCTTTTTAAATTACCGTCAAATGGCAGAATAATACAGTGTCACAAAAATTTTGTCCTAAACTTTATCAGCAATCATAATACATAGGCAATCGTAGGGCAACACGGCCTTCTGTGAAAAGTTTGCGTTATTCTATAGATGACGAATAATCAAAGAGATAACGCTTTCCGTCAAATTTTCTTTTTCTTCTTTCTCACAAAGCGTGCGCTTTTTCACAATTCAAGCCAATCTCCCCAGTAATCGACTACTGAGGATTTGTTGCTAAAATGAGTATATAGACAAAGAAAATATACAGACGTAGGTTATTTTATTTTTTATTATCTCTTACTTATTGCCAAAAAGTACAGTAGGCTTATAAATTTCAACAATTATTTAATGATTGTCTGTAAGAGATGTATATATACATAAGCAGTCCTTACTTACTATACCGGTTTGGATGATTGCTCCGTGCACCGTTGTCTCGTATTTTATTGAAAGGTTTACCCTGTTCCCAATTTTAATATTTTATCACGCTGATGTAACCTGAATAACTTGGGCTTTATAAACTTTTATTGAACGAATAAATTAAACATTACTTGATTTGAAAAAAAAAACGATTATAAAAAAAGATGATTCTGGTGTTTGAGCTTACAAGGTATAACTACTTTGAAATTTTATATAAGAAATAATTTTGTAAATACATACTTACTATATTTTAAAATTATCAATTTTCTTACATCATTTTAAAATATAAACGTTACAGGTAAAGAAATTAGCCGCCACGTTAAAAAAGTCAGCCCAAGGCTTATCCAGATGAGCGTGAAACTGCGAGGATAAATTTATTACCCCAGTCATCCCAGTGTCTTATATAAATATTATTGTACTTATCTAGAAATAGATAGGAAAAGCGAGCGGCGTCACGTCCGCCAACGTTAGCATTTCTTTTGTGCACGCCCCGAATTGCCGGCATAAAACTCCGAGACCTGTTTTGCTACGTGCTCTTCAATGTTTTTACTGCCTATATTACTCGATATATTCTTATCAGTGCTACGACGGGGAACGAGCAGTCCCTTCCATTCTAGAAAAGTTGAATCGTAAAATTGTACCGTCGGAGAGCTAAAGAAATAATAAAGGCGCGCCTCAGTGAACTTTCCCAGTTCGTAATTAATGTTGCACGAAGACATTGGCGGGAAAAAGTTTTTTCATCACGTTTGGCAGAGGCGTAATGAGCGCCCCCGCGGCGTACATCGTAAAACACCATACAACTTAATAAATAAAAGCGGGATTCGTGAAGATTTATCACGAGACCCACATCGCGATTCGTGACTTGTCTCCGGGGCGTGTTTTTGCCGCATACGGCAAGGATAAGAAGCTTCGCAGTAAAAAATAGAGATATATCATAGAGAGACCGCCTCTCATATTCACAAAAAGTCACTGTATGAAATATTTTGACATTTCTTGGTAGGCGCGTATCGGGAACGAATGGTGCGCGGGTTTCTTCGTGGAAATTGGTTATTTATCGTGCGTTCTTAAACAAGACATCGGTGTTTTGTGGCATTAGGTATATGTCACGGCTGCGGTTAAATTTATTTTGAAAGTAAATTATTGACTATTTCTTTTTACGAACAGATTATTTCGGTGTTCTGATAACATCCTTTGTGTTTGTAACCTCATCAGGTTTGGTTTTCTGTTCACGTTCTGGCGCAGGTGATGTCTAAAGATACACGGTCTCGTTTTATTGTTATTCCCACTCTGCGAATTGAATTTGAAACAAGCGAGCGGGGCGATCAATACTAGACCCTGCCGGCGAGCTGCGCTACATCGACTATATTTATACAACTGCAGATTTTGCTACATAGACATAAATAGTTATTTAAATACTTATACGATTACATTTTTTTATAAATATGAAGTTAAAGAAACAATACTTTAGTCTTAACTGATATAGAAATTCTAAGGAATTCATAAAAACAAAATTGTTTTAAACTACTTAGATGAAAGAGAAACTTCGAAAAAGATTGAGATAAACTCCGATATTAAATTTCACCAGTAATTAATGCCGTTGAGATTTGGTTTGGTGCTGAGTCTGTGCCTCGGGTCCAATTTTAATTTTGTTTTAGAGGCATCGTCTCTGGCTTACCCACCCGCTATTATCTTATTCGTTTTATCTCCCATTCAAGGAGCTCAATACCAAATGCAGATTGCATTTTAACCAGGAAACACATTCAGTGCGGAAAAGTTTTAAATTCATGTACCTATTGATCCAATAGATGGTGTAGACCTGCGCCTTACTGAGACCAAAATTTTTCATTTTGTTTTATGAAGTGTAAAAAATTATCTATAACACAAGTATATACGCATAAAAGAATGAAAAAAGCAAGAAAGCATACATTATACACGCTAAAATGAAAGACCTCTACATTTTTTTATAATTACGTATTTGTTCTAAAAGAACAACATCCTTAAAAGAATGACATTGCTAAGCGTTTTCGGTTATAAAACAAATCAACACAGCAAATACCTATATCATCTTAAATTTGTAGGTAGATAATACATTTACACTTATTTTATTATGGCTAATCTTACACTAGGTTACTAGTGTAAGATTAGCCATAATAAAATAAGTCAAGATATGACATTATACCTAGAGATTGAGTAACAAAGTAAATAAAAGACATTTCATATTCTTGGCAATTTCTATTTGTTTCTATGCTCCTTGCTCCAATGTAATCTTGTTAAGAGGCAGCGCGCCTGCCCTTGCCTCTGGGAAGCAATAAGCTGAATCCCGGCTTTTTGGCGCTTACGTTAAGCCACGTATTACGACGTGAGTCTTAACAAAATAAGGTTTTACTTGCATCTAAGTAAATCTTCTTAGTTGTATATATAAGGTAAATAATATAAAAATTGCTACTGAATTTATTCTATATTATTTATTAGTATCTACTTTATGAGTATTTTATTTTATTCATTATTATTTGTATGTAGATATACCTCTTATATTTCTATTTATTTCGAATCGATAAAACACACACACACACACATTAATGATTACATTAAGAAATCCGAAAACAGAGTTTGAAATCCGTATTGATCTATCATAATCTTATTCTTTTCCACTTCATGTTAAAGTGATACCTTAATTTTTTAAGCTTTTCATGATATGTACCAGAAAGAAAAAGAACAGACAGAAATTTATTTTTATTCATGGGATGAATAGCTTCATTAAGTTGATAAATTATGCCTTATGCGTTTGTATTATTCCGTTACTAGCTGACCCGGCAGACGTTGTCCTGCCCTTTTTTCTACCTCTACCCTACCCTACACCTACCCCACATCATCCTACATCTACCCTACACCTGCCGCACACCTACCGTACACCTACCGTACCCTACACCTATCGTATACCTACCTTACACCCTAGTTACAGCCCACGGACATTTTGTATGGGAAAATGTTTTCTTTTATTTTTATTTTTTTTATCTTTTTCCAATGTTTTTAAGATGTATTCTGCTATTCGGTGCGGAGACAAATCCAACGAATTAATTACCATGAAAATTGGTTCAGCAGACCTCGAGTTATAAGTGTTGAAACAAACCCGTCTTTGTTTTATATGTATAGATTTATTATTATTAGTTCCGTTTAGAAAAATGAAATAAAAATCGTGACTGCATAAAGAAAAAAAAATGCATACATCTATGAAGTTGAGTATGAAGTTATTCTAAAAAAAAAAGAATGACAAAGAATCTTGACAAAATGCATTTGTGGACAAGCTGACATTGGCATTGACATCATCACCTTTATGGATGGTCAAATCGCAATTTTTCACATTTTTAGATTCTTTACTGATTTTTATTGTAATTTTTGTTTATATTTGTTATTAATTATGCCCTGGAATAAAATTCCGGACGTGGACAAATGCTGCGGTTGCATTCCTGACTTGAAAACGGCTGTGATTATTATTGCTGTTATGGGTATCGTAAGTAGTCATATACACAACGTAATTTAATAAAATCTGAAAATTCAAGATTGTACACAACAATGTATTAAATGTACTAATATCTATTAATAAGTAATGTACAAAATTTACTAATTTTAAGTTTACTGTGTTTGTATTTAAGTTTACATGAATTAAATAAATAAATAACAATACTTACATACCCTAATATTTACAATAATATAGTTAAATACGACTTAAAAATATCTTAAATATTATAAGTTTATATACTCTCAAAGCCAATAAACCTTTCAACTAACTTTCTAATATTTTTTTTTATTTATTATCAACAAAAACATCAAACAAGAAAAAATCATTTACATGCTATCCTTAAACCACGAAGATTTGTCTGGATATAATAAATGTATTATTATATTTAATTGTCATTTTCTTTACTTTAAGTATGGTATTGGGATAACTAAACGGGGTAGATATAAGATTCCTGATGAGGTCCATGGTCATCAATTGTATTATTATCATTATTGAGATATCCTATATTGAGAATAAACGATTTGATTTTATTTCCAGGTTACCAGTCCAGCGGTATCGTGGGCAGTAGTTCGACATGCTTACATGATTCGAGTGTCGTGTGTCATCACTGGAAGTGCGACGCGACCAGACGTCATCGACATTAATCTTAATAATGTTGTAAGTATTGATAATGATAAGTTTACAATTTAAATAAAGAATAATTTTGAATTTTTTTCTTATTTCTCTGTTAAAAGGGTCAAGGAGGTCACTCATTATTAACCAGTTCCGCCAAATCTAGGAACATGAGTTTAAATATTCCCGGAGTTCTAAAATGCAACTGAGAAATACGCTCGGAAGGAGAATAAGTTTGATTTTTTTTAATTTTTTTAAAATAAAGAAACAATAACACCTTTACAGCTTACATGCTAATGCATGTTATGCGTATGCTAGCTTCTAACAAAAATATGTATAGCAAAAATTAAATACGAAATAAACAAAATTAATTCGTTTCTAAATATCTTATGAACCAACTTCCACTATTGTGAAATTTGCATCAAAATTCCATATGATATTCCAATGATCTAAGATTTGAAATGCCATGGCCCAGAATAGAGATGGTTGGCGTAGATATAGATAATCGGAAGCTCATATCCAAAGTATGTAGAGAAATGTTATAAATATATATTTGAAACCGCCTTGATAGTCCTCGTTAAGAGCTAAGCTCACCTTAATCTTTTTACTTTGTTTTCAGCTAAGTTTTGGTTTCGGCGCTAATTCAGGCCTGGGTCCATCCTGTTTAAGCACAGAGAAAGAATCTACTGCATCACTGGTGATTGCTGTTAAATATCTTGGCTGGGTGGCTCTGCTATTTGACATAATTTTCTTATGTAGCAGTATCTATTTACTTGTCTCTATGAATTTGGTAAGTCTGAAATACCTAAATCTAAAGACGTACCTATTTAATAGGTATAGACAACTTGATATGTCATTACTTTCGTCGATATCGTAAAACTAAAGAGTCAATCAATACTAACATATGAGTCATGGTCACTTGAATAAATAAATTTTCATTCATTCATTTTCATTCAATAGTGGTATATATATGTGTAGGTAAATATCTTCTCTGACTATGTCTTATGACAGATTCTACTAACATTAGCATTACCAAAGACATTAGTCGCATGGCTGGTCATGAGAGCAATGTTACACTATATCTGATAAAGAACGGAAAATTTTAAGATATCGCATTTAAGCGCACCATACTGGTCTCTAATGGATATATTTTCAAAGTTCTAAAAATTATTGTGAAACTATTTAAAATACTAATTTATAATATGATTTTACTATACTATGTTATTTAATATGTATAGCTATAAATTTTGATCGTAAAATTAATGGTTGTATGATGGTCATCAGCAATTATGTACAAGATTGTGTTATAATTCAAGTCATTTGACGCTTATCATTAGTATAAATTTTATTCCATAGATATGTTACTTGTTTTTTTTTCTATGATTTTATCTATATCTGTGTAACATCTGCATTTATCCATTGATAAATATTCCGTTTTTGCATTTATAACCAAATTAAATACAGGAAAATGTTTACCGCATTACTATGAAATTCAAAACACAATGTTCGTTTTCCTCTTTTTTTACTTAATATACAAACCTTTGCTCTGATCTAACTGATCTCTAACAAACACGGTAGCAAAATTTTTGAAACTCAAAATTAAAGCATTCATGATAATTTTTGATAAAACAGACAGGCCAAAAAACGATGTTTTTTAATTTATTTAGGACAATAAACAGTTGTACGAAAAAACTATAATTACATTACATCTAGGGTATATCAGTTTAAGCGCCCATCTCACTTAGGTCAGCCTGCATAGCATCGCTCCAGCGATATCTAGGGCGGCCGACTGGATCCGACCGGACCGAATCAGACTGGCCTCAGGCTGATTCGACACAACGATCCTCTCCCATTCTCTCTAGATGTAAACTTGCGAGCTATTGCGCAGAATAGAAAACTGTGGCTCTTTCTTGTTTCTTAGATCAAGACCCACTTCTAGTCACTGAGCCAGTGGAGGAAGTAGGAGTACCAGTAACCAGGGTGTGATTTCCTACTGACAGCGATTGCCCTTTTTTATTAAAATACTAGCGACCCGCCTCGGCTTCGCATGGGCATAAAAACATTCCTCTTGAATCACTCTATCTATTGAAAAAAAACCGCATCAAAATCTGTTGCGTAGTTTTAAAGATTTAAGCATACATAAGGGATAAAGAGACAAAGATAGCGACTTTGTTTTAAACTATGTAGTGATTATCTCCTTACCTATTAATTTTATTTCTATATTTTCAGGGAGATCCGACCAAAGCGATTAAGAGATTTATGATTGCGGTGACGTTGTCAATAATAATATCATTTATATATGCAATGCTGTATATATCAGCCTGTGTTCAGATTGGGGGCTCATTTCCGGTGTTTGAATTTATTTTCGCATTTGTTGATGTCGGTAGTAAGTAACATTCATATATATATTCCCTCAATGGACACACATCGACAAGTACTTTACGTAGTTCCAGCCCCAAGATGTCCGTCCACGGTTGGGCATTGGCCTTCTCTACAAATCTCTATACTAACTGGTTTTAATCGACCTATATCCAGAACCCTCTTCAGAAAATCACATATAATGAAGATGAATAAGAAATATTATTATTTTTTTGATCAAATAACATACTTACTTACTAAATTGATTATTTTTATTTTCAGTTATGGCCATGTGGATTTACTTTTTATTAGTGCTACGTTCCTATATAAAGTTCCTGAAAAAGAAACCGCAACTTGCTTATTTTTCATATGATTATTGGAGTTCTACTTTTGGCAATATGTATAATTATATGTATAATAGATGGAGCTGGCTAGCTTCATTCTTCTATAGGTATTTATAACTTCTTTAATACAACATTTTTGCTTTTCAGTTTGGACCTACTTTTTAATAGTAGTTCGTTCCTACAGACGCCAAATGAATGATGCCCCAACTAGCATACTAGGACAACCTCATCACCCAAGTAATCCAGTCACACTGGAAATGACTTTCCATAGACATCAGATGAATTAAGTAAGAAAAAAAACAGTTGAAGAGCCCAGTGAATTAAGCAAACGGAATAGTGAAATTAAGTCGCAAATTACTTTTTAAAGCATTTTACATAGCGAAACCATCTGTAAATATATAGTATATATATACATATATATATTCTCAGTGGTAGTTTTATTTGATATTTTTTACATTGTTTTTTCCCGTTATTCGTGTTGTCTATAAAGACATACACGAATAACGGATGGTAAAAATAAAGAAAATATGCTATACTCATTGTTACTAAGACGTAAGTACCTACTTAGGTACCAAGTAAAACGAAGAATCAGCTATTATGCTTATACGTCAAGAGGTCGAGAGCGAAGATCTACTAAGATCGTTAACATACTTTGACCAGCATGCAATTTTACAAAATGTTAATTTGCTTATTTTCCTAAAAAGCAGAATCACAGCAGAGTAGAAATTATCATTTTTTACACATACCATCAACAAAACCACCTCTACTTTCACGGGTCTACTGGAAGAGATTTCTATTGAAATAAGTACCTAGTAGTGTAGTAGTAGTAGTAGTGTACCTTTACTTATTGTGTTTTATATTGTATCCTATATACGTATTTTTGTGTAGATACATAAAGAAATAAATAAAAGGAAAACTTTTTGATTTGGTTTGTCCAGCTCCAGGTAGAGATAATCCAGTAATTTATCTCTTTATAAGTATCTGGGAAATGTTAATTAAGGCTCCGTAGATTCAAAGGTCCGCCTTTGTTATTTACCGGGTCTTCGCATTAACATAAAAGTCACTTGACGTCGAGATTTTAATTATCGCAACGCGTCCCGACCACCGCCGAGATATCCTCGTAAAAGGATACAACATTTTTGAATAAAATAAGAAAACAATTATAAACGAACGCATAATTTTACCTGCCTAACACATGTTATCAACATTACAAAAAGGCTCAAGCATCAATATTAAGGCAAGCTATTCTTAACATATTCACATTTATTTACTGATTAATACTTTACGTAATGGTTAATTTACTGTTGATAAACAAAGCATGAATTTTTCTAGTGTAATAGACATAATTAAACGTTATTTGAAAAATATGGTTCTTTCATCTTTTCCATAATGTTTTAAATGTTTTTCAATGAGGCAAACAATAAATGCTACCTACATAAATCTAATTTTTACATGAGATAAAGACATCATATACTTATCATAGTGGACACCTTCTGCTAGTTCGCGCCTGCCTGCTACTTCTAACCTGAGTTCGTCGGTTACCTGGGATGAGAATGCTTATTGAAAAATGTACGTAAGTTTGAATATAATATACACTTTTTTAACCGTCGGATCTGTAGGAAATTATGTGCCCTGAGGGCCAGAAACGAAGTTAATAGGTTTACTATTTGCTCTCTTCCTCATCCAAGTAGGTAACTATTATATATACCAGATTAAGTAACTTTTTTCACAGAGAATCAGTAGCTTTTGCTATCCAGCAAAAAACAGGAAAATACGTCTTGGGAAATGGTTTAATACTAGGAACATTTATTTAAACTAAATACTTTTGGTGAGCCATATCCAAAATCAGAATTAAAATCGTTTATTGTCCAGCAGTAAACTTCCCTTAGCCATCCGTAGCCGAAATTATTTATGAATATATCGCTATAGATATAGGTTCTTATCCCTGAAAGTTACCTCCATAGAAATGGGTAATAGTAGGTAGACTAAACTTGTAAGTAGTTATAAATAGTAACAAGTAGTACCTATTGGAGGTACGTATGCATGCCGCAGATACCGCTCGTCTGGCAGGGGGATATTTTTACAGAGGGGGCAACGAACTTGCACTAAAACAATTTAAGTCGCCCTTACAAACGCTAAGCTGTTTCCTTGTGTTGCAATGAATGTAGATTGCTAGTAGTAATTGACTTGAATTTTAATTGATATCAAAAGTTCGCGTGGTGGACTTTTTGACACGAGATTATTTTGTGGTAAAACCCAATCAAAGGGTATAAACAACAGAAACAGAAGTTCCTATGAAAGATTATTGGGTAATGTATTGAAATTTACCCGTAAGTAATTAAGTTTGTTAACGACTTGTTTAAATTAACTTTTTTTCTAAATGATATAAGTAAGTATGTAGTGGGAGACAAAGACAAAACTTGACTTAGGACTAAAAGAAAATACGCAAGTAGGTACCTAATATCGTAGCTTAAAAATTCAAAAAACCTATGATATATAAAATATTGATAAGTAAGTAGATACATTAGTCACTTCAATTTTAGTCTTGCGATGAGTCAAGAATGACAGAAAATGTTGCCCTAATGAGGTGATAAGCTAATATATCTGAAGGTATACCAACAACTTCTCAAGTTAGTGTTAATTAGAAAAGAAATAACCAATTAAAATTTAGTTTACAAAAAGTTTATAATTTATAGGCAAGTAAACCTATTAACCTATTATATCTTATCTTGGCACGATTTTCGTATACCCTATAAGTGATACCAAGCCCTTCGGTTGGCTGAAATAAATTGCGTTAGCGATAAGTCCGCCTTTATACTAACTTTATTTTTGATCCTGTACAATCTCATGATGTATTTATGTAATAGTGAAATAACGTGTTTATTCATTCATTCATCTTAACCTTATGTAGACTATGTAGATATAAATATTTATAATATTTTTCTTCATAATTTAAGTTTAAATAAAAGGCTTTTTATCTTTCGCACAGGAAATAAAATGTTTCCGTCGGATTTATAAACGCCGTCGGGTCCACATTTAGTATACAAAATAAAAGAAACCTCATATTTTCACCCTACCCAAATATGGTAGATCAACACGTCTTAATAATTATCTACCTTTGATAGGTACAAAGGTAAATAAGGTACAAAATAAAAAAGATGTTTTTTTAAATTTTGCAAGTTTATAACATTTTTAATCTGTGATTAAGGTAAACTACTGAAGTATACCAATTTTAAATTTATTTTAGTAATTTAATGTCTGAAATTAAAATTGTGACTTTTGGATTTTGACATTGCTCTTTTATCACGTTAATATGTAAAGGAAAATTGTGTTTTTATCTATGAAAATAGTTTGCCGTTTTAATTTTATAAGTCTGGAGCTAAGACTATATTGACCCACTCACTCAATATTGTTGTTATTAAAATTTAAGATTAACCTAAGCCTATAAAAGACCTATGTTCCTACAAATATTGCAAAACTCTACCCCATATCATTCCGCTGCTACAGACTTAATTTTTTAGACATACATCCATACTACAAACCTCAAATAAATGATAACGAATTCGATAAACTTTATATCTCAAAAAAAAAACCTAAATTATAGATACTTTATGAAATTTTAATGCTTAATGCATTGCCCCTCAAGATACTCTATGGACACCGCGAAAAGAAAATAGAGGGATACTTAACTCTCTCTTATTGATAACATGGGTAGGTAGCAATGGTTATAAATACCTGGTATGTACCTTTATCAATATCATTAATTTTTTCACCTAATTTAAGCAGCGCCATCTGTTAATTTGATAAGGCTTATGAACAGGTGAAGACAGCGCATGCGTTGATAAAGATGGCCGCCGATCAATATGAGGAACCACCCTGCCACCCCAAATCCTTTATGAATGTTTAACCAAAACGTACTTTATTGCTAGAACATAAGAGCTAAGAGAAACAATGCGACAGATAAATCTTGCTTATATCTTTTGTTTGCTGGGTAGATAGTCCGCAGGGTAGGTAAAAGCTGAATACCAACGCTATTTACTGAAGGAAATAGGTAAATATAGTGAGATATAGTATATATACATTTGTAGATTATCTGAATGCTGTTTGTTTGAAGAGTAACTTAGTAGTATGTGGTGACCAAGAATTTTAGAACACCCCTCTTTCCGTATCGTAAGGGGCGACTAAGGGAACAAGGGTTCAATCTACTTGTAGGTCTGATTTTACTTAGCGGATTCCATCAACAACAGCATTCCCATGGAGGATACACGATATCAGCCATAAAAATGATGTCAAACCTTATAAAAATGTGTATGAAGTAAGTATGTAGAGTCCTTGGGGGCAAACTGATACATCGAGTTTTGTACTTTGGGCTACAACTGGCTGGTTGTGATATACCTATTAATGACAATAATATATTTATTAAGGGTACTACTCGTACCAAATAGGTAGAGTTTCTAAGGACTAAATTACAGATTGAACATAAAATGGTTATGGAATTTATCATATGCATTGACATTAGGACAATGTTGGCGCAAATTTCAAGCGCAGTCTTGCATTAAGGTACTTCATACTTTAGAATCTATAAAACATATAAAAGGAGAGTTCACTGAAAATTTTAATATAGAGCAAATATCTTACTAAATTCGTAGTTTTAGGTATACCCTGGACTCGGAAACAATTAGCTGAAGAAGGAACCGGGAAAGCGCTAAGATGAGAGAGAGATAACTAAATTCGTAAAAAATAAATGCTTTTTTACCAATCTAGGTAGATACAAAAAATTATTATTTATCAAAATATTATACATAAAAAAGCTGCATGAATTCTTCTGTCTACTAAGGTAAATATTTAATAAATAAAAACTAATTAAAAAGATGAGAAAAGAAATATAATTAACTAAGCCAGATTTGACTCACATCCACAGAATTTAGTAATATTATTATTATATTCGGATAATTTATTTGTTCTGTGCTCACATCCAACGAATGTGAAAGCATGGAGACCTAATTAACCTACATTATAGTTAGTACTTTGTAAGTAGGTATATGTAAAAGAGCTCTACCATGTAAAAAAAACAACTTAAATACCTGATAATGGAAAAACTAATAATATTTACAAAACTGGTGATAAATTACAAAATTCCTTATTTAAGTAGGTACTTGATAGGTTAAGTTAATAGGTACCTACCCAAGTATACCTTTTACTCGTTATGTACCTAAAGATTCCTTTATAAGTACTTACCAGAAATTCCAAGTTTCTAAAAATTAAAATTCTCTTAATTAGGTATAACCCCAAAGCATGCTAGCAATATCTACCTTGAAAAACCTAAGTACTTATTTTCACACCTTAATTATGATTTAATTTTGTAGGTATCAAGAAATTAAAGAAGTGATAATAAAAATAAATCGAAAAATGTACATCAAGGCATATTTTAGTAGATATTGGTCCCGAGGAAACGTGTTCTTTAGTATCACTTCAAACAATAGTATAGAATTTAACATTGTTTAGGGACAACCCAAAATACAAAACATTATAATTTATCTTTTACTAAGAAATTCACTATAAGTATGTAGCGCCATCTAGCCAAACTATCCCAAACAATTTCCAAGATGTCATCCCAGCTTACAGCGACATCTATGAACGACGCGACGTATTGAATCCTAAATATAGAGACGTGTACGAAAAGTAAGTAGTTAAAAAAGCACACCCTGATTTTAATAAAAAGCACACCAGGTATAACCAAGACAGCAAACTTTTCAACGTCATTGTTATTGAATGGTTACACAGTTTAACAAAAGATGGTGTTATAAAACTAAGGGTAAATTTATATTTTTTTAGATCTTTTGACACAGCATAAATACTTACACACTGTTTTACAGCGTTGGCATTTCTTATTATGACTGTGCCGTACCTACCATGTTTGTTTCTCGTAGATAAGCATGTAATACCTATTAAATAAATAGCTACTTAATAAACTAGTTTTTGTAATTAAAATATAACTAAAGTAATAAATATGCTTATATTGATTTATGAAGTGCAAACCAAGAAAAATTTTTTTTTAATTCTAAATCTACCGAAAACACAGTCCAAATTTAAAAAAAAATAACTACTTACGTCCAAAAGGCAAAAAAAAAATTAAATTTTGCCGCCATTTCTTGGTTGCTAGGTAGCAGACGTTTTAAAATATGGAGTGGGGCGCCCAGATCCGAACGTCATTGGTCAAATTCGGCGCCATTTGCAAAGGGCCGGGCCTCTTGGGCCACGCCTACGTAGCCGCCCAAATAAATTGTGAGGGCTCTACATTCGTAACTTGCCGGTGAGTTTGGTACCATCTTGTTTTGGGGAGGAGTTGTGAGATAACTTGTTGAGATAAATGTGGCAATATCCAGCCAGATGAATAAAATAAAACCGGTATTGGTATTTACCTACCTTTTCTAAGTTTATAGATAAGTACAATGAAAAGGTATATAAGGTGAGTCTACGTGTTACTTATATCTTCTTTGATAGGTACCTAGGTGACCTAGGAGAATATCTATCTACTTATCAGGTTTTTTCCGATTGGACATTGGTATTTTGAAGGTATTTTGTTTCAAACCTCGAAAAAAGGTAGGTTATTTTTAACTATTTACCTACTTAAAATAAAATTGGTGTTTAGTTTACTCTATCTTGCATCAAAACGTATGAAAAATATTTAAAAATATTAGGAACTAAGTTACATATGATAAGTAAGTAATATGAGAAACTGTGGTAGGTACTTACTTAGGTACTTACCATCAGTTATATAACTACTACCTTTATTAAAATAATGATAGGTACCAGGTAAGTACTACAGAAGCGTTAAATGCATACAATGTTAAAAAAATTAAATAAGAATATTGTCAAAGTTACAATTAATAGTAGAGCTGGGCTCTACCATTTTACTTTTCACATTGATATCATTTAGGTAGTACCGGCTCTATGAAAGTATTAAGGCATTACTAGTTATCATCACACTACCCTGCGTAGGCAATATCACAGTATCCTTAGTATGTCAGCATTGCGCTTGTGTTATAACTGTTATACCTACCTAAACTTACTTACTAAAAAATAACTATAAATTTGCTGCTGTCTCCTACAACAAAAAATTATTAATGATCTTTAAAGAGAAAAATATAAAACTTATCATCAAAAAGCTGTTAATATTATAACATATATTTTTAGGTAGGTAAGTAGGTATATATGAATAAGTTCTAATTTAATTCACAATTTCCTTTAGGTATATTTTTTTTAAAGCAATCATGCCGATCCAGATCTAGGTATTCAACCTATAAGTATGAGATTTCATTAATAATTTGGTATTACGAATCTAATAGAACTGATCTAAATATTGAGTATAAGATATTATTATACCTGAAGAAGTAGCCTTGTGGGGTCTTGTTACTTTAGGAAATATTCTTTGTTCATATCTTTGAGTTACCTTAAGTAAGTAGGGTATAGGTGTAAATAATTTAAATACCTACCTGGGTATACAAAATGAAAAGATAGGTACTTACACCTAAAGACAAATAGTTATATAACATATTATATATCTTAATTTAAGTAGGTAATGTTAATCTTAATGTTAGGTAAGTACTTACTTATGCCTAAATTATTTTACTTTCTTAATTATAGACGTTCCTAAATCTACACCCAATCTCACAGAATTGTATATTTTCATGAATTTCATAATAACTACGCATCGATATAATTACATAGTTCTACATGAGTAGGTAACATACTTAAAAGTATATAGAAACACAGAACCTAACCTCGCAATTTGCCATCCTGATAGCCACTACTGTAACTGCTAACATGCGTTTTACTGTCCATTTGTAAGCGTTTACGAGAAGCAAGCAGCGCCGGAGTCGTTTCATACGATTTATGGACTCAAAAGTTCATAACGCCTGAATGATAGGTCGTTTGGCGGCGCTACAGTCGTTTGTCTGTAATTGTATCAAACAAAAATGTGTATGTATGGTCAGAAATAATTGAATCATTCTCACTAGTTCCATTGACAAATAATTCCATGGAACAAGTAAGAATTTTTTTTTCTCAGTAGTTCATTGACTTCGATGATGGAACAAGTGAAACAAAACCTAATCAGACTTAATGTATCACTAGTTTGAATGAATTTATTTGAACTATTCTAAGTTATCGTAATCCGAAACGTTGACCCCAGTTACATGTAAAGCCGCTTCCGCGTTATATCCCAACTAATATTATAAATGCGAAAGTTAGTTTGTATATTTGTTTGTTTTTAACCTCTTCACGCCCATCTACTGAACCAATCTTCCTGAAATTACATACTTAGCTTGAAGTATTGAGAAGGACATAACCTACCTTTCATGCCGGGAAAAAGCAATGTTCCCGAGAGAAAATCATGTGGGCGAAACCGAGGGCGAAAGCTAGTTTTCCGATAAAACGGTATGTATACTTCTATATTTTCTTGTTCCACCTTTAAAGCTGTACCACCAAATCAAATATTTATAATATAAAGAGTTTTTGATAAGCCTGCCGCTTCATACGTAAAAATAAATCGAAACCTAAGATTCCATGAATGACCCGCATAAAGGACGTGTTCTAGGTGTTATTAAGCTTATACTTAGATATATATATACCAGAATGCATAAATTAATTCTAGTCGTTTAGAAATTATCCATGCAGAGTAAGTACCAAGGAACTATTTTTCTTTAGGTACTAGTACTTACCTCTTAAAAAGACAGGTACTTACCTAATTAATTTTATTATGCAGAAGTCTAGCTTTCTACTGTTTACAAGTGCTTATAAAACTTTGTACGTGTCTACAAAACCAACAACCTTATATATACACTTATGTCCGCTAGTCGTTTAGTTCGCACATATAAACACACATATTTGCAAAGTACATACGCAACTGCAACTCTTCTGACAAAATAATGTATCTATCTACCTTTATAAATTAAAAGCTTTGTCCCTTTGGGGGCTTTTTTGTTTGGATGCATCATTTAAGAAACGATTCCTCTTTACCTCGTCCATACAGAAATATCTAGAACGGCCAACCGAATGCCAAAGTATTATATAAAAAAAATTATATACTTAGGTACCTAATAAATTATAAGCTTCCCAATAGGTGGGCCAATAGTCTGTTTACTTATTTAACAGTATAAAAAATAAAAATACTTATTTTCTAATGAAATATTTAAACGGTTTGTACAGATAGATTCTTAACTGTAATAGGTATAAATAAAGTATTAAAATATTATTTGATTTTTTATTCAAATCAAATTCTTAGGTAAATATCTAGAGGTAGGCACACATTTATACCAACTTGAGAATAGGTAAAATACCTATAGACACCAATGCGAACGCGCCGACTCAGTTAATTTCCCGCTTAGTTAATTTTACAACCGTCCACTGATTGGATATTGATTAGAACCCACCGTTTCACCATTTAAAAGGCGATTCTTTTCTGAAATAACATCATGCTACTACAAATTTACACTCACTACGCGTTGTAATTACCATTGTAGGCTTTATTACCACTCCTGATTAAATAAAACATACCGTAACATTCTTTGTGCAGATTGTGAATGTGCATTTACGTAATTTCTATCAATAGATGTTTTTATTATTTTTATCTCATAGAATATCATATTTATTTCATAACAACTAATTAATTTTATTTAAAAGGCATTATAAAACTATGTTAAAATACTTAAGTATATATTAAATACATAGAAAATGTAAACTTAGTGATTTTATAATGCTAAAAATCGTTGATAAATTCTAACCATAGAGCCATGCGGAATTTCAAGACCAAGGTGCTCTATATAATTTTTACTAGGAGCAGTTTAATAATAATTTAGTTAAAATAAGACTGTATAGACCTATTAATCGAACCTTGACAATATTTAAATCACCAATGTGAGTTTTAAATTATAACTAAGGAATAATGGAAAGCCTAAAATTTATCGAACTACTCTACTTATGAGTTATAAGTATATGTCTTTGATATTTGACAGACGATGACTGGTACCCACAAGGACTGAATTAGATGGAAGTCGATTAAAATAATTAAAATCAAATGTGTGAGGGATTATACTTGAGGCCTAATATATCACTATTTAAGTAACCTTAATCATATGGTAGAAGATATTTTACTGAATTTATCAAAAGATTATTTTGAATTAATAATAGTTTTTGTCAAACAATTAAATGTGGAGACTAACACGATCTATAAAAGATAATAAAATGACCTATGATATGTCAAAGTTTCAGTAAGTAAATAATCGAAGCCAAATTGAGACAACATTACTTATTCATCCTTTCTTTAAATTATGAATGGGACTTAAAAATTTTAAATACCTTAATATTATGAGCTCTTTGATTTAGGTAGATAACATGAGTTAAAGTAAATAATAAATTAAAAAGATACTATTAAATATACCTACAAATAAATGGTGTTTTAAATCATAGCACCCGGAACATCGAGCAATCAAATCATTTGAATGATAAACTGTAACAATAACAACAAATCGTAAACCATTGGAGTGGGGCCTTAAAAATTGACTTACGGGCTTAAAAAAATATAACTTCAATGTTGCGCAAGCACTGCCGTACTAAATACTAATCCACAACTTGGGTGTCTACTTTTATGTCTGACGGCATAACGTGTAATAAACTACATGGCTATTCTACAATTTCAGATAGAAATATTCTAAAATAAACTCTATTACGTGGAGATAAAGGTCAAGAAAATGAAAGGCTGGTTGAGAGCGGACACGTGGGTGAATTGACGCTATTATGACTTTACGGCTAGAGTCATTCATTTGGCGAATCGCGCGTGATGGATGGATAGAAATCGACATTTTCTAAAGGGATACGAGTAGGTATTTCTATTGAATTTATATGAAGAAACAAGCAGAGGCAGCGTTTTATGTGCAGCCTAACTTCATGCCACTTTCTCTTAACAAATTTTTATTGACTTTTCAAAACTTGATATTTACTCTTTTAATTTTCGATCTAAACTTTTTTCCTGTTTTTTATTTTATTTTATACATGTACCTTATTATAGGTAGTGTAAGGAATATAACTTTCAGATTACTACCACGTCTGTTGCCAAGAAACGGGCTTTGAACAGATGTGATACCAGTAGGTAAGTAACAAGGAACGAATGACTTTGTATTATTAGGTGTTTTCTTCATAATCATCATCATTTCATTTTTCAAAATTATCTTCACTCAGTTTTTGAGTATCTTTGTCGTAAATAGCTACGAATTCCAAATTTTAGGCATTAAGATGTGTATATTGAACTGAGTTATTTTTGGGACCATAAAAAGGTTTGTTTAGGATTTTTTTCGTTGACAAGACAAGTCTGCTTGAACCTGTTAGTTATATATTTGTATTTCAAAACATATATCTATCGTTTAGTACAATAAATATAAGTTCCTTTACACTAAACTATTATGAAATTGTCTGTTAGGTAATTATTTAAAATTTATTTATTTATTAGCAAGTTAAATAATTTAAGAACCACCTGTTTTTTGTCAACAATCACAAATTTATTTATTTCATTTAATTTTGCATAATCAATCATAGTACAAATCATATTTACTACAGCTTCATATAGTCTCAAGTTACATTACACAGACTCATAACATTTATAATAATGTTCATTTATTATCATAATAAATTAATAATTCAGTAGCTCTATCAAATCTTTTATAGTTTCTTACTATAATAAATGAATTAAGGATGGGCATGACTTCTTTACAATCGCAAAACAAACAAATCTGTCATTATATTTAGTTTTTACAAGAGAATATAACATAATTTCGGGTTTAATCAGAACTAATAGTAGTAGATGTTACCTAAATGAGTCATCATCATCATTTCGTGTAGGTGTCACGATCAACCGACCATGCACACCCTAGTGTCAGTGTTATTCGTACCTACATAAGTATTGTGAATTCTTTAATAGAATTGATGGTTTCTTCTAATTGTTGACTAGAAAAAGATCGAAACCTGCATGCTAAGAGCATAAGGTTGTAATTATAAAAATAAAAGTATAATGTTACCTATAGTGTAATCAAGTTTTAATAACAAAAATGAAGAGTACCTACTCAAGACTCTCACATCATCGGATGTTAGATAGCGACGAAATATTTTATGTGATTAAAGCTTTGAATTATTATTCACTACCTAGGTATATATTGGCTTTATATAATCATTATTGCATATAAGTACTGGTGATGTAATCAAAATACATCAGCGCCTTGAGAATAAATTGCATCCCATCAATCATAATTCATATATCTTATAGATAACTACGTGCTAATAAACTGTTTGTATATGTAAGTATAAGTATAGTAACTTATGGGTATAGTAAGATATACTTTAATGCTTTACAGCATTGCTAACTAAAAAGAATGAAATTTAATTATAATTTGTTTAATCTATGTTCTAGTAATAGAGTCTTGTTATAAACAAATACTTAATCAACAATAATCTTTTCCTATAAAAAATCTAAAAATAAACAATATACTCGGTATAAAACCTTTCATTAAAAACGAAAGACAAAATAAAATATCACAAAAATAATGAACTTTAAAATTATATAAATTATATAAAAGTCCCGTTATCGCGCACCTACCTAAAAACACCATAATGTGCCGAGAAGACAAGCAGCATTGGTAAACTGTTTTTTACATTGTTTGTTTGATGTTATCAATAGCCATCCGATGATATATATACAGTGTGTTATATTTTGTATAATTATAAATGGGAATGCAAATTTAAATGGAAATGATTTTTATTTTATTGGAAAATTTAGCAATTCTCTATGTAAGTTCTACTAAATGTACCTTATATATTATTGTAGCTATAAAAGCCAAATATAACTCCAACTTAAAGGCACAATATTACCTAACATCACTAACTAACTCGTAGGCACATAACTGACCTTAATTAACTCTACATTTCCCAATAAAATTTGTTGACTTCAAAAAACAGTGAGATATTCTCAAATAAGCCAACCTATCTTAACAGTTCCAAGGGCTGGCATTCGAAGTGTCAAATTGTCACAAACCAACACAAAACCGAGAGCAAAGGGTTACCGTCTCTTTGTTTTACGAACGCGTTCACACAGCGGCCGTGTTTGTTCCACAAACAGCGCGGCATGCGACTGAGCAATTATCACTTACCTGTGACACGCGATCACAACACTGCACAGATTTATAGTCGATAAACTTGTATCATCACTTTTACTGGTGTTGTAAATTAATTATGTGCACTATTTAACGAGGCGCGTTTTGAGACGCGAGCGGCCGCGTCGGAGGCGAACGACGTAATGCGAGTATGGGCGGGCGGGGTCTACAGCGATGTGACTCGGAAGCGCGCGCCGGTTAGTCCCTAGTATTTCACGTTTCTGGATAAGCCCAACATCGACCCTACGTATCTTTCTTTAATTTTTTATCCCGGTTTTGCTTCAGCAATTTGGGATTTATGATGTATTTATGAGTATGTGTTCGCGAGTGTTGTCTTTATTTAAAAATATTTCACAATGGCATCGCAGGTAAATGTTAATATATACTCTTACATAAGTTATTAGATAAATAGTCACTTGTAAGATAAAGACTTATTTGATAGGGTCAAAGCATAGAGTAGTAAAATATATACCTAATAAAAAAACACGATCTATTCACGGTCACTGACTTATAATTCATGTAGTAAACAGAAAATATAGTAAGCTACTGAAGCTATGAAGCTGGAAATTGGGAAAGAAGTAGTAGAGAATTTTCCAAAATTTTCATGGGAATAGAAGCAATCTCCAGGTGCTTGCTAGTATGTTATCATTTCATCAGTGTCATTTCAGCCACAGACAGTCTTCTGGTGGACTTAGGCCAGGCCATTGACAGGAGCCAAGGATTTCCAGAATATCTGGTTAGAAGCTGCTTGCATCCAGCGCTTGCCTGCAACTATAAGTGATAATGATTATTTACTTTTAATTTTATTATATACTTAGAAAAGAATATCTTCTTTCTTTTAAATTTGGCGTGATCTTATGTACTTATAATTAAATCTTATTGTTGGGAATGAAATTAAATATCTGACTCCATGTTGAAAATTGTGTATTTTTTATAATAATAAAATGTACAAGTCATGCGTTTGCCGATGCTGTCACAGACTTTTTTTTCACGAGAGCTTCTAAACACGTTCATTTGTTTTTCTTGGGTCTTTTTTTATTAACTATTTTTTCGGCCAGTGCCGCAAGCTGCCAGTATTATATGTTTATTTTTAACATCCTCCCCCCCCTTGAAAGATTTGCTTTCAAGGCTCTTGGGAATCTAGAAATGGACATAATCTTGAAATGGCTCTTCGGAGTTGACCTTTTTTGGTTGCAACGTCGACCACTCTGGTGATTCCATCTTGACCTGGATACAGTTGTACGACTCGCCCCATCAGCCATTGCAACGGAGGTAAGCTGTCGTCTTTCACCAATACGAGATCTCCGACGTTGATTTTTTGACCCTTGGTACGCCATTTTACACGCTGCTGCAGTGTGGAAAGAACTTCTTGAGACCATCTCTTCCAAAATTGGTTTCGCAGTCGTTCCAATAAGCGATAACGATTGACGTTGAGTTTAGCAGTTTCCGGAGCAGGCAGTGCCGTCAGAGGACGACCAATTAGGAAGTGCCCAGGAGTAAGCGGTGTAAGATCAGATGGATCCGCGGACAAACAAGTTAAGGGACGCGAATTCAAAATAGCTTCAATCTGAGCGAATAATGTGGATAGTTCCTCAAAGGTTAAACTAGTGTTGCCTGCAATTCTTTTCAAATGGAATTTGGCAGATTTGACGCCCGACTCGTAAATACCGCCGAAATTAGGTGAATAAGCCGGGCTGAACATGAACTGAATGCCTTCACTGGACGCGTAAGAACCAATGGTTTGATCACACCTTTTAACCAACCTGGCTAGTTCATTGCTTGCTCCTACAAAATTTTTGCCGTTATCGCAATAAATAGTTTTGGGTTTGCCACGACGAGCAATAAATCTGCGCAAGCATAATATAAAAGCGTTAGTTGTTAAGTCACTCACCACCTCCAAGTGTACTGCTTTAGTACAGAAACATACAAATATGCAAAGATAGCATTTACTGGTGCGTGAACCACGCCCTTTACGATTTGAAATTAGGAACGGACCGGCAAAATCTGTTCCGCACGTCTCGAAAGGTGAAGCTGGGTTAACACGTGGAAATGGTAAGTTACCCATCAAAGGTTGATAGATTGAGCTTTAAATCTTTTACATTTCATACATTTAAAAACAGTTCTAGTACTAAATGCTCTGCCACCTATTGGCCAGAATCGTTGGTGAATAGAGCTTAACAATTGCTGTGGGCCACAATGTAGCAGGCGCAAATGTTCACTTTCAAATAAAAGTTTAGTGAAGATATG